>CM038143.1:59335211-60056923 GCA_021437245.1 Aegilops speltoides | reverse complement strand
CGCGGCTTCTTTGGCATTGATTTCCTCGGCAATTGACGAGGGCTCAATGACGTGCCAACATTGAATCCTCATTAGAATTTCCTCCTGCCTCCTTGGCTGTCATGCCAATTTGAATTGGCGCTGGACCATTCTTGAAAGTCTTCACTGCCAGTCTTTTGATGCGATGGTAACAGCGGCAGTGCGGTGGAGCTCTTGGGCATGGAGGGTTTAAGCGAATTTCCTCATGTACTTGGGAGTAACATGGCGGTATTCCCTCCATTCTGTGCCCATCTTACGTTCTATCCTTTGTATCGCACTTTACGATTTTGGTCTCCTTGCCAAACTTGGATTCATCAAGTGTTAGGTAATCTTTGTATATTTCATCAAGAAGTCTCAAAAGCGGGTCATGACCTCGGTTTCTTTCCTCCCTTCTGCGGTCTCTTGCCTTCGCCATTTCTTGGATAGAATTTGAACAATAGAGCACTACGAAGAAGTATGCAATTTTCTTGAGAGAAACCTTGCTAAATGAGTTAAGTTGATGAGAACCTAGTGATTGTTGACGGACATGATACTGTGAGCAGTGTAGGTGCGAGGAATTTGGAGAGGTCATATCGTTCTCGGATGATTTTCAAAAGAACAAGTTTTGAGGAATTTGACCAGATTGAGCCTTGAGGAATTTTACTAAGCGTTTTGTCTCGGGTTCGAGTTATGCAGTTGAAAATCCGCTACCGATTGAGGAATCTTGAAGAAATGAATGCTAGAGAGATAAATCAAGAGCATCTGATGTGTGTAGGTGTTCATATGTGAAGATTTGAAGGCAAAACACCTTTGAAGAAGATTTTGGAAGGATTTGAGAATCAAGCGATGATAATAAAGTGACTTTTAATTACGGCGAAGAACCGACGGTGACAGAGATGAATGTAGTGAAGTTAGTCGATCACGTTAGATCTCCGCCCTAACTTGGCGGAGGCAGAGCAGCTACTGACCCGGAGTGAATTTCATGACGAGTGCAGTCTGACTGGCAACCCGAGGAGGTCGATGAAGCTTTTCCTCACGGCGGCGATGGAGTGATGGCGGCGGCGCTAGGGTTTGAGGAGAGCTTCGGCGAGAAGGCACTGACAGCGAGTAAATGAATGGGAAGGGAGAGGGTATTTATAGCCATGGTGAAAAACTGTTAGCGAAGATTTTGGAGACGAACATGCCTATCCTTTCTTCTTCCGCGACATATGTCACCATGTCTATGCTGGAGATGAGATCGTGTAAGATCGTGGGTGATTAAACTAATGCATCATTGGGATGCGGAGCGATTTAATGGTAAAACCGAAAATTTGGATAAGATTTGTTTAAAAGTTTAGATTCTTAATTTCTTGTTTATCAAGGACCACGGTGAAGACTTTGAGCAGTGTCAATTAAACTTACATGAAGAATTTGTGAATAGATTGGATTGAGTATAGCATAGAGGGAAGGTCCGATCACATTCATAGCGAAATCACAACTTGAAGAATTGCAATAAGTGAATGTTGTAGAGGACATAAACTCATATATATATATATATATATAGCCAATGAAAAAAGCAGCGGAAACATTGAAGATTTTGCAAAGTTGAAGAATTTGAAAAACTGAGGAATTTCAAAAATGAGGAAAAACTCAAATTGAAGATTTTCAACTTTTGTGGTGGCGTAGCCCACCGTATAAGAATGATGATTTCAGACACCGCGTACAATTGTTGTAGGGTTCTGAGAATCAAATTCTTCGTTAATTTCCTCACACTTAGAGTGTTATTCTTCATTGATTGAGGAAAAGCGTTTCTTCATATGTTGCACATCTAAGTCATCAATTATGCATAAGGGTTAGGATGTGTGTCCTTTTCAAAGAACATTGAAGATTCTAAGATATTTAGCTCACACGCAACTTGCTAAATCTCTTCTCATCCAAGGAGCTTAGTGAAGATATCAGCTAGCTTTGTTCTTGATCTTCACATGCTTTCGATGGAATATAAGCCCTTGACACATGATCACGAAGAAAATGATGGCGAATCGGATGTGCTTAGTCTTGAGTGTTGAGCTGGGTTGTGAGCAATCTTGATGGCACTCTCATTGTCGCGGAGAGGCACATTCTTCGTTGAGCGCCATAGTCCTTGAGGTTTTGCTTCATCCAGCGGTTGAGCCACGCCATGAGCCGGCAGCGATGTATTCGGCTTTGATGAGCGGTGATACGATTACATTTCTTTGAGGACCAGCGGACCAAAAGATCATCAGGAAATGACAAGTGCGGATGTTGACTTGCGGTCCACGATCACCGGCATAGTCAGTCGAGAATATCAATGAGATCAAAAGCGAGCCCTTGGGGTACCATAATCCTAGTGTTGGTGTGTGAGCTAGATATGAAGAATATGCTTCACAGACCTTATGGTGTGATTCCTTGGTGCAGCTTGAAATCGGGCACACATGCAAACACTAAGCATTATATCAGCCTAGATGCACATAAGTACAATAAAGAACCAATCATAAAACCTTCATGTGCTTTGATTGCAAATTTAGAGTTGTGGTGAGGATCTCTAATCAACATTTTAGCACCAAAGACTTTGAAATAACTCACATTGGGTTTCTTGTCGATTGAGGAGTTCATAGGCGGTCTTCTTGAAGAATTTGTGAAGATATACTCTGTTGATGATGTGGCGATATTATCAATTGCATCAATCCAAAAGCGAGGCGTTTTGTATTCATCAAGCATAGTCGCGACCATCTCAACAAGAGTTACATTCTTAACGCTCCACGGCGCCATTCTTTGAGGAGTATAAGGGAGATAATTCATGAAGTAATACCAAGTTCATCAAGATAGGCATCAAGACCGAATTCTTGAACTTCGGTTCCATTGTCATACGATATGCTTGATCTTCACACCAAAGTTGGTTGAAGCCCTCGAGAAAATCGTTTGAAGACTTCCTACACTTCATGTTTGTAAGTAACAATGTGTACCCATGTATATGAGAATAATCATCAACAATGACAAAACCATATAGAGATGCATCATTAGTGTGACTAAATAATGGTTAGGTCGAAGAGGTCCATGAAGCAATTCAAATGGGCGGGTAGTAATCATGATAGTCTTATTTGGATGCTTGGCCTTGGTCATTTTCGGCTTCACATGCTCGGATAAGTGATCCTTGAGAATTTGACATTTCAATGCCAATGACATGCTTCTTCTTATAGCGTGTTCAAATTCCTCATGCTGCTTGACCAAGTCGTCAATGCCATAGCCAACCTACGAAGCTTTTGCAAGTAGACACCACGGCTGGTTGTGGTCTGTAGAGAAATCAACAATATCTGGATCTCCTCTCCTAAAGCCTTGAAGACTCTGGAATTGTCGGCTTCCATAATCACAACACAATGATATTTGCCAAAGACAACAACCATATCAAGATCACAAAGCATTGAGGCTGACATGAGATTGTATCCTAAGGACTCAACAAGCATGACTTTGTCCATGTGCTTATCCTTAGAGATAGCAACCTTACAAGACCCAATACGACTTTTGCCTTTGTCGGCCAAAAGATGATATGCTTGAGAGGTGGCGGTGATAAGGGAGCATCCATCAATAGATTCTTGTCACCAGTCATGTGATTTGTACATCCACTATCGAGGACCCATTCGGTGGTTTTGGGTTGATCATCCTGCAGATGAATTAGTGTAACTTACAATCTCATATGCTTCATCGTTGAAGAATATGATATCAAGTTCATCGGATGAATTTCATCAAGCGATAATGAGATATAGCGATATGAGGGCGTGTGAAATGAAAGTTCATTTCATCATGATTACTTGCGTCCTTTGAGCATTTTATCGGGTCCCCACAAATTCTTGAGAGCGTTAGAAACGTCTGGAGACCGACCTACGAGAAGAGATTAGTTATTTTTCTTCACCACCCACACGGAGGGTGGCAAAAGTTCATCATCCTGCGAGCACCATGTGAGAAAGGTGGCAAAGATGCCAAACCATTTAAGCTTAGCATAGGAGGGTTAGGGTAAGCATATGAATAAGCGAGTAATTCTTGAGGACTTATGAACATAATGGTTTGAAGAATGATGCACATATTCATAGCCCTTAGCTCTACCTGCGAGAATGAGCTGTTAGCTACGATGATAATCATAAAGGCGACTTTGATCCAATTGAGAATTTGATCCTCGTGAAGAATTTGGTCCATATGAAGAATTTGATCAGGGGTTCCTTTTCTTCACGGTGGTGTCATGAGGACATTCACGAAGACTTTTAACACAGCTTTGGGAACCCAGTTTTCTTCATGGGAACCGTTCCTGCGATTAAGCGCCAGCGTATCTAGCAAATACTTCACCATTCGATTTTGAAGCAGTTTATAGTTGGAGTCAAATGACTCATCGGAAGAATGAGGAGATTAACATGTAAAGCGGATAAGTTATATGGATCAGCTGGAGGTCCCTTTGCAGCAACCCATGAGGTTTTGTTGGGGAGCGTAGTAATTTCAAAATTTTCCTCGCACGCGCAAGATCATGGTGATGTATAGCGAGAGGAGAGTGTTGTCTCGTACCCTCGTAGACCCGGCGAGCGATCTGGCGTAGAGGAAGTAGTCGTCGTTCTCCTCGCGATCCGACCGATCCGGCGCCGTTACTCGGCGCCCGAGTTCTTGACACGTACAGCTCGATGGCGTCCCTCGTACTCCGATCCAGCCGAGTGTCGGGGGAGAGTTCCGTCGGCCTGACGGCGTGGTGGCGATCTTGATGTTTCACCGCGCGAGGCTTCGCCTAAGCTTGCGACGGTATAACGAGGTGGAATATGGTGGAGGGGCACGCTGCGGCTGAGAGCGATCTCATGATCAAACTTGTGTGTTCAAGGTGCCCCCTGCCCCGTATATAAAGGAGCAAGGGGAGGCGGCGGCCAAGGAGGCGGCGAGGGGTCCTACTCCTCTGGGAGTAGGATTCCCCCAATCCTAGTCAACTAAGTTCGGGAGGGAAAAGAGAGAGAGGGCGGCCCTCCTAGTCCTAGTGGGACTAGGGAAGGGGGGCGCCAGCCCTCCTAGGGCTGCCCTTCTCCTTTCCACTAAGGCCCATCTAGGCCCATTTACCTCCGGGGAGTTCGGTAACCTCCGTTACTCCGGTAAATTCCGTTTTCTTGGAACCATTCGAACTCCAAACATAGGCTTCCAATATATCAATCTTTATGTCTCGACCATTTGAGACTCCTCGTCATGTCGTGATCACATCAGGGACTCCGAACTCCTTGGTACATCAAAATACATAAACTCATAATAAGCATCATGAAACCTTAAGCGTGCGGACCCTACGGTTCGAGAACAATGTAGACATGACCTAGAACTATTCACGGTCAATAACCAATAGCGGGACACTGGATGCCCATATTGGTTCCTACATATTCTCGAAGATCTTTATCGGTCGAGACCGCATAACAACATCGTTGTTCCCTTTGTCATCGGTATGTTACTTGCGAGATTCGATCGTCGGTATCAATACCTAGTTCAATCTCGTTACGGCAAATCTCTTTACTCGTTCCGTAATACATCATCTCACAACTAACTCATTAGTTGTAGTGCTTGCAAGGCTTAAGTGATGTGCATTACGAGAGGGCGGAAGATACCTCTCAGGCAATCGGATGACAAAACCTAATCTCGAAATCGCCAACCCAACATCGCCTTTGGATACACTGTAGTACTCCTTTATAATCACCCGATTCGTTGTGGCGTTTGGTAGCACCAAAGTGTTCCTCCGGTAAGCAGGAGTTGCATAATCTCATAGTTATAGGAACATGTATAAGTCATGGATAAGCGGTAGCAACATACTAAGCGATCGTGTGCTAAGCTAATGGAATGGGTCATGTCAATCGAGATCATTCAACTAATGATGTGACCTTGTTAATCAAATAACAACCCTTTGTTCATGGTTAGGAAACATAACCATCTTTGATTAACAAGCTAGTCAATAGAGGCATACTAGTGACACTCTGTTTGTCTATGTATTCACACATGTATTATGTTTCCGGTTAATACAATTCTAGCATGAATAATAAACATTTATCATGATATAAGGAAATAAATAATAACTTTATTATTGCCTCTAGGGCATATTTCCTTGATCTCCACTTGCACTAAGTCAATAATCTAGATCACATCACCATGTGATTAACATCGATAGTTCACATCATCATGTGATTAACACCCATAGTTCACATCGCCATGTGACCAACACCCAAAGGGTTTACTAGATTGATAATCTAGTTCACATCGCTATGTGATTAACACCCAAAGAGTACTAAGGTGTGATCATGTTTTGCTTGTGAGAGAGTCTTAGTCAGCGGGTCTTTCACATTCAGATCCGTTATGTATTTTGCAATTTTCTATGTCTACAATGCTCTGCGAAGCTACTCTAGCTAATTGCTCCACTTTCAATATGTATCTAGATCGAGACTTAGAGTCATCGGATCGGTGTCAAAACTTGCATCGGCGTAACCCTTCGACGAACCTTTTGTCACTTCCATAATCGAAAACATATCCTTATTCCACTAAGGATAATTTTGACATTTGTCGATGATCTACTCCTAGATCACTATTGTACTCCTTGCGAAACTTCGGTGCGGGATATACAATAGATCGGTACCTGACATGGCATACTTTATAGAAACTATGGCCAAGGCATAGTGAATGACTTTCATTCTCTTTCTATCTTCTGCTTGTGGTCGGGTTTTGAGTCTTACTCAATTTCACACCTTGTAACACAGGCAAGAACTCTTTCTTTATTTGTTTCATTTGAACTACTTCAAAATCTTGTCAAGGTATGTACTCATTGAAAAAACTTATCAAGCATCTTGATCTATCTCTATAGATCTTGATGCTCAATATATAAATAACTTTACGAGGTCTTTCTTTGAAAAACTCCTTTCAAACACTTCTTTATGCTTTGCAGAATAATTCTACATTATTTCCGATCTACAATATGTCATTCACATATACTTATCGAAATCTTGTAGTGCTCCACTCACTTTTAGTAAATCGAGGCTTCACCTTGTAAGTCTGTATAAAACTATATCTTTGATCAACTCATCAAGCGTATATTCCAACTCGAGATGCTTGCACCAGTCCATAGATGGATCATTTGGAGCTTGCACACTTTGTTAGCTCCTTTGGATCGATAAAACCTTACGGTTGCATCATATACAACTCTTCCTCCTAAAACCCATTAAGGAATGCAGTTTTACATCCATTTGCCAAATTTCATAAATTGTGGCAATTGCTAACATGATTTGGACAGACTTAAGCATCGCTTCTGATTGAGAAAATCTCATTGTAGTCAACACCTTGAACTTGTCAAAAACCTTTTTGCGACAAGTCGAGCTTTGTAGAATAGTAACACTACTATCAGCGTCAAGTCTTCCTCTTGAAGATCCATTTATTTTCTATGGCTTGCCGATCATGAGCAAATCCACCAAAGTCCACACTTTGTTCTCATACATGGATCTCATCTCAGATTTCATGGCCTCAAGCCATTTTGCGAATCTGGGCTCATCATCGCTTCCTCATAGTTAGTAGGTTCATCATGATCTAGTAGCATGATTTCGAACAGGATTGCCGTACCACTCAGTGCGGATCTTACTCTGAGTTTATCTCGAGGTTTGGTAGTAACTTGATCGAAGTTTCATGATCATCATCATTAACTTCCTCACTAATTGGTGTAGTAGTCACGAGAACAGATTTACGTGATGAACTACTTTCAATAAGGGAGAAAGTACAATTACCTCATCAAGTTCTACTTTCCTCCCACTCACTTCTTTCGAGAAAACTCCTTCTCTAGAAAGGATCCATCTTAAACAACGAATATCTTGCCTTCGGATCTGTGATAGAAGGTGTACCCAACAATTTCCTTTGGGTATTCTATGAAGGCGCACTTCTCCGATTTGGGTTCGAGCTTATCGGGATGAAACTTTTCACATAAGCATTGCAACTCCAAACTTTAAAGCGACAACTTTGGTTTCTTGCTAAACCACAGTTCATATAATGTCGTCTCAGCGGTTTAGATGGTGCCCTATTTAACGTGAATGCAGTTTGTCTCTAATGCATGATCCCAAAAGCGATATTGGTAAATCGGTAAGAAACATCATAGATTGTACTATATCCAATAAAATGCGGTTATGCGTTCGGACACACCATTATGATGTGGTGTTCGGTGGCATGAATTTGTGAAACTATTCCACATTGTTTTAATTGAAGACCAAACTTCGTAACTCAAATATTTGTCTCATGATTAGATCGTAGAAATCTTATTTTCTTGTCACGATGATTTTTCCACTTCACTCTGAAATTCTTTGAACCTTTCAACTATTTAGGACTTATGTTTCATCAAGTAGATATACCCATATCTGCTCAAATCATCTGTGAAGGTGAGAAAATAACGATACCCACATGAGCCTTAACACTCATTGGATCGCATACATCGGTATGTATTATTTCCAATAAGTCGGTTGCTCGCTCCTTTGTTAGGAGAGCGGAGTCTTAGTCATCTTGCCCATGAGGCATGGTTACTTAAGCATCAAGTGATTCATAATCAAGTGATTTCAAAATCCCATCGGCATGGAGTTTCTTCATCGCTTTACATAATATGACCTAAGCGGCGATTGCCACAAATAAGTTGCACTATCATTATTAACTTTGCATCTTTTGGTTTCAATATTATGAATATGTGTATCACTCGATCGAGATCAATGAACCATTTTCATTGGGTGTGTAACCATATAAGGTTTTATTCATGTAAGCAGAACAACAGTTTATTCTCTTACTTAAATGAATAACGTATTGCAATAAACATGATCAAATCATATTCATGCTCAGCATAAACACCAAATAACATTTATTTAGGTTCAACACTAATCCCGAAAGTATAGGGGTGTGCGATGATGATCATATCAATCTTGAAACTACTTTCAACACACATCGTCACTTCACCCTTAACTAGTTTACATTTATTACGCAACTCCGTTTGAGTTACTACTCTTAGCAAGCGAACCGATTACCAAATCTGGGGGTTGCTATAAACACTAGTAAAGTACACATCAATAACATGTATATCAAATATACCTTTGTTTACTTTGCCATCCTTCTTATCCGCCAAATACTTGGGGTAGTTACGCTTCGGTGACCAGTCCTTTGCGGTAGAAGCACTTAGTCTCGAGCTTAGGTCAGACTTGGGGCTTGACAACTTGCTTGCCGTTCTTCTTGAAGTTCCTTCTATCCCTTTGCCCTTTTCTTGAAACTAGTGGTCTTGTTAACCATCAACACTTGATGTTCTTTCTTGATTTCTACCTTCATCGATTTCATCATCATGAAAAACTAGAATCATTTTCATCATCCCTTGCATACTATAGTTCATCACGAAGTTCTACTAACTTGGTGATGGTGACTAGAAGAATTACATCAATCACTATCTTATCGGAAGATTAACTCCCACTTGATTCAGCGATTGTAGTACCCGGACAATCGAGCACATGCTCACTAGTTGGCGATTCTCCTCCATCTTTTAGCTATAGAACTTGTTGAAGACTTCATATCTCTCAACTCGGGTATTTGCTTGAAATATTAACTTCAATTCTGGAACATCTCATATGGTCCATGATGTTCAAAACATCTTTGAAGTCGATTCTAAGCCATAAAGCATGGTGCACAAAACTATCAAGTAGTCATCATATTGAGCTAATAGCGTTCATAGCGTGCGCATACGCTCTGCAATAGGTCTGTCACCTAGCGGTGCATTAAGGACATAATTCTTACGTGCGACAATGAGGATAAACCTCGGATCACGGATCAAATCCGCATCATTGCTACTAACATTTTTCAACACAATTTTCTCTAGGAACATATCAAAATAAACATATGAAAGCAACAAGCAAGCTATTGATCTACAACATAATTTGCAAAATACTACGGGACTAAGTTCATGATAAATTTAAGTTCAATTAATCATATTACTTAAGAACTCCCACTTAGGCGAGACATCTCTCTAGTCATCTAAGTGATCACGTGATCCAAATCAACTAAACCATAACCGATCATCACGTGAGATGGAGTAGTTTTCAATGGTGAACATCTTATGTTGATCATATCTACTATATGATTCACGCTCGACCTTTCGGTCTCCGTGTTCGAGGCCATATCTGCATATGCTAGGCTCGTCAAGTATAACTGAGTATTCTGCGTGTGCAAAACGGCTTGCACCCGTTGTAGATGGACGTGAAGCTTATCACCCGATCATCACGTGGTGTGCAGGCACGACGAACTTTGCAGCGGTGCATACTCGGGAGAACACTTCTTGATAATTTAGTGAGAGATCATCTTATAATGCTACCGTCGATCAAAGCAAGATAAGATGCATAAAGGATAAACATCACATGCAAATCAATATAAGTGATATGATATGGCCATCATCATCTTGTGCTTCATGATCTCCATCTTGCGGCACCACCATGATCACCATCGTCACCGGTAGCGACACCTTGATCTCCATCGTAGCATCGTTGTCGTCTCGCCAAACTTATGCTTCTCGACTATCGCTACCGCTTAGTGATAAAGTAAAGCATTACTGAAGCGATGCATTGCATACAATAAGCGACAACCATATGGCTCCAGCCGATTGCGATAACCGGTTACAAAACATGATCATCTCATACAATAAAATATAGCATCACGTCTTGACCATATCACATCACAACATGCCTGCAAAAACAAGTTAGGCGTCCTCTACTTTGTTGTTGCAAATTTTACGTGGCTGCTACGGGCTTAAGCAAGAACCAATCTCACCTCGCATCAAAACCACAGCGATACTTCGTCAAATAGACTCGTTTAACCTTCTCAAGGACCGGGCGTAGCACTCAGTTCAACTAAAGTGAGAGAGCGGACACCCACGGTCACCTTTAAGCAGCGTGTGCTCGTGGCGGTGAAACCAGTCTCGCGTAAGCGTCTGGCGTAATGTCGGTCAGGGCGCTTCATCTCACAATACCGCTGAACCAAAGTATGACATCTTTGGTAGGTAGTATGACTTATATCGCCCACAACTCACTTGTGTTCTACTCGTGCAAAACATCAAACCATAAAAACCTAGGCTCGGATGCCCTTTGTTGGGGAGCGTAGTAATTTCAAAAATTTCCCTCGCACGCAAGATCATGGTGATGTATAGCGAGAGGGAGAGTGTTGTCTCGTACCCTCGTGAGACCCGAAGCGGAAGCGATCTGGCGTAGAGGAAGTAGTCGTCGTTCTCCTCGCGATCCGACCGATCCGGCGCCGTTACTCCGGCGCCCGAGTTCTTGACACGCGTACAGCTCGATGGCGTCCTCGTACTCGATCAGCAGGTGTCGAGGAGAGTTCCGTCGGCCCTGACGGCGTGGTAGCGATCTTGATGTTTCACCGGCGGAGAGCCGCTAAGCTTTGACGAGTATAACGAGGTGGAATATGGTGGAGGGGCACGCTTTGCGGCTGAGAGCGATCTCATGATCAAACTTGTGTGTTACAAGGTGCCCCCCTGCCCCGTATATAAAGGAGCAGGGGAGGGGCGGCGGCCAAGGAGGCGCGCGGGAGGAGTCCTACTCCCTCTGGGAGTAGGATTCCCCAATCCTAGTCCAACTAGGATTCGGGAGGAAAGAGAGAGGGCGGCCCCTTCTCCTAGTCCTAATAGGACTAGGGAAGGGGAGGCGCCACCCTCCTAGGGCTGCCCTTCTCCTTTCCACTAAGGCCCATCTAGGCCCATTTACCTCCGGGGGTTCGGTAACCTCCGGTACTCGGTAAATTCCGTTTTTTACGGAACCATTCGAACTCCAAACATAGGCTTCAATATATCAATCTTTATGTCTCGACCATTCGAGACTCCTCGTCATGTCCGTGATCACATCCGGGACTCGAACTCCTTGGTACATCAAAATACATAAACTCATAATAAGCATCGCCGAAACCTTAAGCGTGCGGACCCTACGGTTCGAGAACAATGTAGACATGACCTAGAACTATTCACGGTCAATAACCAATAGCGGGACACGGATGCCCATATTGGTTCCTACATATTCTCTGAAGATCTTTATCGGTCGGACCGCATAACAACATCGTTGTTCCTTTGTCATCGGTATGTTACTTGCGAGATTCGATCGTCGGTATCAATACCTAGTTCAATCTCGTTACCGGCAAGTCTCTTTACTCGTTAAGTAATACATCATCTCACAACTAACTCATTAGTTGTAGTGCTTGCAAGGCTTGATGATGTGCATTACGAGAGGGCCGAGATACCTCTCAGGCAATCGGATGACAAAACCTAATCTCGAAATCGCCAACCCAACATACGCCTTTGGAGACACACTTAGTACTCCTTTATAATCACCCGATTCGTTGTGACGTTTGGTAGCACCAAAGTGTTCCTCCGGTAAGCAGAGTTGCATAATCTCATAGTTATAGGAACATGTATAAGTCATGGATAAAAGCAATAGCAACATACTAAGCGATCGTGTGCTAAGCTAATGGAATGGGTCATGTCAATCGGATCATTCAACTAATGATGTGACCTTGTTAATCAAATAACAACTCTTTGTTCATGGTTAGGAAACATAACCATCTTTGATTAACAAGCTAGTCTAATAGAGCATACTAGTGACACTCTGTTTGTCTATGTATTCACACATGTATTATGTTTAGGTTAATACAATTCTAGCATGAATAATAAACATTTATCATGATATAAGGAAATAAATAATAACTTTATTATTGCCTCTAGGGCATATTTCCTTCATTTTGGGATCTTTGCTCGGGCTTCCAATATGTTTCCATCGGCATTGAGTTTCCTCTCAAAGGCAATACCCTCTTTCCTAGGGTTTCTATTGAGGATCTGCTTTTTGGCGCATCACAAAGTGTCGATGCCCTTTGAGGCTTTTGTACATACATCATGTACAATTCCTTCATGTACAATACCTGCATTGTCGGTGATACTAGCAATGTCCTCGGATGAGGAATTAGTAATAGCGAAGCGAGATGAAGAATTTGTAACATTTGAAGCATTTGAACATTGGTGAAGAATTAAGCGATTCACGTTCAATGCACTTTAAGCATGGAGGAACAAATTCTTCCTCGGAAGCGCTGATTTGTTGAGCTAGTAATGAATCACGCTCATACGAAAATCTTCATAACACACTCTTAGCTTTTCAAGATCTACCTTTCCTTGAAGAGCTTCAGAAAACTTCTCATGATCTTGCTTCTCTTGAAGAAATTCATATGAAAGTTTCTCATGATCGATACAAGAGAGTTATGATGACCTTGAAGATTATCATACCTAGGCTGAAGTCTCTGAAGATTTTCAGTCAAGGCTTTAGTGTGATCCATTTCTTCACCCAACATATCATCACTTTTATCTAGCATGTTTTGAACCTTCTCAAGAGCCCGTTGTTGTTTCACGGCAATTTTAGCAAGTTTAGAGTAGCTAGGTTTGAGATCCTCATCGATTCATTTTTCTTTGGAATCGGAGGTTGTATTTGAGTACCTTAGCTCCTTTTGCCATGAAGCAATAGGTGGGGCGTAGCCATCATTATCTTCATCGGGCTTGTTGGTGGAATCGGTTTCTTGATGTTGAGGATGGACTTCTTGTGCGGCGATGTGAGAGCCAGGACTCGCCACACAGACTCGATTCTTGAGACTCCTCCTCTTCATCATTTTCCTCAGATTCACGAGTCCATTTCCTTGCCAATGAATGCGAGCTTTATTGGATCGACCTTCTTGTGAGATGAAGACTTTGAGGGTTTTGATGGCGAAGATTTTGGCGATTTCTTCTTCTTCTTCATATCATGAGCTGTAATCCTTGTATTTTTTCTTCTTCATTTCCCTTTCCCGAGGACAATCTTGAATATAGTGACCTGGCTTCTTGCATTTGTGGCAAAGTCTTCTCTTGTAGTCCTTTGGATGAAGAATCATTTCCTCTTGAGGTTTTCCAGCGACCACGTCTTGTGAACTTGGAATTCTTCACAAGCGAGCTAGATCTGGCTTAGTTCTTGGGATCACCAAGACTACTACCGGAATCCTCACATTGAGTCGGACACAACCTTAGCCTTGAGGCGCGTGGTTTGCCATAGTTTGAGCCATAGAGATCTCTCTTTTTGACAATTTGGAACTTCGTGAGTGTTAAGCCTTTCGAGGATATCGGCGGGATCAGCGACTTGTAGTCGGCCGTTCTTGTATCATCGGTCGGAGTATCAAATGAGGAATCAAGCGATCTTAGCGGTTTCTTCACAACTTCATGGTCGATGATGTCGGTGGCACAGGGCTTGAAGCCCATTTGAGATGTCGATGAGGCGATCAAGGTTTCTTGGACATTTTAGTTGTCGAGTCTTTTGAAGCGGTTGAAGAGATTAGAAGAACATCGACTCGAGAGTCCGCTGAGTTGAGACTCCTTCATTTACTTTGGATAGCCTATCCCGAGATAAGCTTAGCGGTTTCCAAGCACTCACTCTTCCATCTTGTCCTTTGCTCGAGATGGCCACGGATGATATTCTTGGCTTGAGAATCGAGTTGTTTGAATCTCTTCACATTGGTAGCGGTCGGTGTTTGATGTGAGAGGGACACCATTTTCCACAACATACGAGAGATCATTGTCAATTGCCTCAAGATGCATTCACATCTTGTTCTTCCGATGCGATAGTCCGTTCCATCAAGGTAGGACACCCGGTCGAGACCTTGATCATACTGCGGTCGACATAACTAGAACTCGGTGGTTAAACTAAAATCACCGAACAAAGTACCTTGCTCGATACCAATTGAAAGTCGTTATATTGACTAGGGGGTGAATAGGCGATTTTATGAAATTCTTCACTTAGGAATTTGCGAAGTCTTGATCAAAGTCTTCAACACAGAGATATGAACAACATTCACACATTAATGAGGGGAAATGAATGAGTTGAAGAAATAGAACCGGTCAGTTGGTAAAGATAATGATTTGGTAGACCCGGTTCAAGCTGATTTGTCTCGGTTATGTACGTCTGGTTGGGCGGTGAGTATTTAAACTTCGAGACACAGTCCGGACACCCGATCTCTGAGCACCAACTTCGGGACACCCGATCCTCCGTATTCTCCTTGAACTAAGACCACATGAGCCTCGTCCAATCACTCGTGGTAAGTCTTGGTGACTTCCAAACCTTCAAAGACTTGGTCACTCGGCGATCCACAATTCCTCTTGGATGCTCTAGACCTTGGCCTAACTAAAATGCAGGAAGAAGCCAGATCTTCAAAGGTAACAAGCGTCGGATCCACGCGAGATCAATTTCTTGATGATGCTCAATCACTTTGGGTTTTAATGGGGGTTTGGTTTTGGGATTTTCCTCACTTGATGATTTTTGCTCAAAGTCCTCGGAGGATGGGTTGCTCTCAAATGACAAGTGTCAAGTTCTCTCGGGCAGACCAACCAACTAGTGGTTGTAGAGCGGCTATTTATAGCCTAGGAGCGAGCCGACATGATAAGACATAAATGCCCTTCAATGATATGACCGTTAGGTGGATAAGATATTTTGGTCCATGACGCGCCTGACAACGGTCGGAAATTTGACTCTCAAAGTCCTCGGGGCTATCATGTTCCCCACTTTGTAGGCAATTCGCCTTTGGCGAATTCCTAACTCCTCGATCGAGCAAAGTCATCGGTGACGGAAGAAGCTGCGTCTACATCCTTTGAAGAACTTGGTGAGCGTATGAGATTTCAATGGCTTCACTTTCGAAGGATTGGTAGGTGTAAGATTTGAGTTGAGCATCACATGGAAATTTTCCTTAGTATTTCCTCGACCCCTTTAATAATGCGGTTATTCCTATGACTCAAGAAAGAAAAATGAAACTACGAAAACAAAAGTCTTCACGCTTCATATTCCTCGAATGAATATCAAGTCTTCATGGTCACACAATTTCTTCACTTTCAAAGTCTTGATCGAAGAACTTCATTTTAAGAAATTCGACTTTCTCTGTAAATATCAAACTCCTCATAGACTTATAGACCTGTGTACACTCACAAGCGCATCGGTTACTTAACCTATAAGTCTTCAATACACCAAAATCACTAAGGGCACTAGATGCACTTACGGTGGGTGTAGGATTTTGAGTTGAGCATCACATGGAAATTTTTCCTTAGTATTTCCTCGACCCCTTTAACGAGTATGGTGTTTCCTATGACTCAAGAAAGAAAATGAAACTACGAAAACAAAAGTCTTCACGCTTCATATTCCTCGAATGAATATCAAGTCTTCAAGGTCACCAAATTCTTCACTTTCAAAGTCTTGAAAGTCTTGAGAATATCAAAGTCTTGATCGAAGAACTTCATTTTTAGGGTCGACTTTCTCTGTAAATATCAAACTCCTCATAGACTTATAGACACATGTACACTCACAAGCATCGATTACTTAACCTATAAGTCTTCAATACACCAAAATCACTAAGGGCACTAGATGCACTTCTGAGGGGCCATGCAGGAGGCTAGTGAAGGCGGCGGGCTTCTTCCCTTTTCCTTCTTCGTTAGGCGCCATGGCAGGCGAGAAAGAGGAGAGCCCAAGTTGGATTGGGCGGAGGTTAAGGCTCAAGGAAGAAGGAAGGCGGCGAAGCGCCGAGGCGGCTAGAAGGGAGTGGTGTGTGCAACCAGGTACGCCTAGCTGAGGCGTATAATGAGGCATCGTGGGGAAGTGGAGGCATACGTCCAATCAACCGCCATCTGGCGCCCAAGGCCAAGCAGGCTGTTAGGACCCATGGCAACCGCCTGCCTTATCGCTTCTCTGCTAAGCCAAGTCCAGGCGCGCCTTGGGCCCAGCGGCTACTATCGGCATTCTAGGAATGGGGGTTCCCAGACTTGCCTGACTGCGGCCTGCGGCATGGCTGAAGTGGGGGCCCAATGCATCCCAACTTCATTAGCTCAAGCTCAAGATCCTTGCGAGGCCAAGCCTCATGATGCAGACGACAGAAGCTTCCTCGGGGCAGCCTCCTCGGGCGGAGGCTCGTGAGGCGGAGAAGATCAAGGCGGGGCACCTCAGGGGCCGTGGCGCAAGCCATGATGATCGAGGACGGGCCAGGCGCGCGGCGAGCGCCGACTGCTTGATGTCCTTGTTTCCCTTCGGTGCAAAGGGGCAAACCAGGCCGAGGCATCGAGCAAAGGTTACCGTTTGGTTACAACAAGACCAAGACCAAGACCACAAGGTATAGGCTTCTAGATCATCCGAGATCGACGAGAGAGAGAGAGAAGAGAAGCTTGAACTTCGCTAAGCGATTCATTGCACCGGCTCAAAAACAGCCCCTCGCGAGCTGTTCTCCTTTATACTATTCATCATCATTACAGGCAATCCACCACACCACACCTTTGGGTAGGGTATTACACCACAATGGTGGCTGAACGATATAAATCTACGTGTCCTTGTGTGTTCATCTTTCTGCTTAGATCTTTGCGAGACTTAGAGGCGTGAGCTGGTAGGGAGAGATCTTCATCGCACCCAGTGTTGAACCTCAAAGTCTGCGGAACCAATCAAGCGGCATTATTGATTATTAGTTATGCTTCATGCTCGCTTATGAGATATTTTGTTTCTTGGTTGCATGCTTCTAAATCTTTTTGCTAGCCTTCACTTGTACCAAGTAGGAATACTACTTGTGAATCAAAATACTTAAACCAGTTTGCCATATGACTCACTATACCTACCTATATGCGGTATTTTCGTGCCGTTCTAAGCAAATTTGTATGTGCCATCTCTAATCTTCAAAATAATTTTTCTTTTTGTGTGCTCGTACCGCTCATGAAACGGTAAGGGGTGGCTGATATTTTTCCATGAGATGTGTTATTCTCAAGATGAGTGTTTATTCACTTGTCCTTTGCGAGAATGCGACAAAGGTATAAAGGTTGCGGTCCCAAAATAAAAAAATGAATTTAATTTATGTTGTCAAATAATAAATTCCTTGAAAAATGTTGCTATGGATGGCACCCGTAGATACGACTAGGCGTGGAATGTGAAAGTATGATGGAAAAGGAATAAACTTTATTTTCTATTTGGGATCATTGATCGTCTCCAACGTATCTATAATTTTGATTGTTTCATGCTATTATATTACCCTTTTGGATGTTTATGGGCTTTATTTTACATATTTACATCATTTTGGGACTAACCTACTAACACGAGGCCCATTTCGTATTGTTTTTTGCCTATTTGATATTTGAAGAAAAGGAATATCAAGGAGTCAAGCGGAATGAAACCTTCGGGGCGTGATTTTTGGAGCGAAGCGTGATCTAGAAGGACTTAGGTGCAAGTTAAGAAGCAATTGAGGCGGCCAGGAGATCGGAGGCGCGCCCACCCTCCCAGGCGCCCTATCTCCTGGGCCCCACGGCCACCGTAAGCGTACTTCTTCCTCCTATATATACCTCGTGCCGAAAACATCCGAAGCCAACGAGAAACAATTTCCACCGCCGTAACCTTCTATATCCATGAGATCCCATCTTGGAGCCTTCGTTGGTGCTCCATGGGAAGAATCGACCACAGAGGGCTTCTACATCAACACCATAGCCCCTCAGATGAGTTGTGAGTAGTTTACCACAGACCTTGGGTCCATAGTTATTAGCTAGATGGCTTCTTCTCTCTTTTGGATCTCAATACAATGTTCTCCCCCCTCTTGTGGAGATCTATTTGATGTAAACTCTTTTTGCGGTGTGTTTGTGAGATCCAGATGAATTGTGGGTTTATGATCAAGTTTATCTATGAGAAATATTTGAATCTTCTCTGAATTCTTTTATGTATGATTGAGTTATCTTTGCAAGTCTCTTGAATTATCGGTTTGGTTTGGCCTACTAGATTGATCTTTCTTGCCATGGGAGAAGTGCTTAGCTTTGGGTTCAATCTTGTGGTGTCCTTATCCAGTGACATAAAGGGTTGCAAGGCATGTATTGTATTGTTACCATCGAGGATAAAAGATGGGGTTTATATCATATTGCTTGAGTTTATCCTCTACATCATGTCATCTTTCTTAATCGTTACTCTGTTCTTATGAACTTAGTACTCTAGATGTATCTTTGGATAGCGGCGGTGTGTGGAGTAATAGTAGTAGATGCGAGGCGGGAGTCGGTCTACTTATTGCGGACGTGATGCCTATATACATGATCATGCCTAGATAATCTCATAATTATTAGCTTTTCTATCAATTGCTCGCGATAATTTGTTCACCACCGTAATACTTATGCTATCTTGAGAGAAGCCTCTAGTGAAACCTATGGCCTCTGGGTCTATCTTTTATCATATAAGCTTTCAATCTACTTTTATTTGCATCTTTACTTTTTGTGTATCCTAAGGACTCAACAAGCATGACTTTGTCCATGTGCTTATCCTTAGAGATAGCAACCTTACAAGACCCAATACGACTTTTGCCTTTGTGAAAAAGATGATATGCTTGAGAGGTGGCGGTGATAAGGGCAGCATCCATCAATAGATTGTCACCAGTCATGTGATTTGTACATCCACTATCGAGGACCCATTCGGTGGTTTTTGGGTTGATCATCTGCGAATGAATTAGTGTAACTTACAATCTCATATGCTTCATCGATTGAAAATATGATATCAAGTTCATCGGATGAATTTCATCAGCGATATGAATATAGCAGTATGAGGCGTGTGAAATGAAAGTTCATTTCATCATGATTACGCCTGCGTCCTTTGACATTTTGTCGGGTCCCACAAATTCTTGAGAGCGTTAAGAGCACGTGCAGAACCTACCCTAGAAGAGATTAGTTATTTTCTTCACCACCCATACGGAGGGTGGCAAAAGTTCATCATCTGCGAGCTTGTTGGGGAGCGTAGTAATTTCAAAAATTTCCTCGCACGCAAGATCATGGTGATGTATAGCAGCGAGAGGGAGAGTGTTGTCTCGTACCTCGTGAACCGAAGCGGAAGCGATCTGGCGTAGAGGAAGTAGTCGTCGTTCTCCTCGCGATCCGACCGATCCGGCGCCGTTACTCGGCGCCCGAGTTCTTGACACGTGCAGCTCGATGGCGTCCCTCGTACTCCGATCCAGCCGAGTGTCGAGGAGAGTTTCGTCGACCTGACGGCGTGGTGGCGATCTTGATGTTTCACGGCGAGGCCGCCTAAGCTTGTGACAGTATAACCGAGGTGGAATATGGTGGAGGGGCGCTGCGGCTAAGAGCGATCTAAAGATCAACTTATGCGTACTAGGGTGCCCCCTACCCCGTATATAAAGGAGCAAGGGAGGAGGGGAGGCGGCCAGGGGGCGCGGAGAGTCCTACTCCCTCTGGGAGTAAGATTCCCCCAATCCTAGTTGGACTAGGATTCGGGAGGGAAAGAGAGAGAGGGGCGGCCCTTCTCCTAGTCCTAGTAGGACTAGGGAAGGGGGGCGCAGCCCATCTAGGGCAGCCTCTTCTCTTTTCCACTAAGGCCCACTATGGCCCATTTACCTCCGGGGGTTCAGGTAACCTCCGGTACTCGAGTAAATTCTGTTTTCGCCGGAACCATTCGAACTCCAAACATAGGCTTCCAATATATCAATCTTTATGTCTCGACCATTTGAGACTCCTCGTCATGTCCGTGATCACATCCGGGACTCGAACTTCTTGGTACATCAAAATACATAAACTCATAATAAGCATCGCCGAAACCTTAGCGTGCGGGCCCTACGGTTCGAGAACAATGTAGACATGACCTAGAACTATTCACGGTCGATAACCAACAGCGGGACCTGGATGCCCATATTGGTTCCTACATATTCTATGAAGATCTTTATCGGTCAGACCGCATAACAACATCGTTGTTCCTTTTGTCATCGGTATGTTACTTGCGAGATTCGATCGTCGGTATCAATACCTAGTTCAATCTCGTTACCGGCAAGTCTCTTTACTCGTTCGTAATACATCATCTCACAACTAACTCATTAGTTGTAGTGCTTGCAAGGCTTGGTGATGTGCATTACCGAGAGGGCCGAGATACCTCTCCAGCAATCGGAGTGACAAAACCTAATCTCGAAATCGCCAACCCAACATCGCCTTTGGAGACACTGTAGTACTCCTTTATAATCACCCGATTCGTTGTGACGTTTGGTAGCACCAAAGTGTTCCTCCGACAAGCAGGAGTTGCATAATCTCATAGTTACGAGGAACATGTATAAGTCATGGATAAAAGCGGTAGCAACATACTAAGCGATCGTGTGCTAAGCTAAGGGAATGGGTCATGTCAATCGAGATCATTCTACTAATGATGTGACCTTGTTAATCAAATAACAACTCTTTGTTCATGGTTAGGAAACATAACCATCTTTGATTAACAAGCTAGTCAAATAGAGGCATACTAGTGACACTCTGTTTGTCTATATATTCACACATGTATTATGTTTCGGTTAATACAATTCTAGCATGAATAATAAACATTTATCATGATATGAGGAAATATATAATAACTTTATTATTGCCTCTAGGGCATATTTCCTTGATCTCCCACTTGCACTAGAGTCAATAATCTAGATCACATCACCATGTGATTAACATCGATAGTTCACATCATCATGTGATTAACACCCATAGTTCACATCGCCATGTGACCAACACCCAAAGGGTTTACTAGATTCGATAATCTAGTTCACATCGCTATGTGATTAACACCCAAAGAGTACTAAAGTGTGATCATGTTTTGCTTGTGAGAGAGTCTTAGTCAGCGGGTCTTTCACATTCGGATCCGTTATGTATTTTGCAATTTTCTATGTCTACAATGCTCTTGCGAAGCTACTCTAGCTAATTGCTCCACTTTCAATATGTATCTAGATCGAGACTTAGAGTCATCTAGATCGGTGTCAAAACTTGCATCGGCGTAACCCTTTATGGCGAACCTTTTGTCACTTCCATAATCGAAAACATATCCTTATTCCACTAAGGATAATTTTGACCATTGTCGATGATCTACTCCTAGATCACTATTGTACTTCCTTGCCAAACTCGATTGTAGGGTATACAATAGATCGGTACACAGACATGGCATACTTTATAGAAACTATGGCCAAGGCATAGTGAATGACTTTCATTCTCTTTCTATCTTCTGCGGTGGTCGGGTTTTGAGTCTTACTCAATTTCACACCTTGTAACACGAGCAAGAACTCTTTCTTTATTGTTTCATTTTGAACTACTTCAAAATCTTGTCAAGGTATGTACTCATTGAAAAAACTTATCAAGCATCTTGATCTATCTCTATAGATCTTGATGCTCAATATATAAGTAGCTTTACGAGGTCTTTCTTTGAAAAACTCCTTTCAAACACTCCTTTATGCTTTGCGAATAATTCTACATTATTTCGATCTACAATATGTCATTCACATATACTTATCGGAAATGTTGTAGTGCTCCCACTCACTTTTAGTAAATACGAGGCTTCACGTAAGTGCGTATAAAACTATATGCTTTGATCAACTCATCAAAGTGTATATTCCAACTCGAGATGCTTGCAGGTCCATAGATGGATCATTTGGAGCTTGCATACTTTGTTAGCTCCTTTGGATCGATAAAACCTTACGGTTGCATCATATACAACTCTTCTTCGAAATCCATTCAGAATACAGTCTTTACATCCATTTGCCAAATTTCATAATCATAAAATGCGGCAATTGCTAACATGATTCGGACGGACTTAAGCATCGCTACGGGTGAGAAGGTCTCATCGTAGTCAATCCCTTGAACTTGCCGAAAACCTTTTGCGACAAGTCGAGCTTTATAGACAGTAACATTACCATCAGCGTCAGTCTTCTTCTTGAAGATCCATTTGTTTTCTATTGCTTGCCTACCCTCGGGCAAGTCAACCAAAGTCCATACTTTGTTCTCATACATGGATCATATCTCAGATTTCATGGCCTCAAACCATTTTGCGGAATCTGGGCTCATCATCGCTTCCTCATAGTTCGTAGGTTCGTCATGGTCAAGTAACATGACCTCCAGAATGGGATTACCGTACCACTCTAGTGCGGATCTCACTCTGGTTTACCTTACGAGATTCGGTAGTAACTTGATCCGAAGTTACATGATCATCATCATTAGCTTCCTCACTAATTGGTGTAGTAGTCACGAGGCAGTTTACGTGATGAACTACTTTCAATAAGGGAGCAGTACTGATTACCTCATCAAGTTCTACTTTCCTCCCACTCACTTCTTTGAGAGAAACTCCTTCTCTAGAAAGGATCCATTCTTAACAACGAATGTCTTGCCTTCGGATCTGTGATAGAAGGTGTACCCAACAATTTGCTTTGGGTATTCTATGAAGGCGCACTTCTCGATTTGGGTTCGAGCTTATCGGGATGAAACTTTTCACATAAGCATCGCATGATCCCAAACTTTAAGAAATGACAACTCTGGTTTCTTGCTAAACCACAGTTCATATAGTGTCATCTCAGCAGTTTAGATGGTGCCCTATTTAACGTGAATGCAGTTGTCTCTAATCGTGATCCCAAAAGCGATATTGGTAAATCGGTAAGAAACATCATAGATTGTACTACATCCAATAAAAATGCGGTTATGGCGTTCGGACACACCATTATGATGTGGTGTTCGGTGGCATGTATTTGTGAAACTATTCCACATTGTTTTAATTGAAGACCAAACTCGTAACTCAAATATTTGTCTCGCGATTGGATCGTAGAAACCTTATTTTCTTGTCACGATGATTTTCCACTTCACTCTGAAATTCTTTGAACCTTTCAACTATTTAGGACTTATGTTTCATCAAGTAGATATACCCATATCTGCTCAAATCATCTGTGAAGGTCGAGAAAATAACGATACCTTGTGAGCCTTAACACTCATTGGATCGCATTCATCGGTATGTATTATTTCCAATAAGTCGGTTGCTCGCTCCTTGCATTACGGAGAGCGGAGTCTTAGTCATCTTGCCCATGAGGCATGGTTACATAAGCATCAAGTGATTCATAATCAAGTGATTCCAAAATCCCATTAGCATGGAGTTTTTCATCGCTTTACACCATTATGACCTAAGCGGCGATTGCCACAAATAAGTTGCACTATCATTATTAACTTTGCATCTTTTGGTTTCAATATTATGAATATGTGTATCACCACGATCGAGATCCAATGAACCATTTTCATTGGGTGTGTAACCATATAAGGTTTTATTCATGTAAGCAGAATAACAATTTATTCTATAACTTTAAATGAATAACCGTATACATAATAAACATGATCAAATCATATTCATGCTCAGCGCAAACACCAAATAACATTTATTTAGGTTCAACACTAATCCGAAAGTATAGGGGTGTGTGCGATGATGATCATATCAATCTTGAAACTACTTTCAACACACATCGTCACTTCACCCTTAACTAGTTTACATTTGATACGCAACTCCGTTTGAGTTACTACTCTTAGCAAGCTGAACGATTACCAAATACCGAGGGGTTGCTATAAACACTAGTAAAGTACACATCAATAACATGTATATCAAATATACCTTTGTTTACTTTGCCATCCTTCTTATCCACCAAATATTGGGGCATTTCCGCTTTTGGTGACCATTTCCTTTGCGGTGTAAGCACTTTTCGGTTTAGGCTTTGGTCAGCTTGGAGCTTCTTGGCGGGAGTGACAACTTGCTTGTCTTTCACTTGAAGTTCCCTTTCTTTCCCTTTGCCATTTTCTTGAAACTAGTGGTCTTGTCAATCATCAACACTTGATGCTCTTTCTTGATTTCTACATTAAATCGATTTCAACATCACGAAGAACTCGGGAATCATTTTCATCATCCCTTGCATACTATAGTTCATCACGAAGTTCTACTAACTTGGTGATGGTGACTAGAAGAATTCATCAATCACTATCTTATCGGAAGATTAACTCCCACTTGATTCAGCGATTGTAGTACCCGGACAATCGAGCACATGCTCACTAGTTGGCGATTCTCCTCCATCTTTTAGCTATAGAACTTGTTGGAGACTTCATATCTCTTAACTCGGGCATTTGCTTGAAATATTAACTTCAACTCTGGAACATCTCATATGGTCCATGATGTTCAAAACATCTTTGAAGTCCCGATTCTAAGCCATAAAGCATGGTGCACAAAACTATCAAGTAGTCATCATATTGAGCTAGCCAAAGCGTTCATAGCGTCGCATACGCTCTGCAATAGGTCATCACCTAGTGGTGCATTAAGGACATAATTCTTACATGCGGCATTGAGGATAAACCTCGGATCGCGGATCAATCCGCATCATTGCTACTAACATTTTTCAACACAATTTTCTCTAGGAACATATGAAAATAAACATATGAAAGCAACAACGCGAGCTATTGATCTACAACATAATTTGCATAATACTACGGGACTAAGTTCATGATAAATTTAAGTTCAATTAATCATATTACTTAAGAACTCCCCTTAGAAAAACATCTCTCTAGTCATCTAAGTGATCACGTGATCCAAATCAACTAAACCATAACCGATCATCACGTGAAATGGAGTAGTTTTCAATGGTGAACATCTTATGTTGATCATATCTACTATATGATTCACGCTCGACCTTTCGGTCTCCGTGTTCGAGGCCATATCTGCATATGCTAGGCTCGTCAAGTATAACCAGTACTCTGCGTGTGCAAAAGCTGGCTTGCACCCGTTGTAGATGGACGTGAGAGCTTATCACACCGATCATCACGTGGTGTGCAGGCACGACGAACTTTGGCAGCGGTGCATACTCGGGAGAACACTTCTTGATAATTTAGTGAGAGATCATCTTATAATGCTACCGTCAATCAAAGCAAGATAAGATGCATAAAAGGATAAACATCACATGCAAATCAATATAAGTGATATGATATGGTCATCATCATCTTGTGCTTCATGATCTCCATCTTGCGGCACCACCATGATCACCATAAATCACCGGTAGCGACACCTTGATCTCCATCGTAGCATCGTTGTCGTCTCGCCAAACTTATGCTTCTCGACTATCGCTACGCTTAGTGACAAAGTAAAGCATTACGAGGCGATTGCATTGCATACAATAAGCGACAACCATATGGCTCTGCGATTGCCGATAACCGGTTACAAAACATGATCATCTCATACAATAAAATATAGCATCACGTCTTGACCATATCACATCACAACATGCCTGCAAAAACAAGTTAGGCGTCCTCTACTTTGTTGTTGCAAATTTTACGTGGCTGCTACGGGCTTTAAGCAAGAACCGTCTCACCTCGCATCAAAACCACAGCGATACTTCGTCAAATAGACTCCGTTTAACCTTCTCAAGGACGGGCGTATACACTCAGTTCAACTAAAGTGAGAGAGCAGGCACCCACCGGTCACCTTTAAGCAGCGAGTGCTCGCGGCGGTGAAACCAGTCTCGCGTAAGCGTCTGGCGTAATGTCGGTGCAGGCGCTTCATCTCACAATACCGCTGAACCAAAGTATGACATCTTTGGTAGGTAGTATGACTTGTATCGCCCACAACTCACTTGTGTTCTACTCGTGCAAAACATCAAACCATAAAAACCTAGGCTCGGATGCCCTTTGTTGGGGAGCGTAGTAATTTCAAAAATTTCCTCGCTGCGCAAGATCATGGTGATGTATAGCAGCGAGGGAGAGTGTTGTCTCGTACCCTCGTGAACCGAAGCGAGCGATCTGGCGTAGAGGAAGTAGTCACGTTCTCCTCGCGATCCGACCGATCCGGCGCCGTTACTCGGCGCCCAGAGTTCTTGACACGTACAGCTCGATGGCGTCCCTCGTACTCGATCCAGCCGAGTGTCGAGGAGAGTTTCGTCGACCACGACGGCGTGGTGGCGATCTTGATGTTTCACCGGCGAGGCCGCCTAAGCTTATGACAGTATAACCGAGGTGGAATATGGTGGAGGGGCACGCGCTGCGGCTAAGAGCGATCTAAAGATCAACATGCATGCTAGGGTGCCTGCCCCGTATATAAAGGAGCAAGGGAGGAGGGGCGGCCAAGGGAGGCGCGCCGAGTCCTACTCCCTCTGGGAGTGGATTCCCCCAATCCTAGTTGGACTAGGATTCCGGAGGAAAGAGAGAGAGGGGCGGCCCTTCTCCTAGTCCTAGTAGGACTAGGGAAGGGGGGAGGCGCGCAGCCCATCTAGGGCAGCCTCTTCTCTTTTCCACTAAGGCCCACTATGGCCCATTTACCTCCCGGGGGTTCAGGTAACCTCCGGTACTCGATAAATTCTGTTTTCTTGGAACCATTCGAACTCCAAACATAGGCTTCAATATATCAATCTTTATGTCTCGACCATTTGAGACTCCTCGTCATGTCCGTGATCACATCCGGGACTCGAACTTCTTGGTACATCAAAATACATAAACTCATAATAAGCATCGCCGAAACCTTAAGCGTGCGGACCCTACGGTTCGAGAACAATGTAGACATGACCTAGAACTATTCACGGTCAATAACCAACAGCGGGACTGGATGCCCATATTGGTTCCTACATATTCTCGAAGATCTTTATCGGTCGGACCGCATAACAACATCGTTGTTCCCTTTTGTCATCGGTATGTTACTTGCGAGATTCGATCGTCGGTATCAATACCTAGTTCAATCTCGTTACGGCAAGTCTCTTTACTCGTTCGTAATACATCATCTCACAACTAACTCATTAGTTGTAGTGCTTACAAGGCTTGATGATGTGCATTACGAGAGGGCGAGAGATACCTCTCCAGAGCAATCGGAGTGACAAAACCTAATCTCGAAATCGCCAACCCAACATCGCCTTTGGAGACACTGTAGTACTCCTTTATAATCACCCGATTCGTTGTGGCGTTTGGTAGCACCAAAGTGTTCCTCCAAGCAAGCGGGAGTTGCATAATCTCATAGTTACGGGAACATGTATAAGTCATGGATAAAAGCGGTAGCAACATACTAAGCGATGGTGTGCTAAGCTAAGGAATGGGTCATGTCAATCGAGATCATTCTACTAATGATGTGACCTTGTTAATCAAATAACAACTCTTTGTTCATGGTTAGGAAACATAACCATCTTTGATTAACAAGCTAGTCAAATAGAGGCATACTAGTGACACTCTGTTTGTCTATATATTCACACATGTATTATGTTTCGGTTAATACAATTCTAGCATGAATAATAAACATTTATCATGATATGAGGAAATATATAATAACTTTATTATTGCCTCTAGGGCATATTTCCTTCACAATTTTCCTTTGGAATCGGAGGTTGTATTTGAGTACCTTAGCTCCTTTTGCCATGAAGCAATAGGTGGGGCGTAGCCATCATTATCTTCATCGGGCTTGTTGGTGGAATCGGTTTCTTGGTGTTGAGGATGGACTTGCGTAGCGGTGATATGACGGCCAGACTCGCCACCGGACTTCAGATTCTTGAGACTCCTCCTCTTCATCATTTCCTCAGTTCAGCTTGAGTCCATTTCCTTGCCAATGAATGCTAGAGCTTTATTGGATCGACCTTCTTGTGAGATGAAGACTTTGAGGGTTTTGATGGCGAATTTTGGCGATTTCTTCTTCTTCTTCATATCATCAACTTGTAATCCTTGTATTTTTTTCTTCTTCATTTCCCTTTCCCGAGGACAATCTTGAATATAGTGACTGGCTTCTTGCATTTGTGGCAAAGTCTTCTCTTGTAGTCCTTTGGATGAATCATTTCCTCTTGAGGGTTTTCCAGCGACCCGTCTTGTGAACTTGAAATTCTTCACAGCGAGCTAGATCTGGCTTAGTTCTTCGGATCACCAAGACTACTACCGAATCCTCACATTAGTCGGACACAACCTTAGCCTTGAGGGCGTGGTTTGCCATAGTTTGAGCCATAGAGATCTCTCTTTTCAGCAAAATTTGGAACTTCGTGAGTGTTAAGCCTTTCGAGGATATCGGCGAGGATCAGCGACTTGTAGTCAACCGTTCTTGTATCATCGGTCCAGTATCAAATGAGGAATCAAGCGATCTTAGCGGTTTCTTCACAACTTCATGGTCGATGATGTCGATGGCACCGGGCTTGAAGCCCATTTGAGATGTCGATGAAGCGATCAAAGGTTTCTTGGACATTTTCGTTGTCGAGTCTTTTGAAGCGGTTGAAGAGATTCGAAGAACATCGACTCGAGAGTCCGCTGAGTTGAGACTCCTTCATTTACTTTGGATAGCCTATCGAGATAAGCTTAGCAGTTTCCAACACTCACTCTTCCATCTTGTCCTTTGCTCGAGATGGCCCAGATGATATTCTTGGCTTGAGAATCGAGTTGTTTGAATCTCTTCACATTGGTAGCGGTCGGTGTTTGATGGCAGAGGGACACCATTTTCCACAACATACGAGATCATTGTCAATTGCCTCAAGATGCATTCACATCTTGTTCTTCCATGCGGTAGTCCGTTCCATCAAGGTAGGACACCCGGTCGAGACCTTGATCATACTGCGGTCGACATAACTAGAACTCGGTGGTTAAACTAAAATCACCGCAGGAAAAGTACCTTGCTCACGATACCAATTGAGTGCGTTATATTGACTAGAGGGGTGAATAGGCGATTTTATGAAATTACTTAGGAATTTGCGAAAGTCTTGATCAAAGTCTTCAACACGAGATATGAACAACATTCAACATTAATGAGAAATGAATGAGTTGAAGAAATAGAACAGTCAGTTGGTAAAGATAATGATTTGGTAGCCGGTTCAAGCTATTTGTCTGGTTACGTCTGGTTGGGCAATTTGATATTTAAACTTCGAGACACAGTCCGGACACCCGATCTCGAGCACCTTTCAGGACACCGTTCCTCCGTATTCTCCTTGAACTAAGACCACATGACCTCGTCCAATCACTGCGTTAAGTCTTGGTGACTTCCAAACCTTCAAAGACTTGGTCACTCGGCGATCCACAATTCCTCTTGGATGCTCTAGACCTTGGCCTTCTAACATCTGGAAGAAGCCACGATCTTCAAAGGTAACAAGCGTCGGATCCACAGAGATCAATTTCTTGATGATGCTCAATCACTTTGGGTTTTAATGGGGGTTTGGTTTTGGGATTTTCCTCCTTGATGATTTTTGCTCAAAGTCCTCGGAGGATGGGTTGCTCTCAAATGACAAGTGTCAAGTTCTCTCGGAAGCAGCAACCAACTAGTGGTTGTGAGCGGCTATTTATAGCCTAGGGCAGGGCGACATGATAAGACATAAATGCCCTTCAATGATATGACCGTTAGGTGGATAAGATATTTTGGTCATGAAGCCTGTGACGCAACTGATCGGAAATTTGACTCTCAAAGTCCTCGGGCTATCATGTTCCACTTTGTAGGCAATTCATGGCGAATTCCTAACTCCTCGATCGAGCAAAGTCATCGGTGACGGAAGAAGCTGCGTCTACATCCTTTGAAGAACTTGTGAAGCGTATAAGATTTCAATGGCTTCACTGAAGGATTGGTAGGTGTAGAGATTTGAGTTGAGCATCACATGGAAATTTTTCCTTAGTATTTCCTCGACCCTTTAATAATGCGGTTATTCCTATGACTCAAGAAAGAAAAATGAAACTACGAAAACAAAAGTCTTCACGCTTCATATTCCTCGAATGAATATCAAGTCTTCATGGTCACACAATTTCTTCACTTTCAAAGTCTTGATTGAAGAACTTCATTTTAAAGGGTCGACTTTCTCAGTAAATATCAAACTCCTCATAGACTTATAGACTGTGTACACTCTAAGCATCGGTTACTTAACCTATAAGTCTTCAATACACCAAAATCACTAAGGGGCACTAGATGCACTTACAGTAGGTGTAGGATTTTGAGTTGAGCATCACATGGAAATTTTTCCTTAGTATTTCCTCGACCCCCTTTAACAGTATGGTGTTTCCTATGACTCAAGAAAGAGAAAATGAAACTACGAAAACAAAAGTCTTCACGCTTCATATTCCTCGAATGAATATCAAGTCTTCAAGGTCACACCAAATTCTTCACTTTCAAAGTCTTCAGAAAGTCTTGAGAATATCAAAGTCTTGATCGAAGAACTTCATTTTAGGGTTAAACTTTCTCGTAAATATCAAACTCCTCATAGACTTATAGACACTGTACACTCACAAGCATCGATTACTTAACCTATAAGTCTTCAATACACCAAAATCACTAAGGGCACTAGATGCACAGGGGGGCCACCTTGAACTAGCTGAGGCGCGGGCTTCTTCCTTTTCCTTCTTCGTTAGGCGCCATGGCGGCGAAGAGAGCCCAAGTTGGATTGGGCGGAGGTTAAGGCTCAAGGAAGAAGGAAGGGCGGGAGAGCGCCGAGGCGGCTAGAAGGGAGTAGGCTGTGCAACCAGGTGCCTAGCCAGGCGTATAATGAGGCATCGTGGGGAAGTGGAGGCGCCCGTCCAATCAACATGTCGCGCCCAAGACGAGGCTGTTAGAGACCCATGGCCACGCCTGCCCCTCGCTTCTCTGCTAAGCCAAGTCAGCGGCCTTGGGCCCAGCGGCTACTATCGGCATTCTAGGAATGGGGTCCCCGGACTTGCACTGTGACTGCGGCATGGCTGAAGTGGGGGCCCAATGCATCCTTCATTAGCTCAAGCTCAAGATCCTTGCGAGGCCAAGCCTCGCCAGTGCGAGACGACAGAAGCTTCCTCGAGGAGCCCTCCTCGGGCAGGCTCGTGAGGCGGAGAAGATCAAGGCGGGGCACCTCAGGGGGCCGTGGCATAACCATGATGATCGAGGACCGGGCCAGGCGCCAGGCGAGCGCCGACTGCTTGATGTCCTTGTTTCCCTTCGGTGCAAAGGCGACCAGAAGTAGAGCATCGAGCAAAGGTTACCGTTTGGTCAACAAGACCAAGACCAAGACCACAAGGTATAGGCTTCTAGATCATCCAGATCGACCCGAGAGAGAGAGAGAGAACTAGAGAGAAAAGCAGTTCATTGCACCGGCTCAAAAACAGCCCTCCTGAGGCTGTTTCTCCCTATACTATTCATCATCACCCTGAGGCAATCCACCACACCACACTTTGGGTAGGGTATTACACCACAATGGTGGCACGAACGATATAAATCTCGTGTCCCTTGTGTGTTCATCTTTGCTTAGATCTTTGCGAGACTTAGAGCGTGAGCTGGTAGGAGAGATCTTCATCGCACCCGTGTTCGAACCTCAAGGTCTGCGGAACCCATCAAGCGGCATTATTGATTATTAGTTATGCTTCATGCTCGCTTATGAGATATTTTGTTTCTTGGTTGCATGCTTCTAAATCTTTTTGCTAGCCTTCACTTGTACCAAGTAGGAATACTACTTGTGAATCAAAATACTTAAACCAGTTTGCCATATGACTCACTATACCTACCTATATGCGGTATTTTCGGTGCCGTTCTAAATTTGTATGTGCCATCTCTAATCTTCAAAATAATTTTTCTTTTTGTGTGCTCGTGCGCTCATGAAGCAGTAAGGGGTGGTGATATTTTTCCATGAGATGTGTTATTCTCAAGATGAGTGTTTATTCACTTGTCCTTGCACGAGAATGCAACAGGTATAAAGGTTGCCCAGTCCCAAAATAAAAAAATGAATTTAATTTATGTTGTCAAATAATAAATTCCTTGAAAAATGTTGCTATGGATGGCACCCGTAGATACGACTAGGCGTGGAATGTGAAAGTATGATGGAAAAAGGAATAAACTTTATTTTCTATTTGGGATCCGCTGATACGTCTCCAACGTATCTATAATTTTTGATTGTTTCATGCTATTATATTACCCCTTTTGGATGTTTATGGGCTTTATTTTACATATTTACATCATTTTTGGGACTAACCTACTAACCTGAGGCCCAGCTCGTATTGCTGTTTTTTTGCCTATTTCAGTATTTGAAGAAAAGGAATATCAAGCGGAGTCCAAGCGGAATGAAACCGGGCGTGATTTTTGGAGCGAACGTGATCTAGAAGACTTAGGTGCAAGTTAAGAAGCAATTGGCGGCCAGGAGATCGGAGGCGCCCACCCCTCTGGCGCCCTATCTCCGGGCCCCACGGCGGCCACCGGCGTACTTCTTCCTCCTATACCTCGTGCCCAAAACATCCAGAAGCCAACGAGAAACAATTTCCACCGCCGTAACCTTCTATATCCATGAGATCCCATCTTGGAGCCTTCGTTGGTGCTCATGGGAGAATCGACCACGGAGGGCTTCTACATCAACACCATAGCCCCTCAGATGAGTTGTGAGTAGTTTACCACAGACCTTGGGTCCATAGTTATTAGCTAGATGGCTTCTTCTCTCTTTGGATCTCAATACAATGTTCTCCCCTCTCTTGTGGAGATCTATTTGATGTAAACTCTTTTGCGGTGTGTTTGTGAGATCCGATGAATTGTGGGTTTATGATCAAGTTTATCTATGAAATATTTGAATCTTCTCTGAATTCTTTTATGTATGATTGAGTTATCTTTGCAAGTCTCTTGAATTATCGGTTTGGTTTGGCCTACTAGATTGATCTTTCTTGCCATGGGAGAAGTGCTTAGCTTTGGGTTCAATCTTGTGGTGTCCTTATCCAGTGACATAAAGGGTTGCAAGGCATGTATTGTATTGTTACCATCGAGGATAAAAGATGGGGTTTATATCATATTGCTTGAGTTTATCCTCTACATCATGTCATCTTTCTTAATCGTTACTCTGTTCTTATGAACTTAGTACTCTAGATGTATCTTTGGATAGCGGCGGTGTGTGGAGTAATAGTAGTAGATGCAGGCAGGAGTCGCCTCATGTGACCCAATAAGGCCTTCATTTCAAAAAACAAGTCATGAACTATGTCTTCAATTCGAGAAACATGTGATGAACTATGCCTTTGATTTGTGAAACCTGTCATGAACTATGTACTTTATTGTGAAACCTGTCATGAACTATGTCTTCGATCTGTGAAACTTGTGATGAAACTATCTCATGAACTATGTTTGTTGTGCCGTTGTTGTGACTTCACTTGTCTTCAAATGATTAAGAAGAAAAACAGAGTAAACTCTGCTCTGCTTTGCACCCTACTGCCAGAAGCCTCGGCGGTAGGCTATGAAACCCCACCGCCATGGGCCTTGGCGGTAAGCAATTAAACCCCACAGCAAACTCCTGGAACACAAACTCTCCCCTGTTTTGCGGCAGGGTTGGCCATCCTACTGCCAAGGCAGACGGCAGTAGGGTGGCCACCCAACTGCCTGCTCTGCTCCTTGTTCTGTGACCATATCGGCGATATTTCTGACGTAGGGTTGGCCACCCTACCGCCAGCCCCCTCGGCGGTAGGTTCTGAAGGAAATATGCCCTAGAGGCAATAATAAAGTTATTATTTATTTCCTTATTTCATGATAAATGTTTATTATTCATGCTAGAATTGTATTAACCGGAAACATAATACATGTGTGAATACATAGACAAACATAGTGTCACTAGTATGCCTCTACTTGACTAGCTCGTTAATCAAAGATGGTTAAGTTTCCTAGCCATGGACAAAAGAGTTGTCATTTGATTAACAGGATCACATCATTAGAAGAATGATGTGATTGACTTGACCCATTCCGTTAGCTTAGCACTTGATCGTTTGGTATGTTGCTATTGCTTTCTTCATGACTTATACATGTTCTCGTAACTATGAGATTATGCAACTCCCGCTTACGGAGGAACACTTTGATGCTACCAAACGCCACAACGTAATCGGGTGATTATAAAGGAGTACTACAGGTGTCTCCAAAGGTACATGTTGATTGGCGATTTCGAGATTAGGTTTTGTCACTCCGATTGTCGGAGAGGTATCTCTGGGCCCTCTCGGTAATGCACATCACTATAAGCCTTGCAAGCAATGTAGCTAATGAGTTAGTTACAAAATGATGCATTGCATAACGAGTAAAGAGACTTGCCGGTAACGAGATTGAACTAGGTATTGGATACCGACGATCGAATCTCGGGCAAGTAACATACCGATGACAAAGGAACAACGATGTTGTTATGCGGTTTGACCGATAAAGATCTTCGTAGAATATGTAGGAGCCAATATGGGCATCCAGGTTCCGCTATTGGTTATTGACCGAGAATAGTTCTAGGTCATGTCTACATAGTTCTCGAACCCGTAGGGTCCGCACGCTTAAGGTTTCAATGACAGTTTTATTATGAGTTTATAAGTTTTGATGAACCAAAGGAGTTCGGAGTCCCGGATGAGATCGGGGACATGACGAGGAGTCTCGAAATGGTTGAGACGTAAAGATCGATATATTGGACGACTATATTCGTGTTGGGAAACGTAGTAATTTCAAAAAATTTCCTACGCACACGCAAGATCATGGTGATGGCATAGCAACGAGAGGGAAGAGTGTTCGCCCACGCACTCGTGAGACCGTAAGCGAAGCGCTAGCACAACGCGTTGATGTAGTCGACGGCTTCACGATCCGACCGATCCAAGCACCGAATGTACGGGCCTCCGAGTTCAAGACACGCTCAGCTCGATGACGATCTCGGCCCAATCCAGCCGAGCTCCGGAGATGAGTTCCACAAGATGACGGCGTGGGACGATGATGATGTTCCACCGCGCAGGCTTCGCCTAAACTCTGCGACGATATGACCGAGGTGGAATATGGTGGAGGGGGCACCGACACGGCTAAGGAACGATCCGTAGATCAACTTGTGTGTCTATGGGGTGCCCCCGCCCGTGATATAAAGGAGCTGGGGGGAGGAGGCGGCCGGCCAAGGAGGGCACGCAGGGGGGAGTCCTACTCCCACGGGAGTAGGACTCCTTCTTTCCAAGTAGGAGTAGGAGAAGGGGGAAAGAGGAGGAAGAGGGGAAGGAAAGGGGGGGGGGCGCCGCCCCCCTTCCCTTGTCCTATTCGGACTAGGAGGGGGAGGGACGCGCGGCCCCCTCCTGGCTCCTTCTCTCTTCTTCCTCGTGGCCCATGTAGGCCCAATAACCCCCCGGGGGGTTCCGGTAACCTCCCGGTACTCCGGTAAAATGCCGATTTCACCCGAAACCATTCCGATGTCCAAACATAGGCTTCCAATATATCAATCTTTATGTCTCGACCATTTCGAGACTCCTCTTCATGTCCGTGATCACATCCGGGACTCTGAACAAACTTCGGTACATCAAAACTTGTAAACTCATAATGAAACTGTCATCGTAACGTTAAGCGTGCGGACCCTACGGGTTCGAGAACTATGTAGACATGACCTAGAACCATTCTCGGTCAATAACCAATAGCGGGACCTGGATGTCCATATTGATTCCTACATATTCTACGAAGATCTTCATCGGTCAAACCGCATAACAACATACGTTGTTCCCTTTGTCATCGGTATGTTACTTGCCCGAGATTTGATCGTCGGTATCCAATACCTAGTTCAATCTCGTTACCGGTAAGTCTCTTTACTCGTTCTGTAATACATCATCTCATAACTAACTCATTAGTTACAATGCTTGCAAGGCCTAGGTGATGAGTATTACCGAGAGGGCCCAGAGATACCTCTCCGACAATCGGAGTGACAAAACCTAATCTCGAACTATGCCAACCCAACATGTACCTTCGAAACACCAGAGAGCACCTTTATAATCACCCAGCATTACGCTAGACATTTGGTAGCACACAAAGTGTTCTTCCGTAAACGGAGTTGCACAATCTCATAGTTGCGTGAACTTTGTATAAGTCATGAAGAAAGCAATAGCAGATACTAAATGATCAAGTGCTAGGCTAACGGAATGGGTCATGTCAATCACATCATTCTCCTAATGATGTGATCTCACTAATCAAATGACAACACATGTCTATGGTTAGGAAACATAACCATCTTTGATTAATGAGCTAGTCAAGTAGAGGCATACTAGTGACTTATATGTTTGTCTATGTTTTCACACATGTATCATGTTTCCGGTTAATACAATTCTAGCATGAATAATAAACATTTATCATGATATGAGGAAATAAATAATAACTTTATTATTGCCTCTAGGGCATATTTCCTTCAGTCTTCCACTTGCACTAGAGTCAATAATCTAGATTACATAGTAATGATTCTAACACCCATGGAGTCTTGGTGCTGATCATGTTTTGCTCGTGAGAGAGGCTTAGTCAATGGGTCTGCAACATTCAGATCCGTATGTATCTTGCAAATCTCTATGTCTCCCACTTGGACTTGGTCCCGAATGGAATTGAAGCGCCTCTTGATGTGCTTGGTCCTCTTGTGAAATCTGGATTCCTTTGCCAAGGCAATTGCACCAGTATTGTCACAGAAGATCTTCATTGGTCCCGATGCACTAGGTATGACACCTAGATCGGAAATGAACTCCTTCATCCAGACTCCTTCATTCGCTGCTCGTAAGCAGCTATGTATTCCGCTTCACATGTAGATCCCGCCACGACGCTTTGTTTAGAATCGCACCAACTTACAGCTCCACCGCTTAATAAAACACGATACGGTTTGCGATTTAGAATCGTCTCAATCAGTGTCAAAGCTTGCATCGACGTAACCATTTACGACTAGCTCTTTGTCACATCCATATACGAGAAACATATCCTTAGTCCTTTTCGTATTTCAGATGTTCTTGACCATCGCCCGATGATCCACTCGATTACTTTGGTACCTTCCCGCCAAGCTGATTGCTAAGCATACGTCAGTCGGTACACAAGATTGCATACATGATAGAGCCTATGGCTGAAGCATAGGAACATTTTTCATTTTCTCTATCTTCTGCTGTGGTCGGGTATTGAGTTTGACTCAACTTCACACCTTGTAGCAGTGCAAGAATCCTTTCTTTGCTCGATCCATTTTGAACTTTTTCAAAATTTTGTCAAGGTATGTGCTTTGTGAAAGTCCTATTAAGCGCCTTGATCTATCTCTATAGATCTTGATGCCCAATATGTAAGCAGCTTCACCGAGGTCTTTCATTGAAATTTTTTATTCAAGTATCCCTTTATGCTATCCAGAAATTCTATATCATTTTCCAATTAATAATATGTCATCTACATATAAAATTAGAAATGCTACAGAGCTCCCGCCACTTTCTTGTAAATACAAAGCTTCTCCAAAAGTCTCAGATAAAACCATATGCTTTGATCACACTATCAAAGCGCTTATTCCAACTCCGAGATGCTTGCACCAGTCCATAAATGGAACGCTAGAGCTTGCACACTTTGTCAAGACTTTTGGATCAACAAAACCTTCCGCTGCATCATATACAACTCTTCTTCTAGAAATCCATTCAAGAATGCAGTCTTGACATCCATTTGCCAAATTTCATAATTATGAAATGCAGCAATAGCTAACATGATTCGGACAGACTTAAGCATCGCTACGGGTGAGAAAGTCTCATCGTAGTCAACCCCTTGAACTTGTCGAAAACCTTTTGCAACAAGTCGAGCTTTATAGACAGTTACATTACCATCAGCGTCAGTCTTCTTCTTAAAGATCCATTTATTCTCAATGGCTTGCCGATCATCGGCAAGTCAACCAAAGTCCATACTTTGTTTTCATACATGGATCCCATCTCGATTTCATGGCCTCTAGCCATTTTATGAATCTGGGCTCATCATCGCTTCCTCATAGTTCGTAGGTTCATCATGGTCAAGTAACATGACTTCCGAATAGGATTACCGCATCACTGTGCGGATCTTACTCGTAGACCCACGAGGTTCAGAGAAACTTGATCTCAAGTTTCATGATCAATATCATTAGCTTCCTCACTAATTGGTGTAGTTGTCACAGAACGGTTCTCGTGATGAACTACTTTCCAATAAGGGAGTAGATACAGATTATCTCATCAAGTTCTACTTTCCTCCCACTCACTTCTTTCGAGAGAAACTCCTTCTCTAGAAAGGATCCATTCTTGGCAACGAATGTCTTGCCTTCGGATCTGTGATAGAAGGTGTACCCAACAGTCTCTTTTGGATATCCTATGAAGACACATTTTCGATTTGGGTTCGAGCTTATCGGTTGAAGTTTCTTCACATAAGCATCGCAGCCCCAAACTTTAAGAAACGACAACTTTGGTTTCTTGCCAAACCACAGCTCATAAGGCGCCGCCTCAACGGATTTTGATGGTGCCCTATTTAACGTGAATGCGCCGCCTCTAAAGCATAACCCCAAAACGATAGCGTAAATCAAGAAGAGACATCATAGATCGCACCATATCAAGTAAAGTACGACACGACGCTCGGACACACCATTTCGTTGTGGTGTTCCGTGGCGTGAGTTGCTAAACTATTCTCGATTGCTTCAAATGTAAACCAAACTCGTAACTCAAATATTCTCCTCCACGATCGATCGTAGAAACTTTATTTTCTTGTTACGATGATTTTCCACTTCACTCTGAAATTCTTTGAACTTTTCAAATGTTTCAGACTTGTGTTTCATTAAGTAGATATACCCATATCCGCTCAAATCATCTGTGAAGGTGAGAAAATAACGATATCCGCCACGAGCCTCAACATTCATCGGACCACATACATACGTATGTATGATTTCCAACAAATCTGTTGCTCTCTCCATAGTACCGAGAACGGTGTTTTAGTCATCTTGCCCATGAGGCACGGTTCGCAAGTACCAAGTGATTCATAATCAATTGATTCTAGAAGTCCATCAGTATGGAGTTTCTTCATGCGCTTTACACCGATATGACCTAAACGGCAGTGCCACAAATATGTTGCACTATCATTATCAACTCTGCATCTTTTGGCTTCTACATTATGAATATGTGTATCACTACTATCGAGATTCAATAAAAATAGACCACTCTTCAAGGGTGCATGGCCATAAAAGATATTACTCATATAAATAGAACAACCATTATTCTCTCGATTAAATGAATAACCGCCTCGCATCAAACAAGATCCAGATATAATGTTCATGCTCAACGCGGCACCAAATAACAATTATTCAGGTCTAAAACTAATCCCGAAGGTAGATGTAGAGGTAGCGTGCCGACCGCGATCACATCGACTTTGGAACCGCTTCCCACGCGCATCGTCACCTCGCCCTGGCGCTGCTCGCTTATTCCAGTAGTCCTGCTTCGAGTTGCAAATATTAGCAATGTAACCAATATCAAATACCCATGTGCTACTACGAGCTCTAGTTAGGTACACATCAATAACATGTATATCACATATACCTTTGTTCACTTTGCCATCCTTCTTATCCGCCAAATACTTGGGGCAGTTCCGCTTCAAAGGACTACCGCTTATAAGAGAAGCACTCTGGCCAGGATTAGGTCCAGACTTGGGTTTCTTCTCTTGAGCAGCAACTTGCTTGCCGCTCTTTTGAAGTTCCTTCTTCTTCCCTTTGCCCTTTTTCTTGAAACTAGTGGTCTTGTTGACCATCAACACTTGATGCTCCTTCTGATTTCTACCTCCGCAGCTTTTAGCATTACGAAGAGCTCGGAATAGTATTGTTCATCCCTTGCATATTATAGTTCATCACAAAGCTCTTGTAGCTTGGTGGCGTGATTGGAGAATTCGTCAATGACACTATCATCGTGAAGATTAACTCCCAGTTGAATCAAGTGATTATTATACCCGCACATTCCGAGTATGTGTTCACCGACGTAACTATTCTCCTCCATCTTGCAGCTATTGAACTTATTGGAGACTTCATATCTCTCAATCCGGGCATTTGCTTGAAATATTAACTTCAACTCTGGAACATCTCATATGCTCCATGACGCTCAAAACGCCGTTGAAGACCCGGTTCTAAGTCGTAAAGCATGGCACATCGAACTATAGAGTAGTCATCAGCTTTGCTCGCCAGACGTTCTTAACGCCGTCGCCAGCATCAAGAAGCAGTTCGCACCCAGCGGTGCTTCCAGACGTAACTCTTCAGGCAGCAATGAGGATAATCCTCGTGTTACGGACCCGATCCGTAATTGCTACCATCATCTTTCAACTTTGCTTTCTCAAGGAACGCATTAAAATTCAACGAACAACAAAGACGAGCCATCTATCTACAAACAAACATAGACAAGCAAGATACTATCAGTACTAAGTTCATGATAAATTTAAGTTCAATTAATCATATTACTTAAGAACTCCCACTTAGACAGACATCTCTCTAGTCATCTAAGTGATCACGTGATCCAAATCAACTAAACCATAACCGATCATCACGTGAGATGGAGTAGTTTTCAATGGTGAACATCATTATGTTGATCATATCTACTATATGATTCACGCTCGACCTTTCGGTCTCCGTGTTCCGAGGCCATATCTGCATATGCTAGGCTCGTCAAGTTTAACCTGAGTATTCCGCATGTGCAAAACTGGCTTGCACCCGTTGTAGATGGACGAGAGCTTATCACACCCGATCATAACGTGGTGTCTCAGGCAGATTTAACTTTGGCAACGGTGCATACTCAGGGAGAACACTTCTTGATAATTTTAGTAAGAGATCATCTTAAAATGCTACCATCAACCAAAGGAAGATAAGATGCATAAAGGATAAACATCACATGCAATCAATATAAGTGATATGATATGGCCATCATCATCTTGTGCTTGTGATCTTCATCTCCGAAGCACCGTCGTGATCACCATCGTCACCGGCGCGACACCTTGATCTCCATCGTAGCATCGTTGTCGTTACGCCATCTATTGCTTCTACGACTATCGCTACCGCTTAGTGATAAAGTAAAGCAATTATGTATGCTTGCATTTCATACAATAAAGCGACAACCATATGGCTCCTGCCAGTTGCCGATAACTTCGGTTACAAAACATGATCATCTCATACAATAAAAATATAGTATCATGTCTTGACCATATCACATCACAACATGCACTACAAAACAAGTTATACGTCCTCTACTTTGTTGTTGCAAATTTTACGTGGCTGCTACGGGCTTTAGCAAGAACCGTTCTTACCTACGCATCAAAACCACAACGATAGTTCATCAAGTTGGTGCTGTTTTAACCTTCGCAAGGACCGGGCATAGCCACACCCGATTCAGCTAAAGTGAGAGAGACAGACACCCGCCAGCCACCTTTAAGCATGAGTGCTCAGAACGGTGAAACCAGTCTCGCGAAGCGTCACGTGTAATGTCGGTCCGGCCGCTTCATCTCACAATACCGCCAACCAAAGTATGACATCTTTGGTAAGCAAGATGACTTGTATCGCCCACAACTCACTTGTGTTCTACTCGTGCATATAACATCAACGCATAAAACCTAGGCTCGATACCATCATGGGGAACGAGTAATTTCAAAAAATTCCTACGCACACGCAAGATCATGGTGATGGCATAGCAACGAGAGGGAAGAGTGTTCGTCCACGTACCCTCGTAGATCGTAAGCGGAAGCGTTAGCACAACGCGGTTGATGTAGTCGTACGGCTTCACGATCCGACCGATCCAAGCACCGAACGTACGGGGCCTCCGAGTTCAACACACGTTCAGCTCGATGACGATCTCCGGCCTCCAATCCAGCTGAGCTCCGGAGATGAGTTCCGTTAGCACGACGGCGTGGTGATGATGATGATGTTCCACCGGCGCAGGGCTTCGCCTAACCTCCGCGACGATATGACCAAGGTGGAATATGGTGGAGGGGGTACCGCACACGGCTAAGGAACGATCCGTAGATCAACTTGTGTGTCTACGGGGTGCCCCTGCCCCCGTATATAAAGGAGCCAGGGGGAGGAGGCGGCCGGCCAAGGAGGGCACGCCAAGGGGGAGTCCTACTCCCACCGGGAGTAGGACTCTCTTCTTCCAAGTAGGAGTAGGAGAAGGGGAAAGAGGAGGAAGAGGGAAGGAAAGGGGGCGCGCCTTCCCTTGTCCTATTCAGACTAGGAGGGGAGGCACGCGCCCCTCCTGGCTCCTTCTCTCTTCCTCCTCGTGGCCCATGTAGGCCCAATAACCCCGGGGTTCCGTAACCTCCGGTACTACTGTAAAATGCCGATTTCACCCGAACCATTCCGATGTCCAAACATAGGCTTCCAATATATCAATCTTTATGTCTCGACCATTTCGAGACTCCTCGTCATGTCCGTGATCACATCCGGACTCAACAAACTTCGTACATCAAAACTTGTAAACTCATAATGAAACCTGTCATCGTAACGTTAAGTTGTTGCAAGGACCCTACGGGTTCGAGAACTATGTAGACATGAGCTAGAACCATTCTCGGTCAATAACCAATAGCGGGACCTGGATGTCCATATTGATTCCTACATATTCTACGAAGATCTTTATCGCTCAAACCGCATAACAACATACGTTGTTCCCTTTGTCATCGGTATGTTACTTGCCCGAGATTTGATCGTCGGTATCCAATACCTAGTTCAATCTCGTTACCGGTAAGTCTCTTTACTCGTTATGTAATACATCATCTCATAACTAACTCATTAGTTACAATGCCTGCAAGGCTTAGGTGATGAGTATTAGCGAGAGGGCCCAGAGATACCTCTCCGACAATCGAAGTGACAAAACCTAATCTCGAATTATGCCAACCCAACATGTACCTTCGTAAACACCTGTAGAGCACCTTTATAATCACCCGATTACGTTGTGACGTTTGGTAGCACACAAAGTGTTCTTCCGTAAACGGAGTTGCACAATCTCATAGTTGCAGGAACTTTGTATAAGTCATGAAGAAAGCAATAGCAGTATACTAAACGATCAAGTGCTAGGCTAACGGAATGGGTCATGTCAATCACATCATTCTCCTAATGATGTGATCTCACTAATCAAATGACAACACATGTCTATGGTTAGGAAACATAACCATCTTTGATTAATGAGCTAGTCAAGTAGAGGCATACTAGTGACTTATATGTTTGTCTATGTTTTCACACATGTATCATGTTTCCGGTTAATACAATTCTAGCATGAATAATAAACATTTATCATGATATGAGGAAATAAATAATAACTTTATTATTGCCTCTAGGGCATATTTCCTTCAATTCGGAGTTCGGAAAGGTTCCGAGTGATTCGGGTATTTTTCGGAGTACCGGGGAGTTACGGGAATACGGGGAAGAAGTATATGGGCCTTATTGGGCTTTAGGGAGAGGAGAGGCAGGTGCACAAGGCCCCATTGACTAGTCCGAATGGACTAGGGGAGGCGGCGCCTCCTTCCTTCTCTTCCCTCTTCTCCTTCCTTGTCTCCTACTCCTACTACTTGGAAGGACACCTAGTTGGACTAGGAAAGGGGGAATCCTACTCCCGGTGGGAGTAGGACTCCCCTAGGGCGCGCCATAGAGAGGGCCGGCCCTCCCCTCCTCCACTCCTTTATATAAGTGGGCAGGGGGCACCCCATGGACACACAAGTTGATCTACGGATCGTTCCTTAGCCATGTGCGGTGCCCCCCTCCACCATATTCCACCTCGGTCATATCGTCGAGGAGTTTAGGCGAAGCCTGCGCGCCGTAGAACATCATCATCGCCACCACGCCGTCGTGCTGACGGAACTCATCCCCGACGCTTTACTGGATTGGAGCCCGGGGAACGTCATCGAGCTGAACATGTGCTGAACACGGAGGTGCCGTACGTTCGGTACTTGGATCGGTCGGATCGTGAAGACGTACGACTACATCAATCGCGTTGTCATAACGCTTCCGCTTAACGGTCTACGAGGGTACGTGGACAACACTCTTCCCTCTCGTTGCTATGTCATCACCATGATCTTGCGTGTGCGTAGGAATTTTTTTGAAATTACTACGTTCCCTAACAGTGGCATCCGAGCCTAGGTTTTATGCGTAGATGTCATATGCACGAGTAGAACACAAGTGAGTTGTGGGCGATATAAGTCATACCGCTTACCAAAGATGTCATACTTTGGTTCGATGGTATTGTTGGATGAAGCGCCCGGACCGACATTACGCCGACGCTTACGCGAGACTGGTTTTACCGCCGTGCTTTTGCACATAGGTGATTAGCGGTGTCTGCTTTCTCCAACTTTAGTTGAACCGAAAAGGCTACGCCTCGTCCTTGCGAAGGTTAAAACAGCACCAACTTGACGAACTATCGCTGTGGTTTTGATGCGTAGGTAAGAACGGTTCTTGCTCAGCCCGTAGCAGCCACGTAAAACTTGCAACAACTAAGTAGAGGACGTCTAACTTGTTTTTGCAGGGCATGTTGTGATGTGATATGGTTAAGACGTGATGAGATATAAGTTGTTGTATGAGATGATCATGTTTTGTTGAAAGTTATCGGCAACTGGCAGAAGCTCTATGGTTGTCTCTTTGTTGCATAAGATGCAAGTGCCAAATAATTGCTTTACTTTATCGCTATGCGATAGCAATAGTTGGCAAGACGACCATGTGACGACACATTGATGATCAAGATGATGAAGATCATGGTGTCGTGCCGGTGACGATAGAGATCATGACAGTACTTTGGAGATGGAGATCAAAGGCGCAAGATGATCATGGCCATATCATGTCACATATTTTGATTGCATATGATGTTTATCTTTTATACATTTTTTTGCTTAGTTTGACGGTAGCATTTTAAGATGATCTCTCACTAATTATCAAGAAGTGTTCTCCCGAGTATGCACCGCTATGAAAGTTCTTCGTACGAGACACCACGTGATGATCGGGTGTGATAGGCTCTACGCTCAAATACAACGGTGCAAAAACAGTTGCACACGCGAATACTCAGTTAAACTTGACGAGCCTAGCATATACAGATATGGCCTCGGAACACGGAGACCGAAAGGTCGAACGTGAATCATATAGTAGATATGATCAACATAGTGATGTTCACCATTGAAACTACTCCATCTCACGTGATGATCGGACATGGTTTAGTTGATTTGGATCACGTGATCACTTAGATGACTAGAGAGATGTCTGTCTAAGTGGGAGTTCTTAAGTAATATGATTAATTGAACTTAAATTTATCATGAACTTAGTCCTGGTAGTATTTTGCAAATTATGTTGTGGATCAATAGCTCGCGTTATTGCTTTCATATGTTTATTTTGATATGTTCCTAGAGAAAACTGTGTTGAAAGATGTTAGTAGCAATGATGCGGATTGGATCCGTGATCTGAGGTTTATCCTCATTGCTGCACAAAAGAATTATGTCCTTAATGCACCGCTAGGTGACAGACCTATTGCAGGAGTAGATGCAGACGTTATGAATGTTTGGCTAGCTCAATATGATGACTACTTAATAGTTTAGTGCACCATGCTTAATGGTTTAGAATCGGGACTTCAATGACGTTTTGAACGTCATGGACCATATGAGATGTTCCAGGAGTTGAAGTTAATATTTCAAGCAAATACCCGAGTTGAGAGATATGAAGTCTCCAACAAGTTCTATGGCTAAAAGATGGAGGAGAATCGCTCAACTAGTGAGCATGTCCTCAGATTGTCTGGGTACTACAATCACTTGAATCAAGTGGGAGTTAATCTTCCAGATAAGATAGTGATTGACAGAATTCTCTAGTCACCATCACCAAGTTAGTAGAACTTTGTGATGAACTATAGTATGCAAGGGATGACGAAAATTATTCCCAAGCTCTTCGTGATGTTGAAATCGATGAAGGTAGAAATCAAGAAAGAGCATCAAGTGTTGATGGTTGACAAGATCACTAGTTTCAAGAAAAGGGCAAAGGGAAAGAAAGGGAACTTCAACTAGAATGACAAGCAAGTTGTCACTCCCACGAAGAAGCCCAAAGCTGGACCAAAGCCTGAAACTGAGTGCTTACACTGCGAAGGAAATGGTCACTGGAAGTGGAAATGCCCTTGATATTTGGTGAATAAGAAGGATGGCAAAGTGAACAAAGGTATATTTGATATACAGATTATTGATGTGTGCCTTACTAGTGTTTATAGTAGCCCCTGAGTATTTGATACTTGTTCGGTTGCTAAAATTAGTAACTCGAACCAGGAGTTACAGGATAAACAGAGACTAGTTGAGGGTAAAGTGATGATGTGTGTAGGAAATGGTTCCAAGATTGATATGATCATCATCGCACACTCCCTATACTTTCGGGATTAGTGTTAAACCTAAATAAATGTTATTTGGCGTTTGCATTGAGCATGAATATGATTTGATCATGTTTATTGCAATACAGTTATTCATTTAAAATCAGAGAATAATTGTTGTTCTATTTAAATGAATAAAACCTTCAATGGTCATACACCCAACGAAAATAGTTTGTTGGCTCTCGATCGTAGTGATGCACATATTCATAATATTGATGCCAAAAGATGCAAAGTTAATAATGATAGTGCAACTTATTTGTGGCATCGCCGTTTTGGTCATATCGATTGTAAAGCGATGAAGAAACTCCATAAAGATGGATTTTCGAATCACTTGGTTATGAATCATTTGATGCTTCATAACCGTGCCTTTTGTGCAAGATGACTAAAACTCCGTTCTCCGAACAATGGAACAAGCTACCGACTTATTGGAAATAATACATACCGATGTATGCGATCCAATGAGTGTTGATGCTCGTGGCAAGTATCGTTATTTTCTGACCTTCACAAGATGATTTGAGCAGATATGGGTATATCTACTTGATGAAACATAAGTCTGAAATAGTTGAAAGGTTCAAAGAATTTCAGAGTGAAGTGGAAAAATCATCGTAACAAGAAAATAAATCTGCGATCTGATCGCGGAGACGAATATTTGAGTTACGAGTTTGGTCTTCAATTAAAACAATGTGGAATAGTTTCACAACTCACGCCACCTGGAACACCACAATGTTATGGTGTGTGTCGGAGTAATGGGCCATGGGTAGGCCGACCCGGGACCCAGGATCTTTCAAGGCATCGGGGCAGGCCGCGCCCCTCTGATCGCATCCCAGCTAGCGACCTTCGGGGAGGCTGAGTCCCAGCCGGCGACCTTCGGAGAAGCCGAGTCCCAGGCGGCGACTCTAAAGCAAGCTGACTCCGGGCTTGCGACCCTTGGGGGGCCGACTATGGGAGTCGGCCCGCGACCTTCTTCGAAGAACGATGCAGGGTACGGCCCCGACGTGGCCGTCCCCTCAGACCCACGAGTGGTAGGCATGGCTACAATGAGCCGTATCGCCGGGAGATCTCCGGTGAGGCGCGACACTGTTGCCATGCCTCCCCTGACCTCAGCCACAGTGCGCGAGGCACTGTGCTCACGACGGCGGCCTGTACGGCCCGAAGATCGCCGGGCCCCCTGTCAGTGGGAGAGTAGAAGACGGCCAGGGCACCTGGAGTCGGCCCTGTGGGAGTCAGCCTCCCCAGAGTCGGCCGCCTCCTCGCCTGGGCCCCACCAGCCATAAACCCGATTGGATGGGGAGTGGCGACAGTGATCGCCTGACAGACGGCGGCACTGTTCCCACGACCACATGACCAAGCTGCCATCGAGTTTGACTGATGTTCTCAGATGTCGCTGGGACCCACCAGTCGGCGGGCCCCAGAAGCCGGCAGGAGGGACAGCGGCATGAGAGACAGATGGCTGGGGGCCACGCCCAGTCAGATTACTCTTGTACCCCCGGGGGGTAGGCCTATATAAACCCCCCGGGGCACCCATGCAAAGGGTTGGGCCCTGGATAGATTTAGACACATAGCAAGTGGGAGAGAGCCAGCCTTGCTCCCTCCTGCCTCCCAATACAGCTCTAGGAGCACCTTTGTAATCATCGCACCATAGTGATCATGCGGAGACCCCGCAGAGCAGCAGTAGGGGTGTTATCTCCCCGGAGAGCCCCGAAGCTGGGTAAGATTCGCCGGCGTGCATGTCTCAGGTTTCATCCTGCTTCGTGCACCGCGACGTTCTACTCGCCCCACCATGATAAGCCACCCGCTGGCATATGTCGATCCAACCTCGACATTTGGCGCCCATCAGGCGAGGTGCACCGTCGTCCGGAGATCTGTTATGGACGGAACCTTTTCCTCCTCGGGCGAAGCGCAGCCAGCCCGGCTCGCCAGATGGAGTTCAGATCGACACGCTGCTTGCGGGCGCCGCCGCTGCCAAGGCGAAGCGGCTCGCCGAACTTATCGGCGAGGTACGCCCTCCGACGAGCTGCACCTAAGTGCGCATATCGGCGGCCCCGAGAACCTCCTCACGGCCTCCTCGACCAACTCCACGCCGCCGCGAGCCTGCCATAGATTTGTAGTCTGTAGGCTCCTCCGACCCGATGCTGGTCGATTCCGACGCCGTATCGCTTGATATCTTCCCCACCAACGTGGTGGTCTACGACGAGCCGCTTCCGTATGAGGAGAGTGACGGAAGCGCCGTCACGGAGGTGCTCGTCATCGGTCACGGCGAGCACTCTGGCAAAGACGCCCAGGACCCGCTGCCAGCGGTCCTGCAAGACCTGACCGCGCCCATTCCAGAGGATGTGAACGCCGAGATGCTGGAAACACGCCGCCTTCAGATCATCGAAGGCGCCAAGAAGTTGGCAAGCATGAGGCGCTTGTCAGAAGCATACCAGCGTGAGATGGATCGCGCTGTAGGCGGCTCGCCGGCTCCGACTGGGCCAAGCCATCTAGGTGCGGTCCGAGAGCGCGGTGCGGCCATCGCCGACTTACTCGGGGCGAAACGCCCTGTGTACGCCACCCCAGCGGAGAACATCCGCGCCGCCCAAGCGGCAACCGAAGAGCTGAAGAACTTCGAAGGCGAAGAGCGCCATGTGATGACGGAGCTAGTCCAGCAGCTCGACGCGTTGTTACGCAAAAGCGCGCAGCGGCCGCGATGCAGCGCGGCAGCAACGAACGATGACTTACCTCGCCGAGATCAAGGCGCGATTTCCGGACGCCGATGGCGGAGTTCGCGAAGGAAAGATAAGGAGCCGCTGTCGGCCACAGCCGGACTCGCCACCATCGAAGCGCGACCAAGACGGCCGCCAAGAGCAAGTGGGAGCGACGGACGACTATTCGCCTCCCCGCCCCAAGAGAGCGGCGAAGCCCGCCGCCTGCCGAGCATCCGACTCTCGGAGATCGCCTTGGCCGCCGAGAGGGAGTCGAGAGAATGACGCCCGCCATCGGATCAATCGACTCCACGATCCTGGCGTTAGAAGAAGAAGATGAGCTGGGTCCGCTTTGCGGGCCCCGTGATCGAGACGCGAGCCCTTCCCCAAAGGGTTCACGCCCCGAGACACGCCAAGTACACCGCCCGGAAGCCGAGGATCGGCTGATAGACTACGCCATACCGTCAATATAGCAAACGGCAACAAGCGAAGTTGCCGCGGAAGTATGTTCCCTCATGCTGTGGCACGGCCCGACATGGCTGAACAACTCAAGCCCCGCAAGATCAATAGCTGGGTCGACTTCACGAAGCCTTCATCCAGTAACTTCACCAAAGACGCATAAGCGACCTCCCAAGCCGCTAGCTCTCCTTGTGCGCGCAAGGCCTCAAGAATCAACACGCGACTACCTCACGCTGGGGCGAACTTCAAACTCCCGCGAGGGCGTGCAGGTGAGGTGCGACCATCGAGTATTTCACAGCCGGTGCCGAGAGGGCACCTCCTCAAGCACAAGCTCCTCTCGCGACGAGCCCGAAAACCTCGATTTAACCGCTAGTCATATAGGCATAAGTACGCCACGGCCGACTCTTCAATGAAGACGGAGATTCAAGTCAACGCTTGGTGGCAAAGTGACTCCCAGTGCCCCAGAACCCCGGTGGTGGCGCGCCAAGGCGGCAACAAAGAAACGACAACAAGCGCAAGGCCCCACAGCCGACTTCCAACAATCGGGTGTCACAACAAGAGAAGATCAAGAATCGAGGGACAGCCTCCCGCCAAGTGGCGTAAAGGCGGCAAGTCCAATTGGTTGCCGGCTTTCTCCTATGAGCAGACTTTGGATGGTCCTTGCAAGTTCCTGGCCTTGCCGAAGCCTTCAACCACACCACAAGAAAGTGTCACCGGCTGGCAGAATCGCCAAGGAGACGACCTCACTCCTCCGCCGCCTTGCCGCCGCCGCGCCGCCGCCCCAAAGAGCGGCGGCTCGGCCCGTCAAGCTTGAGTCCAAGACGAGTTCCCAGAGGAGCACGGAGCCTACGTAGTGTTCACCAGCGTGGCAGATGACCGGCGCAGCAGGCGTCAACAATAGCAAGAAGTCAACGCAGTAGCAACGGATGCTCCCGAGTTCATGCATTGGTCCGAGAAGCCTATCAGCTGGAGTCGGGCAGATCACCCAGAGGTGATGCCGAGTCCAGGCTCCTACGCCTTGGTTCTAGGCGCGACCTTGGCCACTGATAGGCGGGCCGCCCGTTTCTCGCGGGTCCTGATAGACGGAGGCAGCAGCATAAACATCCTGTATAAGGACACCATGGAAAAGCTCGGAATCAGGCGGAGGCAGCTGCAGAGCAGCCGCACCGTGTTCCATGGAATTGTACCCGCCTCCCTGCTCACCGATCGGCAAGATTCTCGATAGACGTCCTCTTCGGGACAAAGATCACTTCGCGAGAGCCACCGTTCGAGGTGGTGGACTTGAGAGCCCGTACCACGCACTGCTTGGCCGGCCAGCTTTGGCCAAGTTCATGGCGGTTCCCCACTACGCCTACCTCAAGATGAAGATGCCGAGTTCCAAGGGGATTCCGACTATTGCCGGCGACTACCGGAAGTCGTCCGCTTGCGCGGCCGAGAGCAGTCGGCTGGCCGAGTCCTTGGTGATCGCAGCCGAGAAGCGGCTCCTTGACCGGGTTGTTGCGATGGCCGGAAAGCAGCCAGAGATGTCGCCCGACCCCAAGGAGTCGGAGGCAGAAGGATCATTCAAGCCGGCTAAAGAAACCAAGAAGATACCCTTGGACCCGGAGCACCCAGAAAGATACGCTGTCGTAGGCACAGGCCTTGACAGCAAATAGGAAGGCGAGCTCATCAATTTCCTCCGTGAGAATCGGGACATCTTCGCATGGTCCCCAAGGACATGCCGGTGTGCCGACGAATTCGCCGAGCACAAGTTACACGTCGGGCCGATGTGAAGCCCGTCGAGCAGCCCTTGCGCCGCCGTCAAGAAAAAAGAAGAGTTGTCGGAGAAGAGATAGCCCGGCTCTGGCAGCCGGATTCATCATGGAAGTGTTTTTCTAGAGTGGTTAGCAAACCCAAGATCGGTATTGAAGAAGAATAAGCGATGGCGGATGTGCATAGACTACACCAGCCTCAATAAAGCCTCGCTCAAGGACCCGCTTGCTCGCCAAGGATTGACCAGTGATAGACTCCACAACCGGATCGAGCTGTTGAGTTTTCTAGATGCATACTCAGGATATCACGAGATCAAGTGAATCCAGCAGACAGATCGAAGACCGCATTCATCACGCCATTTGGAGCCTTCACACCGACAATGACGCTCGCTTGAGGAATGCGGCGCCACCTTTCAGCGTTGCATGCGAAGTGCCTCCTCAAGCAACTTCGTAAACGCCCACGTTTATGTGGATGATGTGGTGATGAAGACGGAAAAGCGTGGGACGCTACTGGAAGACCTCAAGGAGACCTTTGAAAATTTGCGCCGATTCCAGATCAAGCTCAACCCTGAGAAGTGCGTCTTCGGAGTCCCAGCCGGCCAACTCCTTGGTTTTTTGGTCTCCGAACGCGGCATAGAGTGCAACCCCGTGAAGATTAAGGCTATCGAGAGAATGGAGGTACCCAGCCGACTGTTGGATGTGCAGAAGTTTACCGGCTGCTTGGCGTCCATCAGCCGATTCATCAGTCGGCTGGGCGAGAAAGCTCTGCCCTTGTACCAACTGATGAAGAAGACCACCTTTTTTGAGTGGAACCACCAGGCAGATGAGGCATTTCTCCAATCGAAGAAGATGTTGGCGATTGTCTTTGGCGGCTCCGATTCCCAAAGAGCCCATGCTCTTGTACATCGCCGCCACCAGCCGGTAGTCAAGACGACCATTGTAGTCGAACGCAAGGAGGAAGGCAAAGGCGCTTCCGGTCCGAGACCGTGTATTACGAGCGAGGTACTATCGACCTCCAAGCAAAACTACCTCACTATCGAAGATGTGCTACAGCGTGCATTTTGCCGCCAAGAAGTCAAGCCCTACTTTCAAGAGCATCCAATCATCGGGTTTGCACCGCCCACCGCCGAGATCATTGAAGCCGAGACGCCCGCCAAGTGGCTAAGTGGGCTATCGACCTAGCCCCCTACACCATCTACTACCAACCTCGCGACCGCCATCAAGTCGCATGTTGGCCGACTTCCTCGCCGACCGGGCCGAGACCGATACTGCCGCGCCGCCAAATACCGACTCTACTCATTGGCGGCTTCACTTGACGGCTCCAAGATGCGCACCGCCTTGAGCCGCGCCATCCTCACCTCCCCAAGGGCGACAAGCTCAAGCACGTCTTTGCAAATCCACTTCGCCGCCTCCAACAACGCCGCCGAATATGAAGCGCCATCCACGGGCTCGCTTGCCAAAGAACTTGGCATTCGCGGATCTCGTGCTATGGCGACTCGACTTGGTGGTTCAGCAATCATCCGCATCGACGCCAAAGATGCAAACATGGCAAGCTACCGCTTCCTGGTGCAGCAACTCAGCGAATACTTTGAGGGGTGCGAATTTCTTCACGTACCAAGAAACGACAACGATCAAGCAGACGCCTTGGCACGAGTCGGCTCCACTCGCCAAGCGATACCTTCTGGTGTTGCCCTTCAGCGCCTCCTCAAGCCGTCTATCAAGCCCTCACGAATCGACTCCATCTTCGTACCAGCTCCGCCGAAATAGTCGGATCCGACTCAAGGCCCCAAACAAGCAACCTCAAGAAAGCCACAGTCGAAACAAGCCGGGGATCGGCGCCATCGCCCGGGACTTCAGAGCCCAGCCCGGGACTCGCCCGATCGGCCGGGACTTCAGAGCCCAGCCGGGGATCGCGCCCGATCGGCCGGGACTTCGAGCCTGCCCTGGGATCTGCGCCATCGGCCCGGGAGCTGCCCCAGTTGGCCTAGAGATTCCCTCAATCCAGCAAGCGGCGGCAGACTCCAACCCGCCGCCTCCCAGCCCAGCCACCCTTGTCCAAGTCGCTGTGGTAGCAGTTGAAGAGATAGCAGCACCTTCGTGGGCACAACCCATCCTCAAGTTCCTAGTGAACAAAGAATTACCAGCAGACGAGATCATGGCTCGGCAAGTGCAGCGCCGAGCAGCAGCTTACACCATAATCAACCAAGAGCTAGTCAGGCGCAGTGTCACTGGTGTCCACCAGCGCTGCGTAGAGTCGGAGCAAGGCCAAGCGATCCTCAGAGACATCCACCAGGGCGAGTGCGGCCACCACGCGGCTTCAAGGGCACTCGTGGCCAAAGCCTTTCGGCACGGTTTCTTTTGGCCGACTGCCCTGGAAGAAGCTAAAGAACTAGTCAAAAATGCAAGGGGTGCTGTGTTCCGCTTAAGCCCCTTGGTGGCTTCCGCGAAGACAATCCCCATTGCACGGCCTTTCGTAGTTTGGGGCACTGGACATGGTGGGACTATTCAAGACGGCCCGAGGCGGCCTAACTCATTTGCTTGTCGCAGTGGACAAGTTCACCAAGTGGGTAGAAGCAAAGCCCATCAAGAAATTAAACGGGCCCCTGGCAGTGACCTTCATTGTCGACATCACAAGTCTTGATACGGCATACCGCACAAGCATCATCACCGACAACGGCACCAACTTCGCCAAGGGCGCTTTTGGCTCGCTTTCTACGCGACACGGGGCATCCGATCGACTTAGCGTCCGTTGCCCATCCGCATGATCAAACGGCGGTAGAACGAACCAATGGCCTCATCTGTCCGGCATCAAGCCTCGATTGGTCGAACCACTCGAGGCCGCCGCCTGTTGGGTCAAAGAGCCGCTGCCGTCCTCCGAGTCTGCAAGACAACCCCAAACAAGTCAACCGCTTCACGCCTTTCTTCCTCGTCTATGGTGCCAAGTTGTCATCCCAAGGGATATAGAATTCGACTTCCACGAGTCTCCATGTACACCGAGGAGGAGGTGAAGAAGCACGACAAGACGGCATCGATCTGCTGGAAGAGGGCCGATTGTTGGCACTCGGTCGGTCGGCATCTACCAACATGAGTCGCGCCAATACTACAACCGCAAGGTCAAGCCGAGATCGTTCCAAGAGGGCGACCTTGTGCTCCGGCTGATTCAGAGAACAGCCGGCCAGCACAAGTTGTCGGTGCCTTGGGAAGGTCCCTTCATCATCAGCAAGGTACTAGGGAATGATGCCTACTATCTGATCGATGCTCAGAAGCCTCGAGCGCGCAAGAGGGACGACTCCGGCAAAGAAACAGAGCGCCCGTGGAACGCGAATCTTCTTCGAAGATTTTACAGTTGATGTAGTATGTATCACGCTACCCTATTTGTATTAAAGTACTAAGACCTTAGGCACCCCGGGACGAGCTCGGGGACTGCCTTTTTGATTATCTGTATGATAAGAACCACGCTTCCAAATATGTTGTTCCCTTTTTTATCATACTGCTTGGCACCGGGTCCGACCAAGTCGGCCCGGGGACTTGCCGTCTTGCGCTATGAAATGCTCCCTGCAGTCAGACAAGTAATGTGCCGCGCTCAAAGCCGTCTCCTGTGAAAAGCCGCAGCTCGCAGAGCGGCTGTCGGTTGCCAGGGGACAGGCAAGAACAAGCGCACACATGAAAAACGGCTAAGGACCTAAGAGCTACGCATAGCCCAAGCCGGCTGCCAGCCTCCCCCCACTGAGCCGACTCATCAGCAGTCGGCTCGCCGTTTCAATTCCTATCAAGGACAGCCGACTCTTGAATAGTCGGCCTGCCGCCTTCCAGCCGATTTTTGCTGATGAACTCTAAATGACTAAGTACTTGCCTTCCTAAAGTAGCTAAGCACTTGACTCCGGCGGCGATCCGCAGAAGGCTGCCCAGCTGCAAGGCGGCAAATCAAGGAAGGCGCAAAGAAAAAAGTCTAAGGAGCAAAAAGCAAGGAAAGGCGGAAATTAGATAAATATTTACATAAGGCCCTTGGCCGAATACACCCAGTGGGTGGAATTGTTCGAACCTAACAAGTTTTTCAAAAGAACAACAAAGACAGATAAACAGAAGCACTCTAGGAGGCGGCTTCCGGAGCCGGAGGGTCGGAGGTGACGGCGGTGTCGGATCTTGGGCGATCGGTGGCGGTCTCGGCTTGTCGCCTCCCGGTGATCAGCCACCTTGTCCTTCGTGGCTCGTTCTTGGAGGCGCGATCAGTGAGGCTGGCCGCCGCCCGCGCCTTCTTCTGGCGCCTCCTCCTCGCCTCCGTCCTCCGACTCGTCCTCCTCCTCGGTCTGGAGTCGATCACCTCCGCCGAGTCCTCCTCGACTGGGTTCATCTGAACCAGATCTGCAGTGCCTCCTCGCCGCCCGGTCCTTCGGGCACAAAGACACTGTGTCCGTGTACTCGGCGATGGCTGCCGCCTGGCTGGACAAGGGCGCCTTCTCGGCCTCCGGCTCGGCTGGGCCTCGAATTAACGCTGCCAGCGGTCAGGTCCAGCCCCGGATACCACCTTTGACGAACTCTAAAGCCCGGCGTGTTCGACACGGCCGAGGAGCCCTCCAAGCCTCAAAGCGCGGCGGCGACCTCCGGCCGGTCGGCGGTCCGATCAGGCGGTCAGGCGAAGAGCCGCACGTCCGGCCATAGGGCGGCGACTACTTGGGCACCGGGCTTGAAGGCGGCGCAACATAAAGATCGCAGATTTAAGCGAACCACGATGCTCAGGAGCTACTCGTCGATGGTTCGGGGGGCGTTGGCGGCAATCACTTGGCCCTTCGCCCTTCGCTCCTCCCGAGCCGCCTCGATGGCCAGAGGAACAGCCTGCGAGTGGCCGGGAAAGAAGTCTGCCAAGATAGAAGGAAAGACAGTTAGAAAACCCAAAATCAGCCCGACGCAGAGTCGGAAGACCAAAAAAGAGAAAAAAAGACTTACCATCAACGATGTCCTCGAGCTCGTGGTAGCCGGAGGTCAGCATCGCCTCCCGGTCGGTCCATGCGGAGTGTTCAACCTCGAACTCGGCTATGAGGGCATCTTCTCGCGACTTGGCGTCGTCCTGCGCCTTCCGGAGCAGCTCTTTCTGCTCGGCCAGCTGCGTCGCCAGCAGGTCGTGCTCTTGGACGAGCTTGTTGCATTCCTCCTCCTTGGCGCGGCGTGCGGTGTTGGCCTCGCCCAGCTGCCCCTGGAGGGCGGCGTTGGCGCCTGAAGTTCGAAGAAAAAAGACAAGAAGGTCATCGATGGTAGATCGCCGGGAGATCCGGCCCGATCGCCAGCGATCGGCCCGAATCTCGGGATTACAGCCCGGGTAGGCCAATGCGCCCATGAGAAGAAGGAAGATAGATCGCCGGGAGATCTGCCCGACCTTTCGATGAGTCGGCCCGAATCTCGGGATTACAGCCACTGGTGCGCCAGTAGCCTTATGAAGAAGGAAGAATTAGCTCACCTCGGCTTTACAGATCGGATCGGCGGTCCGCTTCTTCACTCTTCAACATTGCGGTTGAAGGCGTTGGCGCCAAGATTGTGGTATTCTGCAAAGCGCAAAGCAAAAGTTAGTCTTGAGCTCACTGAAGGAGTTCGAGCCGCTGCTTCAGCGATCGGCCCAACTCGGGACTACATCAGATGGGTCTGCCGGCTCACGTAAGAAGATGTAAATCAAAAAGAGAAACGGCGTGCGGACGGAGGTCCGCAAGGCGAATGCGCGCCTGCATGCGAGTTGAAGGCGCCGCCCTCTTCGCAGCTTATTCGATCGACGCCCGAAGGGGCTGGTTCAGCGGGCGGTGCCGCTTTCACGCAGCCTACCGATGGGCGCGCACTTGAGGCCTCAACGCCCGATTCGCGAACTTGCGGCGCCGGTTTCCCGAGCCAGCGGCGCTGAGCTCGTCCTCTCAAGCGGCGGCGGCGCCGGGCGACTGAAGAAGCGAGCGCGGCGTCGGCGTTGTCCCGATCGGAGGATCTCGCGGGTCCACCGGCTGTTTGCCATGCGACCTCGAAGACGGAGGCGGCGGTGGCGGCGAGGGCGCGCGTGAGTATCCGAGCCCGAGACGGCGCCGCCCTCCTCCGAGAGGGTTCGCGGTGCCAACCTCCTGATCCGCCCGTGAACTTCGTGAGCCGGCGACGCCGACGACAGCGGGGGGACAAGCATCGCCGATCGGCGACGCGCGACCTCCTCAGCATGCCGCTTCGCTGCGGCCGCAGTCTCGGCCTCCTCCAGGCGTCGCTGGGCGTTGGCGGCCGCCTTCTCAGCCTCCCCCTTTTCCAGGCGGTCGGCCTCCTCCTCCTCGCGCTTCTCCCGTGCGTTTCGTTCCGTCGCCTCCCGAAGGTCGGCGGCGGGATCAATCCGCCGAGTGTTGGCAGACGTCTCCACCGACCCCATGACGGAGGGGACGGCGGCTCTCTCAAGGGAGAGGGGAGCTCTGGAGAAGATTGGAGGGAAAATCAGAAAAGACTCAAATGAGATCCAACAAAGAAGTGACAGAGTAAGAAGACTCACGAAGAAACTAGCGGCGGCCTTCTCACTTCCTTTCGGAAGCGGTTGGCCTTCGCAGCCGCCTCCTCCCGCTTGGTCGCGGTGGCGGCTCCCTTGAACTTCTTTGGCTTGCCGCCGGGCACACTCGGCCCGGCGTGACGCCTCTTCGCGCCGGCTTGGCCGGAGGGGCCGGCCCTCGGTGGCGGCGTGGGGCGACTTCAGCGTCAACGTCGTCCTCGGGCGGTCGGCAAAAGGTCGCCGACGGCTCGAGGCCGCCGTCGCCCCTCTCCGCGCCTTCAAGGCGTCGGCTTCAGCCGCTGCCGCTGCCCTGTGTCGGGTCGTCGACGTCGCTGGCCTCGCGATCTGGGACGTAATCGCGAGGCTCCCTGATGGCGCCGGCTGCGGGTGTCGTGAGAGGATTCTGCTCAGAAGACGCCAGCAACGGTTAGAGTTCGAGGTCAGACGTGAAGAAGATCGAAATACACACGGATGCAACTTACCATTGGAGGGGGGTTGTCGCGCGAGTACGGCTCCTTGCTGAACTGCCAGTCCTCCGTGAACTCGCGATGGGTGATGTGGTTCACTGTTCGCCACCTCCCCACGCTGCATGTCCTGGTGCACTGACCGGCTCGGATCGTGGCGGCCGCCATCCGACAGATGAGGTGAGGCCGGCCTCGAGCGAAGAACTCGACGCGCCACGGCGGCGGCGAAGATCGGAGGCGACGAGCCCTCCGATTGCAAGATGACTTTGAGTCGGGCCACGGCGCCGACTGGAGGGAGAAAGAGATTTGGACCGGTGGGACCAGCTGGCGAGCCGGCCAGTCAGAGGCTCGGGGTCGAAGGGCGGCAAGTTGACCCAGTCGCCGTCGGTGGAGATGTTCTTCACGTAGAAGTAGGACTTCTACCACATCTTCACCGACTTCACCAACGAAATGGGAGGAAAAGGATTGTCGGCCGTCGTGCGCCGCAATGCGATGTAGGTGCCGCTTGAGCAGCGGCGGCTTGCGGCAACTGAAAGTGCCGAGTTTTGAAGAGAAGAACTCCCCACAGCTCGAGGTGGGGAGAACGCCCGATGTAGCCTTCGCACTGAGTGGCTAAGGCGGAGAGAAGCACCACCGCTGGGGGTGAGGTGCAGCGGCTGCAGCTTGTGGAACTCGAGAAACGAGCGGAAGAATCCGCTCGCCGGAAGCCCCAGCCCGCGCATAAGATGCGAGCAGAAGATGACCCGCTCGCCCTCCTCCGGCGCGGGCCGGATCTCTCCCGCCGGGCGGGACAGGCGGCACCAGTCCGCTGCTGGGAGGCGGCGGGTCGGCGGAGGAACTCGATGTGCTCCGCCCACGCTCGAAGCCATCCCACACGCCGAGCGCTGAGGTGGGGGGCGCGCGGAAGAAGAACTCATCGCCGGGCGAGGAAGAATGCCTTAGCTCGGGCGGAGGAAGAATGCCGTGGCTCGCGGCGGAGGAAGGAGAAAGCGGGAGAGCGGGAGAGGTGTGCGTGCGGTGCCGCCCGCTCCTCCCGCTTACTTATAGCCCTACGGCCGAGAAGCCGAGGGGCGTGGGGATTAATCGCGCCGAGGCCCCCGCCGCCCACGAATCCCCACGGGTTATCGCGCGAGAACGACGGGATGCCAACCGTCATGACCACGGCGGATCCGCCGGGGCCGAGGCGCGGTAATGGCAGGCCCCACCTGACGGCCCGTCCCGTCATGCGCGTGGGTAGGCAGACTACCGCCTCCACGTGGCGCCACGCGATAGGACCGTCTCAATAATGACAGGGAAGCGTATCCGACACGCCGCCCGTTTCCCGCCGCGACCTGCGTACAGCGGCCCTTCGCTGAGCGAGTCCGACTTCGGCGAGGCGGCCCAAAGAAACAGCGGCCGAGTCTCAGAGTCGGCACTGGGAAATTGAAACTGTTGAAGCCCCTCGAGGCGGCGCCCGCCGGGCTTCACCAGCTTCGGGGACTACTGTCGGAGTAATGGGCCACGGGTAGGTCGACCTGGGACCCAGGATCTTTCAAGGCATCGGGGCAGGCCGCGCCCCTCTGATCGCATCCCAGCTAGCGACCTTCGGGGAGGCCGAGTCCCAGCCGGCGACCTTCGGAGAAGCCGAGTCCCAGGTGGCGACTCTAAAGCAAGCCGACTCCGGGCTTGCGACCCTTGGGGGGCCGACTATGGGAGTCGGCCCGCGACCTTCCTCGAAGAACGATGCAGGGTACGGCCCCGACGTGGCCGTCCCCTCAGACCCACGAGTGGTAGGCATGGCTCTGATGAGTCAGATCGCGGAGATCTCCGGTGGCGCGGCGCTGCTGCCATGCCTCCTCGACCAGCCACATGTGCACGAGGCATCGTGCTCACGACGGCGGCTCTGACGGCCCGAAGATCACCGGCCCCTGTCGCTGGGAGAGTAGAAGACGGCCAGGCACTGGAGTCGGCCTCAGGAGTCGGCCTCCCCAGAGTCGGCCGCCTTCTCGCCTGGGCCCCACCAGCCATAAACCCGAATGGACGGGGAGTGGCGACAGTGATCGCCTGACAGACGGCGGCACTGTTCCCACGACCACATGACCAAGCTCGGCATCGAGTCTTGACAAGAGTTACTGCATGTCCGGGACCCACCGGTCGGCGGGCCCAGGCCGGGCAGGAGGGACAAGGCATGAGAGACAGACAGACGTGTGGGGCCACGCCCATCATTTACTCTTGTACCCGGGTAGGCCTATATAAACCCCGGGGTACCCATGCAAAGGGTTGGGCCACGGATAGATTTAGACACATAGCAAGTAGGGAGAGAGCCGGCCTTGCTCCCTCCCGCCTCCGATACAGCTCTAGGAGCACCTTTTAATCATCGCACCATAGTGATCATGCGGAGACCCCCAGAGCAGCAGAGGGTGTTATCTCCCCGGAGAGCCCCGAAGCTGGGTAAGATTCGCCTGCGTGCATGTCTGCGCCTCATCCCGTTTCCAGGCACCGGCGACGTTCTGCTCGCCCCCACCATGATAAGCCACCCGTTGGCATATGTCGCATCCAACCCCCGACAGTGTGTCCAAACATCATAACCGCACTTTATTGGATATAGTGCGATCTATGATGTCTCTTACTGATTTACCACTATTGTTTTTGGGTTATGCATTAGAGACAGCTGCATTCATGTTAAAAGGGCACCATCTAAATCCGTTGAGACGACACCATATGAACTGTGGTTTAGCAAGAAATCCAAGTTATTGTTTCTTAAGGTTTGGGGCTGCGATGCTTATGTGAAAAAGTTTCATCCTGATAAGCTCAAACCCAAATCATATAAGTGCGTCTTCATAGAATACCCAAAGGAAATTATTGGGTACACCTTCTATCACAGATCCGAAGGCAAGATATTCGTTGCTAAAAATGGATCCTTTCTAGAGAAGGAGTTTCTCTCGAAAGAAGTGAGTGGGAGGAAAGTAAGAGCTTGATAAGGTAATTTGTACCTTCTCTCGAATTGGAAAGTAGTTCATCACAGAAATCAGTTCCAGTGATTCCTACACCAATTAGTGAGGAAGCTAATGATGATGATCATGAAACTTCAGATCAAGTTACTACAGAAACCTCGTAGGTCTTCCAAAGAACAGTCCGCACCAGAGTAGTACGGTAATCCTATTCTGGAAGTCATGTTACTAGACCATGATGAACCTACGAACTATGAGGAAGCAATGATGAGCCCAGATTCCGCGAAATGGCTTGAGGCCATGAAATCTGAGATATGATCCATGTATGAGAACAAAGTGTAGACTTTGATTGACTTGCCCGATGATCGGTGAGTCATTAAGAATAAATGGATCTTCAAGAGGAAGACGGACACTGATAGTAGTATTACTATCTACTAAGCTCGACTTGTTGCGAAAGGTTTTCGACAAGTTCAAGGTGTTGAATACGATGAGATTTTCTCACTCATAGCGATGCTTAAGTCTGTCCGAATCATGTTAGCAATTGCCACATTTTTATGAAATCTGGCAAATGGATGTCAAAACTGCATTTCTTAATGGTTTTCTTAAAGAAGAGTTGTATATGATGCAACCAGAAGGTTTTGTCAATCCTAAAGGTGCTAACAAAATGTGCAAGCTCCAGCGATACATTTATGGACTGGTGCAAGCATCTCATAGTTGGAATATACGCTTTGATAAGTTGATCAAAGCATATAGTTTTGTACAGACTTACGGTGAAGCCTATATTTACAAGAAAGTGAGTGGGAGCACTACAGCATTTCTAATAAGTATATGTGAATGACATATTGTTGATCGGAAATAATGTAGAATTATTCTACAAAAGCATAAAGGAGTGTTTGAAAGGAGTTCTTTAAAAGAAAGACTTCAGTAAAGCTACTTACATATTGAGCATCAAGATCTATTGAGATAGATCAAGACGCTTGATAAGTTTTTCAATAAGTACATACCTTGACAAGATTTTGAAATAGTTCAAAATGGAACAGTCAAAGAAAGAGTTCTTGCCTGTGTTGCAAAGGTGTGAAATTGAGTAAGACTCGAGTCCCGACCAAGGCAGAAAATAGAAAAGAGAATGAAAGTTATTCCCTATGCCTCAGTCATAGGTTCTACAAAGTATGCCATGCTATGGACCAGACCTATTGTATACTCTGCCCTGGTTTGGCAAGGGAGTACAATAGTGATCTAGGAGTAGATCACTGGACATTGGTCAAAATTATCCTTAGTGAGAACTAAGGAAATATTTCTCGATTATGGAGGTGATAAAAGAGCCCGTCGTAAAGAGTTACATTGGTGCAATCTTTTACACCGATCAAGATGACTCTAAGTCTCAATCTGGATACATATTGAAAGTGGGAGCAATTAGCTAGAGTAGCTCCGTGCAGAGCATTATCGACATAGAATATTTGCAAAATACATACGGCTCTGAATATGATAGACCCATTGACTAAGCTTCTCTCATGAGCAAAACATGATCACACCTTAGTACTCTTTGGGTGTTAATCACATAGAGATGTGAACTAGATTATTGACTCTAGTAAACCCTTTGGGTGTTGGTCACATGACGATGTGAACTATGGGTGTTAGTCATATACAGATATGAATATTGGTGTTAAATCACATGGCGATGTGAACTAGATTATTGACTCTAGTGCAAGTGGAGAGGCTGAAGGAAATATGCCCTAGAGGCAATAATAAAGTTATTATTTATTTCCTTATTTCATGATAAATGTTTATTATTCATGCTAGAATTGTATTAACGGAAACATAATACATGTGTGAATACATAGACAAACATAGTGTCACTAGTATGCCTCTACTTGACTAGCTCGTTAATCAAAGATGGTTAAGTTTCCTAGCCATGGACAAAAGAGTTGTCATTTGATTAACGGGATCACATCATTAGAAGAATGATGTGATTGACTTGACCCATTCCGTTAGCTTAGCACTTGATCGTTTAGTATGTTGCTATTGCTTTCTTCATGACTTATACATGTTCTGTAACTATGAGATTATGCAACTCCGTTCTTTGGAGGAACACTTTGGGTGCTACCAAGCGTCACAATGTGGCTGGGTGATTATAAAGGAGTACTACTGGTGTCTCCAAAGGTACATGTTGGGTTGGCGTATTTGAGATTAGGTTTTGTCACTCCGATTGTCGGAGAGGTATCTCTGGGCCCTCTCGGTAATGCACATCACTATAAGCCTTGCAAGCAATGTAGCTAATGAGTTAGTTACCAAATGATGCATTACATAGCGAGTAAAGAGACTTGCGTAGCGAGATTGAACTAGGTATGGGATACCAGCGATCGAATCTCGGGCAAGTAACATACCGATGACAAAGGAACAACGTATGTTGTTATGCGGTTTGACCGATAAAGATCTTAAGTAGAATATGTAGGAGCCAATATGGGCATCAGGTTCCGCTATTGGTTATTGACCGAGAATAGTTCTAGGTCATGTCTACATAGTTCTCGAACCCGTAGGGTCCTTGCAACAAGGTTTCGATGGCGGTTTTATTATGAGTTTATAAGTTTTGATGTACCGAAGAAGTTGAGTCCGGATGAGATCGGGGACATGACGAGGAGTCTCGAAATAGTCGAGACGTAAATATCGATATATTGGACGACTATATTCGGAGTTCGGAAAGGTTCCGAGTGATTCGGTATTTTTGAGTACCGGGGAGTTACGGGAATACGGGGAAGAAGTATATGGGCCTTATTGGGCTTTAGGGGAGAGGGAGAGGCAGGCGCCCCATTGACTAGTCCGAATTGGACTAGGGGAGGCGCCCCTCCTTCCTTCTCTTCCCTCTTCCTCTTCCTTGTCTCCTACTCCTACTACTTGGAAGGACACCTAGTTGGACTAGGAAGGGGAATCCTACTCCGGTGGGAGTAGGACTCCCCTAAGGCGCGCCATAGAGGGCGGCCCTCCTCCTTCACTCCTTTATATCACAGGGGGCACCCCATGGACACCTAAGTTGATCTCGTATCGTTCCTTAGCCATGTGCGGTGCCCCCTCCACCATATTCCACCTCGTTCATATCGTCACGGAGTTTAGGCGAAGCCTGCGCGATAGAACATCATCATCGTCACCACGCCGTCGTCTTGTGGAACTCATCGACGCTTTCTTTGGGTTGGAGCCGAGGCGTCATCGAGCTGAGCGTGTCTGAACACGGAGGTGCGTCGTTCGGTGCTTAGATCGGTCGGATCATGAAGGCGTCGACTACATCAGCAGCGTTGTCATAGCGCTTCCGCTTAACGGTCTACGAGAGTACGTGGACAACACTCTTCCCTCTCGTTGCTATGTCATCACCATGATCTTGCGTGTGCGTAGGAATTTTTTTGAAATTACCACGTTCCCTAACAGGTTCCTACCGCCAGGGATCATGGCGGTAGGGTTGGCCACCCTACGACCATTACTACTGTGACCAAATCGGCAACATTTCCAGCGATAGGGTTGGCCACCCTACCGCCATGTTGGGGAACGTAGTAATTTCAAAAAAATTCCTACGCACACGCAAGATCATGGTGATGATATAGCAACGAGAAGGGAGAGTATATGTCCACGTACCCTCGTAGACCGTAAACGAAAGCGTTATCACAACGTGGTTGATGTAGTCGTACGTCTTCACGATCCGACCGATCCAAGCACCGAACGTACGGGGCCTCCGAGTTCAGCACACGTTCAGCTCGATGACGATCTCCGGCCTCCGATCCAGCCGAGCTTCGGAGACGAGTTCCGTTAGCACGACGGTGTGGTGACGATGTTGATGCTCTACCGGCGCAGGGCTTCGCCTAAGCTTCACGACGATATGACCGAGGTGGAATATGGTGGAGGGGGGCACCGCACACGGCTAAGGAACGATCCGTAGATCAACTTGTGTGTCTATGGGGTGCCCCGCCCAGATATAAAGGAGCCAGGGGAGGAGGCCGCCTAAGGGGCTGGCCAGGGGGAGTCCTACTCCCACCGGGAGTAGGACTCCCTTTCCAAGTTGGAGTAGGAGAGAAGGGAAAAAGGGAAGGAGGGAAGGAAAGGGGGCGCCGCCTTCCCTTGTCCTATTCGGACTAGGAGGGAGGGTGCGCTTGGCCCTCCTGGCTCCTTCCTCTTCTCCTCTTGGCCCATGTAGGCCCATTAACCCCGGGGTTCCGTAACCTCCGGTACTCTGTAAAATGCCGATTTCACCGGAACCATTCCGATGTCCAAACACAAGCTTCCAATATATCAATCTTTATGTCTCGACCATTCCGAGACTCCTCGTCATGTCCGTGATCACATCCGGACTTCAACAAACTTTGGTACATCAAAACTTATAAACTCATAATAAAACTGTCATCGAAACGTTAAGCGTGCGGACCCTACGGGTTCGAGAACTATGTAGACATGACCTAAAACCATTCTCGGTCAATAACCAATAGCGGGACCTGGATGCCCATATTGGTTCCTACATATTCTACGAAGATATTTATCGGTCAAACCGCATAACAACATACTTTGTTCCCTTTGTCATCGGTATGTTACTTGCCCGAGATTTGATCGTCGGTATCCAATACCTAGTTCAATCTCGTTACTGGCAAGTCTCTTTACTCGTTCCGTAATACTTCATCTCATAACTAACTCATTATTTACATGCTTGCAAGGCTTAGGTGATGAGTATTACCGAGAGGGCCCAGAGATACCTCTCCGACAATCGGAGTGACAAATCCTAATCTCGAATTATGCCAACCCAACATGTACCTTCGAAACACCAGAGAGCACCTTTATAATCACCCGATTACGCCAGACGTTTGGTAGCACACAAAGTGTTCTTCCGTAAACGGAGTTGCACAATCTCATAGTTGCAGGAACTTTGTATAAGTCATGAAGAAAGCAATAGCAGTATACTAAACGATCAAGTGCTAGGCTAACAGAATGGGTCATGTCAATCACATCATTCATCCCATTAATCAAATGACAAGACATGTCTATGGTCAGGAAACATAACCATCTTTGATTAATGAGCTAGTCAAGTAGAGGCATACTAGTGACTATAGTTTTGTCTATGTATTCACACATGTATCATGTTTCCGGTTAATACAATTCTAGCATGAATAATAAACATTTATCATGATATGAGGAAATAAATAATAACTTTATTATTGCCTCTAGGGCATATTTCCTTCACTCCAGTCCTCTCAGCGGTGGAACTCTACCGCCAGGGATCATGGCGGTAGGGTTGGCCACCCTACGGCCATTACTGTTATGACCAAATTGGCCATTCGTTTGTCGGTAGGTTTGGCCATCCTACCACCAGAGCCTATGGCGGTAGGGTGCTGATCCATGTCCCTTTACCTTTTGCCTTTCCATTTATTACAAACTTCTATGAACTAAGCATCCACAAATGACATCCAGAAATGATCGAGTAGCAAAGACATACATAACTAAGCATAGTTCATTACATCCACAAATGACACTTGTTCAAATGACATAAAACATCTAGTGATTCGAATGACATGACTTCAAACTACAAGCTCAAGCTCGAGCATACATTTCCTACAACAGAAAAAAGATCTAAAACGTATAAGACGTTCAATTTGTACGTCATGATCAGGATTAGGCTTCAGTTGATAATCCGACGATCCCGCCCAATTCTCCAACACACCTTTCGTTTCGCCGAACCAGGCCCATCGAGCACGGCGTTCTGGAATCTCTGACTTGCCTTGTGTGATTGCCCATCCAATGATCTATTCGGGTTTTCTCAAGTCCAGCTCGCGGAATTCTTCTATGTTCACAGAGAAAAAGATCTCCGTTGCCACAGAATGTCTACATGCATATTCCATCTCATGCAACTCATTAAGTATCTTCTGTTTTTCTTTCACAAGCCTACGGAAAACTCTTCTCGCCTTAAGATCTGTCGGGGGTTGGGTGCGACATATGCCAACGGGTGGCTTATCATGGTGGGGGCGAGTAGAACGTCGCCGGTGCCTGGAAACGGGATGAGGCGCAGACATGCACGCCGGCGAATCTTACCCAGCTTCGGGGCTCTCCGGGGAGATAACACCCCTACTGCTGCTCTGCGGGGTCTCCGCATGATCACTATGGGGTGATAGTTACAAAGGTGCTCCTAGAGCTGTATCGGGAGGCAGGAGGGAGCAAGGCTGGCTCTCTTCCCTGCTTGCTATGTGTCTAAATCTATCCCAGGTCCGAACCCTTTGCATGGGTGTCCCGGGGGGTTTTTATAGGCCTACTTCGGGGTACAATAGTAATCTGATCGGGCGTGGCCCCAACCGTCTGTCTCTCACGCCGTGTGCCCCTCCCGGCTTCAGGGGCCCGCTGACCGGTGGGTCCATGACAGTCGACATCAGGCGGGCGCTCGATGACGCAGCTCGGTCATGGGGTCGTGGGAACAGTACCGCCGTCTGTCAGGCGATCACTGTCGCCACTCCCCGTCCAATCTGGTTGATGTCTTGTGGGGCCCAGGTGAGGAGGCGGCCGACTCTGGGGAGGCCGACTCCCACAGGGCCGACTCCAGGCGCTCTGGCCGTCTTCTATTCTCCCACTGACAGAGGGCCCGGCGATCTCCGGCCGTCTGAGGCCGCCGTCGTGGGGCAAAGGCCTCGCGACTGTGGTCGAGGTCGAGGAGGCATGGCAACAGATGCCGCACCTCACCGGAGATCTTCCGCATACGGCTCATCAGAGCTATGCCCACTCGTGGGACGGAGGGGACGGCCACGTCGGGGTTGTACCCTGCATCGGTCTTCGAGAAAGGTCGCGGGCCGACTCCCAGAGTCGGCCCCCGAAGGGTCGCAAGCCCGGAGTCGGCTTGCTTCAGAGTCGTCGTCTGGGGACTCGGCTTCTTCGAAGGTCGCTAGCTGGGACTCGGCTTCCCCGAAGGTCGCCTGCTGGGTTGCGGCCAGAGGGGCGCGGCTTGCCCCAATGTCTTGAAAGATCTAGGGTCCCGGGTCGGCCTACCCGTGGCCCATTACTCCGACAAGATCAGAAGGTTCCTCCATGAATGGATACTTGTTGAAATCCATCATGGCAGCAATTACCTCATCATTCCTCTTGAACCATGCCTCAAGCTCCCTCTTGATACGAAGTACTCGCTCCGCTACAATCTTCTCAGACGCTACCGCCAGACTCTTAGATGCAATGTCACAACACTTCTCATATACTTTCTTCATCTCCTCCGGGGTCATGTTTTCCATGCTACATGAAATGGAACAAACCAAAACTCAAATCAAATGATACAATACAAACACAAAGCATAACTTATTTAGGCTACATAATGTTCTCACTTGTTCAAATGACATAGGTTACATAAATGATAAGGGTCCATGCCATTATAGTCCAAATGACACTACAACATCATGTATTTCAACCCCCTCTACTAGTCCATCAACAAGACATCTTTGTCGTACGGCCCGAGGTTGCAACAAATGACATCATTTCTTTCACGGACCCAAGCCCAACGAGTTGCCCGACTAAGTATCGCCGATGATGGTTGCCTAACTAGCCAATCAATGATCTGGCCAGGGTTGTTAAAGTCCATCTCATTCACTTCATCCCTTGTTCCACACAATGCAATTTGCCTTGCAAGAGTGTGTCTATGAATTTTCTCTTCCTTCTTGAGGCTGCTTATGTTTTTCTCTTTAGCTTGGTATAACTTAACTCTGGCATCGTCGCACTTCGACACATAATACTTTGAAAAATCTCTACAAGCCGCATTCAATGCATCAGCGGCTTTTACCCACAAGTCCATCTTTTCCTCAATGACCACACGTTCACGCTTCGCCGCCGCCTCCGCGGAAGTCTCAACAAAGATGATCGATCCCATCCTACAAGTCGAGGGATTACTATAACGGTCATCCAAGGCAAATATCCTAACCGTCTATTGACAAAAACTATAACCCTAGGAGTAGATCGAGCTATAATTCGAGAGGTAACTACTCTAACAAAACCCTAATTAAACTATAACCATAACATTGGTCATATAGGCATTTACTTAAGCATAAGCATAACCTTAAACCTAACCATGTCATTAAACCTAACCCTAACAAAACCCTAAATGATATTTCTTACTACCCAAACAATGCTAGTGACACAATACATTGCCAAAGCACAAACATTACCCTAAATGCATCATATACGTTGATTTCACCACAACAAAACCATGAACTAGTGATTCCAACAAAATGAGCAAAATGCATGATTTGAACCAACCAAATGAAGGGGGTGGGGGAGGTACCTTGGGTGATGCAAATGGCCTCGATCCACCGGCCAAATCTCAAGCAATGGAGAGGGATCTAGTGGGTGATTTGGTGGGGGAGAAGAGGGGGGAGAGCTTGAGCTCGAAAAGAAGAGTGGGGTGAATGAGTGGGTGGGGAGCAGCACATTCCCCTCCCCTCACAACCTTATCCAGGAACCTACCGCCAGAGAGCCCGACGGTAGGTTGCAAGAGCCTACCGCCATAGCCGGCGGCGGTAGGTCCCTTTGCCACGTGTGCACGGCCGTTAACGGCCAGACGGCGTCAGGGAACCTATCGCCACGAGGGACGGCGGTAGCCTGTACGTACCTACCGCCAGGTCCTCCGGCGGTAGCAAAAGGGTCAAATCTCGAAAATTTTCCATACTGGGGTCAGATCCCGATTTTATACGCCGAAAGGTTTAAAACACGAAATTTGACCACGAAAGGTAGGGCGAAATCATGTGAAACTCTCTTTGATAATCTATAAAGGTTTGTCGTTCCAACGGTACATATCTATAACTGAGACATAGAGCTTATTATATGCAAGTATAATCAGAAGTGCTTGGTTTTCAAAAATGAAATATATATAACTTTTTCCAACTGGGCGACTAATCGGACTATAGTGCAGCAGAATGAGCTTTGGATGAACTGGACTATTATTGGATAATCTTATTGGGACCAATAAGGGCTTTCCTGAATATCCAAAGCAACTTTTGAATACATGTTTTTTCTCTCTTGTTTGCTCTGTTGTGAACAAAGGTTGATGTTTCTTCCTCAACCAGTTGAAGCCCACCCCATCATCATGCCCGGTGTTTTGTAACGCGATACTATTTGACCAGTTTTATTCACAACACTGATACAGTAGTTGCTACCAGACTACCAGTAGGTGGCACCTAGTTGCATACGGGAGAGTATCCTGTGATACGGGAGCATAGGTGCTCCCATGATACGGACTTCTGGGCCCTCGGATCTCAGATCCAACGGCATACGAGGAGCTGCTGTAGCTGCTGTACTTGCACGCATTTTTCAGATTCTACGAGGGCTTTTTGCAAAAATGTTCATCATTTCACAGGAGCTCTTGGATCTGAGATCCAACGGCCGAGCTCGCACGGGAGCACCTAAGCTTAGGTGCTCCCGGAGCACCAGATATTTTCCCAGTTGCATACTCCGTATGTTTCTTTTGTCGAACACGGATGCTGAAACTTTCTGCTCCGTTGTCGCTGAGATAGTGGAACCTAGCTTTTGATCTTATGGAAAAGAAAAACCGAAACAGTCATAGTTGATGATCTCATCGAATCGGAAGCGAATGAAAACCCTGAATGAAATGCAGGATGACCCTTCTGAAATTGTGTCAATCTTCTGTTTCAGATTATTTTATCAGTGCTTCCTGATTTGTTAAGAAATTTATCCGCTCAAAACACAGTAGACGAAATCACTGCACGCTAAGGCAAAAACTTGATGAGGTTAGAACCAAACAAGAGCACATCGGGCCGCTCAATGACGACCGAGCTCAGGCAAGAAGAAACATGAATAACCAGAAGAAATATACAAAGCAGGTATTGTGAGATGGATTTTGCTATTGTACTTGCGCCACGACCTGAGATTTCGCATTGTTAGCAGTTTAGCATGATAAAATTGTAACATTGTTTTTTTCCCAACTGACAACAGTTAACTAATACTCCCTCCGTTCCTAAATATAAGTCTTTTTAGACATTTGAAATGGATTACACATACGGATGCATGTAGACATATTTTAGAGTGTAGATTCACTCATTTTGCTCCGTATGTAGTTATTTATTGGAATCTCTATAAAGACTTATATTTGGGAACGGAGGGAGTAAGAATCATGAGAACTCCAGCAGAACACTATACCACCTTCAGTGATGAGCAAAATCCATCTGGAACAGAAAATTAGGACCAATGGAATGGTACACAGTACGTAACTTATTTTCATGATGTTGATAGGCACGACAGTCAAGCATCCGACCAATAATAACCTTTTAATGAACCAATATAAAGTTCTGAAATATACCCAGAGAAATTAAATAATTAATCTCTATTTGGTCTGACAAAAACTAAACGTTTGAAGTATATATACTGACAGACAAAACACATTTTTCAAGAAAAGTATAGATTTCGATTATACTTTTTTTCTAATGAAATCAGCATAACAAATGAAGATGCGAGAAAATATAAACACTCTGCAGGTAATACCTCTTAAGAGAACAGTGAAATATTAGTAAAGAAAATAGCAATGGCGAGGAGAAACTATTCAACTCTTCAGCGGTTAATCAAGTTCTCTTAAGAGTGCATTCTGTGTACAAAAACCAATTGGAATGCACTTTCAGTTCATGCTTCAGCCTCAGAAGCCATCACCAATAGTCACCACAAGAGCACACGCCATTCTTAAAATGATGGAAGCGACTGGAGTCCCGCACAATGATCTCATGGTCAACAATCTTTGAGATGTACGTGAAAGCACTGTGGCAATCACCGCAAACGCGCAGGTTCTTTGTGATCCTTATTGGACAACCAGGGGAAGTTGTGAGGAGGCCATATGCGAGAGCAAGCTTCTCGCTGTGCTCAGCAAGCAGGTTGTTTTTCTCCTCATCATCGACATCGTGGAGTGCAAAATTTGTCTCAGGGACATAACCCATAGATTTGATGCGATCAATCAGTCTCTCCAGAAGGGCATAAATCTGAGGGGATAGAAAATGCGATCGATCTCCAACAAAGAAAGACGCAGTTCCTTTCTTACCCTGGACCCAACTACAACCGGGCCTCTTCTTAATCCCGGAGTTCTTCATCAGGTTTCTGATTCTGGCTACATCCTTCCAACGCCTTGCATTAGCATATATGTTGGAGATGAGCGTGTAAGATCCATCATTCTCTGCATTCATCTCAACTAGCTTGTTAAGAGCATATTCAGCAAGTTCTACATTTGAATGTACTCTACAGGCACTAAGCAATGCAACCCAGACTACCGCAGTAGGCTCCATTGGCATGTCCTTGACCATATTCCATGCCCTATCTATCTGCCCGGAGCGGGCCAGCAAGTCAATGACACAAGCATAATGCTCTGCACTGGCAGCCACACCGTAGTCTCTGCTCATGCTGTCAAAGTAATCCAGGCCTCGATCAATCATTCTAGAATGGCTGCAAGCATATAGAACAACCAGGAAAGATATATCATCAGGAACAAAGCCTGCTATTTGCATCTTGTCAAATATTTCCAGGGCCTCATTGCCACGACCATGCATCCCATATCCTGCCATCATTGATGTCCACGAAATGTCATTCCTTTGTGACATGCCATCAAATACATACCTAGCTGTATCGACATCACCACACTTTGAGTACATGTCAATAAGACAGTTTGCCACAAAGTATGTAGATGCTTCATATTGATGTTGACGAACCACATAAGCATGGATTTGCTTACCCACACGCAGGGCTGACAGATGTGCACAGGCCATCAGAATGCAGGAAACCGTAAATGCATTCGGGGCAACTGCGTGTGGTTTCGAGAGCATCTGTGAGAAAAGCTCGAGGGCATCATTAGAGTCCCCATATTGTGCATACCCACCTATCATCACAGTCCAAGTCACCACATTACGTTCCTTTCGGGGTATAGAGTCAAATATAGAACGTGCAGCTTTGAAGATTCTGCACTTTGAGTACATATCTATTAAAGCATTGTGCACCATGAGATCCTCCTCATCGCCAGTACCACCAAAATGGTTATCCAAAGATAGAAGACGATTCTTCAGAGAGTAGGCATGAGTTTCCATACCCTGAGAGTATGCCCCCAAGGAAGCACAAGCAGACAGCACAGAGATGATTGTGATAGAATTTGGCTCTGAACCAGAAAAGAGCATTTGTCGGAAAACATTGAGTGCCTCTTGGCCACATCCTCTCTGAGCATACCCGGCAATTACAGCAGTCCAGGTCACTACATCTGCTGAGATGTTTTCCTTGCGCATATTCTTAAATATCTCAAAGGCTGCCTCAAAGTTCCCACTTTGGGAGTACCCAGTCACGATTGCATTCCAAGAAACAACATCTTTGATTTCCATCATATTGAAAACCTTTACCGCATCCTTCATTGAACCACATTTTGCATAAGTATCAACAAGAGCATTGCCAACGAAAACATCTGGAAATGTACCATGCCGAATGGCATTTCCATGAATTTCTCTAGTTCGAGGTAGTGCCTTCAGAGAAGCACATGCAGGAAGAATGTTGACAATGCTAATGATGTCAGACCTATCATTTGTAGCCTTCTTGTGGACAATCATTGCCATTTTCGAGAACATATCCAACGCGGTCCATGGACTATTATGTTTAACATGGGCTGCAACAATTGAATTCCATGATATGACATCATCAATTCCCCTCTGAGCTATTTCCTCGAACACCTGGCTGGCTTCGTCCAGTGAACCACAGCGGGCATACATCGCCACCAATGCATTGCATACAAAGACATTTGACTCAAAGCCATTGCAGCATATCAGTCCATGGAATGTGATACCACAACGGTACGAGGGTAGCTCTCCGCAGGCCTTTAGTATATGCGGCAGAGTAAAATGGTCCGGTCTGGTTCCAGCACGCAGCATCCGGCAAGATACCGCAATTGCATGGTCAAGGTGGCCCTCTTTGATATGTTCTCGGATGAGTAGGTTCCACCAGACAGCTGGAGATGGTACAACATGCTCCAACACTGAGAGAGCCTCATCTGTGGAACCACGCGCAAGATAAGCAGCTACAACACCAGTACCCAAAGATCTTGGTGATAAAAACGGCTGAGATGGCAGTGGTGGAAACGACACTTCCAACAACGACGCTGGATAAGAAAGAAGACCTGAAGAGATTAGCTGCTGGTGAACTTGATGGACCGCATTCACAGACCTGCATTCCTTTAACAGGGCCGCGAAATGAACAGGAGAAACATCTCGACCAAAGCCTGCTGCATTTGCAACTGAGATGAACCACCGTACAGCAATTGGTGTTGTGACTCTTGGCAAGTTGAAAAGCATAATATTGTGCAGACTAATCCCTCAAAGCAGTCATCGCATCACTGTACAACGAAAAAGAACAAATTGAAAAGAAGGTGTCATACACATAGTCTTTCAACTAATACAAACTGATGTAAGGGGCAGGAAAGAAGAGTAGGCAAAGATCAAGAAGAAAAATGCACACGCCCTCGAGCCTTACTGTGGCAGAGGTACACTAGAATGTCAGCAGGGGCAAAGTCCGGATCAGAACCTGTCTTTGCGTGCGTAAAACTAGCTCACAGGCAATCTAGTTGTCCTTTCGTTCAGAAGCTTGTTAATTTAGACTGTCATGGGTTTAGCATTCATGCTGTACAATGTATCTGAGCTCAGTTTGAAATGAAATTTGGCGAATTGTGCACCTCCCCCTTGTTAAAAAAAGAGAGGCTGCAGTAGGAAATAGCTACTAGTCCGTGCCTGAGTTGAATAAGCTACTCAACCATGGCACTCTCCAGTCTCCAACGCCTCCCTGCCCCTCTCTCAATCCTAATAAAAGCAACTAAGAATGAGAAGAAGAAAACTGCAGTGCAAATCAGAATGGACTGCCATTTAGTGCTTAATTAATTCCAGACACTCAAATTAAATTCAAGATTGAGACGCATCCATCTCACACATGACACATGGACTGACGGACATCACAAGTGGGCAGGGAGAGGCAAGGAAACACAAAATTACCAGCAGGGAGCGAGGGACTCGCTCAATCACACGCACGCCGCCTCTTCCGGTGCTTGACGATCGCCCGTCTCTGCCTACTAGCCCAGCCCCGCTGCCCACTTGGCCGCCGGCCACGGCTGGGTCGCTGCCGGCTGAAGGAAGAGGAAGGGATTGGTTTTTGCTCCGGTTACTAATAAGTTGTGTTTCTCGAGCGGCGGGAGTGGCTTGAGAGGTCCCAGCGCAGCCGCACCGCCCCCGCCTCGTCCCTTGGCTTGGAGAGGGAACGGCCGAGCGGCGCTGCGCGAAGCTCTGCTGGTCGCCGGTCGAGGTTCAGGCGCTGGTTGGAGCTGGCGACCAGGCGTGCGGCGCCGTGCTAGGGCGGGCGGAGGAGGGTGAGCGCAAAGAAAGTAGCAGAGCAGAGGAGCGCGCTGGAAGGAAGGAACAAGCGGGCTTCCGGCTTCCCCGTTCGGCGTCCTCGGCAGGGCTTTGGTTGGGCCGGGCTGCACAAGAGTGGAGGCCACGGATGGGGCAAGCCCGTGGTGGGCCGGGCCCAGCACCGGCTCGGGCTCCCACCTCTGCCCTCATCGTTTTGGTCAAAAAAAAAAAGAACTCTGCTCTCATCGTCGTCCGGCACTCTCAGCCGCCGCTGGTCGACGGAAGCAATTCCTCCCCCCCCCCCCCCCACCCACGCTGAAACCCCAAATCCAGCCTACATACACATCGCCGTCGCGGAGCCAAACCGCGACCTCAGCGAGAGAGCGCAACAAACTACCACCAGGTAAGCAGTGAGCTCATCTTCGATCCTTGGCAGCTGCAAAGAAAACCTGTGGGATAAACGTACTCCATGTGTGAGCGATTAACAACGACTCATGACAGCGCGTGTCATTAGGTTGTCTCTTTCTGCTTTGTCCCAGGGAGCTTCTGCCCGTTGCCTGTCGCCACCTAGAACTGCATCATTATCGTTCTTATTTTCAGACCATCTTTTCTTCTTCTTTTTTTCAACACTTCTGATTATCTTTTCCTGTCCTTTTCACGGCAAGATCCAGGAATCTTTTCCTGTGGTAATTTTTTCAACTCATGTATTCTGAAGGGTGTGTGCTGGAATGTTGCAGAATTTTTTAGATGCACAGATCCAAGATTCCTAGTATTCAAAATACATCAGCTCTTAACAAGTTCCGCAGCAAAAATTACCATATATATCCAATCTGGCTAGAGGAGAGAAAGAAGACCTGACAGAGTTAGACTGCATACTTTCTTCAGAAAAGAATTTCACTAGTAAAACAAGTTGTGAAGCAGCAAATAATCACAACACTGAGAAGCTATCACCTTCATTGCAGCAAATGCCAGTGTACGTACATGGAGCTGAAATCCACATGGCCAAATGTAGTCCCAAAAACTCAAAAATCTATACATTGACAATTCCTACCAAACAGCTAACCAAACAAAAAGGGAAAACAAACTAACTCAAACTGACATGCTGAAGAAACAGAAGCGGTAAAAATCGGAAGGCAGGCGTATCTGTTCTGTGTATGGGCACATAGCAGTACGGCAGAACCCGTTCAATGAAGAACCAGATCTGAGCCGATCTTATTCAAGCCTCCGGTGATCCATAACCCATGATCCGGTCTGCTACTCTGCTGATCCGTAACTATATATAGTCTTTATCTCCACATGCGTAATGTACACAAACTAGGTCTTCAAACTCCTTATGTCCAGTCATCTGAATATTCATCTGGTCGAGACTGGAAGCTGGACAGAACATAAAAAAACTCACCTATTGCTACACTGTGAGTGTGTCTCAAAATCTGGCGAGGCGCCATGCTCACTCATACTACCTCTCGACAAGTTTCGCATTCTCTGCCAGAACTTCTTGTTCTTGCCTGTCATCAGAGGGCCAGAGCTGGACTGCATGCGGAAAGAGCCTGAATCAGCAGCTGGAGTGTAGACAGGCGTTGAGCCAAACATCTCAGATAATAGCACCCTCTCCGCTTCCATGCCAGTTACATCGTGAGCCGCTGTCGTACGAGCCGCCAATTCCTGGCTGAAACTTCCCGAACCAAAACCTTCATCACCCTCGCTGCAGACAAGCTTCAAGGCCTGCACAACTTCGCTCATGCTCGGTCGGTGTGCAACCTCAGGCTGTACACACATGGATGCGATGGCAGCTGCTTTTGCCACGTTGTCCAGTGGCACATTAGGGCCAAGAAGTGGATCAACAGCTTGACGCAAGCCCACCACATTTGTCAGATATGGGCGAGCCCATGCGACTAGGCTTTCTTGGCCTGCAGGCTGAGACATGTCCACAGGCTTCCTACCTGTGAGAAGTTCAAGTAATACGACTCCATAGCTGTATACATCACTCTTGACAAGAAGATGGCCCGTCATGGCGTACTCCGGTGCAACATAACTGAAAAGAAAGACAGAATATCATACCATGTTTAAAACTATACCAAGACGTCGAGGAGGAAATAGCCTTACCCGAATGTTCCCATGACACGGGTGGAGATGTGCTGGTTCCCCTCCCCTCTCGCAGTCCTGGCCAGTCCAAAGTCTGAAACTTTTGGTGTGAAATCATGCTCTAGCAGTATGTTGCTTGACTTGAAATCACGATGAATCACACAAGGGCTTGAGTCTTCATGTAGATATGCTAGTGCTCGCCCTGCCCCCAGGGCTATCTTCATACGTGCATTCCAATCAAGTGGAGCTATCTCGCGATCGGCTCCTACAATGAGCCAACACATTAAGTAGTTAGTTTCAACCAACTGCTGACACTTCTATATGCTGGCGGAGTTAAATCTACAATAACATACTTACCATGCAAATGGGACTCAACGCTGCCATTTGGAATAAGTTCATATACCAGACACCGCGCGTTCTCCTCTACGCATATGCCCAACAACTTGACCAAATTTCGGTGATGCAATCGTCCCAGCATCTCAACCTCTGCCAAGAACTCTCGTTCACCTTGGCCATCAAATCTTTTCAGAACCTTTACCGCAACTGTGGTTCCATCTTCAAGTGTCCCTTGGTACACACAACCAAAGCCACCTTCCCCAAGTATCGACGAATCATCAAAGCCATTTGTAGCCTTTTCTATCTCAGCAAATTTGAATGTCTTTGCCTGCCCTGTGTATGCTGCCATACTTGACCCCAGTGAACTTGATGGACCTGATTGAGTACTACGGCGACCAGCTAAAAGTGTGTTACATGTCCCTGCAATCATGATGTGTTTCAGGATGGAAACTTGTTGTTGGTAAAAATGGACAGATATTACTTTAACAACAAAATCATACATGACGTTCAGAAGTGAATGCCTCATCTGAAATGTTACCATAAACACTGTGGGTTAGCATTTGAAATATGGACTATCTTTTTACTAAAAGTTGGCTGTGTGCATCACAATGATGCAGAGGCTGGGGTTATCCCTTTTTGATCTTTTGAGAAAAATAATAAAATTGAATTTTCCATTCTGACCTATTATTATCTGAAAAATATGCTTGGCATATACAGATTTGATATGTCACTCGCCTGAGTAATTGTTATTTCTGGGTCAACCGAGTTGCATATCATCAAGTCTACGGTAGCACAAAAACGTTTGCGCAACTTTGTTTGTAGAAATGTTTAACTGACTAGCTGCACATGCCTAAACCTAATTTCTAACATTTGCAGCTACTGAATTAACCGTTAGATTAAGAATCAACTTTCAAAATCATCCATTTAGAAGTAACACTTTCTCAGTGAGTTGAGAGACAGATGCCCGTTATAAATTTAGCAATGGTCCCATAAGTAAATCCTTGAGAATAGCGCGCGAATTTAGAGGCAGTGGCTAATTTAATCCTCGCAACATTAATAATTTCCAGTTCAATAAGGTAGACATTACATGAAGGATGGTGGGGACGCCGGGGATAATGAAGCTTCCATTTTCTATAAAGACAGACTGTCACACCCTGCATTTTGTAACATTTCATTTTTATCAATGAAGCATGAAAATTTGGACCAACAAAAACTTTTGCATTATTTGGCTTTTATTTGGAGTTGGTTTTCTCTCTATGTTCCTTTTCAAGTGCTTCTTGAAGTCAACTACTCTACATTCTATATTCCATCTCCTTACCCCAAGCTCCTGACCAATGATCATGCCATGTGAATAGTGCTACATAGAATTTTCTTACAAAAATAATTTGGCCAGAAAGTATTTTTAAAAATTAGTTTTCCAAAAACCCCTGAATTGAGGTTTGCACTGCAAGTACTTGATTAAGGGCAGTAAAAATCTTTCCAAAAATATATTTGACTCCTATTAGATATAGGATGCCCAGGAACCACAAAAGTATAATTTTAAAAGTTACTGTTCTATTTTATTTAAAGGCTTTTTCTTAAGGCCAGAAATGGTCTTTAATAGGAAATAATTATTTTTCTGTTTCAAAAATATTTGACAAAATTTAGGGAAGCTCATAGGACATATATTGTCCATATATAAGAGTTTCAACACATGGTCATGTTCAAAATATTGGTCAAATCCCTCTAAAACCCTTTCTGGATATTTCAAGCTTTTGAAATATTTACAAAGGATATATTCTCCAAAAATTCCAGGAAAATTCTAGCATGTCACATATGACATATCTGTTGATCTTGCCAAGTCTCATGACTTGGAGAACAAGATAACACCATCAAAACCCCTCAAAACCATTTCTGTCCAATCTAAAGTTTGATCAACTTTACATTGCCAAGTATGTCCAAATGTGCTCAAATTTGGTGGACATGCTTCATTGATCTAATGATGCAACTGGACCAAATGGCACAGGTTGGAGAAGAGGAAATCTTGGTCAAAGTGCCTCAAAACCCTCTCTGACCAAAATCAAGTTTGAACCACTTTGCACTACCAACTTTTTCTCCAAGACCCCAACTTTGGTGAGCCTGATCATATGACCAAATAAGGCTACCACACCAAGTGGCACATCAAGGAGAAATGATTTAGTCCACGGATCTACACAAACCCATTTCTGCCCATTTCTAGGGTTTTCAAAAGTTGCATTGGCAACTTTGTCCAAATAAGCTCAAAATGGGTGGAAGGCCCTATATTTATGTGACATTTCACCCCTTGGAGTATCTTGGCCAGTGAGGATCATTAACTTAGCAAAAACTCCATCAAACACCTTCCGCAAAATGCTAAAAGGCCTCCTTTGCCACTTTCACAAATCTCCATGAGTTAATCTCCTTGCCACAACCCTCCTCACTTCCCTCTCACACTGGACACATTTCTACCCAAGAAACAATGTGGAGGAAGGGGAATCAAGTTTGTCCTCTCTCGACAACCTTTCTCTCCTCTCTCCCAGCTTCTCTCTCTCCCTTCGCACCCTGTGGCATCCCAGGCCTTTCTATGGTCTTGTCCCATGCTGTCAGTAGCTTCCAGACGCAAGTGGACACGGCAGAGCACATAAAGCGCACGATGCCGCCAAAGCCTGCTCGAGCGCCTTCTGATGGCGGCCGAGCCTCGACGCCGCCCCCGACTGCTCGTGCCATCCCATCGCGCCGGCTGATGTGCCTCGGCGTCTGCTACGCCGCCGCGCGTGCCGCCTCTGTCTCCTCTCTCTCCTCCTGCAGGCCTGGCCGACGCCGCCGGCCGGCCAATGGTCGCCTCACACGCCACGGACGCCAGAGCCTCCCTTGCTCTCTCCTTCTCCTCGGGCGCCCTACTCCATTCCCACGAGCGCCGTGGACAGCTCCTGCTCCTCTCCTTCGCCTCCAGAGCGGATCCATGGGTGCCAGAGGCCACGCCCACGGTGAACCGTGGCCAGCCTATTTAAGGCGCTCCCGAGCCCTCCTCTTCCTTCCTGCCGCTCCCGCACACCTAATCCACCTCGATCCACCCTTCGCTCCAGAGCCGCCCGAGCTCGAGATCGAGCTCGAGCTCCGCCGCCGGTCGCCGACGTCTGGGTAGAGGCCCTCCGCCTGTTCTCCTCGATTCGCCTCCTCACCTCATCGACACTTTCTCGCTTGCCCTCGCTTTTGGTACTGGAACGGCCGAGCCACCGGCGCCAAGCATCTCCGCCATGGGACCTCGCCGCCGCGGCAGCCCCCCCGCGACCATCTCCACCACCATCGATCCGCGACTCCGCTGAATCCAACGGTAGTCCCCGCCCTTCCTGCGTTTTTGTATCGCCGGCGAAGCTCGCCGTCGCCTCGTCGGAGGTAGACGACGGCCGCCGTGGGGCCGCCTGTCGATCTCACGCTCGACGGGTGGGATCCACCGTCAGTTTAAACGCACGCTGCACAGACAGACCGCCGCCGCCAAGGCGATTTCGCCTTTACGCCTTCGACGTGGCAGCGTGGCTGGGTTTTCTGGGCTGCTGCTTCTTTGTGGCCCCTCCGCCCAATGGCAGCGCCATTTCCCTTTTTCTTTTCTCAGAGGATTTCCAAAAATTCCACAGGCAGAATAATAGTCCAAATGCAAAGTGATTCCAATTTCTAAATTCCTAGAATATTGCAATCTATTTATTGGTACAACTTTCATTCAGATCCAATCACTTTTCCTTTTCTCAAATATTTAAATGTGGGTTTTGGCATTTAAATGAGCCTTTGAAAATCCATAACTCCTATTTTGCTACTCCAGGACCAAAACCAAAAGTTGCCCCCTTCCTAGTTTTCCTCCTAGTATTTTACAAAATTAAGTTGACATTTTTCAGAGCACTTTGACTTTTCTGCTTTTATTATCGCTTTATTTTTCCGTTGATTTCTTGCAACGTTAGATCACGTGTTTGACGAGGAGCCGAGGAGGAAGGAGGAGCAAGGTGGGAAGACTTTGAAGACCAAGCCAACCAAGGCAAGCAGCCCTTTCGACCATGACTATGATGCCCCATTTTATATGCATGTCATTTTAGCTTTTATCGATGATGCATTGAATCATGACGAGATGGTGAACCACGTGGGTGGTTACCACGATTACATCCTCGTTGATACTTGCATGGTGCATGGCCCTACCTTTATGAGGGCTATGCTTGGGTGGGTAGTAGCTAGGATGCAAATGTAGGTGCTACATAAATGGGATGGGTTGTGCATGATGAGAGAGGCAAAGTGATTTCAAAGGTGTTTTGAAAACCCCATCGGGTGCCACTTATGCCCGAGGGAGATGATGAGATGGGTGACCACTTGATGACTAAGTGGTGTGCCAAGTGAAAAGGGTGTGTGGTTTTCAAAACGGATTGGTCGGAGTTGCGACCGTTATTCCAACCTTACATGCGCAACCACTCTACCCTTATATGGGAAAGGGCATTGTTGAGTACCTAGACCGATACTAGCTTGGAGCCCGCACACTAGTGACGGGGAGGATTGGTGCTCTCTCTTGGGACGGGTCGTGCTGTAGGACGACCATGACCATCTTTATGGGGCACCGGACACACCGCTGGTACCCGTGTGCTGGTATGTGATGGAAAAGGAGCAAGGCTCCATGGAAATAATGTTGAAATGTCGGGCACGGGTTATCGCTAATCGAGTGGACTCCTTGTTAGTGTCGTCTAGGAAAGGTAATGATCGGTGCTTACCCCGGTACTTGAGGTACCGCTGGTCGTGGTTTGACACGGAAGTTCCCTGATCTAGTGGGTAAAGTGTGCAACCTCCGCAGAGTGTAAAACTATTCAATAGCCGTGTCCACGGTCATGGACAGATTGGGTAACCGCCTTGGGCTACGCCCACTTGTTTTCAAACCGGTGTGTGTGAGATGATGGTGTTGTTATGGATCAAGTCCAGACTTGACACGATTGAGATGGGTTGGCGCCCTCCGCTTATGATAAATGGGTTGGTGCCCATTCTATTTATGTTGATATCTCGTGACCGCCTCATGGTTACCGGAATTTTCTTGATGCATGCTTTATAGGATGTCGATCATGTCCTCGCACTCAAAACTAGCTTTATGCAAATCTATACCTATGTCATGCATTACCGCATCTTTGAACCAAATCATGGGTTGCTTGCAGTACATTCAAAGTACTCATTGGCTTGCCAACGGTTATTTAATCGACCGTGCATGGAAGAACCGGAGTTCAAGAAGAGTTCCTTGGAGACGATCATGCGAACTAGGACGCTTCCGGTCGTAATGCCCGTAGGGTTAAGGCGGATGGCATGGGTTCTACTTATCGATGATGATTTCCTGCTATGTTTCATTTGATGATTCAGCCCTTAAGGCTTTATCGATGTAAGACTTGACCAGATGGTCACTATTTGTGTAAGACGGTTTGTATGGATGTAAGACTCTTGTTATTCAGCTTCGTGTGTTCAAGTGAGCATTGATCTCGGGATCACAGACACGCAGCATTCGGTGATCACGACTTGCAAGTCGGGTCCCCACAGAGTCGGGTACCAGAGCCATCCCGATCGTAGGAAGCCTTAGTTAGCATGGACGTTAGTTAGAGCGAGACTATCCCTAGATTACCCATATACCTATGTTTTATGTTAGCATCCCAAACACAGTCACATTCCTTTATCGACCCTTCCCTTCCACTTTTTGTAGATGGTCGCTGCACTGAGGACCTCCCCGACCACCGGGTTTCCGTGCTTCTTGAGGATAGCCTCAGAAGTGCCGCTCACTCGAGTCCCCACCTTCTCCTACTACGAGCATCGGGTCGACAAAGACCAAGAAGGAGTATCACGTGGAGATAGTCGTGAGGGCGAATGACGCCCGACGAGCCTGGTTCTTTGAGGGACCCCAGATGGCGACACCGCTTCTCGCCGTGGAGACACGCCCTCAAGGCACCGACTCGCCTCCGGATCTCCCGCCAGAGATGGCAAGGAGCCACCACTGTTACCGCCTTTATCGTAAGGAAGGTGACGACGAGAGCAGCAAGACCAAAGACCACCCTTGGACGAGGGACTTCTCTCCGCCTGCACCTACTTCACCTTGTGTGCCGACAGCCCGCACAAGACTGCCTCGAGTCGACGGAGCTTGGAGGAACTCCATGAGACCAAGGAGCTCCTCCGCATAGTTCGACGAAATGAGACAGGATCAAGAAGGATGGAGCACCCTCGACAGCCCATGTAGCTTATCGAGGCGACGACCCCACAGTCGCAGTGCCGAGGGAGCACTCACCACGCCAGATGACGGCAAAGGAGTACTGCAGAACCTCTTCAAGACGCCACCAAAGAAAGCGGCCAGTGTTCAGCTCCTTCACTCCTCCACTTCCTCGAGCGATGAGGAGACCGAGACAGATGATGATGAGGAGGAAGACCCAGAGGAGCCGTAATACCCGACCGAGCATTCCACCACTTAGATTCCGTTCAGACTAGGATAGGCTAGCTCGTAGCCTATGGTAGGATAGGTCGAGTACCCCTTTTTGTAAGTCGAGTCTTTGTAATGGTTCCTATGAACCCATGTTATGTTGTGTTTGCTTTCAACTTGCTTGATGAAGTCGTATTTCTCTTGGGAACTTGTAAACCACTACATTCCCCATTTGGTTTAATGCATGAGTTTGGCCCTTCCGCCTTTGTTTTACTTAAATTGTGTCACACCACCCCTTACTAGGCATTCCATCTCTCCGCTTTCCTCATTGTTGTTCCCTATCATGAGACTCGACCACTCCAACAGATGCCTGTTGTAACACGATCGGTACCTCTACCCACCAAGAAGAAGCCGGAGGTTCACGAGGTCGAGCCACCAGACCAAGCCCAAGGACGACTCCACCACCACCACCTCCTCCAAGCATGGATATGGCTCACTTCTCCAAGCCTTTCGAGAGAGCGCCAAGCCAACACAAAGAGCCCTCCAGATGATTGCTCAGTCAGTCGGCCAACCGCCACCGGATGGGCACGGCCATGGACGCTCCACACTAGTGGAGTTCAAGAAGCATGCACCACCCACTTTCATCGAGATCGCTGAACCCTCGGATGCGCACGATCGGGTCCGCACCATTGAGGATCCGCCGCACTAGTCGGATGCACCGAGGACCGTGACAAAGTGGCGATGCCGCCCATCGCCTCGGGGACCGCCAGAGCTTGGTGGGATGGATTCAAGGCTATGCATGTTGAGCAAGATATCACTTGGAACACTTTCAAGACGGAATTCGCAAGGCCCACATCCCTTCGGACTCATGGCCATCAAGAAGCGCGAGTTCCGAGCATCAAGCAAGGTAGCAAAGACACCAAGGAGTACATGCGAAGTTCGATGTTCTCTCAAGGTATGCCTCAAGATGTCAAGATCGATGTCGCTAAGCGGAACGCTTCATGGAAGGCCTTAACCAGACTCGCAGATTTCGCTTGTTGTGTGATCGCCCGACCTTTCCCGATCCGGTGAACAAGGCGCCATGCTTGAGGACAAGCGACGTGCCTTGGATGACACTCGAAGCGCAAGATGATCGGCAAGGGTAGCTCCAAAGAACTGAAGCCTCGTCTGTGGCAGCCAGCCCCGCCAAGCCAACCTATCGCCAGCCCAAGAGCTCCTCGCACTCGCACCCACTATCCACCTCAAGAAGATGCCAACCTGTGCCGCCACAACAACCCCAATAACAATGTCGGTAAGGGCGTCGCCCCAATCAAGTCACTTGCCGGATGTGGACAGCCGTGGCACTACTCCAAGAATCGCCCCAACAAGAAGCCCGACGCCGCTACCTAATGCGCAGAACCCAGACAAGGCCGTGGTATGCCACCGAGGAACCAAGCTCCCCGCAACTCGCCTAACAATGGCAGGGTCGTGTGAACCATGTCACAATGGAAGAAGCCCAGAAGACCCGGACGTCAGGCTTTGGTACGCCTTGTCAATTCAACACCAAGAATCGCTTTTGTTTGATTCTCGAGCCACGATTCTTTTGTCACCCAAAGCTTTGCATTAAAGAGTGGCATGACCCTACACCCCTAAACAACCCTATGGTGGTACAAACCCCGGAGCGAGATGAGAGCCAAGATAGGATGTAAAGGAGTCGGGATTACCATTAACGGGTAGACTTCCTAGCAGACCTTATCGCCCTAAAATCACAAGGCTTGATGTGATCTTGGGAATGAATTCGCTCAAGAAGCACCAAGGCTTGATCGATCAGGCCAACCGGACGGTCACTATGACCAATGACCGAGGAGTCGAAGCGATTTGCCTCCAACCCTCTCTCGCTCAAGCCAACCAGTCAACTGTTTGACGGGTTGGATTGGAACAAGTGCCAGAGTATGCGAATATCCCGATGTTTTTCCCGACGAGCTACCAGAATGCCTCCCGATCGACATTGAGTTCGCCATCGAGCTCATACTCGAGCAGACCCATCTATAAGAAGCCTTACGAATGGGATCGGAGGAGTTAGCGAATTGAAGAAGCAATTGGAAGAGCAATTGAGGAAGGATTTATCCGCCTAGTGCCTCCCTTGGGGATCGCCTGCTCTGCTCAGAGCAAAGAAGGACGGTACCATCCGCTTATGCATTGACTACCGCTCCCTCAATGAGGTTACAATCAAGAACAAATACCCGCTTCCCAAGATTGAAGATTTGTTTGATCAACTCAATGGGGCCAAGGTGTTCTCCAAGATCGACCTCAGATCTGGGTACTACCAATCAAGATCGACCCCAAGATATTCAAGACGGCATTCAGAATCAGATATGGCTCAGATGAATGCACGGTCATGTCCTTTGATCGACCAATGCCCCACTTACTTCATGTATCTCATGAATAAGGTCTTCATGGAATATTTGGACAAGTTCGTCGTTGTCTTCATTGATGACATTCTTGTCTTCTCAAAGTCGGAAGAAGAGCACGAGCAACACTTGAGGATGGTCCTAGACAAGCTTCGAGAGCACCAACTGTATGCCAAGTTCAGCAAGTGTGAATTCAGGTGCGTGAAGTTGGATTCCCGGTCATGTTCTAACCGAAGAGGGATTGTCATCGACCTCGCTAAGATTGAAGCCGTGGATGAATGGCAATCCCCGAGCAATGTGAAGGAAGTCGAAGCTTCCTCTGACTCATGGATACTACCGCAAGTTCGTTGAAGGATTCTCAAGCATCGCCTCACCCATGACTCAGCTCTTGAAGAAGGACAAGAAGTTCAATGGACGCCGGCGCGAAGAGAGCTTCCAGAGTCAAGAAGAGGTTAACCATCGCTCCAGCTTCGCCACACCAGATATACACAAGGAGTTTGTGATATACCGTGATGCGCCAAGAACCGGACGGGAGGTGTTCGATGCAAGAAGGCAGAGTCGTGGCCTACCTTTCAAGGCAATTACGACCTCACGAAGAGAACTACGCTACTCATGACCTCGAGCTAGCAAAGAAGTGGTTCATGCCCCCAAAACTTGGCGACATTACCTTTTGGGGAAGCGATGTGAGATATACACGGATCACAAAAGTCTCAAGTATATTTTCACCAGAGGGAATTGAACATGAGGCGAGAAGATGGCTGGAGTTGATAAAAGACTATGACCTCAAGTGTTCAATACCACCCGAAAGGCTAATGTGGTAGCAGATGCGCTGAGCAGAAGGCTTGCTCCTCGAATGCTATGTCAAGCACAAGCTACCCGCCTTTGTATGAAGAGCTTGAAAGCTTGGGTTGGAACCGGTTGCACTGTGATTCTTCGCCAACATCGGTTAAGCCTACCTTGATGGATGACATCAAGAAAGCTCGAAGGGCATGAGAGTATCAAGGCATCAAGAGGAAGATCAAGGCGTGCAAAGCCTCGTGATTCACTGAAGATGAGGAAGGAATTGTGTGGTTTGGGAATCGTGATCTGCGTGCCAACAAGGTTGAGCTCAAGAACCCGATCTTGCAAGAAGCTCATGATGCCCATATTCCATCCACCCAGAGGCACCAAGATGTATCAAGACCGAAGGAAGATTTTGGTGGCACGGGATGAAAAGGAGATTGCCACCTATGTTGCAAAGTGTGACGATGCCGGAAGGTCAAGGCCGAACATCGGCGACCTCTTGGATTACTCCAACCACTCAAGGTTCCCGAGTGGAAATGGGATAAAGTCGAATGGATTTCATCATCGACTACCTAGGTCAAACAAGGGACATGACTCCATCGGGTCATAGTCGACCATTTGACCAAGGTGGCCCACTTCATTTCTGCCAAGACAACCTACAAAGGGAACCAGCTAGCCGCCTCTACATCAACCGAGTCGTGAGCCTTCACGGTGTTCCCAAGGAGATTGTGTCGATCGAGGAACCCAGTTCACCTCAAGGTTTTGGAAGAAGTTCCAGGAGGCCATGGGGACCAAGTTGTCCTTCAAAGATCGCTTCCACCCATGCATCGGGGTCGACCGAGCGAGTGAATCAAATACTCAAGATATGCTCCGAGTTCGTGTCTTAGCTTATGGAGCTAAGTGGGAAGATCGCTTCCTTTCGCCGAAGTTCTCTTACAACAACAAGTATCGTGCCAGCCTCCAGATGGCACCATTTGAGGTGTTATACGGGCGAAGTGTCGACACCCTCAACCTGGTCTGGAGGTCGGAGAAGGACTTGTCTTTGGGCCTCGATATCCTTCGAGAAGCGTAAGAGCAAGTCCATTTTGTCCGAGAGCGTCTCAAGTCCGCCAAGTCAAGGCGGAAGAGCTATGCAGACTCACGCCGCAGAGACATAAACTTCCGAGTTGGAGACCATGTCTATCTCCGGTCACCCTCTCAAAGGAGCCCAGCGCTTTCATGTCAAAGGAAAGCTCGCACCGAGATACATCGCCCCTTCAAGATCACCGAGAGACGAGGAGAAGTGGCTTACCGCTGGAACTTCCACGAACTTTCGATGTGCACAACGTGTTCCACGTGTCACAACTCCGGAAGTGTCTCCAAGTTCCGCATAAGCCCGACCTCTACAAAGACGCCAATCACCAAGCCATTGATCTTCAACCTGATCCGACGATCGTGAGCGCCCATCCGCATTCTAGATGAGGTTGAACGACACACTCAAGCCGCACCATCAAGTACTTCAAAGTCCAATGGAGCAATCACACCAAGGTATAACTTGGGAGCGTGAAGACTACCTTAGATCCGAATTTCCGCACTCTTTCAAGTTTAGTTTAGGAATCTCGGGACTAGATTCTTGTATGGGTAGGTCTGTCACACCGTGATTTTGTAACATTTCATTTTTATCAATGAAGCATGAAAATTTGGACCAACAAAACTTTTGCATTATTTGGCTTTTATTTGGAGTTGGTTTTCTCTATGTTCCTTTTCAAGTGCTTCTTGAAGTCAACTACTCTACATTCTATATTCCATCTCCTTACCCCAAGCTCCCGACCAATGATCATGCCATGTGAATAGTGCTACATAGAATTGTCTTACAAAAATAATTTGGCCGTAAAGTATTTTTAAAATTAGTTTTCCAAAACCCTCGAATTGAGGTTTGCACCGCAAGTACTTGATTAAGGGCAGTAAAAATCTTTCCAAAAATATATTTGACTCCTATTAGATATAGGATGCCCAGAACCACAAAAGTATAATTTTAAAAGTTACTGTTCTATTTTATTTAAAGGCTTTTTCTTAAGGCCAGAAATGGTCTTTAATAGGAAATAATTATTTTTCTGTTTCAAAAATATTTGACAAAATTTAGGGAAGCTCATAGGACATATATTGTCCATATATAAGAGTTTCAACACATGGTCATGTTCAAAATATTGGTCAAATCCCTCTAAAACCCTTTCTGGATATTTCAAGCTTTTGAAATATTTACAAAGGATATATTCTCCAAAAATTCCAGGAAAATTCTAGCATGTCACATATGACATATCTGTTGATCTTGCCAAGTCTCATGACTTGGAGAACAAGATAACACCATCAAAACCCCTCAAAACCATTTCTGTCCAATCTAAAGTTTGATCAACTTTACATTGCCAAGTATGTCCAAATGTGCTCAAATTTGGTGGACATGCTTCATTGATCTAATGATGCAACTGGACCAAATGGCACAGGTTGGAGAAGAGGAAATCTTGGTCAAAGTGCCTCAAAACCCTCTCTGACCAAAATCAAGTTTGAGCCACTTTGCACTACCAACTTTTTCTCCAAGACCCCAACTTTGGTGAGCCTGATCATATGACCAAATAAGGCTACCACACCAAGTGGCACATCAAGGAGAAATGATTTAGTCCACCGGATCTACACAAACCCATTTCTGCCCATTTCTAGGGTTTTCAAAAGTTGCATTGGCAACTTTGTCCAAATAAGCTCAAAATGGGTGGAAGGCCCTATATTTATGTGACATTTCACCCCTTGGAGTATCTTGGCCAGTGAGGATCATTAACTTAGCAAAAACTCCATCAAACACCTTCTGGCAAAATGCTAAAAGGCCTCCTTTTGCCACTTTCACAAATCTCCATGAGTTAATCTCCTTGCCACAACCCCTCCTCACTTCCCTCTGTCACCTGGACACATTTCTACCCGAAGAAACAATGTGGAGGAAGGGGGGAATCAAGTTTGTCCTCTCGACAACCTTTTCTCCTCTCTCCCAGCTTCTCTCTCTCCCTTCGCACCCTGTGGCATCCTGTGCCTTTCTATGGTCTTGTCCCATGCTGTCAGAGCTTCCAGACCAAGTGGACACGGCAGAGCACGCAAAGCGCACGATGCCGCCAAAAGCTCGCCTCGAGCTGCCTGATGGCGGCCGAGCCTCGACGCCGCGCCCCCGACTGCTTTCGTGCCATCCCATCGCACGGCCGATGTGCCTCGGCGTCTGCTACACGCCGCCGCCCCTCCCTCTCCCTCTCTCTCTCTCGCCTGCACAAGGCCGACGCCGCCCGGCCGGCCAATGGTCGGCCTCACACGCAGGACGCCAGAGCCCTCCCTTGCTCTCTCTCCTTCTCCTCGGCGCCCTACTCCATTCCCACGAGCGCCGTGGACAGCTCCTCGCCTCTCCTTCGCCTCCAGAGCGGATCCCTGGGCGCCAGAGCCACGCCCACAGTGAACCGTGGCCAGCCTATTTAAGGCGCTCCCGAGCCCTCCTCTTCCTTCCCGCCGCTCTCCGCACACCTAATCCACCTCGATCCACCCTTCGCTTCCAGAGCCGCCGAGCTCGAGATCGAGCTCGAGCCCGCCACGGTCGCCGCCGACCGCGGGCAGAGGCCCTCCGCCTGCTTCTCCCTCGATTCGCCTCCTCACCTCACCGACACTTTCCTCGCTGCCCTCGCTTTGCAGTGGGAACGCCGAGCCACCGGCGCCAAGCATCTCCGCCATGGGACCTCGTCCGCCGCGGAGCCAGCCCCCGGCGACCATCTCCACCACCATCGATCCGCGACTCCGCTGAATCCAACGGTAGTCCCCGCCCCTTCCTGCGTTTTGTATCGCCGCCGGCGAAGCTCGCCGTCGCTCTGGTCGGAGGTAGACGACGGCCGCCGTGGGGCCGGCTGCTCGATCTCACCGACGCGGGATCCACCGTCGTCAGTTTAAACGCACGCTGCTACACAGACAGATCCGTCGGCCAAGGCGATTTCGCCCTTTACGCTTCGACGTGGCAGCGCGTGGTATGGGTTTCGGCTCGGCTGCTTCTGGCTTTGTGGCCCTTCCGCCCAATGGCACAAATACCATTTCCTTTTTCTTTTCTCAGAGGATTTCCAAAAATTCCACAGGCGTAATAATAGTCCAAATGCGTTGATTCCAATTTCTAAATTCCTAGAATATTGCAATCTATTTATTGGTACAACTTTCATTCAGATCCAATCACTTTTCCTTTTCTCAGAATATTTAAATGTGGGTTTTGCATTTAAATGAGCCTTTGAAAATCCATAACTCCTATTTTGCTACTCCAGACCAAAACCAAAAGTTGCCCCTTCCTAGTTTTCCTCCTAGTATTTTACAAAATTAAGTCGACATTTTTTCGAGCACTTTGACTTTTCTGCTTTTTATTATCGCTTTATTTTTCCGTTGATTTCTTGCAACGTTAGATCACGGTTCGACGAGGAGCCGAGGAGGAAGGAGGAGCAAGGTTTAAGACTTTGAAGACCAAGCCAACCAAGGCAAGCAGCCCTTTCGACCATGACTATGATGCCCCATTTTATATGCATGTCATTTTTAGCTTTTATCGATGATGCATTGAATCATGACGAGATGGTGAACCACGGGTGGTTACCACGATTACATCCTCGTTGATACTTGCATGGTGCATGGCCCTACCTTTATGAGGGCTATCTTGGTGGGTAGTAGCTAGGATGCAAATGTAGGTGCTACATAAATGGGATGGGTTGTGCATGATGAGAGAGGCAAAGTGATTTCAAAGGTGTTTTGAAAACCCCATCGGGTGCCACTTATGCCCGAGGGAGATGATGAGATGGGTGACCACTTGATGACTAAGTGGTGTGCCAAGTGAAAAGGGTGTGTGGTTTTCAAAACGGATTGGTCGGAGTTGCGACTGTTATTCCAACCTTACATGCGCAACCACTCTACCCTTATATGGGAAAGGGCATTGTTGAGTACCTAGACCGACATTAGCTTGGAGCCCGCATTACTAGTGACGGGGAGGGTTGGTGCTCTTCTTGGGACGGGTCGTGCTGTAGGACGACCATGACCATCTTTATGGGGCACGGACACACCGCTGGTACCCCGTGCGCTGGTATGTGATGGAAAAGGGAGCAAGGCTCCATGGAAATAATGTTGAAATGTCGCACGGGTTATCGCTAATCGAGTGGACTCCTTGTTAGTGTCGTCTAGGAAAGGTAATGATCGGTGCTTACCCCGGTACTTGAGGTACCGCTGGTCGTGGTTTGACACGGAAGTTCCCGGATCTAGTGGGTAAAGTGTGCAACCTCCGCAGAGTGTAAAACTATTGAATAGCCGTGTCCACGGTCATGGACGATTGGGTAACCGCTCTTGGCTACGCCCACTTGTTTTCAAACCGGTGTGTGTGAGATGATGGTGTTGTTATGGATCAAGTCCAGACTTGACACGATTGAGATGGGTTGGCGCCACTCCGCTTATGATAAATGGGTTGGTGCCCATTCTATTTATGTTGATATCCGTGACCGCCTCATGGTTACCGGAATTTTCTTGATGCATGCTTTATAGGATGTCGATCATGTCCTCGCACTCAAAACTAGCTTTATGCAAATCTATACCTATGTCATGCATTACCGCACCTTGAACCAAATCATGGGTTGCTTAAGTAGTACATTCAAAGTACTCATTGGCTTGCCACCGTTATTTAATCGACCTGCATGGAAGAACCGGAGTTCAAGAAGAGTTCCTTGGAGACGATCATGCTAACTAGGACGCTTCCCAATGTAATGCCCGTAGGGTTAAGCGCGATGGCATGGGTTCTACTTATCGATGATGATTTCGCCGCTATGTTTCATTTGATGATTCAGCCCTTAAGGCTTTATCGATGTAAGACTTGACCAGATGGTCACTATTTGTGTAAGACGGTTTGTATGGATGTAAGACTCTTGTTATTCAGCTTCGGTGTTCAGTGAGCATTGATCTCGGGATCATCAGACACGCAGCATTCGTGATCACGACTTGCAAGTCGGGGTCCCCACACAGACCCAGTGCTAGAAGCTCCCACATCAGGTGGGGTCTGTGGAAGGATTATCCGAGGATAACATCATGGCTTTACATGTCTATTTTATCGGTAGGAATTAGTGTATACGACCAGGACAAAATATTGAAAATATGATTATGGGGTGCAGTTTTTCTATATGGGATGTTCGAAAGCATATGCTGCATCGGAGGCCAAGGCTGTATCTCATGTGGCACAATAAAATATGCCAACTATACGGTATTCCCTCCCAAAGGGCATTGCTGGAAATATTTGCCTATAGGACACATTGAATTCAATGGCCAGTTGGAACTGGAAACACTTGGCTGAAAATGTGCAGCTATTGTTCTGCTGTCAATCGAACAGCTAAGGCAAGTAACATCACAATATAATATGATTATAGATATTAGAAGGACATGTACACATACCGGAAGACCTGGAAATTTTTGGAATTGCACTATGTGGATATCCTTGAGCCATGTCATCTGAATCCCTGAATTTGAGTATCAGCAACCATGCAGCCACAATGCAAATAATCAATGCTATAACAGTGGATAGAACAGCAATAGCAATTACGCTCCCATTCACTTTTCTTTTGGGTTTTCCAACATCAACCCCCAGGGGCTTCATTGCCCTTGCATTTCTGCTGTTGCCGAATGCACCAGCTGGTGCTGAAGGTGGAGAAGGAGGAAGCCCTGAACAAAATACAAATCTTTGGTGAAACTCTTAGTGCAGAAGTTCAAAATGCTTAACAATGAGATATGATGAGCATGACGCACTGAATCCACTGATGTTTATGAGATCAATCAAATGACTACAGTATACTGAAAATAGCTGGTAGCATTGACCAACTACAAATAACCAAATAAGAGAGTCCTAGGACACATGCAAAGAATGCATACCTGGATAGACAACATAGAGAATCTCATAGTCCCCGAAAACTGACGGTTTGAGAGAAATCTTTTTGCTCCACAAGGTTTGAAATGTCGACAAGGCAGTAGCTTTATCAAAATTCACATGCATTGGTACCAGATGCACAAGAACTACTGTCTTGTCAGGTTGATCGCCAGCCACATTTGCACCCATAACACGAACCTGCCGCCGTGCCATGTTTACCCCAGATCCCACTTCGTCGGCAAAATCCGAAACTAACGGAAAGAATGAATAAAGGTCCACACTTAAACGGATTCCAACTTTAATTGGTAGAACACAAGCACATGGAGCTCCCGCGGGTGGATCTGTTAGAGGCTCTGGGCACACTAACGATTTGCAATCTGCATATTAACGCTTCACTAGGTAAGAATCATCAGTATTACCAAATATGCACAGATCCAGTATATAAAGTTTGAAAGGACAAAGGTATGAGAATACATAAAGATAAATGTACCTAAATTAGGTGGTGGTGGGGGCAATGTCCAAATAGGATGAGTTGATGGTGCTTTGGGTTCTGTTTCAGGAGGAATTGGTGGAAGAGTAGGAGAAACACGAGGTCCTGAAAATGACTGAAGCTTCAAAGATCTGTACTGAAATCAGGAGATAAATACTAAACAAGGCAAAGCAAGAAGGCTTGAAGGTACTTTTGCTGCCATCAGAGGGGCCCTTTGGTGACACTGGTGGAGGAGATGGAGGATGCACATGGAGGTTTGGATGGCCTGGACAGGAAAAAAAATGAAAGTCTTAGTACTATGAAATGGAACCAATGCTTTTTTTTTCAGAAAATGAAACCAATGTTTTATAGAAGGAAGAACTACCATTACCTTGAATCATCGGTGGAGGCGCATGATGATTTTGCCTTTTAGCCCCAACCTGCTGTGGAGGTTGAGCTCGCGAGACCTCGGGACCTATAACACTTAACTTTTGAGAATCTTAACACTCACAATAGATAATAGCTAGGTTTTTCAAGAGGCATTATGCTGAACCTTGAGCATGGGGTGGTGGATAAGATGGGGAAAATGATGGACGTTCTCCTTTCGTTGGTGTCGGAGGATGAGATCTGCTAGTGGGTGCTGGTTTAGGAGCTACCCCTAATGATGGGGGTTGAGCATGCGGAACCGTTGATGCATTCCTCGGGAGTGTAGGCATATTTGTGTTGTGGGGCAGAGGACTAGCTGCAGGCGCAAACCCTGAAATCAGGAATTTCAGTAGTCAAGATACATTGTCTTTCACAAACAAACTGCCAATTTTATTTTACTTTTTGAGATTACCTCTAGTTGGTGATTTGTGAACCGGTGCAGTACTAGGTTCCTTTGGTGGAGGTGCACGTTGAATATCATGGTTCTTACCACTTGGAGGAGGGGAAGTATTTGCTGGGGGTGACGTGTTTCCTACAATAAACACGGAGTTCAATATCTAAGAACAAATGACATGTAAGAGCATTGTCAAACAAATAGCAACAGATTTTTTTTTAATACTCACCATTGTTATGTTTGGCATTTGGAGCTTGTGCTTGTCGTTGAGGTGCGTGTGCGATAATAGGTGGTGAAATTGGAGGTTTCACATGTTCCGGAGGAACTACTAAGAAGAACGGTAAATGGTAAAACATATGCAAGCTGTCAAATTTGATCTATCCCATGGAAGTGATTTACCTGAAGTGGAAGGAGGAACTGCCGGGAAAATGCCTTCAGGTGGTGGATATGGAGGGATATCATTACCTAGAGAGGGAAAATGCAGGGGTGAATTATGAGTGAGTCCACATACTTGCACAACTGTTATGAACATTTGGCACATCAAGAATTCGGGAACGCAAGCTTATGAATCGTTGCCAGCAGAATATATACCTGATCCAATTGGTCTACCTGGTTGATTGTTCACAGAAGGCGGAGGTGCCAGTGGCACATTAGGCTTCACAGCCACAGATGGAGCAGGAGCCTGAACTGTAGATAGTGAAGGAGGAGGCGCTAGTGGCACATTAGGCTTCACAGCCACAGATGGAGCTGGAGCCTCCTGAACTGAAGGTAGTGAAGGAGGCGGCGCTAGTGGCACATTAGGCTTCACAGCCACAGATGGAGTAGGAGCCTGAACTGAAGGTAGTGAAGCAGGAGGTGCTAGTGGCAGATTAGGCTTCACAGCCACAGATGGAGCAGGAGCCTGAACTGAAGGTAGCAATGCAGGTGACCCAGGAAGTATTGGTGTGGGGTTTCCAGCTGCAGCTTGCGGCGGCGGAGCTGCTGCCGGGGGTACCACCTCAGTAACAGCAGGAGGAGGAGCAGACACAACTGGAGGCGGCATAGACTCAACTGGAGGAGGTGCAGACACAACTGGAGGAGACACAGACACAACCGGGGGAGGCGCAGACTCAGCTGGAGGAGGCGCAGACTCAGCTGGAGGAGACGCAGACACGGCTGGAGGTGGCGCAGACACGACTGGAGGAGATGCAGACACGACCGGAGGTGGCGCAGACACGACCGGAGGAGGTGCATTAGAACCTACACAAGATTCAGTTAGTGATGCACACATCAGGATTGGAAATGCCATATCTGACTGAATGTGAGCTACCTTTAGGGGGGACTACTGGAGTCGGTGCGGCCTGCGGTTCAGCCGGAATTGCAGGGCTAACAGCCCCCTTCTGGAGGGGAGGGCTTGCTGATGGAGTAGGGGGTGCTGCGACAGATCAATGTAAGGGCCTGCACATCAATGTTTGCTGATGATCTTTGAAAATTCAGAGCTACCTGCTGGAAGAGTTACTGGACCGAGGGCGGAGGAAGGTCCAGGAGGACTGGAAGCTTGTCCTTGATCGACAGGCGAACTACCAACCACGGGAGCAGGCGCCAGATCAGTACCTGGAGTGGAGTGAAGAACACAGGTTCAGGGAACAGGTAAAGTATGTAGTGTACACTACCTACTAAGTGTGCAATGACTAAGCTCTGAGTTTAGTAACAGACAATCTACAGGTTGCTATCGGAGGCAAATCTCCAGTGTCTTTTCACCGCAAAAGTTGCAAAGCAAGAGCAATTATTGAAAGTATGCAGCATGAAAAAAAATGCCCAGCATCTGCATCATCCGACGCATGCGGCCAAAAATTATTAATTGTTCTTGCGATATCACGGCCAAAAACACAGGTAGATGAGGCAGCAAGCACATGCGACGCAATTAAAAGTTGGGAGAGTTGCAGTGACAGCCAAAGACAGGGGAACGGGAAATGCCAAGACGCCGACATGGCGCCGTCCCTCTTGATGAGAATTCAGAAGCAAGGAGCACATGCGCTTAGTGGTATCAAGCTTCAGAAAACTCTCCTGTGGGTTGCTCAAATCCTGAATAAAAAACGGTGAACCGCGGTTTCGTGGCAACAGATCAGCTGGCCAGCCTGCGCATTTGGAAGAAAAATTGTTGAATCCACAGGTTTCCGCGTCAAATTGCTCAACCGAGGGGGAAATGTCATGGAGAAACAGCCAAGAATTCGCATTGTCCGGCAGCTGCACATGAGCTGATCCCCAATTTCCCACCCCAAACAAACCGCGCCATGGAACCTGGGGAGAAGAGGAGGAGAGAGCTGAAAGCTGCGCAATGCTAAAACATTCCTCACCTGTGGATCCAAGAAGGGAAGCGAGAAGCAGCACCACCGCGCAGGCAAGACGCCGCATCTCGCCGTCCTCGCTCGTAGCAGGAGCAGCCGCAGCAGCAGCAGCAGGGGATCAGAGGCGCGTGGGTTCAGCCGCGGCGCCGCACCCGCAAGAAGCCCCTAGAGCGGCTGAAAAGGAGGGAGCCTGACCGCCATTCGGGTAGCACGCCATGAGCAATCGCGGGCCCGTGTGGGGAGGGACAGGGAGGGTGTAGGGAAGAGCAGCGGGAGGGAGGGGGAGGAGGAGGAGGAGGGGAAGGTGGCCGAGGCACCAAACGCCACTAGTACTCGTACAGTATAGTACCAGTACTTGAAGGCCGCAAGGGGAAGAAACTGTGTAGTGGTAGCAGCTACTACAAGTAAATTCACACACCCTAGAAAGAGAACCCTAGCAGAGTAAATAATTTTAAAAGCAAAGGAGAAAGCAGTGGCGATCCTGGTAGCCCGGCTCAAGGAACCAGCAACAGACGGCCATGGCCGGGTGACGTGAGAAAACATTCGTTGCTTCCTGCCCGAGCCCTCGCCCACGCACCACCACCACCTTGCTGCACGAGGCCGAAAGAATCTCGTGATCTTGGCCTGGTTTAGTTTAACCATGGACGCTAGTACCACGAACTAGTTGTGGTACCACTACCACCCCGAGATGCAAATGCAAATGCAAATGCAAATCTTTGGCTCTGCAATTAATCCAGCTAGCCCGTAGTCCGTCCGTCCCTCTCGCTGTGGGGCTTTGGTTATCCTTTGTCCTCCCGCCAGCCTGGTCCGGGAAAACTACCGGCTCCGACCACCCCCCAGCTTGTCGCTTTACCACTGTGCGTACGTACGTACACAGTGCGATGTAGTGGCCGTGACCGTGGCCTTGCGTTTGGATGGGAGCAGCACGAGCCCCTGGAGGAATTCGGCAGGCCCGGTTCCCCTGCCCGTGCGCGCGCGCGGGCGGTGCCACGGACACGGACACGGACGCGGGCACTGTGCCGGTGGATCACGGGGCCATGTCGGCCGCTGGCTGCGTGCCTCCGTGAAGGAGCGGAGCGGAGGCATCGGATGCTGCGTGGCCTGGGCAGGAAACGCACGGCCTGTCACTTGTTGCGGACCTTGCATGCAAATCAGCACATGAAGGTGTGCGTGCAGACGGGAGGGTATGTTTGATCGGGTAATCCTGATCCTGACACGGAGATTTGTCGCTGTTTGCTCTGCCGCGACGTCGGCACGCTAGCCGGCCCGTTCGTTTTCGGGAATCGAGGCGTTGTGGAGTCGCCGTCGCCGAGGGAGACCGCCAAACCGGCGGCGATCTCGCGTGTCAGCCGAGATAGCTGGCCGTCAGCTGTAGGTTTGTTCTTCTTCTTCTTTTCTTTTTTGAGAAAATGGGATAAATGTGGTTAGCTAGGAGGAAGGGGGTAATATTTTTTTAACACAGTACAGACGCAAGCGCTCATATATACGCGCATACACTTATTCCTATGAAAGTCACCGTAGGCATCTCGTCGTCGACGGGAACGTCTTCTCTCACTGAATGCGCATCGCCGGAAATCCAGGAATAAATATGAGCACCAGGATTTGAACCCTGGTGGGCTGGAGATACCACAGTCCCTTTAATTATCCAACCACAGGTTGGTTCGCAACATTTCTTAGTATCCAGGTTAATGATGGTGGTTTGGGCACACGTGTATACGTGCATGAAAACTCGGCGGTAACAACATGGATTTTCCGTTGAAGGTACAACAACTACTCTTCCCAAGAAAAGCTTAGGGTTTCTTTGCCTCTCACCGGCGCCGCTGCCGGTCCGCCTCGTCTCCGGTGACCTTTGGGCCATGGCGGCGCGGTGGATCCCGGTCCTTGCCGGTGGGAGGGCTCTGTTTTAGATGTTCCTTCGAGTTTTGTTAGGGTTTGTGTCCTGCTTAGGAAGACGAGATGGCGGCGGCTCCCTGAAGATGGAATAAGGTTCTTTCCGCCTAGCCCCCATCCCGGTGGTGTGTCTAGTATCGTCGGTGGACGTGTGGAGGTGTGTCTCCGGCATATCTGTCCTTGGTGGATTTGCTCAGATCTGGTCGTAGTTTGTGTACGTTTGTGTTTCTTCATGTTGGATCCTTCCGATCTACGCTACTCTTCATCGGTGGCGATTGCTGTTCTGATGCGCTGATCCTACGAGGCCTTAGCACGATGACTTCCCGACTGTCTACTACAACAAGTTTGCCTAGCTCCGGCGAGGAGGGGCGATGACGGCGGCGCAACTTTAGCTCGCTTTAGTACTTGTAGTTGTCGCTAGGTGGTCTACGGATCTGGATGTAATTTTTATTATTTCTGGTGTTCGTTTTACTGCCATGATTGAAGATGAATAGATTAGAAATTTCTCAAAAAAACTACTCTACCCAAGTAGGAGTACTAGTTAGGTCCTAGTGCAAGACTATGACGGAGGCAGGAGTTGGGGGAATACCACACACAACTCAAGGCACGTGAGGCTCCAGTTTATATAATGGTCTAGTACACGAGATTACAGGAGATCATACCAAAATAGTTAGGGTTAGGTAGAGGATCTCAGCATATCTTAAAACTTAATTCTAACCCCCCCCACACACACACACACACACACAACAAGAGCGGAGATTTACAAACACAAAGACTGGACCGAAAATCTAAAAACAAAGGAGAAGCTAAACCCTTCGTCATGATGTCAGCAAACTGATGACTAGACGGAATACGAAGAACACGAACTTTGCCGAGTAAAACTTTCTCCCAAACAAAGTGAATGTCAATCTCAATGTGCTTCGTCCGACGGTGTTGAGATGGATTATATGACATGTATACTGCAGAAATATTGTCACAGCAGACAATAGTGGCAGAAGATAGAGGTCGATGAAGCTCGCCAAGAAGTTGCCTTGTCCAACAACATTCAACAACAACCCGATACTCTGCTTCGACACTTGACCGAGAGACTGTAGTTTGCCGCTTGGAAGACCACGATATAAGATTGTCGTCGTAGTACACGCAATATCCAGATGTGGAGCGGCGAGAATCAGGGCATCCAACCCAATCCGCATTAGAGTATGTAGTGAGACTCGAAGAGGACGTCGCGGCGAGAGTAAGACCAAAATCCTGAGTCCCTTTAACATATCAAAGAATGTGCTTGATGAGCGCCAAATGTGGACCACGAGGATCATGCATATGCAAACACACTTGTTCCACGTCATACGCAAGATTAGGTCGCATCAAGGTGAGATACTGCAGGGCACCAACAAGGCTGCGGTACTCAGACGGATTAGCAAATGGGGACCCGTCGGTGGCTGAAAGCTTGGCGCTAGTGTCAACAGGGTGGCGGTGGAGTGACACTTAGACATACCAGCGCACTGAAGAAGCTCAACAACGTACTGTTGTTGAGACAAAAGAAGACCAGTTGAGGTGCGTTGAACATAAATCCCCAAGAAGAAGGAACAGATCACCAAGGTCTATCTTGGAGATTTCAGCGTGGAGCAGCTTGGTAAGTCGTTGCAGCAGGGTCGGCGACGAAGCCGTAATTATGATGTCGTCAAAATAGAGCAGAACATAAGCAAGATCATAGCCTTCCTTGAGAACAAAAAGCGAGGTGTCGGAGACCGAAGCTGTGAAGTTCAATTGGCGAAGGTACGACACAAAGCGTTGGTACCACGCACGTGGAGCCTGCTTCAAACCATAGAGAGAGCAACGAAGACGACATACATGATCTGGGCGCTCAGGGTCGACAAAACCAGATGGTTGCTGACATATACACCACTTCATCAAGGTTGTCGTTAAGGAATGCATTTTTGACATCAAGTTGTCGAATAAGCCATCCAGAGGAGACTGCAATACTAAGAACGAGACGAATAGTAGTCGGTTTAACGACGAGACTAAACGTCTCATCATAATCGATACCGGCTGACAGGATCGAGAAGAGGTGTCTATATGGGGTGATTAGACCCTCAACAAGTAAATGTAGCAATTTTTAAGTTTTTCAAGTTGAGGTTGAAGATTAGCACCATTTCAAACATTCACAATACTTATCAAGCAAGCATGACAAGAGTATATGAGCAGCGGAAAATAAAGCATGCAACTTGCAAGAAAGTAAAGGGATGGGATTGGAGTGTGCAAACGCAATTGGAGACACGGAGATTTTTGGCGTGGTTCCGATGGGAGGTGCTATCGTACATCCACGTTGGTGGAGACTTCAACCCAAGAAGGGTAACGGTTGCGCGAGTCCACGGAGGGCTCCACCCATGAAGGGTCCACAAAGAAGCAATCTTGTCTATCCTACCATGGCCATCGCCCACGAAGGACTTGCCTCACTTGGGTAGATCTTCACAAAGTAGGCGATCTCCTTGCCCTTACAAACTCCTTGGTTCAACTCCACAATGTTGACGAGGCTCCCAAGTGAGACCTAACCAATCTAGGAGACACCACTCTCCAAAAGGTAATAGATGGTGTGTTGATGATGAACTCCTTGCTCTTGTGCTTCAAATGATAGTATCCCCAACACTCAACTCTCTCTCACAGATTTGGATATGGTGGTAAGATGATTTCAGTGGAAAGCAACTCGGGGAAGGCTAGAGATCAAGATTCTTGTGGTTGGATTGGAATGTCTTGGTCTCAACACATGAGTAGGTGGTTCTCTCTCAGAAAATGAGTAGTGGAAGTGTAGGCATGTTCTGATGGCTCTCTCTCGAATGGAGAAGGGGTGGAGGGGTATATATATAGCCTCCACACAAAATCTTGCTGTTACACACAATTTACCAAACTCGGTGGGATGAATAGTGAAACTCGGTCAGACCAATATGGTTCAAAATGTGAACATTAGAGTTTTCGGTGGGACCGACAAGGTCAAGTCGGTGGGACCGATGTGCTAGGGTTAGGGCAAAACCTCATCTCGATGAGACCGATTGCACGAACTCGGTGAGACCGATTTTAGCAATAAGCAAATAGAGACTTGATCAAGCAAACTTGGTGGGACCGACTTCACATTTCGATGAGACCGAAATAGTTGCAATAGGCAACAGAGAGTTTGCAGGGCCATCTCGGTGAGACCGAGATCCCACCGGTGAGATCGAACTGATTAGGGTTTCTGGCAGTGGCTATGTCAAGTGAACTCGGTGGCGCCGGATAGATCAAATCGGTGGGGCCAAGTTTGACTTTAGGTTTCGGACAAATGTGGAAATGAGAAAGTGGTTGAGGGCTTTGGAGCATATCACTAAGCACTTTGAGCAAGCAAACCATTAAGCAACACCTCATCCCCTTTTAATAGTATTGGCTTTCCTATGGACTCAATGTGATCTTGGACCATTAAAATAGAAATGAAGAGTCTAGAGCTTTTGCAAATGTTTGTCCTTAGCATCTTGAAGGGGTTCCACATCCTCTTGTCCTGCCACTCCAATGTTGAACTCATCTGGAATATACTAGATAAAAGTATTAGTCCAACAAGAGATATGTTGACATTAATTACCAAAATCATCCAGGGAGCACTTGTGCTTTCAATCTCCCCCTTTTTGGTAATTGATGACAACATACATCAAAGCTTTAGATAAAGATATGAAGAGTAACAAGTAAAGCTTTGGAAGGACATGTAACATGCATTGGCTTCCCCTACATGTATGCAATCATGTGAAGATAGATTATGAAAGCATGTGAATGCACAACCATGTCAGAGCAAGCAATGAGTTACATGTATCTTGGCTATATGCATCAGAGCAAATGATGTGAAATGCAGAAGATATACCTTTATGTTCATGAGTCCTTCTTGCAAACAATATGTACACCGGCAAGAGATCATCATGCACATGAGTGTGATGCATATACTTACCTTGTGGTCTTGAGCTGACTTCGGAAGAGATGAACCTGAGAAAACAGGGTTAGATAACACAGGAACATCTACTAATCAGAGCAAGAACAGGAAACCACAAGAGTACCAAGACTGGGATGACATGTAGTGAGTGAGTACTTAGTACTCTATTTGGATATACACATGTCCCCAAGGAATAAAGATATGCAATGAATTCCAATGATTTTCTTCCCTTATATGTCTTTCTCCCCCTGAATCTGATATTGGATAATGGGAGAAGATAGGGTAATAGAAAATCAGAGCAAAGAAAATAAGAGCAACAGACACAAAGAAACATCTACTAACATGTCTTTCCCCTCTTAAAGACATGTGGCTTCTCTCCTCCTTGAATACCAAACATCCGGGAGGACTAAGAAGTCTTTCTCTCCCATAGAGTCTCATTTTCTCTTTGATGTGATTAAGCTTTGATGTGATCTCTCTCTCCCCCTTTGACATCAATTTCCAAGAAGGGATCTTCTGGAGCATAAGTCAAATGGGTTTGGTCCTTGAGTCACATGACAAAGTAGCATGTAGATTGTGATGCGGGTAGAGGATAAGAATCATCGAGTGGAGCTGGAACAGATATGCAGGATGCAAATGGCAAAAAGTTTTCTCAGTAGTGAGATCGGTAACACCGAATCTTTTACATCAGTGACACCGAGTTGGTTCGGTCTAGCCGAGAAGAAAAGATCGGTGAGGCCAAGTTCAACACAGAGAAAAAATTTGTCATCTCAGCTCACTAGGCAAATAGGATCTCACAAAGATTTGCAGGGAATTAACTAAAGGATTTGCAATGAATTAAATGCAGGGAATGCAGAAAATAACAAGGAAAAGAAAAGAAATCTAGATGAAGTTTTTTTGGAAAGAGAAAGAAGCATGCAAGAGACAAATGCAATAATTCAAAGAGGCACTAGAGAACTTCATCTAGAATTGGTCAGCGACAAAGTCACCTATATTAGAGTATATTGACTTTGGAGTCAAGTGAAGTCACTTGATCATAGGTCATACTCATCGTTTAAGCTCAAAAATGGGGTTGCCATTTTTTGTTTAAGCATTTTGATGTATTCACATCTTGTTGAGCTGCTTTGACCCATGTCTTGGGGTAAAGCTTCTCTAAGATGGAATGACATACCTTGGTGGTGGTGTTGATCTTGATCATGTAGTTGAACTTGTGTAGGATGCTCAAAGTTGATGTAGTTCATCGAGAGTTGGGAGCACAACTTGTAGTTTGAGTTCATCTACCTACATGGGTTAGTTTTGCAAGGAAGAGCACTTGTGTATCCAAGTTGACAATCATGAAATTTGATATATAAAAAATGTCAAATTATATATTGAAGGAATTTATCATTCCTTGTCTTCAACCACCATATTGTAGAGACTTGGTGATGTAGAGATTGCTTAGGATATGAGTTAGTTGCAATCTCATAGAATGGAGCTTATCCAAGTACCTACAAGGGTTAGATAGCATGCAAGGGTACAAGTATATCCAAGACATATGATCATCATCATAAGAGAAATATCAAGGATTAGTCATATAAAGGCACATGCCTTGCATGCATCCAAATGGAGTTTCTACTACAAGTTTGAGGCATCAATGATGTTCAATTCACCTCTCAAACGACAAAATACTTCCTCACAAGCGGTTTGGTGAATATATCCGCCAATTGATTATCGGTACAAACATGTTTAAGATCAATGTCTCCTTTAGAAACATGATTTCGAATGAGATGATGACGAACTTCAAAATGCTTAGTTCGAGAATGTTGCACGGGATTATGAGCAATCTTAATAGCACTTTCATTGTCACGAAGCAATGGAACATGTTTCACATGTATCCCATAATCTTTAAGAGTTTGGGTCATCCAAAGTAATTGAGCACAACATGAACCGGCGGCAATGTACTCCGCTTTTGGATAAGGATACCGAGTTTTCTTTCTTGGAGGACCAAGACACAAGAGATCTACCAAGAAATTGACAAGTACCCGAAGTGAACTTTCTATCAACTTTGTCACCGGCATAGTCCGAATCGGAGTAGGCAACAAGGTCAAAAGAAGACCTCTTAGGATACCAAATGCCAAAGTTTGGCGTATGAATTAAGTATCTCACTATCCTTTTCACAGCCTTAAGATGACATTCTTTGGGGGCCGCTTGATATCGTGCACACATGCACACACTTAGCATAATATCGGGACGGGAGGCACATAGATATAACAATGAACCAATCATAGAATGGTAAATATTTTGGTCAACCGGTTCGCCATCCTTTGTCAAGTCAAGATGTCCACTAGTAGGCATGTGTGTATTAGTACCTTTGCATTCTTGCATGTTAAACTTCTTGAATAAGTCCTTGGTATACTTTGTTTGAGAAACAAAGGTACCCTCCTTAGTTTGCTTGATTTGCAAACCAAGAAAGAACTTGAGTTCACTCATCATAGACATCTCAAACTTCTCTGACATTATCCTTCCAAACTTTTCACTAAAACGAGGGTTAGTTAAACCAAATATGATATCATCCACATAAAATTGGCACACAAATAATTCACCATTAACCCTTTTAGTAAAAAGTGTAGAATCAATTTTTCCAATCTCAAAACCTTTTTAAATGAGGAACTTAGTCAAGCATTTATACCATGCTCTAGGAGCTTGTTGAAGACCATAAAGAGCTTTGTGAAGTTTGTAAACATGATCGGGTTTCTTGGGATTAACAAAGCCGGGAGGTTGTTTAACATAAACTTCCTCCTCAATTTCACCATTAAGAAATGCACTTTTAATGTCCATTTGATATAAAGTGATATCATGATGATTGGCATAAGCAAGTAAGATGCGAATGGATTCAAGTCTAGCAACGGGGGCATATGTCCCACATAGTCCATACCTTCGACTTGAGTGTAGCATTGAGCAACGAGACGAGCCTTGTTGCGCACAACTTGTCCATCTTAATCTTGCTTATTCCGAAAACTCATTTGGTTCCAATGACATTGTGTGTCAGAGTAATGGGCCACGGGTAGGCTCACCCGAGTCCCAGAACCTTTCAAGACATCGGGGCAGGCTGCACCCCTCGAGCCCCAGAGGCGACTCCAAGACAAGCCGAGTCCCAGAGGCGACTCCAAGACCAGCGGAATCCCAGAGGCGACTCCAAGACAAGCCGAGTCCCAGAGGCGACTCCAAGACAAGCCGAGTCCCAGAGGCGACTCCAAGACAAGCCGAGTCCCAGAGGCGACTCCAAGACAAGCCGAGTCCCAGAGGCGACTCCAAGATAAGCCGAGTCCCAGAGGCGACTTCAAGATAAGCCGACTCCCTGCCCAGCGACTTCCGGGGAGGCCGGCTATAAGGAGTCGGCCTGCGACTCCAACCACCCTTTTAATTGAGCGCAGGCATGGCCACAGTGCGCCGTACCAACGGAGATCTCCGTCCGGCGCCGCACTGTTGCCATGCCGGCCCTGACATCAGCCCTTGGGGGCGGAGCACTGTGCCCACGATGGCCTGTCTGTACGACCCAATGGGAGTACCGAAGACGGCAAGAGTGCCACAAGACAGACCCGTTGGGAGTCGGCCCCCGGGAGTCGGCCGGCCCCTCCCACGGGCCCCACGCGCCATTAACCAGACGTGACGGGGAATGGCAACAAGGATCACCGTCAGCGGCGCACTGCTGCTGCCATGACCCCATGACCAAGCCACATTAGAAGCACGACTACAAGAATCTGCAGCCGGCAAGACCCACTCATGGCGGACGAGGGCTGCCGCCCCAGAGCAGTAGCCGGGCAGACCCACCACCGGCGGGCCCTAGTAGTCGGCGGAGAAGACGGCGGCCTGAGAGACAGACGGCTGGGAGCCGCACCCAGCCGGTTTTACCATTGTACCCCTGGGGGGTAGGCCTATATAAACCCCCCTGGGCACCCATGCAAAGGGTTCGATTCCATTAGCACTAGACAGACCATATAGGAAGGAGAGAGCTAGCCTTGCCTTCTCCTACCTCTAGAAACAACTCAAGGAGCAACCTTGTACTCACTTTGCCTTAGTGCTCATGCGGACACCCCGCAGAAAGCAGCAGAGGGGTGTTATTCCACGGAGAGCCCCGGTTGGTAAGATCCGCCGCATGCATGTTCGCCATCCTGCTTTAGGCACCGCGACGCTCTACTCGCCCCACCATGATAAGCCATTCTTTGGCATATGTCGCACCCAACCCCGACATTTGGCGCCTCCGGGGCAAGGTGCACCGCCGTCCGGAGATCTGCTCGACGGAACCTTTTTCCTCCGGCGCGGCGCAGCCAGCCAGTGCTCGCCAGACAGAGTTCAGATCGACGCCGCGCTGGCGGCCGAGGCCGCCCAAGAAGAAGTTGCTCGCCAAACTTGTCGGCGAGGTTTGCCTCTTTGACGAGCTCGTGATCCGACGAGGCACGAGCGCCCCGAGAACTCCTCGCGGGCCTCCTTGACCAACTCCACGCCACCGGCGAGCTCGCCGTGGACTTGAGTCCGAGGCTCCACCGACCCGGCTTTGGTCGACCGATGCCGCTGCCGCTGACGCTTCCCCACCGACATGGTGGTTCACGACGAGCCACTCCCTCACGAGGAGAGCGCGAAGCGCCGCCATGGAAGTGCTTGTCATCACCATGGTGAGCGCCCGTGAGGGAGCTCATGACCCACTCGACGCTGCTCGCAAGACCCGACCGCGCTTATCCTGTAAGATGCGACGCCGAGACGCTGAAACACGCCGCTTCAGATCATCGGCGCCAAAAAGGCAAGCATGAGGCGCTTGTCGAAGCCTAACAGCCGCGAGATGGACCAAGGCCAGGCGGCTCGCCGCCCGATCGGGCCTAGCCGCCAGGCGCGGTCCGACAAAGGCGGCGCGACTATCGCTAACCTGTTCGGGCCATCGCCTTAGATGCCACGCCAGCGAGAACATCTACGCTACCAGCGGCGATCGACGAGTCAAGAACTTTGAAGGCGAAGAGCGCCGATGATGACGGAGCAAGTCCAGAGCCTCGACGCGTGGCGCGCAAGCAGACGTTGGCGGCCGACGAGGCGCCCAGAACAACCAAACGACGACCGCCTCCCGCCGAGATCAAGCGCGACGCCTCGACACCGATCAAGCGGAGTCCGCGAAGAAAAGACAAAGAGCCACCGTCACCACAATCGGACTCAGATACTATTGAGTGTGACCAAGACGGCCGCCTAAGAGCAAAGGGAACGGCAGGCGACTATCTGCCTCCCCCACCACGAAGAGAAAGACGAGTTTCCCCACTGCCTGTTGAGCATCCGACTCTGCGGCCGCCGAGGGAGTCGAGAGAATGACGCCCGCCATCGGATCGACCGACTCCACCGATCCTCGCATCGAAGAAGAAGACGAAGGTCCGCTTTGCTTCGACCCCGTGATCCGAGACGAGCCCTTCTCAAAGGGTTCACGCCCCGACACACCTAAGTATACCGCCCGTGAAGACGGAAGATCCGGCTAGTTGACTACTCCACACTGCCAAGATAGCGGACGGCAACAAGCGTGTTGCCGTAAAGTATGTTCCGCCATGCTGTGGCACGGCCCGGACATGGTTGAACAGCTCAGAGCCCCGCAAAGATCAACAGTGGGTCAACTTCACCGCCTTCATCCGCAACTTCACAAGCATGTACAAGCGACCTCCCAAGCCTCGCCAGCTTTCCTTGTGCGTGCAAGGCCCCGACGAGTCAACACACGACTACCTCACGCGCTGGGCCGAGCTTCGGAACTCCTGCGAGGGCGTGCACGAGGTGCAAGCTATCGAATACTTCACCGTCGGGTGTAGAGAAGGCACCCTCCTCAAGCACAAGCTCCTCTGTGACGAGCCGGAGACTCTCGACGAGCTGCTGATCATAGCAGACAAGTACGCCACAGCCGACTCCTCCATGAAGACGGAGATTCAAGTTAATGCGACTGGCAAAGTGGCCCCTCAGGCTCCCAGAACTCCGGCTAGAGACGCCAGCCGGCAACAACAACAGAACGATAACAAGCGCAAGGCCCCACAGCTGACTTCCAGAAGCCGGCAAAGTTGCGGCAATCGAAGATCAACACCGAGGGGCAGCTCCGACTGCAAGCGGTAAAGGCGGCAAGTCCAACTGGTTGCCGCCTTCTCTACGAAAGCGCACTGGATGGTCCCGCAAGTTCCATAGCGCGCTGGCCGCCAAACCACACCACCCGAAAGTGCCACCGCTCACCAGATCGCCAAGGAGACGGCCTCCTTCCTCCTCCGCTGGCCGGGCCGCCTCCACTGGCTGCCTGAAGAGCCGGCCGCCGGCCACCCGGGCGAAGACGAGATGAGTACCCGTAAGAGCACGGGCCTATGTGGTGTTCACCAGTGTGGTGATGATCGACGAGCAAAGCGGTCAGCAAAGAAGAAGAGGTGAATGCAGAGCATCGATACTCCAGAATTTATGCATTGGTCCAAGAAGCCTATCAGTTTGAGCAGAGCTGATCACCCAGAGGTGATGCCAATCCAGCTCCCACACGCCTTGGTTTTGAGCTCTACTCTAGCCACAGATAGGCGGTGCCGCCGCTTCTCGAAAGTGTTGATAGATGGAGGCAGAGCATCAACATCCCGCATAAGGATACCATGGAGAAGTGAGGAATCAAGCAAAGATACCGCAGAGCAGCCGGACGTGGTTCCACGGCATTGTACCGCCTTCCCGCCACCAATCGGAAGATATCGATAGACGCCCTTCGAGACAAAGATTATTTCCGCCGAGAGCCGCTTTGGTTTGAAGTGGTGGACCTCGAAGCCCATACCATGCGCTGCTTGGCCGACCTACTTTGGCCAAGTTCATGGCGGTCCCCACTATGCCTACCTCAAGATGAAGATGCCGAGTTCCAAGGATTCGACCGTAGCCGGGCGACTACAGAAGTCGTCGCTATGCTGGCCGAGAGCAAATGGGCGGCCGAGTCCCCGTAATCGCAGTCGAGAAGCGGCTCCTTGATCGGTCGTATGATGGCCGAAAGCAGCCAGAGATGTCGCCCACCCCAAGGAGTCGGAAGCCGAGGGTTCGCTCAAGCCGCCAAAGAAACCAAGAAGATACCCTTGGACCTGGAGCACCCAGAGAGGTACGCTATCATGGGTACAAACCTTGACAGCAAATAGGAAGGCGAGCTCGTCGATTTCCTCCGTGAGAATCGAGACATCTTTGCATGGTCCCCTAAAGACATGCCAGGTGTACCGACGGAATTCGCCGAGCACAAGTTACGTGTACGACCCGATGTGAAGCCCGTCAGGCAGCCCTTGCGCCGCCTGTCAGAAGAGAAGAGAAGAGTCGTTGGAGAAGAGATAGCCCGGCTCCTAGCGGCCGGCTTCATTATGGAGGTGTTTTTTCCAGAATGGTTGGCAAACCCGGTGCTGGTGTTGAAAAAGAATAAGCAGTGGCGGATGTGTATTGACTACACAAGCCTCAACAAAGCTTGCCCCAAGGACCCATTTGCTCTGCCAAGAATTGACCAGGTGATAGACTCCACAGCCGGATGCGAGCTGTTGAGCTTCTTAGATGCATACTCAGGATATCACCAGATCAAGTGAACCGCCGACAGATCAAGACCGCTTTCATCATGCCGCTCGAGCCTTCGCTACCGAACATGACGCTCGCTTGAGGAATGCCGCGCTACCTTTCAGCTGCAGATGCGTATGCCTCCTCAAGCAACTCGGCAAAACGCCCACGCCCACGAGACGATGTGGTGGTGAAGACGGAAAGGCATGGACGCCGAAGACCTCAAAGAAACCTTTGAGAACTCGCGCCGATTCCGCATCAAGCTCAACCCCGAGAAATGCGCTTTTGAGTGCCACCGCCAGCTCCTTGGCTTCATGGTCTCGAACGCGACATAGAGTGCAACCTCGGAAGATCAAGGCCATCGAGAGGATGGAGGTACCCACCGATCGTTAGATGTGCGTAGTTCACCGCTGTTTGGCGCCCATCACCGATTCATCACCGGTCGGGCGAGAAGGCTCTCCTTTGTACCAACTCGATGAAGAAGACCACCTTTTTGAGTGGAACCACAAGGCGGATGAAGCTTTTCGCACTGAAGAAGATGTCGACTACTCCCCTGGCCGGGCGGCTCCGACTCCTAAAGAGCCCATGCTCTCAGACATTGCCGCCACCACCGGTAGTCAAGACACCATTGTAGTAGAGCACAAGGAGGAAGGCAAGGCGCCACTGTCCAGAGACCGTAGACATTCGAGCGAGGTAATCGCCGACCTCCAAGCGTAACTACCCCACTACCTGAAGATGTGCTACGGCGCACTTCGCCGCCAAGAAGTTGAAGCCTTACTTTCAAGAGCATCCAATTACGATGGTTTGCAGAGCCCCGCTGGCCGAGATCATTGGGAGCCGAGATGCTTCTGGCCGAGTGGCCAAGTGGGCCATAGAGTTGGCTCCCTACACAATCTACTACCAGCCCCGAACCGCCATCAAGTCGCAAGCACTGGAAGACTTCCTCGTCGACTGGGCCGAGACCCAGTACCTGCCGCCAGCGCCCGACTCCACCCATTGTCGGATGCATTTTGACGGCTCCAAGATGCGCACCGGCTTGGGAGTTGGCGTTGTCCTCACCTCCCCTAAAGGCGATAAGCCTGGCACGACCGCAGATCCATTTCGCCGCTTCCAACAATGTCGCCAATACGAGGCGCCATTCACGGACTCCGCTTGCCAAAGAACTCGCATTCGCCGGATCCCGCTATGGCGATCCGATTTAGTGGTCCGGCAATATCCGCGATCGATGCCAAAGATGCAAACATGGTGAGCTACCGCTCGGTGCAAGAACTCACGGATACTTCAAGGGTGCGAAGTTCCTTCACGTGCCCAGAAATGACAATGACCAAGCAGACGCTTTGGCACGAAGTCGGCTCCACCCGCTAAGCGATACCATCCGCGCCGCTTCAAGACCTCCTCAAGCCGCCTTATCAAGCCTTCACCGTAATCGACTCCATCTTTGTGCCGGCCTCAAGAAGTCGATTCGACTTAAGAGCCCCAACAGACGGGCCCAAGAAAATCGCAATGGGCCAGCCCGGATTCTTGAACCTGCCCGGGACTACGGCAACCGCCCAAGACTTCAGAACTCGCCCAGAACTGCTGGGCCGGTTCGACTGCAAGGCCGTCTGGGACTTCATTAATCCAAAGAAGCGGTCGCAGACTCCAGCCCGCCTCCTCCCAGCCCGCCGCTTTTGTCCAAGTCGCAGTGGTGGCGATTGAAGAAATAGAGCACCTCATGGGCGCAGCCCATACTCAAGTTTCTAGTGAACAAAGAGTTGCCAATCGATGAAATCTTGGCTCGGCAAGTGCAACGACGAGCGATACCACACCATAGTCAACAGAGAGCTGGTCAGCGCAGCACATCGGGCGCCTACCGCCACAAGGCTGAGCCGAGCAAGGCCAAGCAATTCTCAGAGACATCCATCAAGGCGAAAAGCGGCCACCATGCTTCAAGAGCACTCGCTACAAAGCCTTTCGACATGGTTTTTCTCGCCAATCGCCTGAAGAGGCCAAGGAATTAGTCCAAAATGCAAGGTGCCGGTTCCGCCCAAGCCGCCATACCGGCCAGATCAAGACAATCCCCATCGCTCGCCCTTTGCGCTTTGGGGCCCGGATATGGTGGGACTATTCAAGAAGGCCCGAGGTGGCCTAACTCACTTACTCGTCGCAGTGGACAAGTTCACCAAGTGGATAGAAGCAAAGCCCATCAAGAAGTTGAACGGTCCGACCGCAGCGACTTTCATCGTCGACATCACGGTTCGGACGGCATACCGCGACAAAGATCATCATCGATAATGGCACCAATTTTGCCAAAGGCGCCTTGGCCCGTTTTTGCGCGACGCAGGGCATCCGACTGGACTTAGCGTCCATTGCCCACCCGCAGTCAAACGGCCAAGTGGAGCGAGCAAACGGCCTCATCCTGTCCGCATCAAGCTTCGATCGTCGAACCACTTGAGCGCTCGCCGCTGTTGGCTTAAGGAGCCGCCACCGCCCTCCGAGTCTCGCGACGACTCCAAACAAGTCAACCGGCTTCACACCTTTCTTCCTTGTCTACGGTGCCGAAGCTGTCATCCCGACGGACATAGAGTTCGACTCTCCACGAGTCACCATGTATACCGAGGAGGAAGCAGAAGAAGCACGCTTAGACGGCGCCGACCGTTGAAGAGGGCCGGTTGTTGGCACTCACCGTCCAAAGATCTACCAGCAGAGCTCACGCCGATATTACAACAGAAGGTCAGCTGAGATCCTTCCAAGAGGGCTTAACCTTGTGTCCGATTGATCCAAAGGAACACCGCCAAGATAAGTTGTCGGCGCTTTGGGAAGGCCCTTCATCATCAACAAAGCATCGGGTAACGACTCCTACTACCCGATCGACGCCTAGAAGCCCCGAGCACGCAAGAGAGACGACTCAAAGAAAGAGTCTGAACGACTATGGAACGCAAATCTCAAGATTTTACAGCTTGATGCAAAGATGTACCATGCTATCCTTTGTATTAAAGTATCGAGACCTTGGGCCCCCGAGACGAGCTCGTGGACTGCCCTTTTGTTATCTCAGATGATAAGAATTATGCCTTCGAGTATGCCACTTTTGTTATGCCGCTTACGCCGGGTTCGACTAGTCGGCCGGGGACTCGCTGCCTTGCGCTATGAAATGCTTCCCGCAATGGACAAGTAGTGTGCGGCGCTTAAGCCATCTCTTGTCGAAGTTACAGCCGCAGAGATTAATCGCTTGCAAGGCGAGAGTAAGGAAGAATAAGCGCCCACATGAAAAATGGCTAAGGACTCAATCATAAGATAGCCTGCCGGCTTCCAAATTCTCTTCGCAGAGCCAACTCCTGAGTAGTCGGCTTGCCGCCTTCTATCCAACTTGTTAAAAAACTCTAAAGGCCAAGTACTTGCCTTCCCTAAGGTAGCCAAGCATTTGACCCAGCGGCAGTCCGCAGAGTGGTTGTCCGTCCGGCAAGGCGGCGACTGAGGGAAGGCGGCAAAGGAAAAAGCCAAAAGAGCAATGAGCAAGGGAAAATAGAAGTTGGATAAATATTTACATAACATAGGCCCTCGGCCAAGTTCAAAATACACCCCGCGGGTGGAATTGTGCAAATTAACAAGTTTTTTCAAAGGACTACTAAAGCAGATAAAATAAACGCAAGACGGCAGCCTAAGAAGCGGCAGACGGGTTCAGAGGGTCGGAGGAGACGACGGTGTCAGGCGCCGGGCGCCGGTCAAGGCCTTTGCTTGATCGCCCGGTGGCAGCTGGCTCGGCCGGACGCGCTCGTTGCCGGAGGCGCGTCGAGCCGAGGCTGGTCGCCCGCCTCCGCCTTCGGGCGCCTGCTCGCCTCCGCTATCCGCCTCGTTTTCCTCTCGGCGCTGAGCCGATCACTCCGCCGAGTCTCGCAGTAGTCCGGTTCATCCTAAACCACTCCGCGGCACCTCCTCGCCGTTCATGCCCGCCAGAACGAAGACGCTGTGTCGGTGTAGTCCGCGAATCGCTGTCAAGACGCCGACGAGGGCGCCTTCCACAGCCACCAGCTCGCTTCGGGCCTTCGATCGAACGCAGCTACCGGTCCAGTCCAGCTCAGATACCAAGCTTTGACGAATTCCAAGGCTTCAAGGCCCAGCCGGGTCGAGGAACCTTCCAAGCCTCAAGACGGCCACCATGACCTCCGGCCCACCGGCAGTCCGACCGGGAGTGCACAGAGCCGCATGTTCCGCCTGTGGCGGCATCGCCGGGCCCCAAGACGTTGAAGCCGGGCGCAGAGAGCTGATGGCCCGTACGCAGACGAGTCTCGATGCTTAGGAGCTGCTCGTCGATGGTCAGGGGGCGTTGGCGGCGATCTCCGCGCCATTTGCCCCCCGCGCCTCGCGATCAGCCTCAATGGCTCGATTGACCGCCTGCGACTGGCTAGGGAAGAAGTCTGCCAAAACAAAAAGAAGCAAGAGAAAGAGTAAGGAGTCGGCCTGACTTATAGTCGGCGGCTCAAAGAAAGAAAGCAAAGAAACTCACCATCGACGATGTCTTCAATCTCATGGAAGCCGGAGGTCAGCATCGCCTCCTTGTCGGTCCAGGAGGAGCGCTCGCTTTCGAACTCGGCCAGGAGAGCGGTTTCTCTCTTCTCCGCCTCATCTTGCGCCTTCTTGAGCAGCTCCTTCTGCTCTGCCAGCTGTGCGGCCAGCAGGTCGCGCTCTGTGGCGAGCTTGCTGCACTCCTCCTCCTTGGCGCCAGAGGGCAAGGCCGATTACCAACCGTTCTCAAGAGCGCATTGGCCTCAAGAACAAAAGGGAAAGGACGTTAAGTCACAACAAAGAAGGTCGCTGGAAGATCCGCCCGATCGCCAGCAGCCGCCCAATCTCGGGATTACAGCCGCTGGTGCGCCAAATAGCGCGAAAAAAGAGAAAGGACTATTCGCCTCCGACAGTCGGCAGTCCGCTTCACCGCTCAACGCTGCGGTTGAAGGCGTGACGCGGAGGTTGTGATACTCCGTGATAAACAATCAGACAAAGGTGAATATCCGGAACACGCCAGATGGAGTTCCGGCCGCTTACTCAAGAGCCGCCCAAACTCGGGATTACACTCAGCAGGCTGGCGCGCCTCACGAGAAGAGCAAGAAAAAACAAAGTTAAAGAAAAAAAAGCATACCCGAATAGCTGCTCGCGACGCCAGATGCGCCTTGGTGCAGCCCTGGATGGCCTCGCCCTTAGCTTGCGCTCGCCGACGCCCAGAGCGCTGGTTCAGCGGACTGTCGCTCCTCCTCGCACTCCACCAAAGAGGGCGCGGCGCTTTGTCGCCAAAGATTCGATGGCGAAGCGGCGGCGCCGCTCTAAGGGCGTGGCGCTGAAATCGCTTTCTCAAGGCGGCGGCGCTACCGGTGAGGCGACTTGAAGGAGCAGCTCGCCACCACTCGTTTTCGCCGGCAGATCAAGGCGCCGGCGGCTTGCTTACTATGCGCTGGCCTCGACGGCGGGCGGGTTGCGTGCCCGACGCGAGGCCTCGGCCCGCCCTTCTCCATGATGGGGTTCTCCCCGCTGGCTTCTCCAGTCTGCCCCATGAAGTCCGGGGGCGGCGGTGCGGAGTTCAGCGGGATGACAAGCAGCGCCGACTGGCGGTGCGTGGCCTCCTCGACTCGCTGTCTTGCTGCGACGGTGGCTTCAGCCTCCTCCAGTTTCTTCTGGGCGGAGGCCGCCGCTTTCTCGGCCTCCGCCTTCTCCAGGCGGTCGGCCTCCTCCTCATCAAGGCTTCTCCCGCCTGGCTTCGCCGCCTCGAGATCGGCGGCGGGGTCAATCCGCCGAGTGTTGGCGGACGTCTCGGCCGACCCCATGACGGAGGGGACAGCGACCCTCTCAAGGGAAAGGGGGCCGTAAAGCAAAGGAGTATAAAAGAGTTGGGAAAGATTCGTCAAAATAAAACAAGACGAAGGCAGAGAACACTTACGCAGAGACTAGCGGCGGCTTCTTCACTTCCTTGCGAAAGCGGTTGGCCTTCGCGACCGCCTCCTCCCACTTGGTCACGGCCGCCGCCCCCTTGAACTTCTTCGGCCGGCCGCCGAGCGAACTCGCCCGCCCGCGCTGCTGACTTACGCTGCTGCCGGGCGGAGGAACTCGCTACTGGGTGGCCGGCTGATCGGTGGCGGGGCGATTTCCTTCGGGCGCGCCTTCGCGGCCGGCATGGTGGTCGAGGCTGAAGCCGCCTCCGCTCCTCCTCCGCCTTCGGCGTCGGCCTCCATCGCCGCCCCCAAGTCGGGTCGCCGACGCCGCTCTCCGCTCGGTCGGGACGAACCGCGGGCGGTCCTGGTGGCGCCGGCCGCAGTGGATGAGGGGTTCTACTCAAGAAACCAAGAGGATCAAGTCGGATTCGCCGCAGAAGAAAAATGTAAGAACAAAATATACAACTTACCATCGGCGGGGGTTGGCGGCAAGTACGGCTCTTTGCCGAATCGCCACCCGCCATGAGCTCGCAGCTCATGTGTGGTTCACTATGTTCGCCACCTCGCGTGAGGCATGTCCTGGTGGACATCCGGCTCGGGTCCCGGTGGTCGCTCATCTGACAGATTAGATGAGGTCGGCCTTGGAGTGGGAGGACTCGGCGTGCCACAAAGGCCAGCAAGTCGGCCCCAACCAAGCCTTCCGACTGCCTCAGCACACGGAGTCGCGCGATAGCGGCGGCACCTACGGGAGTCAGCGTCTTGGCCTGGTGGGACCAGCTGGGAAGCCTCCCAGCCGGCGTGCCGGCTTCGTAGGGTGGCAGGTTGACCCAGTCGCCTTCTGGGGCGATGTTCTTCACATAGAAGTACGACCGCTGCCACATCTTCACCGACTTAATCAGCGCGATGGAGGGGAATGGATTGTCAGCGATCGACCTTCGCATCGCGATGAAGGCGCTGCACTGAGCCAGCACGCCAGCGACGTGCATGCCGATCGAGCTTGGATTGAAAGAACTCTCCCCACAGCTCGATGGTGGGGAGAACGCCAAGAAAACCTCGCGACAGGTGGCGGAGGCGCCAGCAGCACCACCTTGTGTTCGAGTGAGGTGGTGCGGCCGAGCCCGCTGAACTCCAAGAAGGAGCGGAAGAAGCCGCCGGCAGCCCCAAAGTCGCGCATGAGGTGCGAAGCGGAATATGACCCGCCGCCTCCTCCGCGCCGCCTTATCTCCCTGCCGTGGGCGCTGGCTCAAGATTGAGTTCAAGGCTGGGAGCCGACGCGTTTTTGAGGAACTCGGCGAGGTCGTTGCCCACCTCGAGCCGCCCCACACGCCGGAGCAAGATGGCGAGGGCGCGGCGGAGGAAGAACTCATCGCTGTGGGCGCGGCGCGGTTTGGTGCAACGACGGCAAGAAGAAGAAGAGGCAAGAGGAGGCAGGGGAGCAGGGAAGAATGGGCGCACGTGTTTCACCGTCCCGCTCCCCCCGCCTACTTATAGGCCCGTAGGCTGAGAAGCCGATGGGGCAAAGTGGATTAATCAGTGCACGGACCCCAGCTTCACGATGCATTCCCACAAAGCTATGCGCAAGAACGACGTGGGAAACCCAACCGTCCGCACGACCGCAACGGATCCGTTCGCGTGCCGAGGCGCGGTAGTGGCGGGCCCCGCCCGACATTCTGTCCTGCTGCAGCCAGGTAGGCAGATCGCCTCGCCACGTGGCGTCGCGCGACAAGGCCGCAGCGGGCGACCCCAGGAAGCGTATCAGGCATGCCGCTTGGTTCCCGCCGCGACTTTCAAACTCCTTAGGGGGGAAGACGGCCCTCTACGAGTCCGACTCCGGATAGTCGGCCAGAAGGAAGACGGCCAGCAGAGCCTAAATTCTACCACAGGAAGAATGAAACTGTTGGGGCCTCTCGACGTGTCGTCCTCAGAGCCTCACCAGCTTTGGGGACTACTGTCGGAGTAATGGGCCACGGGTAGGCTCACCCGAGTCCCAGAACCTTTCAAGACATCGGGGCAGGCTGCGCACCTCGAGCCCCAGAGGCGACTCCAAGACAAGCCGAGTCCCAGAGGCGACTCCAAGACAAGCCGAGTCCCAGAGGCGACTCCAAGACAAGCCGAGTCCCAGAGGTGACTCCAAGACAAGCCAAGTCCCAGAGGCGACTCCAAGACAAGCCGAGTCCCAGAGGCGACTCCAAGATAAGCCGAATCCCCGCCCAGCGACTTCCGGGGAGGCCAGCTATAAGGAGTCGGCCTGCGACTCCAACCACCCTGTTAATTGAGCGCAGGCATCACTACTAGGGAAAAGCCTATACACAGAATCTTAGCAGCAGCGCGGTTCAAAATAGAGCGCTGCTGGTAAGTAGTTGTAGCGCTTGTTACATAAACTCGCTGCCGCTAAATATTTAGCAAGAGGCCGCCGAACGCGCTGCTATAAATATCGACCGCGGTGTTCCCCACCTCTAGTAGCAAGAGGCTGTCGCAGTAAACAGCGCCATCGCTATGCATAGTAGTAGCGTGGTTTCCTCGAGATCGCCACGGTAAGTTTCAAATTGCCGCATTTTTGTCCCGCTTAGCGAGCGCCATTCGAAAGCTGCTGTTGCTAGAAAGTTCTTAGCAGCAGCATGTTTTCACCAGCGCCATCGCTAACCCCACCAACCCCCAACCCGCCCCTCCCTCCCCCTTGCTTTTTTTTCCTTTCCCCTACCTCCCCTCTCCTCTCTTCCCTCCACCACATGCTCCCACTCTCACTTTTTTCCCCTTCCCCCCCCCCTCTCCTCTCTTCCCTCCACCACATGCTCCCACTCTCACTCTTCTTCTTCTCAATACTTCTCCCCATTACTCTCTCTCTCTATCCATCCACCTCTCTCTTCATTACTCCTACATAACTACACCACCTCCATTAATGCATCTCCTTTCTTTTCCTTCCCCTCACTAGTTGAAGTTGTCTCCTTCCAAATTAGGTAGCTAGGTAGATGTAGGATTTAGTTAAGGACCTATTTGCCCCTAACTAGATCTATCTTTGTCAAGAAGAGCTTAATTTGTGCACTTTTGATCTCCCTACAACATCATCTTCGCCATCAAGATAGAGGTGATGAAACTTTCATGCTTTTGCAAAATGGAAATGTGTTTATGTGTGTGTGATATGTTTGTGGAAATTGTGTGTGGCATGAGTTGACGCCGCTAAATTGTGCTTTTGAGTTGCCTATGTTTTGCCGAAATGTCGATTTATTTCGCTTCGCTAATTCCGCAAACTCTAGATCCATATATGTCCTATTTTTAGGGAAGGTCATGCCAAATTTTTTATGACTTTGATGCATGCATGCAATTTTACAATCAATTTTTTATTATTACTGCAGAGTTGACGATGGTCAAGGGAACGATGGTGGATGTGTGGTTGCGGTCGGCGGTGCAAGACATGAAAGAAAATAACCGGACAGAGGTTTTATGTCCGTGTTTAAAATGCAAAGGAATAGTTTGGCTCGACCCCCATGATGATGGTCGGTCGAAGCGCACTCGCCATGACTGGTTTCATGGATGGCTATACTAGGTGGATAATTGAAGATGAGGATGACGATGTTGAGGATGCCGACAAGGTGAAATGATGACACGGGCAAGACGAAGAGATGATCGATAATGGCGGCGGGGAAGAGGCCGGACATGGCGGCGGAGAAGGGCCCGACATGGCGGAGGAGAAGGGCGGACATGGCGGCGGAGAGAACGACATGGACTCCACGCAGCAGAAGTTCGTCGGTACTAAGTTCAACCAAAGGGACTCTCATGTTCAAGCATTGCTTCGCAAGGAGACGAGTATCGAGAGAGCTGCTTCTAGAGAGGAGGCTAAGTGGAGCAACCGGTGGTAGACTCAACACTCCATTGTATGAAGCAGCTCCAAAGGCTACAGAAGAGATCGCAGATATGAATGAGCTTGAGATGTACTTCCGCCCGCGCTTCTTCGACGTGATGGTGCATCCGTGTGTCCATATTGTGGATGACATAATAGACTGGGGCCGCCATTCCTGCACAACATGATGCCGCTTTGAGAGGATGAATGAGATCATCAAAGGATTCGTTTCAGAATATGTCCCGTCCGGATGGAAGCATCGTCCTGTGGCTATTTGGCACAAGAGTGCATCTCTTTCGTGAGAATTTTCTATATGGCGCAGACCAGCCGCCGGTGTTAGTGTTGGTTTGCCCGCTAACAAGCACGATGGGAGGCTCAAGGAGATGGTCATCAGAACGGTCGCAGGAACTGACGTGGCATACTCAGATCGACGCAGCGATTTTGACAGAGCAAACTTGGTAGTGCTACAACACCTAGACGAGGTAGATCCTTTCGTGGCATCGCACAAAGAAATTATCGCAAAGAAGTATCGTGACCGGGGTATGCGTGACGACGCCGGTTACTAGAGAGCACAACTCCACTTTCCTCGCATTGGTTCAAAGAGCATATTATTGCTAATCCCCGAGGAGGGCTCTAAGGACGGATTGCTCATATACGCTTTAGCACATGGCCCTCGCCCAACCTCAGAACCTATCGTGCATATGATATCAACGGATACACGTTCTACACGGAGGCAAAAGATATGGACAAAGGATGATCGTAACTCGTGGGTGACGATGGAATGCATGACCGTAGCGACAACGGCACAATCGAACGATTTTATGGAAGGGTCGAGGAGATCCGGGAGCTTGACTACTCGATCGCACAACACGACGATGTTCCGTGTCGATGGGCTAAGAATGTCGAAGAGAAAGCCGGATGTTCACTACCATGACTATACCCGACGCCAAGAGCGCCATCATTAACGCTATCGCAAAAAACGAGCCATGGGTACACGCTAAGCACGTGACACAATGCTTCTTCATAATCGACCGCAATCCCAGCCGTGTTGTCGGAGGAGAGGCAAAAGGAACATCATTGAATGGATGGAGTCGCCAACGAGGAAGACTATGATCAAGACGGCAACCCAATGAGGGAAGATGACGATGATGATGAAGTATACGCCAAAAGAAGAATCAATACTACATTACCTAAGAAAAATCAGACTCCATGGAAAAGGCAAAGTCACAATGAGGGGCTCAATTATTCTTCGATTTAACAAGAAGGGAAAGAAGCTGACTCAAAAACGAAAACGCCAAAGACCGAGGAAACGTATGTTATGGGTCCAATGATGTGTAATATATATATGTTCCTATTTTGTATACACACTTAGCCATATGATGTGTAATATATATGTTCCTATTTTGCATACATATTTAACCGCCAAATGATGCAATATATATCGCCTCCCTTCGCTCACGCCTCGGAAATAAAAGTGGGATAAAATAAAGGAAAAGAAAAAATGAAAACTGGCAAGAGGACGGCAGTAAGCAGCTGCTTCCAAAAACCGCTGCTGCTACAAACCATAGTAGTAGCGTTTCTTATAAACCGCTGCCGCCACGCACCATAGTAGTAGCGTGCCCGATAAAGCGCTGCAGCTACAGATCATAGTAGTAGCGCTGTTTGACATAACGCGCCATCGCTACGCCCACTTAACCCAAAATTCTCACCGCCCAGCTTCATCCCGCCACATTTCCCCCAAATCCCCTCTCTCCGGCCCCGTCGCTCCGCCGCGCCCGACCCGCCCGGCGCCGCCCGACTCACGGCTCTGGCGCTAGCCCGGCTTCGCCTGTCCGACCCTCGACCCGACTCCGGCCTCGCCCCGACCACGCCGCTCGCCCCGACCACGCTCGCCCCGACCACGCCGCTTCGCCTCCGACCCAGCCGCTGACCCGACTCCGGCCGCGCTCGCCTCGACCCGGCGCTTCGCTCGCCCCGACCCGTCGGCCCTCGCCTCCTCGCCTCAAGACTCTCAGAACCCCCCTCTCTGCTAGGGTTCTTCATGTTAATTAATTAGGTTATCTATTTAGTTATGAATTTAGCTAGGTTTCAAAATTTGCTGAATTTATATGGAAATTTGAATTGACATGTGATATGTGCATATGTCATGTTTTGGACATGTCATGTTTGGAAAATGATCCGAGTGGCCTATGTTACCGAAATGTTGATTCATTTCCGTTTGTGAATTTCAGCGCCGATATGTCCATTTTTAGCAAAGGTCATGCCGAAATTTCCGTGAATAAAGGCATGATTTGTGCTACATAGTTGGCATATCAGTCTTTGGCACATAGATTTCTTTTTACGTCATTTCTCATTTATTCATACTTTTAGAAATAAATGAGGCCACTTAATCATAGGAAACATGTCGAACAACGAAGAAACCGGGCCTTCACCAAGATGCGATTTAGATGGATTATGATGGTGAACAAGAGTACTCGACTATTTGACTGCTAAGCAAGGTTTGCAGGTCGGCCTCGATGATGGTATCGACGCCGACATCGACACCGACGGCGCCAAGACCGATGGCGGCGCCGAGACCGTGGGGAAGGTATCGTGGGAGGGTACCGCCCCGATGCCGATATCGAAAAGAGGAAGCATAAGAAGCAGAGGATACGAAAACCTAACAAACTAGGGATTGGACGACTTGTGATCACAAAGATGGCACCGCAAGTTTGAGCCGTTAGAGCCGGAAGAACCTCGCAAGTGCTATGGGAACCAAGTAGGATGCATCCTACGGAATGCGCGAGCATCAACGATTTATGACTTAAGGAGTAAAGAACATTTGACGCAGATTGCTCCTAACGGTTGCACAAGAGATTCAAGTTCCCGACCGATGATAACATAGAACAACCGTGGATGATCCAAGATGAAAAAGATTAACAATCACGCCATGGGCATGTTCAAGAATGATTTGGCCTCCGGAAAGGGAGGGTGAAACGAGCTATTGAGGCTGATGAACCCCCGCCCAAGATTCGGAGGAAAATCCGACACTTACGGAAGAGGAGTTGAAAAGTTCAAGGACACTTGCGCTACCGAGGCAGCCAAGGCTAAGGCTGCGAATTCAAAAGCCTTCAGCTCCGAACACGGAAGCATCGCCGAAGCCGTGGCTACCTCGGTAAAAGGCCCATATGGGATAAGGAGGACGCGAACGTGAAGCCGCGGGTCTCCTGCACTCTTCGCGAAGTTCACCAACCCCTTGGAGCATGACTTCATCAGGCCCGCTACAAGTGGGACAAGGAGAAAAGGTTTTTACACGGACAAGATCACGAGGAAATTGATTAGACCATCGAGAAGCAACACCGCTTGCAGCCGAAAAGCCCTACTTCTCGATGAGGCCCAAGTGGGACACCCTCTCAACCGGCCTTGAACGAACTTAAGGGACTCCCGCTGGACCAGCGCCGCAATATGGTCGGTGCACGGCGCCGAGACGGCGCCACGTGGAAGGTGTTTACAACGACGCCCGAGGCCAAGAAGCGTAAAAAGAAGTTTAGTCAGCAGACATCGACGCAAAGGTGAAGCTTGCGGTCAAGAAAAAGCAGCCGAGGACGCGAAAAAGCAGCCGAGGACAAATATGAGTTGCTACAAAGAAAATAATGCACCAGAATCGTCAGTAAATGATTTCGCTACTAACTTGGTTCCATTATCATCAATCGGGCGAAGGAAAATCGCACAAGATGGTACATGATTTCCGATGCCCGTTTCATCGCGAGCAACTCCATGAACAACAACACCATCGCACCATCACTTGCTCAAGCAACCGGCCTCCTCTCGCCGCTCCGCCATAGCAGCCCGTCCTCAGTCTCAGCGCGCTAGGTGGGCCTTCATCTTTGGCTGAGCTCGACGCCGTCACGGTAATTACATGTCGCACCAACATATATATATAGATAATATTCCATTTTTGTTGCCTTTCGGTTGTTTTACACCACGTATATATGTGTTTGCAGCAAAAGAAACCCCATGCACCATACTCTACTTGATCAAAGGCCGAAGGTGGACGGGAAAGGGGATGATAATGGACCCTCTCAACGCACATTCCACAACCACCCGATCCCGATGGGCACTTCAGGTTAGCTTGACCAGTGTGAAATCGGGCACGAGGATTTGCCTCCAAGATAAAGATGTGGGAGCGGACGACGAGACCCCGCCATGGATTGGACGATGCAAGGGTTGGGTGCTGCTATGGTCAAGATTCTTATTCGTCTCGAGCCGCCGAGAGCACACCAATAACTACCACACATCAACAAGCATGTGCGGAGACCACCACCCCACCCACGCAATTACCAGCTCCGTAGTAGTGCCGTGAGAGCGGCGGACGACATGATGAAGGGGTGCAATAGTATTGGCTGATGTACCAGAGAACAGAGAATGGATGATGAGACGGAGGTCGACCCTATGGATTACCTCAATACAAACGCTGTATGACTCGTGACATAGATATGATGAGTCAACCATATGACGAATCGGGCTATCACTTGCTAATGAGGATATGGATGATATACGGGCAGGGCCGCACCATGGAATGCAAAAGTCTCTTCATGAAATCCTCACAGACACGCTCAAGATGCCGCCAACACAGCTCAACTAGCCGGGCGCGAGGGTCGACAAGATTTAGCCCGGGAACACTTGGGCAGGGGTTAAGGAAGGGTCCGAAGGTGTGCCCAAGAAAAAGGAGAGGAAGAGATCGGGAAGGTAATCTCCAAACAAGCCAGAGCACACAACAGCCGACGATGCATTCTCAAGAGCGTGTACCGTGAAAGGTGCGGTCATGTTCCATCTCACGGGCGAGCCGATGCTACCGCCGAAACCGCCGGAGGCACTATCGGGGATCTCGGAGACCGCACGCACCATGTGCCGCCGACCGAGAAAAGCCTACTAGCCTCAAAGGATCCAGGATATCCGACATACGCTCGCTCGTGCTCGAGGGGAAGTGCTACGTCGACACACGGCCCGGAGGTGTTCTTCCTGCGGTTTGACCATATCTTTGAGATGTTTCTAACAAGGCGGCTTGATTTTACTATCGTCCGCCTTTTTGCGCTACATATGAGCTCCGTCGTGAAGAGTGAAGAAGTCTCGCAAATCTGTGTGGCGGATCCGCATTACATGCACGAAGTCTTTCTTGAGTCTCGCGACTTTGAGCGTGAAACTGCTAGCTAGTACCTCCAAAACTTCATGGTACAGAATAAGGACAGGAAATTGTCCTCGTGTCTTATCATCCAAAGTAAGTCAGTTCCGACAACCCTTTCAGACATTTCAATCATTCCTTCTCTCTCATATGGGGAATAATTTGAGGTGTCTTTTTCCTCGCAGCAACGGGCGCGCCGTTTATCGTTTTTACCCGCAAGTCTCCCACGCCGTATTTTGACCCTTCAAGAGACTACGAGAAAAGGACTACACCCACATAATGAATATTCTAGATGATGCTCTCCAAGGCTTCAGCTATAGAGGTGGCCAAATGCATATCAGAAACAAAGGAACAAGAAGATGGGTTTCACAAGATAAAACTAACTTCTCCCGCATCCATGTCCCAAAACCAAGCAAGAAGGATGGATTCTACATCGCCCATCTCATGATTCAGTTCAACACGGATCACCAAAAGCTTCACATTAACAAGAGAAATGATGATCATATCCACAAGTGGCTAGAATCTCATGGAGAAGTTTAATTATAAACTTAGAGATGACTTCTTTCGATCCAAAGCGACATTGCGACGATCATCATGAAAGAAGTCATCGATGAGAAGGATGTTCCACCACGGCCCTATATCGCGAAATGACGTCTCAACTCGCATAGGCATGCAACGCCTAGACCTCACGCCGCTCAAGCAGCTAGGGTTCGCCCTCGATGATATGGAAGGATGGAACTTCTAGTGATTTATGATGCCGATGATGATGATATGTGTCGGTTGAACTTGTATACTTTTGTAGCGATGAAACTTTGTGATGTCCACGGTCCTCGCCGAACTTGCGTAACGCTACTTTGTTAGTTGGCGACGATGACCCGCGCACCTCTAGTTAATTAATTTGCGCATCGTATATGTTGCATCTAGTTGCTAACCTTTCTTTTTTGGTGTTGCTCTAGTATATTTTTTTGCATATATATGATTGTACATCCTCTTCATGAACATGCATCTCTAATGTGTACCTAGTTTCTTGATGGCAAGATGGAAATGCTATGTCGTGGTACAAAGGGAAGGTTCTGGGTGTACAACGAGTGGCATGAGTGTCAAAGCAAGTGAATGGGTTCATGGGCGCCAGCCATAAAGGCTTCAAAAGCATAAGAAGGAGAAGCTAGTTACTTGAAGTTCACGCTAGCGAGAGAGGACTCAGAATCGCCACCTCATGTATTGATGGTTCCGCCTCACTCATAGTGATAGCACTTCTTGTGTATGCCTTTGTTTAGATGGATGACGTTGTTGTAGTTGCAAGTATTCGAGACTTGCATGTATTGCTATTTTCTAGATGATAACAAGATATCACTTTGTGTTGGATGATGATTATGAAGAGACTATTTGTATGTACATGCTATGATTACATTTGTGGTCTCGCAGCATTTGTATGTGTATCATGATGAAATTTCTATGTGCTAAAGATTCTTCTACAAAGCCGGTTCAAATACAAAACAAATATGCCAAAAAACTACTTAAATTAGCAAGAGCGAGTGTACAAAAGTTAGCAAGAATACCGCTTTAGCAAAGAGCGCGTCCGCCAAAGAGCACTAGCGCTAATAGCGTAGCGAAGCTTCCAAGAATCAAGGCTGCTACTAGACTTGTATAGCAAGAGCGCTGGAGGGCACGCGCCATCGCTATGAGTTAGTCAGAAGGCCAGATAGTAGCGCGGTACCCGCCATCGATACATCTAAAACCCGCGCTGCTGCTAGCCTTTTCCCTAGTAGTGCATGGCCACAGTGCACCGTACCAATGGAGATCTCTGTCTGGCGCCGCACTTTTGCCGTGCCGGCCCTGACATCAGCCCTTGGGGGCGGAGCACTGTGCCCATGATGGCCTGTCTGTACGACCTAGAGACGGCGGGGCCTACCAGTCAATGGGAGTACCGAAGACGGCAAGAGTGCCACAAGACGGACCCGTTGGGAGTCGGCCCCCGGGAGTCGTCCGGCCCCTCCCACGGGCCCCACGCGCCATTAACCAGACGTGACGGGGAATTGCAACAGTGATCGCCCGTCAGGCGGCGGCACTGTTGCCATGACCCCATGACCAAGCCGGCACATTAGAAGCACATTCTACAAGAATCTGCAATGGCAAGACCCGCCCATGACGGACGAGGGTTGTCGCCTGCATCAGAGCAAGCCGGGACCCACCAACGGCGGGCCCCAGAGGTCGGGCGGAGAAGACGGCGGCATGAGAGACAGACGGTGGAACCCGCAAGACTCACCGGTTTACCATTGTACCCCTGGGGGTTAGGCCTATATAAACCCCCCTGGGCACCCATGCAAAGGGCTCGATTCCATTAGCACTAGACAGACCATATAGGAAGGAGAGAGCTAGCCTTGCCTTCTATCTCTAGAAACAGCTCAAGGAGCAACCTTGTACTCACTTTGCCTTAGTGATCATGCGGAGACCCCGCAGAGCAGCAGTAGGGGTGTTATCTCCACGAAGAGCCCCGAAGCTGGGTAAGATCCGCGGCGTGCATGTTCGCCCATCCTGCTTCTGTGCACGGCGACGTTCTACTCGCCCCCACCATGATAAGCCATCCTTTGGCATATGTCGCACCCAACCCCCGACATTGTGCTTCTCATTGGGCTTTTCAATCAACATCCACACTTGGTTCCTCTCGAAATTGTGTAGCTCTTCATGCATGGAGTTCACCCAATCCGGATCATCCAGAGCATCTTCAACCTTCATAGGTTCAATACTAGAAATGAATCATTAATGTTCACAAAAGTTAGCTAAACGAGTTTAGAGTGAGTAATTCTCCTGGTTTGAATATCATTGAAGATTTGTTCGACGGGATGATCTCTTGAGACTCTTACTCGAACTCACGAGAGCTTTTGTTTGGGTCGGGGTGGAACATCCTCTTCATTGTCTAGTTCTTCTTCTTGTCTCTCTTCGTTGTTGTTCTCTCGTGGAGGTGGAGAAGGAGGTCGATGAGGTTCATTTTGTTGCACATCCTCGTTTCCATCATGTTGATGCGTTCCACTTGTGGATGCATCCAAGTCAACTTGTGGTTCACCTTGGCGTGAAGTTGAGGCTTCCACTTGGACGAATGAGGTACTCTCCTTCACCTCTGTTGGGCGAATCTTGCCAATAGACAAGTCTTGTATTGCTTCTGAAGGATCTTTGTCACCTACATCAATTGGCAATTGCTCTACTTGCGAGCCGTTAGATTCATCAAACTTCACATCTACCGTCTCTTCAACCTTTTGGTTGAAATTGTTGTAGACACGGTATGTGTGAGAGTTTGAGCCATAACCAAGTAGGAAACCTTCATGAGATTTAGGAGCAAACTTTGAAAGACGATGCTTATCAAGAATATAGCACTTTGAGCCGAATACCCGAAAGTATCCAACTTAGGGTTTGTCACCAGTGAGAAGCTCGTATGCCATCTTGCCGAGTAGCTTGTGAAGATATAGACGATTTGTTGCATGGCAAGCAGTCTCAACCGCTTCCGCCCAAAAATGTTTTGGCGTTGTACTCATCAAGCATCGTTCTCGCCATTTCAATGAGCGCCTGGTTCTTCCTCTCAACAACTCATTTTGTTGAGGCGTGTACGTAGCCGAGAACTCATGTGAAATCCCTTCTTCGTCAAGAAAGGTGTCCACATTCGCGTTCTTGAACTCCGTTCCATTGTTGTTGCGAACCTTCTTGATCTTCACTTCAAATTGATTTTGGGCCTTCCTAGTGAAGTTCTTGAAGATCTTTTGGACCTGCGATTTACCATCAAGAAAGAACACGCACTTAAATCTTGAAAAATCATCAACAATGACCAATCCAAATGAGTTACCACTGAGACTCTTGTAGGCATTGAGACCGAAAAGATCCATGTGAAGTAGCTCAAGTGGTCTTCTCGTGGTCATGATGTTCTTCACGAGATGACTCCCTCCAACTTGTTTTCCTGCTTGGCAAGCACTACAAAGTCTATCCTTGTCAAATATAACATATTTAACACCAAGGATACGATCACCTTTAATATGCTTGTCAAGATTTCGCATGCCCACATGAGCTAACCATCTATGCCACAACCAGCCTTTAGAAGATTTAGCAATTAAGCAAGTTCTAGGTTGAGCCTTTTTAGTGAAATCAACAATGTATAGATCACCTCTACGCATGGCGGTAAATACCATATTATGTTATCTCTTCGAAACATTGGGCAATCTACTTCAGTAAATAGGACATTGAAACCAAAATCGGCTAGTCTAGATACAAAAAGTAAATTGTAGCCAAGTGATTCAATGACCATAACATTTTGTATGGAGCTGTCATGTGAGCTGGCCACTGTCGGTGTCAAAACCGGCGGATCTCGGGTAGGGGGTCCCGAACTGTGCGTCTAGGCGGATGGTAACAGGAGACGAGGGACACGATGTTTTTACCCAGGTTCGGGCCCTCTCGATGGAGGTAAAACCCACGCCCCGCTTGATTAATATTGATGATATGGGTAGTACAAGAGTGGATCTACCACGAGATCAAGGAGGCTAAACCCTATAAGCTAGCCTATGGTATGATTGTTGTAATGTATGTTGTCCTACGGACTAAAGCCCTCCGGTTTATATAGACACCGGAGGAGGCTAGGGTTACACAGTCGGTTACAATGGTAGGAGATCTACATATCCAGACGCCAAGCTTGCCTTCCACGCCAAGGAAAGTCCCATCCGGGACATGGGACGGAGTCTTCAATCTTGTATCTTCGTAGTCTTGGAGTCCGCGGATAATGATAGTCCGGCTGTCCGACACCCCTAGTCCAGACTCCTCAAGAGCCTCTCGAACCAGCTTCAATGACGATAAGTCCGCGCAAGATAATGTTCGGCATTGCAAGGCGGGTTCCTCCCTTGAATAATCCAGAGAAGATCATGAACACCAGATAGTGTCCGCTCGCAAAATAAATTCCACATTCCACCGTAGAGAGAATAAAATGTACACTTAGTTCAATCCACGACGATATGCGGCGTGACATCACACCGCTACCAAGCCTTTGTTTGAATCGTTTTTACTATACCACCTCAACACGCTTAGCGGGCGGTTTCTTGGCACGCCTTGTCGGGCGAGATCGTGTTCCCTTATTCCGGATTCTCATCAATACGCGCGTAGTAACCCAACCGCGCCATTGATGGTGGCGCTTGGGAGATAAGCTTAGTTTTACCAGTGGTGGGGGACGATAGTTTTGTCCGCCTATATATAAGGGACAAGGATTCACCTTCTCACCCACGCCTTCTTCCTCCTTTGCTTATCCATCTCCACAAACTCAAGCTCCAACGCCTAAGCTCGCAAGATCTCGCGCCGACCTTCTCCGAATATGTGCGGAGCGGAGGCAAATGGTTGGCCTCCACCGCTAAGGAGGAGGACATCACCAAGTCGCGCAAAGACCGGATACCTTCCCGGGCGATATCGCAGATCGGCTACCCGACGAGGGGCAGCTCATCCCTACCCCTGGCCTCATGAGAGGGTCGTCTTCCTCTCCCACTTCCACCGCTGGACCGGGCTTTCCGCCCATTCATTTGTCCGGGGCTCATGTTTTACTACGACACTGGATTTCCACGATCCGCGCCAACTTCATCCTCAACATCTCGGCGCTTATCGTCAGTGTGCGAGGCCTTCCTCCGCATCCGCCCCACTTCGCCAGGCTCAAGACCTTTAACGCTGCCAAAGGTTGTGAAGGGCACGCAAGCGAATGCGGAGGCGCCATGTTGGGAAAATTTCCCAACGCCCCTTGGCTCGGGGACCTTTGTCGACTCCGCCAAGGGGTGGCAATCGGGTGGTTCTACATCACCGAGCCGCAAGCAAACCCACATGGGCGGCGGCCCCGAAGTTTAGATCCGCATCCCCACGCAGCTCACCTCCCGGAAAGAGAAGGGCTTGTAGTGGGGCAATCCGTGGAGGTGACGGACTCGAGCATGCATCAAGAAGATGGTGAGCAATAGGCTCAGCTCGCCGACGTGGTCCAAGTCGTGCTCATCCGGCGGATCCTCCCATGCCAAGAACGAGCATTCAATTTGTGGAGTTCAATCCGAACAGCACCAGCGCTAAGCGGCTCTTCGATACAACATCTGAAGGCGCTGGAGGGTGCTGTTCAAGGGCGCCAAGCCCCGCGATCCGCGACGGAAGACCATGGATTCAGCTCGCAGATCGAACCGACGAGGTAAGTGATTCAACCCCATTACGGGACACTTGTGATAATTAAATTGATTCTAGTGAGGTTTCATTCGCCTCTTCCTTTGACAGAATGGATGGAGAAGGCCAAGCTGCTTATCAGCCCGGCTCCCATGCCGAAGACTCCAGTGGACGCCCGCTTAGCGTGGTTGCTGGTTCCGCACCGCACGTGGTGCCGAGAAGAAGGCCAAGAAGGTGGCCGGGACTCAAAGAGTTCCTCAGAATCAAAGGCCCGACGACGACGAGGACTCCTCCCCAAGACGAGGAGGAGGAGTATTCTCCCGGAGGAGGGAGAGAAGAAGAGGAAGGCTTCCCAATCGGGAGGCCAAGGGTCCAAGAGGGGAGAACTATCCTCGGATAGTTTCGCCAACACCAGCGTTGGCGAGGATGAGTGGCCTCCAAGGGCCAAAGGCCCAAAGAAGATCGTAAGTATCCGGATCCTTGATGTGTAATTTCTTTTATGTCGCCAGAGTGTCCTTCTAATGCCGCTGCTCGTCTGTAGTCCGCCGATGATGATCTTCCCGCTTCATCAAGCGGGTCATTGGCCCCATCGGATGTGGACTCACTTCCGACCGCCACTACCCCCGTGGCGAAGACGCCGAGGTGGGATCTGCAGAGGACCCATCAGAGGAGGCTCCGAGGCGCCGTCAGCAGCCTCCCAGACTTTGTGCCGGACTCTACATCGAACCCGCAATGGTTCCAGAGTCCGCAAGCGCCCTTCAAAGGAGGGCAGATCAGGACGCCGGCGGCCTCCGCCCAACCGGAGGCGCCGGATAACTGTTAGAGGCGCTTAAAGGCGCTTCCATCGAGGAAGAACACCGCACTATCATGAGTGCGGTGATTGAGAAGGTCCAGCTCGCTAAGAGCGGGCCGACTGAAGCTCGCAGCAGCCTTCTAACAGCTTTGAGGTAAGAAGTTAAAATTATGTAATGTAATATCGCATAGACAAGAGTTCTCGATGCTCAGTTCGGTGTTCAAAAGAGAAGCCGGACCGAGGATCTAACAAGATATACGCAGGTTGCCTAAAATATGTCAATATGGGTTTGCAGGCTGCGCTGCTTACCTCTGCCGCACTAACGGCGGAGGTCGATGTGCTGAAGAAGGATCTCGAGCGGTCCAAGCAAGAGCTCGGCCATGCCAAGAGGCAGCTCGAGGAGAAAGAAGGTGAGTAACACCACTTTGAATTAGTACCTTCTGTAAAAGGATTTGGTTGCAATAAAATTAACAAGGATAATGCGGTATTGCAGGGCCACTAACGAGGTGGCAGCCCTGAAGGAGGCTGTGTCCGCGGGTCGAACGAAAAGCGGCCGCGGAACGGGCCGAGCGAGAAAAACAAGAGGCACGGGTGGAGGAAGTTCGGCAAGAGCTCCAGGCTCTCATGGAAAAGCATGAGAGTTTGGAGCGTGACTCCAAGACTCGAGAGTCCGAGCTTGCCTCGGCTCTCGAAAGTGCCAAGTCCGCCAAGGCTGAGGCCCGTAAGGCCCTTCAGGAGGTTGAAGATATAAATAAGATAGCGGCGGGTAAGGCATTTTTCATGCAAAGCATGCATGTTAATGTGAACTACCTGACACTTACCCGCATTCGGAGCTCTCGAGGGGCGTTTGCAGATCTGCCGCCAGAAAGGCGTCGATGCCGCCAGATTCTATCGTGGCGAGGAGGGAGCTCGACGGAGAAGGTCTTCGGTCTCAAGATGTCGAGGCCGCCATCCGGTGTTTCAAGCGACCAAATTGAAGCACTGGTCGAACTCCACAAGGTAGCCGAGGAGGCCATGAAGGGCCTCATAGTTCACCAGGCTCGGACAGGCCATGCCCGGGAGCTACTTTGGCCTTGTGCGGCGGCTGGTGGATGCATGCCCTGGGTGGAGGTCATCAAGCGCTCTGCTCAGATTGAAGGCGCTGTCGGGCCCTTGCTCGCACAAAGGTGCACTGGGGCAAGTTGGATGCGGAGAAGCTTTCACGGATCCACCGCCACCGTGCAGGGAGTATCGACGAGAAGTATTATAAAATTGTCTCAAGGGAGCCTGCAATATTGCGATGAGTGCTCTCGAAATGTAATCTTTGAGTGAACTCGCTATGTATTTATCCTCGGCGCTGAAAACTTCGTTTATATGCGCCATGAGCAACACTTGTTTAATTTAAAATATTACCTTCTATGCGGCCGCTTATAAAATTTGAGAGATGGCAAGTCGTTGGCTTCAGCCCCAAGTCATGAAAGTGCTGGGGTGTTCGATAAACATGAGCACTCTTGTTCCCATTGTTGGGTCCATCGAGGAGGCGCCAACACAACGTAACAAGGCAACCGGACTTATAATGCTTGAACACTCACTTAGCCATAGAATTCTATAATTTTAATTTCGGTGAAGCCCCGGTATTCGGAAGACCGAATCGGGCGCTATCCACGCCTTCTTCGGACATTGTCCGAATCTTCAAGCGGCGTGAGTCTTTATGACCGAAAAACCTCGCGAACAGCGACCACTCTCGCCTTATCATGCCGCCGGTTTTAGCTTTCCATCGAGGCGCCGACGGCTCAACCGGGCGCAATCGCAGTGGTTCTCCCAAAGGCCACATTAGCCGATTGAACGGGACGTAAGGCACCAAAACGTGGGAGCCGGGCAAACCCAACTATTGACCCAAGACATGATTCGGAGCCGATTCATATAGTGCTATAAGTTCGGGGTGCCATACTTGTGGAAGTGTTCGGACTTTATCACACCATAATTTGGGGAACAAAAGCCCCTGGCGTATTCGGCCGTACCAAAATATACGGGTGCAAGATGTCATGTAAAGAACATATATATAAAAGATAATGCAATTGCAATAAAAAGGTGCTGCATTATTTATGAAAGAAAGTCTGCTAGTAGAGCGGACTGATACAAATAGTGTGGTAAGCAAGGGATTTGGACTAAATAAACATGTCCCCTCCGTGGATGAGCTGCATACTTGGTGTATATAATCGAATTTAATGCTCGTGAATTGAGACCACTGGATGTTCGTCAGCGCCTCCTTTAGTCCCCTCGATCGTTGCATCATGAGTTTGGCAGGTTCGCCACGGACAGGCTTCCGTTAACAGAGTCCTGTGGTAAAAAAAAAAAGAGAGGGGCACATTTGCAAGCCCCCGGTGTGGTCGAACCACACTCTGGGTCCGTTGCAATCGTGCCCCCTCCCCAGTGCCCATGGTATCTCCAAAGCGTAATGATGTACGCGAGTGTTATTCTTGCGATCATGCGCTGGCGAGGGTTGGGGCCGCATTGTTACGCTGCGGCTCGATCGCGCCAGTGGTCTTGGTTGGCATTGCTCCGGGCGCTTATCAGATCCGCCCGCTTAACGGCCGGACTCGAGAATTGCCTTAGAAGGCTGTTCTCAGATTTCGCCGCGAGAGTCAGCCAGATGTTCCTCCATTCGGAGGGAGCGTTCCGTATTCCCATTGACCGTGATGACTCCACGAGGGCCTGGCATCTTGAGATTTAGGTATGCATAGTGCGGCACCGCGTTGAATTTGGCAAACGCGGTTCGTCCAAGCAGAGTGTAATAGCCGCTGCGAAACGGGACTATGTCGAAGATTAACTCTTCGCTCCGGAAATTATCTGGGGATCCGAAGACCACTTCCAGTGTGACTGAGCCTGTGTAGGATCGAAGAAGGTGAGAGTGTCTAGAGGGGGGGGATTAGACTACTCGACAAGATAAAAAATTATGCCTTTTGACAAATACAAGTTTTGGCAGATTTTGCATAACACACAAGTCAAGTAGCATACTACACATGCAATTCTAGAGTATGGGCAGCGGAAAGTAAATTGCACAAGTAGTAAAGAGAAGTGGAGAAGATCAAACGCAATTTGGAGACACGGAGATTTTTCTCGTGGTTCCGATAGGTGGTGCTATCGTCATTCCACGTTGATGGAGACTTCAACCCACGGAGGGTAACGGCTGCGAGAGTCCACGGAGGGCTCCACCCACTAAGGGTCCACGAAGAAGCAACCTTGTCTATGCCATCATGGCTCACGCCCACGGAGGGCTAGCCTTACTCGGGGTAGATCTTCACGAAGTAGGCGATCTCCTTGCCCTTACAAACTTCTTGGTTCAACTCCACATCTTGACGGAGGCTCCCAAGCGACACCTAACCAATCTAGGAGGCACCACCTCCAAAAGGTAATAGATGGTGTTGATGATGATGAACTCCTTGCTCTTGTGCTTCAAATGATAATCTCCCCAACACTCAACTCTCCTCACCGATTTGGCTGTGGTGGAAGAAAGGATTGAGTGGAAAGCAACTTGGGAAGGCTAGAGATCAAGCTTCATATGGTGGGAGTGGAGCAACTTGATCTCAAGGGTAGGTAGTTCTCTTCTCGTAAATGTAAGGTAGGAGTGGTAGTTCTTTCGATGGCTCTCTCCACGAATGAAGAGGGGTGGAGGGTATTTATAGCCTCCACACAAAATCCAACTGCTACACACATTTGACCAATCTCGGTGAGACCGAAGTTGACAACTCGGTGAGACCGAAAGTTCAAATCATGTGAACGTTGGGATTTTCGTGGGACCGAAAATACAAACTCGGTTAGTCCGATTCGTAAAGACAAGAGCTTGCCAATCTCGGTGGGACCGACTTCATCATCTCGGTGACACCGATTTGATGATGTATGTTACTGAAGCTTGGCAACTCAAGTTTCGTGAGACCGAAGTTCGAATCGGAAAATCCGAGATTTCTAGGGTTTGGCTTTATGGCTGAGGTGGTTCATCTCGGTGTGACTGAAGTTTGGAATATCGGTGGGACCGAGATTACTTATGAGTGTATATGGCGGTGAAAGTTGTTGATAGTTTAGGAGATGTATCACTAAGCACTTGAGCAACCAAATCATCATCATAACCTCATCCCCTTTAATAGTATTGGCTTTCCTATGGACTCAATGTGATCTTGGATCACTAAACCAAAAATGGAGTCTTGAGCTTTTGCCAATGCTTGCCTTAGCAATTTGAGGGTCCACCTCTTCACTCCTTTTGCCATGCCAATGTGATTGAATTTCCTGAAACATACTTGATAAAAGCATTAGTCCAACCACAAAGTATGTTGTCATTAATTACCAAAACCACCCAGGAGCAAATGTGCTTTCAATCTCCCTTTTGGTAATTGATGGCAACACACAAAATAAGACATCAAAGCTATCGAAAGAAAGACAGAATTATCACGAAAGCTTTGACAAACATGTAGTACACAGTGCTCCCCTACAAGTGTGCAAGATTTTCATAAATTATGGTTTTGGACTACCACAAGCACACAGAGAGAAAAGCAAGATGTGCTACATGCAGCTTGGCTATATGCATCGAGCAGATGAAAAGAAGTGAGTGATAATGCATATGTGCATGGTGATTTCTTGCAAACAAGTATTCACAAGCAAGTCACCATCATGCACATTCTCGCAAGGTGCATATACTTACCTTGAGGTTCCTTGGCATTGTACCAAGAAATAAACTTGGGAAAACAAAGTTAGATAACACAAGAGTATTTCTTCAACCAACTGCAAGAACATCAAGAGTACCAAGCCAGGATGACATGTATAAAGAGTGTCTCATATTGAGCACAAGCTTGAATCAGCAAACATGTCTCCTCAAACTAAAAGATTTTCAATGAACTCTGAGAGATTTTGCTTTCCATAAGATATCAATTGTGAAGATTCCTCTCCCTTTGAGTTGTCTCAGATCAAGGGGTTTGATGGAAAGAGCAAAATCAAAAGAATGATGCCAAATGAGAATGATGCCAATTGTAATATCAATATCCAATGTGGAACACGGCAAAGCTTTGATGTGATTCTCTCCCCCTTAAGGTAAGATTGCTCTTCTTCTCCCCCTAAATCTTCTCTTCTCCCCCTAAGTCTTCTCCCCCTTTGACATCAAGTGCCGAAAAGGACAGCAAACTAGGAAGGTTAGGGAAGATGGAAGGAAAGAAGTGGGATCCTTAAGAATCACAACGGGGCAATTAGAAAACGTGCAAAGAGAATCATTGAGTGGAGCTGCAGAAGATGATATCCTGGAGGAAATAAATCGGTGACACCGAAATAAGATGGATCGGTGGGTCCGAAAGTCATGGACTTAGGGCAGATCCTTTTCGGTTAGACCGAAATAATTAAATCGGTGACGCCGAGTTTAATTCCAAGGAAATACAGAAATAATTCAGCTCACTTTGCAAGGAATGTTTCAAAGGATTTGCAATGAATTTGTGGATGATTTTTGAGGAATTGATCAGAGCCAAAAGGATATTCACAAAGACAGAAGAATAGAAATGAAAAAGATTCCTAGATGAAGTTTTTTTTATTATAAAATGAAAACTCAATGAGAGAACATAAGAGAAAATAGAAAGACTCCAAGACATATGTACTTCATCTAGATAAGGGTCGGCGACAAAGTCACCTATGTTTGAGTATATTGACTTAGGAGTCAAATGAGAACATTTGATCATAGGTCCTACTCATCGTTTAAGCTCAAAATGGGGTTGCTATTTTTCGATTAAGCATTCGATGTGATCACATCTCATGAAGCTGTTTGTACTCATGACTTTGAGCAAAGCTCCTTAAAGATGTGAAGAACATACCTTGGGCTTGTTGTTGCTTTGTTCATGTAGGTGAACTTGATGTAGGTGCTCATTGAATTTGAAGTTGGAGCGCCATTTTCACTTGTGTAGTTCATCTTCCTACATGGGTTAGGCAAGCAAGGACATACTCAAGGATATCCAAGATGACAAGAGTAAAATACTAGATGTATAAGGTGTCAAAAAGGATATGTGGAATTTTGTTCCTTGAACTCAACATCCCAAAGGGCTAGATACTTGGTCAATGACAAGATTACTCATGATTTGAGTGTGTGGTAATATTGTGGAATGTAGATCATCCAAGTACCTACAAGGAGTTAGATGCAATACAAGGGGGCAAATGTGTCCAAGACATATGATCATCATCATAAGAGAAATATCAAGGATTAGTCAAGTAGGCTCATGCCTTGCATGCATCAATGGAGTTTTCACTCCAAGTTTGAAGCATCAATGATGTTCAATTCACTCCTTAAGTGACAAAACACCTTCTCATCAAGAGGTTTTGTAAAGATATCTGCAAGTTGTTTGTCAGTACGAACATGCTTAAGATTGATGTCACCCTTGGCAATGTGATCACGAATAAAGTGGTGACGAACTTCAATATGTTTCGTTCGAGAGTGTTGCACAGGATTGTGTCCAATCTTAATCGCACTCTCATTGTCACAAAGCAAAGGAACATGTCTCACATGTATCCCATAATCCTTAAGCGCTTGTGTCATCCATAGCAATCGAGCACAACATGAACCAGCAGCAATATATTCTCGCTTGGCAAAGGATAATGATACCGAATTTTGTTTCTTGGAGGACCAAGATACAAGGGATCGACCAAGGAATTGACACGCACTCAAGTTGACTTTCTATCAACCCCTCACACCGCATAGTCCGAGTCGGAATAGCCAACAAGGTCGAAAGAGGCCCTCTTAGGATACCAAATGCCAAAGTTTGGTGTGTGTATCAAATATCTCACAATCCTTTTAACAGCTTTAAGATGACATTCTTTAGGGCTGCTTGATATCGAGCACACATGCATACACTCAACATTATGTCGACGAGAAGCACAGAGATATAGTAGAGAACCAATCATAGATCGGTAAACCTTTTGATCAACGGGTTCTCCATCTTTTGTCAAGTCATTATGTCCACTTGTAGGCATGGGGTTCTCATACCTTTGCTTTCTTGCATGTTGAACTTCTTGAAGAGATCCTTGGTGTACTTTGTTTGTGAGACAAAGGTACCCTCCTTAGATTGCTTGATTTGCAACCCAAGAAAGAATTTGAGTTCACTCATCATGGACATCTCATACTTCTCCGACATGAGCTTTCCAAACTTCTCGCTAAAATGAGGGTTAGTTGAACCAAAGATAATATCATCAACATATATTTGGCACACAAATAGTTCACCATCAACCTTTTCGTGAATAGCGTTGAGTCTATTTTTCCAATCTCAAATCCTTTTTCAAGAAGAAAGCTAGTCAAGATTTGTACCAAGCTCTAGGAGCTTGTTTAAGACCATAAAGAGCTTTGTGCAACTTGTAAACATGATTAGGCTTTTAGGATTCACAACCGGAGGTTGTTTCACAAATACTTCCTCCTCAATTTCACCATTTAGGAAAGCACTTTTAATATCCATTTGATAGAGAGTAATATCATGGTGGTTGGCATAAGCAAGAAGAATGCTAATGGACTCAAGTCTAGCAACGGGGCATAGGTCTCACCATAGTCCATACCTTCGACTTGTGTGTAACCTTGAGCTACAAGACGAGCCTTGTTGCGGATGACTTGTCCATCTTCATCTTGCTTGTTCCAAACACCCATTTGGTTCCAATGACGTTTTGATCATCCTTGGGCTTTCTACCAAAGTCCATACATTGTTCCTCTCGGTTGTGTAGCTCTTCGTGCATAGCGCTCACCCAATCCGGTCTTCAAGTGCTTCTTCTACCTTCATAGGTTCAATACTAGAGATAAATGAGTAATGCTCACAAAAGTTAGCTAAGCGAGTTTTAGAGCGAGTAATTCTCCGAGTTGATGTCATTCATCATTTGTTCCACGGGATGATTTTTCTTGACTCTTGCTCGGACTCGGGATAGCTTTTGTTGAGGTTGTGGCTGAGCTTCCTCATCATCTTCATCTTCCTCTTCTTCTTCTTCATTGTTGTTGGTGTTGTCTTGAGGCGGTGGAGAAGGAGGTTGTGGTGGATCTTCTTGTTGCACTTCCTCATCTTGGTGAGTTCCACTTGTGGAGGCCTCCATGTTGCCTTGAGGTTCATCTTGCCGTGAGGTAGGGGGCTCCACATATGTAGATGAGGTACTCTCCTTCACTTCCATGGGACGGATCTTTCCAATAGATAAATCTTGAATAGCTTCCGATGGGTCCTTGTCTCCTACATCAATAGGCATTTGCTCTACTTATGAGCCTATTAGATTCATCAACTTCACGTCTACCGCCTCTTCAACCTTTCGGTGAAATTATTGTAGACACGGTAGGTGTGGGAGTTTGATCCATAACCAAGAAAAAACCTTCATGAGTTTTAGGAGCAAATTTAGACCGACGATGCTTATCAAGGATATAGCATTTTGAACCAAAGACACGAAAGTATCCCACTTGGGGTTTGTTACCGTGAGGAGCTCAGATGATGTCTTGCCGAGGAGCTTATGAAGATAAAGCCTCGTTGATAGCATGACAAGCTATCTCGACCGCTTCCCCAAAAGTGCTTCGATGTCTTGTATTCATCAAGCATCGTTCTCGCCATCTCAATGAGCTGCTCGGTTCTTCCTCTCAACAACTCCATTTTGTTGAGGAGTGTACGTAGTCGAGAACTCATGTAGAATCCCTTCCTCATCGAGAAAAGAGTCTACATGGGCGTTCTTGAACTCCGCTCCATTGTCACTCCGAACTTTCTTGATCTTCACCTCAAATTGATTTTGGGCCTTTCTAGCAAAGGTTTTGAAGATCCTCTGAACTCGCGATTTGTCATCAAGGAAAAATACCCACGAATCTGGAATAATCATCAACTATAACTAGACCAAAGGAGTTACCACCAAGGCTTTTGTAAGCATTGGGACCAAGAGATCCATATGAAGAAGCTCGAGCGGTCTCCTTGTGGTCATGATGTTCTTCACGGATGACTTCCACCTACTTGTTTTCCTGCTCGACAAGCACTACAAAGTCTATCTTTGTCAAAGAAAACATCTTTAACACCAAGAATATGATCACCTTTGATTAGCTTGTCTAGATTACGATACCAACATGTCCAAGCCTTCTATGCCATAACCAACCTTTAGCGGATTTAGCAATGAAGCAAGTTCTAGGTTGGGCTTTCTTAGTGAAATCAACAATATATAGATCACCTCTATGGATACCGTAAATGCCATGTTATGATTGTCACGACGAAAGACTTGGCAATCTACTTCGTGAATAGCACATTGAATCCAAAGTCAGCTAATCTAGACACGGAAAGTAAATTGTATCCAAGTGATTCAACAAGCATGACATTTTGAATAGAGCTATCATGAGATATGGCCACCTTACCAAGGCCAAGTACCTTACCCTTGAGTTGTCTCCAAAAGTCACATACTTATGTGGACCATCGCTTTTTGCAAGCTCTCAAACATGTCTTCGCCTCCGTCATGTGATCGGTGCATCCACTATCAAGAATCCACTCTTTTCCACCGGATATGTAGTCTCTCGATTTGCCATAAGATTGAGACTCTTCATGATCTTGTCTAGCTCGGTGTCCTAATCGGAGTAATCATCATCATGCTCATGCTCATCATCATATTGACCCATAGATTGTTCATCATCAACACCTAGGTCAATTTGACAACAACTTGCATTAGTTTTGTCAATGTGACAATAATCATCGGAATGCAATACAAGAGCATTTCTAATTAGAGCATTGATAAGACAAGGATCACCCTTCTTTTCATAAGATCACGAAGCTCAAAGAAGCATTTATCAAAGTTGGGATCATTGGGGCGCATCATATCAAATTCAATAGTCTTGTATAGAATTTCATCAAGACCTCTCAAAGAGTAGTCCGGATAAAGTTCTTCCAAGAACTTCCACATAGCATAGGCGCACTCAAAGTTTGTGACGAAGCTTAAGCAAGTTATCGGGTAAACCTCTAATGATAAGATTTACAGTTCTAAGGTTACGAAGCAAATCAAGCTCTTCATCCATGGTAGGGTGCAAGGGTCAAATGGAGGCACATATGGGGTTTCAACATATTTGCGCAAGTTATACATCTTAAAGATAATAAGCATTTCAATCCTCCACGAGTTATAGGACACTCCATTAAGAATAGGCACTCTATGGCTAATACTCCCAAACGTAGACACGTCCATCTTCCTCCAATGGTGTGTAAACCAAAGCAATGGAGACCAAGGCTCTGATACCAATTGTAGGATCGAAGAAGGTGAGAGTGTCTAGAGGGGGGGGGGATTAGACTACTCGACAAGATAAAAAATTATGCCTTTTGACAAATACAAGTTTTGGCAGATTTTGCATAACACACAAGTCAAGTAGCATACTACACATGCAATTCTAGAGTATGGGCAGCGGAAAGTAAATTGCACAAGTAGTAAAGAGAAGTGGAGAAGATCAAACGCAATTTGGAGACACGGAGATTTTTCTCGTGGTTCCGATAGGTGGTGCTATCGTCATTCCACGTTGATGGAGACTTCAACCCACGGAGGGTAACGGCTGCGAGAGTCCACGGAGGGCTCCACCCACGAAGGGTCCACGAAGAAGCAACCTTGTCTATGCCATCATGGCTCACGCCCACGGAGGGCTAGCCTTACTCGGGTAGATCTTCACGAAGTAGGCGATCTCCTTGCCCTTACAAACTTCTTGGTTCAACTCCACATCTTGACGGAGGCTCCCAAGCGACACCTAACTAATCTAGGAGGCACCACCCTCCAAAAGGTAATAGATGGTGTTGATGATGATGAACTCCTTGCTCTTGTGCTTCAAATGATAATCTCCCCAACACTCAACTCTCCTCACCGATTTGGCTGTGGTGGAAGAAAGGATTGAGTGGAAAGCAACTTGGGAAGGCTAGAGATCAAGCTTCATATGGTGGGAGTGGAGCAACTTGATCTCAACACAAGGGTAGGTAGTTCTCTTCTTAGAAATGTAAGGTAGGAGTGGTAGTTCTTTCGATGGCTCTCTCCACGAATGAAGAGGGGTGGAGGGTATTTATAGCCTCCACACAAAATCCAACTGCTACACACATTTGACCAATCTCGGTGAGACCGGTTGACAACTCGGTGAGACCGAAAGTTCAAATCATGTGAACGTTGGGATTTTCGTGGGACCGAAAATACAAACTCTGTTAGTCCGATTCGTGTAAAGACAAGAGCTTGCCAATCTCGGTGGGACCGACTTCATCATCTCGGTGACACCGATTTGATGATGTATGTTACTGAAGCTTGGCAACTCAAGTTTCGTGAGACCGAGTTCGAATCGGAAAATCCGAGATTTCTAGGGTTTGGCTTTATGGTGAGGTGGTTCATCTCGGTGACTGAAGTTTGGAATATCGGTGGGACCGAGATTACTTATGAGTGTATATGGCGGTGAAAGTTCTTTGATAGTTTAGGAGATGTATCACTAAGCACTTGAGCAACCAGATCATCATCATAACCTCATCCCTTTAATAGTATTGGCTTTCCTATGGACTCAATGTGATCTTGGATCACTAAACCAAAAATGGAGTCTTGAGCTTTTGCCAATGCTTGCCTTAGCATTTGAGGGTCCACCTCTTCATCCTTTTGCCATGCCAATGTGATTGAATTTCTCAAACATACTTGATAAAAGCATTAGTCCAACCACAAAGTATGTTGTCATTAATTACCAAAACCACCCAAGGAGCAAATGTGCTTTCACTGCATAGTTGGCTTCCACTCTCGGTATGACACCTTTAAAGGTTGCCTTTGTAGGTTTAATCCTTGATGGGTCTATGCCCATTTTATGACCGATCCTCGATAAAGGTGTTCAGAGCTGCTGCTGCCGCCCATCGAGACTCTCGTGAGGTGGAACCCATCGACGATTGGGTCTAGAACCACGCGCGAATCCGCCATGGCGTATGTTGGTCGGATGGTCTCTTCGATCGAAAGTGATCGGACAAGAGGACCATGGGTTGAATTTGGGGCGATCGCTCCATCGCATAGACGCCCCAGAGTGCGCGTTTTCTCTCCCTCTTGGGTATGTGGGTCGCAGATATCATATTCACCGTCCGCACTTATGGGAAAACCCTTCGTCTCTCTGTTGTTCGGCGCGGGTCTCTTCCTCGTCGTCAGCTGTTTAGCCCCTTGTCATTGTTCTCGCAATTAACTTGCCGACCTGCTTGAACACCCAGCAATCTCTATTGGTGTGGTTAGCTGGGTTTTTCAGAGGTGCCATGTATCCGCATAAGCGGTCGAGTATTCGGTCCAGATTGGACGGACTCGAGTGGTTCGTTTGAATGGCTTCTTCCACGACGGGTTTAGAGCCTCGAATACGGCATTGACCGCCGATCCTCCTTATCGCCGCCGCACGCGGCGCTTGTTTTTGTTTCGGGCGTGACTCGCCGTTGTTGTCCTTGGTATCCGGACCGCCGAATTTTTACGGAGATTGTTGCTGCTGGCTAGCTGGCTGTCCTCTCCCGCAAAAGCGGTCATTAACGATGTGAGGGCTTCCATGGATTTCGCTTTTCCCGCCCCTGTGTGCCGGGCTAGCCATTCATCCCGGATGTTATGTTTGAAGGCTGCAAGGGCCTTCGTGATCCGGACAATCGACGATTTGATTTTTCTTCGTCAAGAACCGTGGTCGTAATTGTCCGCCGATTCGTCTCGCTGCTGAATGATGTGGCTTAGGTCATCGGCGCTCGTGGTCGCGCATATGTGCCTTTGAAGTTATCAAGGAATGCGCCTCCGTGTCTTCCCAACACCCAATTGACTCTCAAGGGCAGGCTGTTAAGCCAATGCCGAGCTGGTCCTTTAAGCTTGAGTGGGAGGTACTTGATGGCGTGGAGATGCGTCGCCGCCGGGCCATATGGATGTGGAGAAGATAGTCTTCGATCCGCATCTGCGGGTCTGTTGTGCCATCGTGAAGATTCGATGTTTACGGTTTAAACCCTTTGGGGATCCGATGATCCATTACTTCGCCGCTGAAGCATAGCGGGTGTGCGGCGCTCAGATTGAGCGATATCGCGACGCAGCTCGAGAGAGCGCCGCTCGCTGTGTTTGCCCCGGCCGGGGTTATTGTATCCGACACGACGGTATTCGTCGTGGGTCGAGGGCGCCCACGTGATCCATAGATGGATCTGGATTGCCTTGCTTTGTCCTCCAATATGTCTCGCAAGTCCGCACGCTCCTCTTGGCTTGTACTTTTGGAGCGATGCCGGGTATGGTCTTGGTCGGGGGCTCGATGCCTCTCGCCACGACCACGGGTGGTCGGTCACCATATCGCGGCGCCGGTGATGGAGGTACGATGCTTCCTCCTCTAATCGGGGAGCAGCTTGCGCCTTGGGTAACTTTTGAGGGACGCTCGAGTTTATACTCTTCGTCGCGAGGACCTCGGTCCATCGATCGCCAAGAGGTCCCGATCAGCTTGAAGTCGCTGCCGCTTTTTCTTTAGGCTGTTTGCTACGGCGATAAGCCCGCGCTTGAAGCGCTCTTGTTCGACGGGATCTCGTGTACATTTAATTCGCCATCGCTGAGGCTTGCTTCGCCTTTGGAGGAGGCATATAGTTATGATCCTCGACTCTTCGCCCGCCGCCTCTCGTGAGGGCTTGCTTCGCATCCTCCCTGGCTGAGTCTTGGCCGAGGGGATTGTCTTCGCACTCTCTCGAGTATTATTATCTCTCGTGCCGGAATCTCCATTCTTCTTTGTGGCGGGATTTAGAGCGGCGCCACCGACGCCGGCGCTTGGGCTGCTTCTTTAAAGAGTCGCCTTCGCCGCTTCTTCGCCGCCCCGCCTTTTTGGGGTGTCCACCATGTATATGTCATATGACGAGGTGGTCTTCCAGGCGCCTCGTGGGCGCTGGTTCTGCGTCGCCTCTCCGCATCGCCGCCCATAGCGCCGATGTCTTGAGTCGTAGTCTAGCATGTCGTCTGTATTCCCAACCATCTCGCCATAGTCCACCAGACTCTCCCGATAGCGAGAGATGCTTTAGTGAATTCAGGATATCGCCAAAAGGCGAGTGTTGGAAGATGTCCGCGGCGGTGAATTTATAACCGCGCCTAATCCGGATCGATTGGTAGGGGCGCTGGAGGTTCGAGTCCGCAAGGAGTCCGGCGCCGGAATCACGAAGTTCGCAAGGGACAAGATTAGTGTTCGCCCATCGCCGTGGATGTTGAAGCCCCTGTGGCGACGCTCATCCACCGACCTCAACTGGGCGATCGGCTCTGGGCTAATGGCCGAAGCGGACGTGTGCAGCGCCACCAAGGCACTCGCTCGTGGCGAGCTAAATCATGCCCGTCGTCACGCAGGGCGCGCTTATTACGGGCTCGAGTCCGTCAAGATCAAGTCTCCGCGACATCGGTCGTGAAGTTTAGGCTTCAAATCTGACTCGACGGTTGGGCGAAGCTTCGATCCGCTCCGGATGGCCAAGTTAATTGCCCGCAGCGCGAAACCGCTGAATCTGAAGATTTGTCCGGGAGAAAAGTCTCGCCCTGGACAGCGTTGCTGGTTGAAGATGCCATCACGCCTATCGGTGACGACACAAAGGAACTCTCAATGAAAGCACCAATGTCGGTGTCAAAACCGGCGGATCTCGGTAGGGGGTCCCGAATGTGCGTCTAGGTGGATGGTAACAGAGACGAGGGACATGATGTTTTACCTGTGTTGGGCCCTCTCGATGGAGGTAAAACCTACGCCCCGCTTGATTAATATTGATGATATGGGTAGTACAAGAGTGGATCTACCACGAGATCAAGGAGGCTAAACCTAGAAGCTAGCCTATGGTATGATTGTTGTAATGTATGTTGTCCTCACGGACTAAAGCCCTCCGTTTATATAGACACCAGAGGAGGCTAGGGTTACACAGAGTCGGTTACAATGGTAGGAGATCTACATATCCAGACGCCAAGCTTGCCTTCCACGCCAAGGAAAGTCCCATCCGGACACGGACGGAGTCTTCAATCTTGTATCTTCGTAGTCTTGGAGTCCGTGGATAATGATAGTCCGCTGTCGGACACCCCTAGTCCAGACTCCTCACCACCTTACCGAGGCCAACCACCTTACCTTTGAGTTGTCACCAAAAGTGACATACTTTCAAGGGTCGTCTGCTTTCAAAGCAAGCTCATTTAAACATATCCTTGTCTCCGGTCATGTGATCGGTACATCCACTATCAAGAACCCATTCCTGTCCTCCATCCATGTAGCCGCGAAGGTTAGCCATCAGACCAAAGTGTCTCATAGACTCATCGAGATCATAGTCTATCATCATCCTCATCATAGTATCCATGTTCAACAGCATCTTGTGATTGATCATTTCCTAGAGAGAGTGATTCATTAGTTTTGTGATCATGATAATGTGCATCTTTATGAATTCTAATGACTTCAGAAATGATGTTGCTAATGATTCCAACATCTCCTATGGCACGCATAAGGTCACAAAGCTCTAATAGACAATCACCAAACTTAGGATCATTATGACTCAGCTTATTTAAAGCAATAGACTTGTGAAGAATATCATCTAAGTTTTTCAAGGAATAGTTTTTTCGGGGAAAACAACACCTATGGGATCACGAGGATCCCTTCTACGGTTGGCGGGGAGAGAGGATTGCACAAAGAGCAGGTCTGGTGATCAGCAAGAAGGATTTTTACCCAGGTTCGGGCCGCCGAGAAGCGTAAAACCCTAGTCCTGCTTTGAGTGTGTATTTGGTGTTCTTGAACCTTAACTAGCTGCTATGCGTGTCTTGTCCAAAAGTTCAAATCCTCCTGTAGTATGCCTTGGGCCTCCTTTTATACGTCAAAGGGGTCACCACCATGGCACACAGGAGGTGTAAAGTAGCTACAGTGCATATGTTGTAGGACAAATGCATTAAATGCGCTGCTTACGTGCCCTCCAACTTTATCGGGGATGGTAATGGAGCCCGTCCTGTCCGTCGCCGCCTCACCTTGTCTTGACACACATCTAGGCTGACGAGGCATGCGCCAAGTCGATCAAGCTAGCTTGCCATACCGAGCGTGGCGTGATCTTCACGAAGATCTACATGCAACCACGCAGGTGCTTGCTTAGTTGGCAGGCTGGCCACCGCGCTGGAACGGCCGTGCGGTGGCAGAACCTTGTCGTGTGAGAGCCTCGTTGTGGCTTCGCAGTTGTCCCCAGCAAGAGCCTTGCCGGGGTCTCACTGACGTCTCCAGCAAGAGCCTTGCCAGGGGAGGATTTGTCCTTTGGTCTCCATGAAGATCTGCATGCCACCAGTATTCACAAAGATCTGCACGCTACTAAGCATGTGCCCCCGAGCCTTGGTCTTCACGTTGTCGATGGTGTCAGAGCTCTCAGCCTCAAGGGTGGTGGCCTTGCTGGTGCTTCACAGATTACCCCGGTGGCGGGGCTTCGCGAGCCATCCCGGCAAGGATCTCGCTGGGGGCCCAGCTTGTCTTCTGTTCTTTGTCTACTGGCTTGAATGCTGCCTTGGTAGTCTTGTATTTTGCCTTCTACTGCCCCGTCAAGCCTCGTCACAGGTGCGGCTAAAACTGCCCGTGCACAAGTAAGGGGTACAAAAAGGGCCCAAACTTATGTACACTGATACGTCTCCAACGTATCTATAATTTTTGATTGTTCCATGGTATTATATTACCCGTTTTGGATGTTTATGGGCTTTACTTTACACTTTTATATCTTTTTTGGGACTAACCTACTAACTGGAGGCCCAGCCCGAATTGATGTTTTTTTTGCCTATTTCAGTGTTTCGAAGAAAAGGAATATCAAACGAAGTCTAAACGGAATGAAACTTGCAGGAGTGATCTTTTTGGAACAAACGCAACCCAGGAGACTTGGAGTGGATGTCAAGAAGCGAACGAGGCGGCCACGAGGGTGCCCAGTGCGCCCCAGGGGGGTGGGCGTGCCCCCCACCCTCATGGGCCCCTCGTGGCTCCACCGACCTACTTCTTCCTCCTATATATATCCACGTACCTCGAAAACATCCAGGAGCACCACGAAAACCTATTCCACCACCGCAACCTTCTATATCCGTGAGATCCCATCTTGGAGCCTTCACCGATGCTCCGCCGGAGGGGGAATCGACCATGGAAGGCCTCTACATCATCTCCAAGGCCTCTCCGATGTGTTGTGAGTAGTTTACCACAGACCTTCGGGTCCATAGTTATTAGCTAGATGGCTTCTTCTCTCTCATTGAATCTCAATACAAAGTTCTCCTTGATCTTCTTGGATATCTATTCGATGTAACTCTTTTTGTGGTGTGTTTGTCGAGATCCGATGAATTGTGGGTTTATGATCAAGTTTATCTATGAGAAATATTTGAATCTCCTCTGAATTCTTTTATGTGTGTTTAGTTATCTTTGCAAGTCTCTTCGAATTATCAATTTGGTTTGGCCTACTAGATTGATCTTTCTTGCAATGGGAGAAGTGCTTAGCTTTGGGTTCAATCTTGCGGTGTCCTTTCCCAGTGACAACAGGGGCAGCAAGGCACGTATTGTATTGTTTCCATCGAGGATAAAAAGGTAGGGTCATGCATGGAACGGTTGCAGCACGCCTGCGATGCCTCACATCAAACAGTAAAGAGGCGGCCCGCGCCTTCCCCATAAAAATAGGAATCTGCAGGGGCGCTGCTCATTTACCCTTCTTACCTTTCCCAATCTAGGAACCGCTGCTCCCTTCTTCTTCCTCGAGCCCAAACCAGAGCCTTCGCCCCCATCCATCGCCATCGCGCTTTCACCGCCCTTTATGCCTCGCCCCCCTTAGCTGCCGTGGAGCCCAAGACGAGCAAGGGAAAGGGATTGGCCAAGGCAAGTGAGGGGAAGGAGGTGCCGGAGAGCGAACTGGTGAAACTGCGGAAGAAGTACGCCGTCTTCACCTCGACGATCGACACACTCATGCTCAGGGATCGATTCTAGTGCCTGCGGGGGAGAGAGACGTCGGGGCACCTAGCCACCCGCGTCATCTCCTCACCCTTCGCCAAGCCCGCTCCAGATAAATATCCCTTCTTTGTTGATTACTTCTACTGAGGGTTTTGCCCCCCATTCTCAGATTACTTCAACAATATCATGCACACCTATGGCTTCCACCTTCTGGATTTCACGCCGAACGCCATGGCGTGCATGACCCTCTTCGCCCACCTCTACGAGGGCTTCGCCGGGGTGGTCCCCAACATGATGCTCTTCCGCCATTATTTCATCCCTCGCCTCCAGCCAGGAGATGCTATCTCCGGCTGCATCACTTGGATCCCAAGGGCCTTGAGCAAGAACACGTACCTGGAGGGGTCCCAGAAGGAGAAGTGGGATGAATGGCAGGGCAGGTGGTGCTGGATCGTGGAGGAGGAGCCGCAACCATTATGTCGTCCCCGTCAGAAGACGCTGGTCCGCGGCTAGCACTGGGGCGACTTTGATGTCAACGACAAGAAGCTCATGGTTGCCACCACCATAATCCATCACCTCAAATCAGCCGGGCTCACGCTTGAGATGGTTGGGGCTGACTTCCTCCGTCGCCGCATCACTCCTCTACACAACAAAGGGAGGCCAGCCTGGGATTTCAAGAACACGGCAGACATCATGAGGCTATGCCCTGGCCTGAACCACAATTTCATGCTAATGCATCATGTGTCCCTTTGCCAAAAGCTATTTCAGCTCAAGGCCGACAAGACCAGCAAGGTCGACAAGACAAGCAAGGCCGACAAGCCGTTCAAGTTGCCGGTGGGGGTGGTCCCTTTGAGCAGCAACTCCTGCCTAACCTCCATCATCGCCATGATGCCATTGTTCAACTCCCATGGTCGTGATCCGACCTGGGACGGGCCAGAAGCAGTGCTGGTGCAGGAATTCTTTGACAACTTGTCAGAGAAGTTCGTCCGTGACGAGCCGCAGCTCATCCGCGCCACTACCAAAGAAGAGGTGGCGTACATTGCCAGCAGGGCAGAGGAGGCAGCCCTTGCCTAGGAGGCCAGCAGTGTCGGCACCATGGAGGATGAGGCTACTTCGAAGAAAGAGTTTGCCGGGAGGAAGGAGTCTGTCGGAGAGCACAGCGGCGCGGGCGCCGGGGTTCCCCCTACTGAAGAGGCGGCCGAGGAGTCGACCGAGGAGGCAACCGATGTGGACGAGCCTTCAGCCCCAAAGAATAAATGTGTCCTTCGGTAGCCCATCTCCGGCGAGCCAGTCAAGAGCTCCGGCAAGGGAGCGGTCGGCAAGGCCGCGCAACGGCAAGAGGACCAGGTGCAACCTATGCGTCATACGAGGAGAGCGGCTACAGCAGCGAAGGAAGTTGCAGCAGCAAAGAAAGCTGCGGCTGCTGGCTCCTCCTCGGCCAAGCGGCCCAGGTCTTCGTCTCCTCCTCCTTTCGCGGATACTGTGGTGGAGGTCGATTTCGACCTTGCGTCCTTCAGCCTGAATAGAAAGAGGGGCCAGAAGGGGAAGATGGGTAAGTATCTTGCCTCTTTACTCATCCCCTGATCCTCTGTTTTGGTTGTTTTATTCTGACTTGATCTTGTCTTGATTTGTCTTCGCAGTGATACGGAGAGGTCGGCCCAGAGGATGGCGAAGAGGGCCAAGGCCTCGACGGGCGATGAGCCCCCGGCCAGCACTTCAAGTGCGCCGGTGATGATCACAATCAGCCCGGACACCAGCCCTCAACACAGCCCCCAATCTAGCCCCCAACGTAGTCCATTACTCATTTCCCGCTAGCGAGAGTTGGGGTGTGCATCTTCAGTGCTAACCTTGTCGGGTTCGCAGGAGGAGAGCGGGAACAGGAGGAGCCGTTGAGGGCTACCCCGACACGCCGCCCCCGTCAACCACGCCGCCCGGGAGGGGGGAGGGTCCCGGCAATGGCATCCACCAACGAGCCCACGCGCATGAAGGGAGAGATGGTGAGCACAGGCGCCGGCGGCTCTATCCCGGCAACGAGCGTTGCTGAGGAGGGAAGCACTCCTCCACATCTTGTCACAGGTAAGCCGCCTGCCTCCTGTCCCTTAACATTTTCGCCATGCGAATTTCTTTCTCTTCTGAGTTTCGACTTTGGTTTCGCCTTGTTTTCCCCTTCGGCTTTAAGATCCTCTCTCGACGGTCCAGACGGACGTCGAGGTCATCATTGAGGAGACCGCCAAGGACACTGCCGCTGATGCCGCCAAGGTTGCTACCGATGAAGCCGCCAAGGACGCGCATGAAGAGGCCGCCATGGGATCTGCCATGGAGGCCAGTAGGGAGACCGGCGACCGTACGGATGGAAATTCTGCTGTAGGAGCACCTGGCGCTGCACCGGTCCCAGAGCCCTCTGCTGCCGAGAAGAAGGTGGTTGATGATCCACCATCAACCTCTGAAGCCCCCACCCCGAGTAGATACCTAAAGGTTGGTGATGATCTGTTCATCAGCATCCTAGGAACGGCAAGCACCGGAGCGCCAACCGAAGGGGAGGCTTTTGACAAAGAAATCCTTGCCGCTGTCGGGCTCCAGTTTGTTGATCAGCCGAGCGCCAGCGGTAGCGGCTCCAAAGAAGACCAGCTCCTCCAAGCCATTAGCGTCAACTTCCAGAAGCTTCAGGCGCTCCACCGTGCTCGCAAGGAGAAGCTGGACTCCAAGACGGCGGTCACCAACAAGGCAGAAGCAGATTTCCAGGAGCACATCGCTCAGGTGCAGACCTGGTTCGCCGAGGCCCAGCAAGATCTGAAGGCTAGCCAGGAGCAAATGAGCGAGCACTGGGAGGAGCTCCTCCTGAAGCAGGCCGGCATCAAGAAGGCCCAAGAGGTGGTTGCTGCACATGCCGCCGAGGATAAAGCTGCCTAGAGGGAGCGTCGCGTTCTTTTCGATGCCCAAGAAGAAGACCTTGCCGTCCAAGAAGAGGCGCTTGCCGCCAAACTCCGTGGTAAGGATGAAGAAATTGAGAAACTTGTCGTGCAGCGGACCCAAGAGCTGAAGCGGGAGCACAAAGACACACTTGATGCTCTGTCCCTGGACCATGCCGGCAAGCTGAAGGAGGCCGTCGAGGGTAATGAGGCCGCGGAGGCCGCCAAGAACGAGCTGGACGGCAAGATGGAGAAGCTGGAGCTGGAGCTGGAGCAGCAAAGGAAAGAGGTCTCCACGCTGAAGAGCAACAGGGACAAGACTATCAACACCTTGGCGGAGCTGCAGGTCGCCATATCCAACAAAACCAAACTGCTCTCCGAAGCCAATGACTCCATTGCGGATCTGAAGCTAAAGCTAGCCACTTTGGAGCAGACCCTTAAGGACAACAGGGCCCGTGAAAAGGCCCTGGCCAAGGACCTCGAGAATGAGAAACTACTGCTGAAGAGTGCTACCGACACCCACAACGACTTTGTGGATGGCACGAAGATCTGGACCGACCGTGTCGTTGACGTTGCGGAGAGGCTCACCACACAATTATCCACCATGGGCATGCCGAGCTTCAGGTTCTCCCATGAAGAGAGGGTGAGCCAGAGCGCCAGGCTGACCATGTTCTTCGAGCGCGTCCTCGACGCCCTGGTGCTGCTCCACTCCAACCGAGCAACCCATCTGGCCAACGGGGCCCAGAAGCAATGCCGTGGCGTCCTCCTCAAAGTGCTCACCAAGGTGGCGTACTGGAACCCTGTCGTTGACTTCACCAACGCGCTCGAGAGCTTGCCAGAAGACGCGGACCTCAAGGGGCTTGAAGAGCTTGTTGAGCCTATCATCAGCAGGGTTGACGGAGTCAAGAGCTTGGACGGCCAGCGCCGAGACTAGCTACTTCACTTCTCCTTGCTGCTGTAAATTCGTGCCCAAGATGATTCCATCTTAAGTTAGAACCGCGACAAACACTAATGTAGTATAACTTGCTGTGTTTTGGATTAAATGTGTGCTATCTTCCTGTTTGATTCCTCCTTGTACGTATTGCACCCTATGCTTATTTGGAAAGGCTTGCTGGTGCGCGCACCCTTGCCGTGAGCGCATTGAGGAACGGATCCTTAGCAGCCTGCTGGGGGTGTCGCTGCCGGCAAGACACCTTGTCGTTCTTGGCGCAGCCACTTGAACTGCCGAGCAGACTCGAAACAGAACAAGGGCACTACCAATTGTGGCAGGGTCCTTCGCGTGCAGGTTTTCCATACAAGAAACAAAACTATTCAAGGAAAATAGTCTTACCTTTTTTTAAAAAAGGAAATCATCAAGGTTTGGCATGACTTAGCTTTTCACTGTCGTGTTCTCTTCCGCAAGATGCTACTTTGAATAGCGCCTGTTGGTGCCCATACTCTCTGTTCCCCCCGGCAAACCTGTATGCGAGGGAATCTTCTGTCCTTTGAGAAAAAGAAAGAAGAGAAAAATACGAACATGGAACCTTGGCGGCTCATTAGTACTTGCTAGAAAGAGTAGTATAATATCCTGGACAAGTTCAGTTCTTGTTGATTTTCATGTTTAAACATGAAAATCAACAAGAACTGTACATACTGAAAGTTATTCGACTGCACACAGGGTCAGCGCCTGGCTTTGTACATAGGGTTACATGCCTTGTCGGCAAGGCTAGTACAAAAAAGGGGTTGTCGGGGGTCCCGGCAACTGCACCTCATGGGTAAAACTTGCGAAGATGTTCGATATTCCAGGAGTTACTCACTGGAACACCATCTTTGGTGTCCAAGCGGAGTGCACCGGGCCTGGTGACTCATATTACCCGAAAAGAGTCTTTGGATAGCAACCCTCCACTCTTCTTGCCTCTCGGCAACAGGAGGAAAGTCAAGGCGTAGCTGTGCTCATGCCAATACTTCTACTCGTGTGGGTGGTAGCGACAAGCGCGAGGAACGGGGGGTGCTCGGACTTCTAACTACGTTAGAAGGAGCTCCATCACGGTTCCGCAGCCGTGCGCCTTTTTCACCAACATCTTGGCGTGCACGTCGGCCCTGCGCATCTCGAGAATGATGCTGAGGGCTCTTGCCGCGGCGACGCCCGGGGTCACTAACATCGCGGCGCTGCTCGTCGCGCACGACCTGGGAGGACCGTGGTGCATGCGTCAGCGGAGTCGTCTTCCTACCCTTGGAGGTCCCCGCGCCGCCCATAGGCAGCACGACCCCATCCTTGAGTACGGTGGTGTGCGGATCGTTGTCGCGGCTGCGGATGATGCCGCTCACTTGGCTCCTTGTAACAGAATGGCGTGGATGATCTTGATCTCCACCGCCACTAGCATCCACCCCGTTGCCCGTCCGTGCTAGCACGGGCAGACCGGCTCTACACGAACCGATCACCGTGATCGTCTTCTTCTTCGGAGCCATGGTGATGAAGAAACTGACGTACTAACTACCAGACCAGATTTGCACAACCTCTCCCCCTACCTAACGCGCCAAAGATGTCGAGGAAAATGACACCTATGGGATCACGAGGATCCCTTCTACAGTTGGTGGGGCGAGAGGATTTCACAAAGAGCAGGTCTGGGTTTCGTCATGAAGGATTTTTACCCAGGTTCGGGCCACCGAGAAGCGTAAAACTCTAGTCCTGCTTTGAGTGTGTATTTGATGTTCTTGAACCTTGACTAGCTGTTATGCGTGTCTCATCCAAAAGTTTGAATCCTCCTCCAGTACGCCTTGGGCCTCCTTTTATATGTCACAGGGGTCTCCACAGTGGCACACAAGAGGTGTAAAGTAGCTACAGTGCATATGCTTATCATTGACGTTGTAGGACAAATGCATTAAATGCGCTGCTTATGTGCCCTCCAACCTTATCGGGGACGGTAATGAGCCCGTCCTGTTCGCCGCTGCCTCACCCCATCTTGACACGCATCCAGGTTGATATGGCATGCAGCGTCAAGCTAATTGGTTAGCCGCTGCACTGGAGTAGTGGCAGGATCTTCACGAAGATCTGCATGCCACCACGCAGGTGCTTGCTTACTTGGCAAGCTGGCCGCCGCGCCGGAACGACCTTAGGGTGGCAGAACCTTGTCATGTGCGAGCCTTGTTGTGGCTTCACAGTTGTCCCCGGCAAGAGCCTTGTCGGGGTCTCGCAGTCGTCTCTGGCAAGAGCCTTGCTGGGGGGGCTTCACCCTTTGGTCTCCACAAAGATATGCATGCCACCAGTCTTCACAAAGATTTGCACGCTACTACGCATGTGCCCCCGAGCCTTGGTCTTGACGTTGTCGATGGTGTAAGAGTTCTCAGCCTCAAGGGTTTTGGCCTTGCTGGTGCTTAGCAGATTACCCCGAATAAAATCGTGTCGGGGCTTCGCGAGCCATCCCGCCAAGGATCTCGATGGCGGCCCAGCTTGTCTTCTGTTCTTTGTCTACTGGCTTGAATGCTGCCTTGGTAGTCTTGTATTTTGCCTTCTACTGCCCCATCAAGCCTCACCACAGGTGCGGCTACAACTGCCCGTGCACAAGTAAGGGGTACAAAAAGGGCCCAGACTTATGTACACCGACAAGTTTGGAAATCGTTCCTCAAGAAATCTCCATATAGTGTAAGCACATTCAAGAGTTGGCAAGCAAGTAATCAAATTTCTAGGCAATCCTCTAGTGATAAGATTATAGTTCTAATATTGTGAATCATATCAAGAGACTCATCGGGGGTAGGATGTAATGGGTCAACAATGGGTGCACAAGGGGTAGTAAGAGCAACTCCAATGGGGCGACTGAGGGAGTCCTGGACTAGGGGGTGTCCGGACAGCCGGACTATCAATATCCGCCGGACTCCCAGACTACGAAGATAGAAGATTGAGGACTCCGGCTCGTGTCCGGATGGTACTTTCCCTGGCGTGGAAGGCAAGCTTGGCGATACGGATATGTAGATCTCCTACCATTGTAACCGACTCTGTGTAACCCTAGCCTCCTTCGGTGTCTATATAAACCGGAGGGCTTTAGTCCGTAGGACAACATACATCTCAACAATCATACCATAGGCTAGCTTCTAGGCTTTAGCCTCCTTGATCTCGTGGTAGATCTACTCTTGTACTACCCATATCATCAATATTAATCAAGCAGGACGTAGGGTTTTACCTCCATCGAGAGGGCCCGAACCTGGGTAAAAACATCGTGTCCCCGCCTCTCGTTACCATCCGCCTAGACACACAGTTCGGGACCCCCTACCCGAGATCCGCCGGTTTTGACACCGACATTGGTGCTTTCATTGAGAGTTACTCTGTGACGTCGCCGATATAGAGGATGCCTCCACCCGTCTTCAAAGACGGTGTTTTCGCCGGAGGGCCTTGGCCGGCCAAACTATCCGCTTGGTGGTTTCTCATGACCGCCGTCCGCCGCCGCTTCGGCAATGACTTCTCAAGTCGTCGGAAGCAATCTTCGCGTCAGCCCTAAAGCTGCCGAACAGTTAGATCCAATAGAGCTGTCATCTGTTAACGAGCTCTTGGATCGCATCGCCGCCCTGGGAGTCGCTACGGACCACAACCAGATTGGGCTTAAAACCGATCTGAGAGAGATTAACTCTCCCCAGGCCACCCACCACGTTGCAGTGGTAGAGGAGCAATACGGTTACTCTTTGCCGGTGTTGAAGACAATTCATGTCCGGATTCCCGAACCCTCCATGCCGGATTCCCGCGGAGGGACGGACTTCGATCGAGCATTGAACTTAAAATCATGCATCGCCCCGGACTCGCTGGATTGCGCCCAAGCAGACCAAACTTCCAATTCGAAACTCCTTGGCCTTTGAGCCTCAAGATGGGCAGGATCCGATCTTATTCCACCCACCCGCCCGCACATATGCGATCTATCTCTAATACGGCAAGAGCCTACTGAAATAGTACATCACTACTGGGCCAGATTCCTCCTGGTTATGGACATGATAAAGGACTGCCGAGAGGAAAACGTAATATCAATTTTCTGCAATAACTGCACGGACAAGGGAATACTAAACGCCATTGATCATCGCAAAATTACGCGCTTCACCGATCCGGCCCATTGTACGAAGTATCAGGCGATGGAGAGTTTCCGGAAAACCGAAAATCAATTTTGGGACAATCCGGCCCCAAACCCAGTCTGAAGTAAAAGGGCGCCTTGCAATCAGGCCCCAGATGCAAAAACGAAAAAACAAAAACCCAATAAGGGAAACGGAACGATCGAGGGATGGCTCAATGGACCTCAGAACTTTATAGTACGAGGAGCCGCCCCAACACATAGCCTTCGAGCATGTTGGATATTACGGGCAGTGGCCAAAAGTGGCGAAGAGCTCCTAGCTCCGGAAACCACTCCAACAATACCAGACGGTATCAATAGGTCTCGAGACTTTCGTGATCAAATAATATGCGAAACGAACAATCCGCGAACTCGCCAAGTCTACCAAGTAGCAACAAAGAAATCCATGGAGCGACACAGCTATTACCTTCAATGCCAGCCGACGAGCCCACATTCCGAACAACCAGAGCCCCACCAGACCGGTACTTAGTCCCATAGTGGACGGCTTTCGACCGACAAAAGTCCTCATGGATGGCAGCAATGACTAAACCTCATTTACGAGGAAACTGCGAAAAATGGAAATCGATTGAGCCGATTGAGCGAAGCAGCACAACCTTTAGAGGAATAATCCCTAGCCGGGAAGCACGCTGCACCGGAAAAATCACACTCGATGTGGTGTTCGGCTCTCCGGACAATTACATATCCGAAGAAGTCACGTTCCAAGTGGCCCCGTTCAGCAGTGGGTATCACGCCGTACTAGGACGAGAGGCATTCATAATTTTTCAAGCAATACCTCATTATGGGTACATGAAGCTCAAAATGCCTGGGCCCAGCGGAATAATCACTCTCGCTAGTGATCCGGACATAGCACTCCGCGTCGAAAACAAGACAGCCGCACTAGCCCTCGAGGCACTTTCCGAATCCCTAGCGGCAGAAGAACTCACCGCGCTGCGCTCTACGGTGAACAGGGACGATGTGATACTCGACAAAAGATCCAAGTCCACCTCCTTCAAACCAGCAGATGAGATAATAAAATTCCAGGTCCATCCAACGGACCCAACAAAGACGGCCTCCATCGGGGCACAGTTGAACCCCGAAGTTGACGCCGCACTGCGTGAATTCCTTCGGGAAAATTGGGATATCTTCGCCTGGCATCCTTCGGACATGCCCGAATCCTCGCAGTTGGCGTAACACAGCCCAAACATCCTAAAGGATTTAAGCCACCAAACAGCTCTTCGACGATTTTCCGAGCCCAAAAGACAGGCAATGGGAGAAGAGCTAGCCAAACTATTGGAAGCCGGATTCATTAGAGATATTAAACATCCGGACTGGCTAGCAAATTTGGTGATGGTACCAAAGAAGGATAAATCCTGGTGCCTCTGTGTCGATTTTAAAGACCTCAATAAAGCTTGCCCAAAGGATCCCTTCCCTCTCCCCCGCATCGATCAAATTATTGATGCCACAGCAGGGCACGGTTCGTTGTGCTTCCTGGACGCATACTCTGGCTATCATCAAATCAAGATGGCGGAAGCAGACCAAGCCGCAACGGTGTTTATCACTCCATATGGACCATTCTGCTTCAACACGATGCCCTTCGGACTCAAAAACGCCGGCGCAACATATCAGCGCATGATTCAAACATGTCTCGCCACCCAGATCGGCAAAACAGTCACAGATACGAGACGACGTAGTCACAAAACAAAACACGCCGAAACTTTAGTAGACGATTTGAGGCTCACATTCGACAACCTCGAGCATATGACATCAAGTGAATCCGGAAAAATGCGTTGGCGCATCAGCCGGAAAGCTGCGGGCTTCATCGATCCGTAGAGGAATTGAAGCAAATCCGGCTAAAATCCGAGCTCTGTCACAGTTGGATATTCCAAATGACCTCAAGCAAATACAAAAATTAATAGGATGCGTGGCAGCCTTAAGCCGCTTTATCTCCCGTTTAGGAGAAAAGGCGTTGCCCCTCTATCGCCTCCTTAGGCGCACCGAACACTTCGAGTGGACGGATGCTGCCACCGCCAGACTCGAATAAATAAAGGCCATATTGGCAACAAATCCGGTCCTGGCTGCGCCCACTTTGGGCGAACCAATGTTGTTATACATCGCAGCAACGCATCAAGTCGTAAGCGCGGTCCTCGTCGTCGAACGAGCGACAGAAGGGCATAAATTCCGTCTTCCAAAACCAGTGTACTATGTATCCACTGTGTTAACCCCCTGTAAATCCCGTTACCCGCACTATCAGAAGATAGCATATGCGGTGTTCATGGCGTCTCGAAAGCTCCGACACTACTTTCAAGAGTGCTCGACAACAGTGGCCTCTGAAGTACCACTCAATGACATTATAAATAACCGCGACGCAACGGGCAGGATAGCAAAATGGGCCATCGAGCTCTTACCATTCGACATCACTATAAAGTCATACAAACCTCGACGAGCTATAAAGTCACAAGTTTTGGCTGACTTCGTCGCCGAATGGACTGATGCCGAACTCCCTAAAGAGTACGGCGCATACTCCAATTGGACTATGCATTTTGACGGCTCCAAAATGTTGGCGGATCGGGTCTGGCGCCGATCGATGTCCCCACCGGAGATACTGATCCAAGCGTTACTTCAAATAATGTACACGGACTCCAACAATGCAGCCGAATACGAGGCCCTATTACATGGTCTCCGGATGGCGGTCTCCATGGGCATTCAATGCCTAGAGGTGCGCGGGGACTCAAACCTTGCAATATCCCAAATAAACGGAGACTTCGACGCCAAGGATCCGAAAATGGCAGCATATCGCAACGTTGTCCTAAAAATGTCAGCTCGGTTTGAAGGACTCGAATTTCATCACATAGCCCGAGATAATAACCAAGCGGCCGACGTCCTGGCACGCATCGGTGCGAAACGTGATGCTGTCCCTCCAAATATCTTCCTGGAACGGCTCTTCAAGCCATCCGCATTTATGGGAAGAGGAGCCCGTAGCGACAAACCGAGAAGACCGCACCGGTGGTGATTGGCAGATGACATAACACCCTCCGCCCACGTCATAATGGCAGTAATCGCCGCGTGGACAGAACCTTTCCTAGCCTACTTACTTAGGCAGGAACTTCCCGACGACCAAAATGAGGCCCGCTGCATAGTTCGGCGATTGAAGGCCTACAAGGTCCACGAGGGAGAACTTTATAAGAAAAGTACTACCGGAGTCCTTCAAAGGTGTATCTCCAAGAGGAAGGGCGAAACCTCTGGCTGAAATTCATGCGGACTAGGCGGACACCACGCAGCAGCCCGGCCCTTGTAGGAAAGGCATTCCGCACAGATTTTATTGGCCGACGGCTCGGGCAGGCGCGACAGACTTGGTCCAGCGATGCGTTGGTTGTCGACTCTTTGCTAATCGAGCCATATGCCACCCACGCCCTCAAAACCATACCCATTACCTGGCCGTTCGCGGTCTGGGGGCTTGACATGGTTGGACCCCTTAAAGGGGGAACCCACAAGAAAAAGTACCTATTGGTCATGGTGGATAAGTTCACCAAATGGATAGAGGCCAAACCGGTCAAAACGGCAGAGTCCGGACCAGTGATAGACTTTATATCAGGGGTGGTACACCGTTACGGAGTCCCCCACAGCATCATCACCGACAACGGCACGAACTTCATGGCCGATGAGGTTAAGTCATGGTGCAAAACTATGGGCATCAAGCTCGACTATGCGTCAGTCTATCACCCTCAAACCAACGGTCAAGTGGAAAGAGCAAATGGTCTAATAATGAGCGGCATTAAACCCAGACTAGTGAGGTCACTCACTAAATCCGACGCACAATGAGTCGAGGAGCTCGACTCCGTACTCTGGGGGCTGCGGACAACGCTTAACTGTACTACCGGATTCACACCATTTTTTATGGTATACGGCGCAGAGGCAGTCTTGCCCTGTGACATTATTCATGACTCACCTCGAGTGCGCATGTATGAGGAAAGAGAGGCCAAGCTTGATCGGCGGGACAGCTTGGACACATTGAGGAAGAACGGACGTCGCGAAGGCTCGCTCCGCATTCTATTAGCAGCAGGTCGAAGATATCAAAGGTAGAAGTACGGGCCAAGACTTACAACGTTGGTGAACTAGTTCTACGATGCGGACAAGAAAAGGACAAGCTCAAGCCCGGATGGGAGGGCCCTTCATTATTGATCAAGTATCGACCGCGGAGCATACCGTCTGTAAATCGTCGGATAACCGACTCGAGCCGAACCCATGGAACGCAGCCCTCCTCCGACGATTCTCGCCTAGCGCCGGACTAAGAGTTCGTCCCTTCCCCATCCAAACTTTTTACTTGGCTGTCTTTTGTTTCTCTTTTTTATCCTTTTCACTTAAAGCCCTTCCGGGCCTATTTTTGCATTCTTTGCATATGCATGATGTGCCATCCGCACTCATTATTCCTGGGGGCTTCTTGTACAGAAGCTTAATTATACGGGTTTCATACCCAACACATGTGTCAAGCTTCCACATGTACCTTTTACTCGCCATTATATGCATCGATATGACTTAAGTTTTGGCCAAGCTGGGTTGCCTGGCTCCTGTGCTTACCCCTACATTCCCGATTGTTCGGCTAGGAGGTAAAGGAGCACCTCTGCGATTATTACCGCTGGTCACCGGATGTGTACCTCAGACTGGGTGAAGCCGAAAGCTAGCGTTCTTAAGGGAATATTCGGTCGGTGATTTAAAAGATGACTTTTTACTTATTTTATCTATCTGCCCCCAGATGTTTTACTGCTTTCTTTGCAGTCCGGACATGCACTTTAGGGCATGCCTCCCAGCGAAAGGAACCCTTAATGGAACTATTCTCCCTGGAAGATGTTTCTTACTAACCATGTAATATAACATAACTAGTTGGGCACTTGTGCGATAAAGCACTAATGACCCTACGCTTTGGTCTCCATGCATACCCGGTTTTTCATAACCGAGACGGTATTCGGACACACTCCGGACTCTAGGGTCCCGAGGTCGAAGCGAAAAGGTCGGCAAAGACAAATGATCTAAAATCCGGCTAGAAGGCATTTCACATGTCACTTTACAGGATAACATACATTGTCAAATTTATTGATTGTATTCCTCCTCAATCCCGTCTAACAGGCTGTCTAGTTTACAGTCCCGTTGGGAAAATTTAGCAGCCAGCTCTACTTGGCTGTACACTAAACTCACAGGGATCTCCTTCCCATCGGGTCCCACCGGTCCAACTTCGGCCATGTGGTTGGGATCCGCCTTCTTGTACCGTGTCTTCACCATGGCCCAAGCTTCCCTGGCACCTTGACGGCAAGCTGAAATCTTCCACAAACGGAAGCGCTGCAGCACTCCCTGTAGCTTCTCCGCAAGCTCCCCGAGGCCCTCGGGAAGGGTGAGGGCTGGCCATAAAGCCTGAACGACGCCACTCATTGCCTGCCGAACTCGTTCGAGTAGCTGCAACAGTTCGGGAAGTTGATCACCCATTGATATGGGCATCTCCTCTGCAGGACGACCCGTGAGTATACCTACAAGACATATCATGTCAAAATACTTCCTCGCCGAACTCTTCTTTTCAAAAGAGTCCGCTCAAGCACTTACTATATATGCCGCGACGAAGTTGTTAATTCTCCTTAACGGAGCCGGACAGCTCGGCCTGTGCGCCTTTCAGCTCTTCTTCGAGCTTGGCGTTGGCATCTTGGAGCTTGTTCCTTTCCTGCTGAACCCTATTCAGCACACTCTCGCCGACCTTTAGTCGGGCGCAGCAATGCCTCGCTGTCCGGATCTTGTCCGCGGTACCGCAATGTCATTATTAGACTTCATGGCGCGCGCCGACAGTAGCTTATATTTATTAATAAAATGTGTTACCAGGAGGGTCTTTCCATCTCCTCCTCTGGCGGCAAGTGCGACCTCAAGTTGGGCCTTGCAATCTTGCAGCTCGAGAGACAGCTGGGAGTTCTTCTCGTTAAGTGCCTGAATTTACAATGATCCTTAAATCAGTTAGCATAACTAATTTAAGTCTCGGGAACTCTTGGTATATACAACCATTAAAATTCCCTTACCCATATGTCTTTAACATCTTTGCTCCGTGGCTCTGGTAAAACCATTTTGAGCAGCACGGAGATCGCGATCCTGCGTTAAAGGCATCCAATGCCTCGGGAAAAGCTTCTTGAAATCTTGTCCGTGGCGCCTATGGTTCATAGCTCTCCACCTCGAGACTTGGTGGCGGATAGTCTGTCGGTATCCTCCGTTGGAGCAGGATCCGGTTCGCGTCTTGCGCTTGCCCTCCCCCTCGGTCCGGCGGCTGGAGCCCGGCCGTGTTGGTCGGATCGGCAATTCCTGCGCCGCATGATCCGGGCGGCGCTTTTTCTCCTAGAGATCATGAGCATTCAGGCGTTTCCTCGGAGCGTTGCTCAAAACTTGAATACTGAGCTATACCTTTGCGGCGACGTCTCATTCGCGACCGCGCTCCTTTTCCGCTCGCTGGTTCGGACTGGCCTCGTTAGTCGGCCCGCTGGCTCGGCTTCTCGCCGTAAAGGCGTTTCCGCAAATGACCATCGTTCACGAAGGTCAGAAATGGGCAGGGAAGAGACACTGGAGTCCGGACTTCGGTCGCGGTCTCCTGGGAAGCCGGACTTAGTCCGGGGTAGTCTGCCGTAATGGCAACCGAGCATTGTCTATGCTTGAGTGGTGATACACCCGTCGATCAGCTCCACCTCGATGTCCGGGTCCTCTTGGAGGCGAGGCCCGTGGATCCGTCTCGGATCTTGGGTTATGGAGCAGGACTCACCATGTCCTCCACAGTCCGGCGCAGATCCTGTGTCGAAGACATAATGTGAGAAGCTTAAAACTTCGAAAGCGTGGGTTGAGCCCTTCAAGGTGTTTACTTACCCATCCTCTGGGGTTGATCATGGAAAACCCATTCAAAGGGTTCGTCCGAAGGAAATCCTCCTTCTCCCCCTTCTACAGGCTGGATAGGATCTTCACCAGATCCTCGGTTGAATCCAGCCCTTTGCGGCCGTGCCGGGTAGCATCGTCTTCCCCGTTGAAATCCCACATGGGGTGGCCTCTGTATTGCAGTGGTTGTACCCCTCGCTTTATGCATGTCGACATGACTCCAATCATGGTCAAGCCGGAATGAGCCATTAATCTTATCCGGCCAATCAAGTAATCGACGCTCTTGTCTTCCTCCAATCGGGGCTCATGGGCGCCGGTGAGGCGTTTCTTCAAGGGAGCAGTACTAAACTCCGGGAGGCCGATCCGGACTGGATCTGGCAGCGGGGCGTCTCCAATATAAAAGCACTCCGAGGTCCAGTCTTCGGACGCCTTCTTGGGAGTGCCGGATAGGTATCCGTTCCCGGCGATGCGCAATATTTCGGCGCCGCCCACTTGATATATGGACCCCTGGTGAGAACGGGGTACGAGGCAAAACAGCCTCTTCCACAATGCAAAATGGGGCTCGATGCACAGGAATAGCTCGCAAAGAGCTACGTAGCCCACGACATGCAGCACAGAGGCGGGCGTGAGGTGGTGGAGCTGGAGTCCGTAGAACTTCAGTGAGCCCGCGGAGGAGCGGATGTATTGGAAATCGAGCCCCTTATCGGATAGGGGACGGCACACTCGCTCCCCTTATTGGGGCTTGGAGTGTCCTCCGCTTTGCCTCCCACCTTGATAAGTAACCAGTCCGGCTCGGACTGGAACCATGAAGGCCGGAGGGAGAAACCCCTCCGTTTGGAGCTTAACTAGCTCGTTGTGCGAAACAGAGCATCTCCTCCAATTCCCCGGCGGTGGGCTGGGAGCACGTGAAGAAGAGCCACGTTGATGATCCATGGTGGAATGGATTTCTAGGTCAGAGGCGCTTCGATGGAGTATACGTGGGAGGAAGACGGTGCGGTTTGGATCTGGATTCTTGCCTCTTTTATAGGCGGACGACTCGCACAATTTGGGGGTGAAATGTAAAAGACACCCTGGCTTTTTGCATTCGTGCGACGTGTGGAAGAGGGCCATTATTTGGCGTAGAAGCCGAGGAACACAGTATTCAAGATGAAGCCGGACACTATTCGGCAGGTACATGGAATTTGAAGGGAGAACCCGCCTTGCAATGCCGAAGACTATAAACACGCTGGACTTATCATCATTGAAGCCTGGTTCGGGGGCTACTGAGGGAGTCCTGGACTAGGGGGTGTCCGGACAGCCGGACTATCAATATCCGCCGGACTCCCAGACTACAAAGATAGAAGATTGAGGACTCCGGCTCGTGTCCGGATGGTACTTTCCTTGGCGTGGAAGGCAAGCTTGGCGATACGGATATGTAGATCTCCTACCATTGTAACCGACTCTATGTAACCCTAGCCTCCTCCGGTGTCTATATAAACCGGAGGGCTTTAGTCCGTAGGACAACATACATCTCAACAATCATACCATAGGCTAGCTTCTAGGGTTTAGCCTCCTTGATCTCGTGGTAGATCTACTCTTGTACTACCCATATCATCAATATTAATCAAGCAGGACGTAGGGTTTTACCTCCATCGAGAGGGCCTGAACCTGGGTAAAAACATCGTGTCCCCCGTCTCCTGTTACCATCCGCCTAGACGCACAGTTCGGGACCCCCTACCCGAGATCCGCCGGTTTTGACACCGACAGCGACCCAAACAAACGGCTATTTCGTCCGCTTTTTGTCCGTTTGGGTCGATCGCCCGCCCGGCGTCTGCCCTGTTTTAGATATGGGTCGGCAGGGCGTCCAACGCGCCGACCCATATGTGCCAGCATGCCTGCCTATTTTGAAAGCCACCCGCTCTCTCGGTTGCGATTCAACACCGGAAGGTGGCCCAGAATGGAGCCACAGAACGATGGCTGCTTGGCTGTTGAGGTGGTGATGGACCAACACGGCATCCAATATCTCCTCCTCGTCATCGGAGGATGAATCGTCAGAGTCGCAAAGGAAATTGTGAAAAAAGAACTCGTCGGCGGAGTCCATTTTGTACCTTGGCAAACTGTCGAACAACTTGCGGGCTTCGGGGAAGGAGACGGCCGACGAAGGGAGTCGCAGCGCGCACGGTCCAGCTGATGTCCTACCGGCGTCCGACGAGCGTGCCAGTGAGGATCTGGCTGGGCGGCGAGGTGGCTTCTTCGTCGGGGGCAGCTGTGTGGTGGGGGCACGGGGGGTGGGAAGCACTCGGCTCCTGGCGGCAAGATGGCGATGGCGGGCAACCTGGGAGTGGGCGGCGTAGCTGGGCAGATGTGGAGGCCCTGATAGCTGGCACACTCGCTGGCAAAAAAATGGGTGGCGGCGTCGGTGATGGCGGAGGGGGCGAGGGTTGCTATTGGATTGGGGAGGGCGATGTGACACAGACCAGCGGGCCCGGGGGAGGAGAGGGGCGAGCGGGCGTGCGTCCGTTGCGTGTCCGCGCCGATGCAAATCCGGCTAAAAAATTGGCCGGGAATGGGTCGCTCGCGGACGAAAAGCGGACGCGCGTCCATTTGGGTCGGCGTGTTGGGCCGACTTTTCTGTCCGTGCCGACCCAAACGGACGGCGGCGGACGAAATGGGTCGCACCATTGGAGTTGCTCTAATGTACTTGTTCAAGTGATATTCATTGAAAATCTCAAGCATCTCATTTTTCCAAGCATTATAGAACTTTCCGTCAAGCATAGGCACTCTACGTCTAATACTCCCAATCACAGACTCATCCATCTTCCTCCAATGGTGATTAAACCAAAGCAATGGATACCCAAGCTCTGATAACAATTGAAAGGATCGAGAAGAGCTGTCTAGAGGTGGGGTGATTAGACCCTCAACAAGTAAAGGTAGTAGTTTTTAAGTTTTTCAAGTTGAGGTTGAAGATTAGCACCATTTCAAACATTCACAATACTTATCAAGCAAGCATGGCAAGAGTATATGAGTAGCGGAAAGTAAAGCATGCAACTTCCAAGAAAGTAAAGGGATGGGATTGGAGTGTGCAAATGCAACTGGAGACACGGAGATTTTTGGCGTTGTTCTGATAGGAGGTGCTATCGTACATCCACGTTGGTGGAGACTTCAACCCACGAAGGGTAACGGTTGCGCGAGTCCACGGAGGGCTCCGCCCACGAAGGGTCCACGAAGAAGCAACCTTATCTATCCCACCATGGCCATCGCGCATGAAGGACTTGCCTTACTTGGGTAGATCTTCATGAAGTAGGCGATCTCCTTGCCCTTACAAACTCCTTGGTTCAACTCCACAATGTTGAAGGAGGCTCCCAAGTGAGACCTAACCAATCTAGGAGACACCACTCTCCAAAAGGTAATATATGGTGTGTTGATGATGAACTCCATGCTCTTGTGCTTCAAATGATAGTATCCCCAACACTCAACTCTCTCTCACAGATTTGGATATGGTGGTAAGATGATTTGAGTGGAAAGTAACTTGGGGAAGGCTAGAGATCAATATTCTTGTGGTTGGATTGGAATGTCTTGGTCTCAACACATGAGTAGGTGGTTCTCTCTCAGAAAATAAGTAGTGGAAGTGTAGGCACATTCTGATGGCTCTCTCTCGAATGGAGAAGGGGGTGGAGGGGTATATATATAGCATCCACACAAAATCTAGCTGTTACATACAATTTACCAAACTCGGTGGGACCGAATAGTGAAACTCGGTCAGACCGATATGGTTCAAAATGTTAACGTTAGAGTTTTTGGTGGGACCAATGTGCTAGGGTTAGGGCAAAACCTCATCTCGGTGAGACCGAGTGTATGAGGATTCCGCCAAAGCGCACCATCCAAGCGGTGGTGACCACTGTGGATGGGCGATGCGGCCGCCTATTATGACCAGCGGCTCGGGCGCGCCATTAATATGGAGTAGTGGGCGCGAGGCAGGCGACGGTCAAAGGGCTGGCTCGCCTCCCGGTGAGCCTATGCAGCGGACTGCTGGCATGCTTACCGTCATTTCACACAGCTACTAGCACGCCTCCCGGTGACACTGCGCAGCAAACACGTGCATGCCTCCCAGTCTGCCTACGCAGCAGACTTCTCACATGTGTCCTGTCAACTCATGCATGCTCGTACGGCACACGGGACGCATGGCAGTACGTATTATATTGTTTTTCCTTTTTGATGATTAATTCTGTCGATTTATTGCTTAAACGAAGCATGACACGTACATTGCTGGTCTAACACCCACGGTTCGAATTAATAATCCGTTTGTGATATTGGTTGCTAATTATTAATAATCTCCCATTTGTAAGAAGATTATATCAAAACTTGTCTCAAATATGACAAAACAAATATAATATCACGGCCTATTGGTGTCTGTCGGTGTCAAAACCGGCGGATCTCGGGTAGGGGGTCCCGAACTATGCGTCTAGGCGGATGGTAACAGGAGACAAGGGACACAATGTTTTTACCCAGGTTCGGGCCCTCTCGATGGAGGTAAAACCCTACTCTTGCTTGATTGATATTGATGATATGGGTAGTACAAGAGTGGATCTACCACGAGATCAAGGAGGCTAAACCCTAGAAGCTAGCCTATGGTAGAATTGTTGTTGTCCTAGGGACTAAAACCCCTCCGGTTTATATAGACACCGGGGAGGGTGTAACGCCCCGGATTCGATGCGCCAGGTGTCTGCCAGTTATTCGCCGTCGTTGCCATGTCATTTGCTTGCGTATTGCACTTTGCCATGTCATCATCTGCATTTCATATCATGTCATCATGTGCATCTCATTTTGCATGCGTGTTCGTCTCAGGCATCCGAGCATTTTTCCCGTTGTCCGTTTTGCGATCCGGCACTCCTATGTCCTCCGGCATCCCCTTTTTGTCTCTCGTTGTGAGCGGGTGTTAAACTTTCTCGGAATGGCCCGAGGTTTGCCAAGCGTCCTTGGTATAGCACCGGTAGACCGCCTGTCAAGTTTCGTGCCATTTGGAGGTCGTTTGGTACTCCAACGGTTAACCGGGTAACCGTAAAGGCCTCTTATGTGTGCAGCCCAACACCCCTTCCAAAGTGGCCCAAAGCCCAGCAAACTCCCCCCATGCTCTCGGTCGTTCGATCACGATCGCGTGGCCGAAAACCGCTCCTCATTTGGACTCTCCTAGCTCCCTCTACCTATATATAGACCCTCCCCTTCCATTTTCGCGGTCTAACCCTAGCCTTCCTCTTCCTCGCGCCGCCGGACGCGTCCGCGCCGCCGCCGGACATGTCTGCCGCCCCGCAGCCACGTCACTCCAGCCTATCAGAGAGCGACACGTCAGCCGCCGCGCCCCGCCCACTCCGCCGCCGCCGCCCGTGGCCTCGCGCCCCGCCCGGCGCCTAAGCAGTTGCTGCTGCCGCCGCTCCTCCGCCTCCGCCTCCGTCCGCTAGCTGGCGCCGCCGCATGCCTCCGCTTCGCCGCCGGTCGCCCTAACCACCACCGCGGCGCCTCGCCGCCGGAGCGCCTCGTCGTCGACCTCCTCCGCCTCCCTGCGTCGGGATCCGGCCGGATCCGGCGAGATCCGGCCCAGATCCGCCATCTCCGGCCACCCCGGCGTCTCTCCCGTCGTCTCTGGCGAGTTCTCCGGTCGTCCTCGAAATCCGTGCTACGAGGTTGAATTTCCACCCCTCCATTTTGCACTAAGTCCCGTATATTCATACATTATCATGCCATGTTCATCATGTTGCACCTCTGCATCCGTAGCTCCGTTTCGTGCGAGTAATATGTCAAATTGTTCGTCGACGAGTACTTCATTTCATTCCATTGCATCATTTTCATTTGAGCTCATCTTGATGCCCGAAATGCTGTTGGAAGAGTGCATGTTGATGTTAACCTGCTGAAACTGTTATAACTTGCTCATTTGTCATTTTTGCCATGATTGATGTGTGCATCCTATCAGGTTGAGCTCTACATGTGTTTTGATCTATGCTATGCCATCTTTCCAGGGGTGCCATCCATGTATTTTTGTCATTTGTGTGCTGAGTGCATCGAGCTTGTTAAGTAGGGTACTTGCTGTTGCTGTTTTCCTGGCAGATTCTGTTATATTTTGTTGTTATGTTAACATGCTTCTACAAGTCATTTCGTGCATTATTTTGGAGATGTTCACTAAGGATGTTTTGTTATACATGTCTTTCTCTATCTATTCATGCCCTTGGTTGAAATTATAGCCTGCTGGAACATGTTGTAATCTTGTTCCAAAGTTGCTAAATGATGTTGCTGTCAACCTGTTAACATGAAGTTCAGTTTTGGCCATATGCTTTTCTAGTGATCCATGCACCCTATGAACTTGTTCTTGCCATGCTTAGCTTCATAAACATGTCTTCTTACTGTTGGTTACCTTTCCATGCCATGTATTGCTCTGTGATGAGTGGTTCAAGCTCACAAACATGCCTACTTATTGTTGTTCCTGCCATGTATGAATCTATAATATAACTTGCCATGTTTACATGGGCGCCATCATATTTTCTGTGCCCTTTTGGCTCATGGGCAGTAAGGGACTTTTGCTCTATGCATTTAGTAGATTCATGCCATGCCTTTGTTTGCCATTATAAGTTCCTGTAACATGTTGTTTGATAGCTCTAAACCATGCAACCTGATGTTATTTCCTGATAAGTCTGAAACTGTTATTATTTGCAATCTTTCCATGTCTTTTTGAGCATGTTCTAGTTGTTTCTGGAGATAGCTCAGTGTTCATGTTTTGTTATGCTTTACCTGCACTTCATGCCCATGCCTTTTGTTATTATGTTGGGGTGCTGTAGCATGTTGTTTTGGTGCTTGCGATATGCCTAGTTGCTGTTATGGACAGATTGTTGCTATGACTTGTATAGAGTGTATGTGTTGCACCGTTGCTCCGTTTTGAGTGTGCTCTATATGAAACTTGCTTGATTTTGCATGTTCTTTCATATTACCATGTTGCATCCTTGTTTTGGTGTGTTTTCTTGATGTTTGTATGCATTTTGCATCAATGCCATGTTTAACTTGTTTTGCTCATATCTTCTAGGCCGTAGCTCCGAACTAAATGAACTTTATATGTAACTTGACTAGAATCTTGTGTAGATCATCTTGGTGCACTTTAACTTGCTGTTTAACAACTTGAACATAAGGTTTATTCAGATCTGGACCAATTTCTAAATTTGCATAAGAGGACTTACCGGAATTGTTATATGTTGTTTCCGGCCTCATTTAAACTTGCCTTGATGTGTTGTTCTTGTTTGCATCACCTCTTGTCATGAGTAGCTTCATGTAGCCTTTACATGCATCATACTTGTTTGTGCATCATGCCATGTTTATGCTTGTGCATTTACCATGTTGTTTGTTTTCTTTTCGGTGTTGCTTCTTAGTTCCGGTAACGTTGCGTTCGTGAGGATTCGTTCGACTACGTTGGTTCATCTTCTTCATGGACTCATTCTTCTTCCTTGCGGGATTTCAGGCAAGATGACCGCTACCCTGGATCTCATTACTATCATTGCCATGCTAGTTGCTTCGTTCTATCGCTATGCTGCGTTACCTATCATTTGCTCTTCAAGCCTCCCAAATTGCCATGAACCTCTAACCTTTGACACCATTCCTAGCAAACCGTTGCTTGGCTATGTTACCGCTTTTGCTCAGCCCCTCTTATAGCATTGCTAGCTGCAGGTGAAGTTGAAGATTGCTCCATGGTGGACAGGGTTATGTTGGGATATCACAATATCTCTTATATTATTAATGCATCTATATATTTGGTAATGGGTGAAAGGCTCGGCCTTATGTCTGGTGTTTTGTTCCACTCTTGCCGCCCTAGTTTTCGTCATACCGGTGTTATGTTCCCGGATTTTTGCGTTCCTAACGCGGTCGGGTGATTTATGGGACCCCCCTGACAGTTCGCTTTGAATAAAACTTGTCCAGCAAGGCCCAACCTTGGTTTTACCATTTGCCTCACCACCACCTATACCCTTCCCTTGGGTCGGCCAACCCAAGGGTCATCTTTATTTTAGCCCCCGGGCGGTGCTTGTCTAAGTGTTGGTCCGAATCGAGCTACTTGAGGGCCACCTCGGGGAAACTCGAAGTCTGGTTTTACTCGTAGCTTGTCTCATCCGGTGTTGCCCTGAGAACGAGATATGTGCAGCTCCTATCGGGATTGTCGGCGCATCGGGCGGCTTTGCTGGTCTTGTTTTACCATTGTTGAAATGTCTTGTAAACCGGGATTCCGAGACTGATCGGGTCTTCCTGGGAGAAGGAATATCCTTCGTTGATCGCGAGAGCTTATCATGGGCTAAGTTGGGACACCCCTGCAGGGTATAAACTTTCGAGAGCCGTGCCCGCGGTTATGTGGCAGATGGGAATTTGTTAATGTCCGATTGTAGATAACTTGATACCAGATCTGAATTAAAACGCATCAACCGCGTGTGTAGCCGTGATGGTCTCTTCTCGGCAGAGTCCGGGAAGTGAACACGGTTTCTGTGTTATGTTTGACGTAAGTAGGGGTTCAGGATCACCTCTTGATCATTACTAGCTTCATGACCATTCCTTTGTTTCTCTTCTCGCTCTCATTTGCGTATGCTAGCCACCATATCATGCTTAGTCACTGCTGCAACCTCACCACTTTACCCCTTCCTTACCCATTAAGCTTTGCTAGTCTTGATCCCATGGTAATGGGATTGCTGAGTCCTCGTGGCTCATGTGATGACTACACCAACGATTCTTGGTACAGGTTATGCGATGATCATGACGCGAGAGCGATGTTTGCTTGTTTTGGAGTTCTCCTTCTGCTTCTTCTTCGATCAGGGGATAGGTTCCAGGTCGGCAGCCTGGGCTAGCAGGGTTGATGTCATTTGAGTTTCTGTTTGTGATTCATCCGTAGTCGGATGTTGTTCTTGTATGTTGTATTGTTGTATTCGTGTGGCATTGGATGCCTCTTGTATGTATCCCCACTATTATGTAATGTTGATGTAATGATATCCACCTTGCAAAAGCGTTTCAATATGCGGGTCTATCCTTGGTGGGACCTTCGAGTTCCTCTTGGATAGGGTCGCATATTGGGCGTGACAGAGGGCTAGGGTTACACAGAGTCGGTTACAATGGTAGTGGATCTACATATCCGTATCGCCAAACTTGCCTTCCACGCCAAGGAAAGTCCCATCCGGACATGGGACAAAGTCTTCAATCTTGCATCTTCATAGTCGTGGAGTCCGGCCGATGATGATAGTTCGGCTATCCGGACACCCCCTAGTCCAGGACTCCCTCAGTAGCCCCTGAACTAGACTTCAATGACGATGAGTCCGGTGCGCATATTGCCTTCGGCATTGCAAGGCGGGTTCCTCCTCCGAATAATTCATAGAAGATTGTGAACGCCAGGATAGTGTCCGGCTCTGTAAAATAAATTCCACATACCACCGTAGAGAGAATAATATTTACACAAGTTCAATCTGCTGACGTATTTTGTGGCGTGACGTCACACCACTACCAAGCCTTTACTCGAATCGTTTCTATTATACCACCTCAGTGCGTTTAGCGAAGCGGTTTCCTTAGCATGTCTTGTCGAAGCAGAGATCGTGTTCCCCTTATTTCGGGATTCCCATGAATACGGACGTGGGTAACCCAACCGTGCCATTGATTGTGGCGCTCGGGAGATAAGCGAGTTTTACCAGACCGGTAGGGACGCATAGTTTTCGTCCGCCCATATATAAGGGGATAAGGATCCACCTCTTTTACCTACGCCTTCTTCCTCCTTTGCTTATCCATCTCCGCGCACTCGAGCTCCAGCGCCAAGTCCGCACATCTCACCTCGACCTTCTCCAGCCATGTCCGGAGCGGGAGGCAAGTGGATGGCCTCCTCAGTTACGGAGGGGCACATTGAGAAGCTGCGCAGCGCCGGATATCTGTCCAGCGACATCGTGCATCGGCTCCCCGACGAGGGGCAGCTCATCCCCACCCCCAGGCCCCGTGAGAGGGTCGTATTCCTTCCCCACTTCCTCCCCGGACTGGGCTTCCCACTCCACCCCTTCGTCCGGGGGCTCATGTACTACTACGGCCTGGATTTCCACGATCTGGCCCCAAATTTCATCCTCAATATCTCGGCGTTTATCGTGGTAATGCGAGGCCTTCCTCGCATCCAGCCCACCGGCTTGTGGCTAAAGACCTTCAATGTCAAGCCGAAGGTTGTGAAGGGCAGCCAAGCGGAGTGCGGAGGCGCCATGGTGGGAAAAATGTCCAACGTCACTTGGCTTGAGGGTGCCTTCGTGGAATCCATCAAAGGGTGGTAATCGGGGTGGTTCTACATCACCGAGCCGCGTGACCCTAAATGGGCAGCGACCCCCGAATTCAGATCTGGCATCCCCATGCAGCTCACCTCCTGGAAAGTGAAGGGCTTGCTATGGGGTAGTTCGGAAGAGCTGACCGGACTCGAGTCCGGTCTCCAGACCCTGGTGAACAAGAAGCTTAAGCTTGTCAACGTGATCCAGGTCATGCTCGTCCGCCGGATTCTCCCCTGCTAGCAACGGGCCTTCAATTTGTGGGAGTTTGATCCGCCACAACACCGGACCTTGAGTGGGCTCTTCGACACTACGTACGAAGCTGCCTGGAGGGTGCTGTTCAAGGGCGCCGAAGCTCCCGCATCCGCTACCGAAGATCGCGGATTCAGCACGCAGCGTCCGGCTGGCGAGGTAAGCTATGTTATCCATTATGGGACACTTGCTTTTCATAGTATGACTCTATGCGGGATCTAAACTCCCAATACCTTTAACAGGACTGTCAGAAGACGTCCGGATAGGTTAACTGTCCGGCCCCCCTCCCAGAAGACCCAGCGGACACCCGTTTGACGGGGCTGCTAGTCCCGGCACTTTACGTGGTGCCGGAGAAGAAGGCCAAGAAGAAGGCCACGGGAACCCGAAGGAGTTCCCGGTGTCAGGTGGTATCGGACTCATCGTCCGATGACTCCGAGGCGGACTCCTCCCACGAAGACAAGGAGGAGAAGAAAGAGGCCTCTCCCCCAGCGAGGGGAGAGAAGAATAGGAAGGCCTCCCCAACGAGGGAGGCCGAAGGGTCCAAGAAGGGAAGGACCCTTCCCCCGGACTGCTCCGCCAACGTTGGCGATGGCAACGAGGAGTGGCCCTCAAGGGCCAAGCCTCTGGCGAGATCGTAAGTATCCGGACTCCTAGATAATTTATAATTTTTCTTTTTGCCACACGGTGTCTTTCAAATGCCGCATACAACCTGTAGTCCGGCCAAGGACGATCTTCCCGCTTCGTCGAGCTGGTCCTTGGGCACGTCGGATATGGATTGTCTTCCGACCGCCTCCACCCCTCGTGACGCTGACGACATCGAGGTGAGATCCCAGGAAGGGACCCGCCAGGAGGAGGAGGCCCCGGAGGTGCCGCAGGGCAACCTCCCGGACTTTGCACCGGACTCCGCACCGGAACCTGTAGTGGTTCCGGAGTCCGGCGAGCGGCCCCTTCGTAAGAAGGGCAAGACTGCGACACCGGCGGCCTCCGTCCAACCGGAGGCGCCGGATAACTTGCTGGAGGCGCTCAACGGCGCTTCCATCAAAGAAGAACACTGCACTGTCATGACTGCGGTGATTCAGAAGGTTTAGCTCGCCAAGAGCGGGCTGACCGAAGCCTGCAGCAGCCTTCTAACAGGCTTTGAGGTAAGAATTTTAAGATGTGTAATATAATACCGCATAGACAGTAGCCCCTGATGCTTGGTTCGGTGTTTGCAAAGAAAACCCGGACTGAGGATCTAAAAAGATATATGCAGGAGTCTTAAAAATATGTCAATATGGGTTTGCAGGCTGCTGCTTGACCTCTGCCAGACCGATGCGGAGGTCAATGCTTTGAAGCGAGCCTCGGCGGTCCGAGAGCGAGCTCGGCCATGCCAAGAAGGGTCGAGGACAAGGAAGGTGAGTAACACCAGATTAAGGTTGTACCTTCTGAGAAAAGGATTTGGTTGCAAGAGATATAACAAGGATAACGTGGGTACTCGGGGCCCATGAGCAGGTGGCGACCTAAAGGAGGTGTGTCCGCCGAGCATAATGCTTGCCGCGGAGTGAGCCGAGCGAGAGAAGGGAGGCACGGGTGGCGGAGGTGCAGCAAGAGCTCCGGTGCTCGTGGAAAAACATGAGAGTTTGGGCGTGACTCAAAGACTCGAGTCCGAGCTTGCATCGGCTTTTGAGAGTGCCAAAGCCGCTAAGGCCGAAGCCCACAAGGCCCTCCAGAAATCGAGGCGTTGAAGAAGATAGCGGCGGGTAAGGCATTTTCATGCAAAGCAAGCATGTGAATGTGAATTACCTATTACTTACCCGGTCGGAGCTCTCTAGGAGCGTTCACAGATCTGCCCATGGCGTGTCCGATCTGCCGCTTTCACCGGGCCGAGGAGGGAGCTCGACGGAGAAGGTCTTCGGTCTCGATATCTTTGAGGCCGGACATCCGTGCTTTTAGCGACCGGTCAAGCGGCTGGTCGAGCTCACAAGGTGGCCGAACAGGCCATGAAGGGCCTCATAGTTGGCCTGTGGCCCAAGGAGGCCATGCACAGGAGCTACTTGCCTGGTGCGGCGGCTGGTGGATCGTGTCCCGGGGTTGAAGTCGTCAAGCACTCACTTTGCATTGAAGGTGCCGTCGGGCCTTGCCCGCAAAGGTGCTTTGGGCAGGATGATGGACGAGAAGCTTGTGACGGACGCGCCACCCACGGGCAAGGAGTATCGCACACCCGAAATGTATTATAAGAGTGTCCTGAAGGGTGCCCGCATGATTGCGGGTGAGTGCTCCAAAGATGTAATATTTGAGTAGACTCGCATTTTGTTATCATGTGCGCTGAAAACTTTGTTCATATGCGCTAAGCAACGCTTGTTAATTTAAAATATTACCTTCTGTGCGGCCGTTTATCAAATCTGAGAGATGGCAAGTCGTCGGCTTCAGCTCCCATGCCACAAGTGCTGGGGTGTTCGGGATAAACTTGAGCGCTCTTGTTCCCATTTTTGGGTCCATCTAGGGAGGCGTTCAACACAACGAACGAGGCAACCAGACTTATAATGCTTGAACACTCTCACTTAGCCATAGAATTCTATAATTTTAAATTTCGGCGAAGCCCCTAGTGTTCGGAAGACCGAGTTCGGGGCGCTATCCACGCCTGGGCCGGACAAAGCCGGTTCCTCGCTCTAAGCGGCATAAGTCTTTAGGGACTCGAAAAAACCTCTCGAACAGCGACCAGCTCTCGCCTTATCATGACGGTCAGTTTTAGCTTTCTCCACTGAGGCGCTCGCCCCAGCTCAACCGGGGCGCAATCGTAGTGGTTCTCCCAGTGCTACCTTAGCCGATACAACGGAACGTAAGGTACCAAAACATGGGAGCCGAGCAAAGCCAACTATTAACCCAAGACATGATTCGGAGCCGATGCATATAATGCTATAAGTTCGGGGTGCTGCACTTGTGAAAGTGTTCGGACTTATCACACCATAATGTGGGGAACTTAAGCCCCTGGTGTATTTAGCCGTACCAAAGTGTACGGATGCAATATGTCATAAATGAACATATATATAAGAAGGAAATGCAATTATAAGCAAAAAGCGATGCATTGTTTATTCAAGAAATACTGCCATGAATGCAGAACGATACAAATAGTGCGATAAGCAAGGGATGGGACTATTAAACATGTCCCCCTCCAGGGGTAGCCTGCGGAATGGTGTATAAAACAGATTTAATGCTCGTAATGGAGACCACCTGAGTGCTCATCGGAGCCTTTCTCCTTCCCTGGCTGTTGCATCGTGAGTTCGACAGGTCTACTCCGGACAGGGCCTCTAGTAAATGGAGTCATGTGGATAAGAAAAGAAAAAAAGGTGACACACTTGGGAGCCCCTGGTGTGGTTGACCCGCACTCCGGGCCTGTCGTGGTCGTGCCCCTCCCCCTATGCCCATGGTATCTCCAGAGCGTAATGATGTATGCGAAGGACCAGTCTTGCAATTTTGCAAGGGCAGGGGTTGGGGCCGCATTACTCTGGCGATGCTCGGAACGTGCTGTGGTCTTGTTGTAGGTTACTCCGGCGCGTTTAGCCGTGTCCGGCCGCTAACGGCGGACTCGAGAATTGCCTTAAGAGGCTGCTCTGTTTCGCCGCGAGAGAGCATTGTGTGTTCCTCCGTTCGGAGGGAGCGTTGATGTTTCGTTGACCGTGATGACTCCTCGAGGGCCTGGCATCTTGAGCTTGAGGTATGCGTAGTGCGGCACCGCGTTGAACTTTGCAAACGCGGTCCGTCCGAGCAGAGCATGATAGCCGCTGCGGAACGAAACTATGTCGAAGATTAGCTCCTCGCTTCGGAAGTTATCCGGGGATCCGAAGACCACTTCCAGTGTAACTGAGCCTGTACAATTGGCCTCTACACCTGGTATGATGCCTTTGAAGGTCGTCTTTGTTGGTTTAATCCTTGAGGGGTCTATGTCCATCTTTCGCACTGTATACTGATAAAGCAGGTTCAAGCTGCTGCCGCCGTCCATCAGGACTTTGGTGAGGTGGAATCCATCGACGATTGGGTCTAGAACCAATGCAGCGAATGCTCCGTGGCAGATACTGGTGGGGTGGTCCCTTCGATCAAAAGTGATCGGGCAGGAGGACCATGGGTTGAACTTCGGGGCGACTGGCTCCATCGCGTATACGTCCCTGAGTGCACGTTTCCGCTCCCTCTTGGGTATGTGGGTTGCATACAATGCAGTCAAAACAGCCAAAACCACACCTGTGACCCAAGTTAATTCACGGGGTTTTTTAAATCCCCCTGTGAGATACACACGAAAATCATGTTCACCGTCCGCACTTGTGGGGGGAAACCTTTCTGTCCTCTATTGTTCGGCGGTCGGGTCTCTTCCTCGTCATCGCTATGCAGCCCCTTGTCATTGTATTTGGCAATTAACTTGCCTGCCTGCTTGAATACCCAACAATCCCTGTTGGTGTGATTAGCTGGCTTTTCGGGGGTGCCGTGTATCTGGCACGAGCGGTCGAGTATTCGGTCCAAATTGGACGGACCTGGAGTAGTTCTTTTGAATGGCTTTTCCGCTGACCGGGTTTGGAGCCTCTGAATCCGGCGTTGACTGCCGTATCCTCAGTGTTATCACCGTTAACACTGCGTTTGTTTTTGTTGCGACGCGACCTGCCATTGCGGTCCTTGTTATCCGAACTGCCAGAATTTTTGCTGAGGTTGTTACTGCGGGCTAGCCAGCTGTCCTCTCCCGCGTAGAAATGGGTCATTAGTGATGTGAGGGCTGCCATGGATTTCGGCTTTTCCTGTCCTAGGTGCCGGACAAGCCACTCGTCGCGGATGTTATGTTTGAAGGCTGCGAGGGCCTCTGCATCCGGACAGTCGACGATTTGATTTTTCTTTGTTAAGAACCGTGTCCAGAATTGTCTGGCCGATTCGTCTGGCTGCTGAACTATGTGTCTTAGGTCATCGGCGTCTGGTGGTCGCACATATGTGCCCTGGAAGTTGTCAAGAAATGTGGCTTCCAGGTCCTCCCAACACCCAATTGATTCTGCTGGCAAGCTATTAAGCCAATGCCGAGCTGGTCCTTTAAGCTTGAGTGGGAGATATTTGATGGCGTGAAGATCATCACCGCGGGCCATGTGGATATGAAGGAGATAGTCTTCGATCCAAACCGCGGGGTCTGTTGTGCCATCATAGGATTCAATATTTGCGGGTTTGAACCCTTCGGGGATTTGATGATCCATTACTTCATCTGTGAAGCATAGTGGGTGTGCGGCGCCTCTATATTGGGCTATATCACGACGTAGCTCAAACGAGCTTTGTCTACTGTGTTCGACCCAGCCAGACTTGCTGTGTCGGGCGCGACGGTTGTCGTCGCGTGCCGTGGGGCACCCACGCGATCCGTAGATCGATCTTTATTGTCTTGCCTTATCCTCCAATATATCTCGCAAGTCCGGAGCGTTCCCCTGTGGCTTTGTGCTTTTCGAGCGGTGCCGGGGTACGGCTCTAATGGAGGGCCTAAAGGCCTCTCTGTCGCGGCCACGAGGTGGTTGGTCAGCCGTATTGTGCTCTGGTGATGCAGGTTTATATGCCTCCTCCTCTAATCGGGGGAGCAACTTGCGTTTGGGGTAGCTTTTGGAGGGGCGTTCGAGTTCATACTCTTTGGCCGCAAGGACTTCAGTCCATCTGTCGGCTAGCAGGTCTTGATCAGCTCTAAGCTATTGCTGCTTTTTCTTTAGGCTATTCGTCGTGGCCATAAGCCTGCGTTTGAAACGCTCTTGTTCGACGGGATCCTCGGGCACGACGAATTCGTCGTCGTCGAGGCTTGCCTCGTCTCCGGAGGGAGGCATGTAATTATCATCCTCTACCTCTTCGTCTGCCGCTCTCTCATGAGGGCTGGCTTCTCCGTCCTCTTCTGCTGAATCTTGCTGGAGGGGGTTGTCTTCGGCACTCTCTAGGTGTTATTATCTCCGGTGCCGGAATCTCCATTCTTGCTGTGGCAGGATTTAGAGCGGCGCCGCTGACGCCAGCGCTTGGGATGTTTCTTGGAGGAGTCTTCCTCCGCTGCTTCCTCGCCATTCCCATCCTTTGGGATGTCCACCATATATATGTCGTATGACGAGGTGGTCTTCCAGTGCCCCGTAGGCGCTGGTTCTTGGTCATCTCCGGCATCGTCGTCCATACCGTCGATGTCTTCGGAGTCGTAGTCTAGCATGTCGGTTAGATCGTCGACAGTGGCTACAAAGTGGGTGGTGGGTGGGCTTTGAATTTCTTCGTCGTCCGCATCCCAACCATCCTGACCGCAATTTGGCCAGGGCTCTCCTGATAACGAGAGATACTTTAGCGAATTCAGGATGTCGCCAAAAGGTGAGTGTTGAAAGATGTCCGCGGCGGTGAACTCCATGATCGGCGCCCAATCGGATTCGATTGGAGGGGGCGCGGGAGGTTCGGAGTCCGAAGAGGAGTCCGGCACCTCGGAGTCTCAAGCCTCACAAGGGACAAAGTCAGTATTCGGCTCCATCGCCGTAGAAGTTGCAGCCCCCGAGGCAGTGTCTAGCCACCCATCCTCGATCTGCGTGATTGGCTCCGAATTAAGGGTCGGAGCGGACTCATGTGCGGCCTCCAGGACACTATCTGGCAGCAGAGCTAGATCGTGCCCATCGTGACAGTGCGGCGCGCTCGGCTGCGGCTCGAATCCATCGAAGATCAAGTCTCCGCGGATGTCAGCCGTGAAGTTTAGACTTCAACCTCGACCGACGGCCGGGGCGTAAGCTTCGATCTGCTCCGGATGGCTGCGAATTGGCCGCGAGGCAAAGCCGCCGAATCACGAAGATCTGTCCGGGAGAAAAGTCTCACCTGGACGCGTCATTATTGATGATCGAAGGAGCCATCAAGCCTATCGCTGGCGACAAAGAGGAACTCTCAATGAAAGCACCAATGTCGGTGTCAAACCGACGGATCTCGGTAGGGGGTCCCGGCTGTGCGTCTAGGCGGATGGTAACAGGAGACAAGGGACACGATGTTTTTACCGGTTCCGCCCTCTCGATGGAGGTAAAACCCTACTCTGCTTGATTGATATTGATTATATGGGTAGTACAAGAGTGGATCTACCACGAGATCAAGGAGGCTAAACCCTAGAAGCTAGCCTATGGTATGATTGTTGTTGTCCTACGGGCCCCTCCAGTTCATATAGACACCAGAGAGGGCTAGGGTTACATAGAGTCGGTTACAATGGTAGGAGATCTACATATCCGTATCGCCAAACTTGCCTTCCACGCCAAGGAAATTCCCATCCGGACACGGGACGAAGTCTTCAATCTTGCATCTTCATAGTCCTGGAGTCCGGCCGATGATGATAGTTCGGCTATCCGGAGACCCCCTAGTCCAGGACTCCCTCAGTGTCCATATGACACCAGATAAGTTTCATGCATTTCAACTAAGTTTTGGATTTGTTGGATTTTAAAATCAAGATTCTCAATGTGTGAATTTTTTTTGTATGGGGACTAAACATGCACCCGGGACATGCACACATATGATTTTTGACGACCCACAAGTATAGGGGATCAATCATAGTCCTTTTGATAAGTAAGAGTGTCAAACCCAACGAGGAGCAGAAGGAAATGACAAGCGGTTTTAAGCAAGGTATTGCCAGCAAGCACTGGAATTGTCGGTAACAAATAGTTTGATAACAAGGTAATTTGTAACGAGCAACAAGTAGCAATTGTAACAAAGGTGCAGAAGCGTAGCCCAATCCTTTTTGTAGCAAAGGATAGGCTGGAACAGGCTCTTATAATAAGCAAATCATTCTTGACGACACACGGGAATTTCATCTAGTCACTTTCAGCATGTTTGTTTGATTTGCGTTCATTACTTAGATAAATTGATATGTGGGTGGACCGGTGCTTGGGTGTTGTTCTTACTTGAACAAGCCTCCCACTTATGATTACTCCCTCTCGCAAGCATCCACAACTACTAAAGAAGGATTAAGATAAATCTAACCATAGCATGAAACATATGGATCCAAATCAGCCCCTTATGGAATAGCACATAAACTAAGGTTTAAGCTTCTGTCACTCTAGCAACCCATCATCTAATTACTACTCCACAATGCCTTCCCTTAGGCCCAAGTATGGTAAAGTGACATGTAGTCGACGTTCACATGGCACCACTAAAGGAAGCAACAACATACATATCATCAAAATATCGAACAAATACCAAATTCACATGATTACTTATGACAAGACTTCTCCCATGTCCTCAAGAACAAAAGTAACTACTCACAAATCATATTCATCTTCAAGATCAGAGGGGTATTGAATATCATTAAGGATCTGAACATATAATCTTCCACCAAATAAACCAACTAACATCAACAACAAGATGTAATAAAGACTACTAGCAACCCACAGGTACCAATCTGAGATTTTGAGACAAAGATTGAATACAAGAGATGAACTAGGGTTTGAGATGAGATGGTGCTGGTGAAGAGTGGAGGAAGACTGGTCCTCCCATGATGAGAGGATCATTGGTAATGATGATGGCTTCAATTTCCCCCTCCCAGAGGGAAGTATCCTAGGAGGAATCGCTCCGTTGGAGAGAAAAAGTGCTCCTGTTGATGTTCCGCCTCGAGAGAGTGGCGCTTCATCCCGAAGCCTTTCTTCCGAATTTTTTTCAAGGTCAAATGGTACCATATAGAAGTAGATGGGCTTCGGAGGCCTGCTAGGGCCCCCACAAGCTTGAGGGAGCGCCCCCCAGGCTTATGGCTGCCTGGTGGGTCCCCTTCTGGTAATTCTTTCACCAACATAATTCTCCGTAAATTTTCAGCTCATTTGGAGTGGTGCCCCATTCTAGTCCAGAATTCCAGCTGCCAGCAATCTCCCTCTTCATGTTGAACTTGCAAAATAAGAGAGAAAAGGCATTAGAATTGTATTATGAAGTAAAATAATAGTCCAGAATGCAATAAATATCAATATGAAAACATGTTGCAAAATGGACATATCAACTACCCCAAGCTCAGACCACGATTGTCCTCAAGCAAAAGCCAAAATCGATAATCATGAACACATGTTTAGAGAGAGGGGTGTCGATAAAAAATAAAATACGAACATGAAAGCATCATGGTCATTATCATAACAGCAATATATCATCATAAAACTTCTCATGCTAGAGTAACAATTTATCCACAAGCTGGAGTACGAAACATAAACTTCATTGGAAACTAATAAACTATGATCTCAGTCATTGAAACAATCACAATTCAGCATATTTTCAGAAAGTGTTTATGTAAGAGCTTTGTTTAGCAAGTTAACATACTCAACCATCATTTAGTCTTCTATGATTGCTGACACTCAAGGCATATTTATGGACTAAAAGTTTTAGTTAGACACATAGAAAGATAGGGGCTTACGATTTCGCCTCCCAACTTATTTACCTCAAGGGTAATGTCAACAAGAATAACTCATGATCACCTACATTCAACTAGATACATATGTCTAGAACTATCCACCACATGATGCTTGCCACTAAAGAGTACATAGAGAGGAATAGGGATGAACACTAATGACTCTTGCATAAAAGTAATACATGAAAGTAAAAGATAGGCCCTTCGTACAGGAAGCAGTGGTTGTCATGCACTTTTTGTTTTTGGATGTTCAAGCTCTTAATTCAAAGGAACGCCACTTTATATTGCCCCTTGTGATAGCAAGCTTTATTATGTGGTCCATTGATTTTATTTCTTCACCATCACAAGATCATACAAAGCTTATTTTCCCTTACAATAAAAGATCATACACTGAAGATCATTGGATATTATAAACTTGATTCCTTGTAATAGTTTTGAGATATGGAGATAGTAATATGTGAGTCATGTTAGTGAGTAATTATGCTTTAGTAAGAATATTGGTGTTAAGGTTTGTGATTCCCTATGCAAGCACAAAAGTCCATAGTTATGCAATGAAGTTACATGCTACTTGTGGTGCATTATTCGGTGTTAGTTATGTTTAATGCTCGTTTTTGTTTTTTGGTTGGTAGCTTCTCAATCTATTTGCTGGCCTTTCATTATACTAAGCGGGAATACTTCTTGTGCATCCAAACTCCTTAAACCAAGTTGTGCCAATGAGTCCACCATACCTACCAATATGTGGTATTTCCATGCCATTTCAAGTAAATTTGTATGTTCCAACTCTAATTTTCAAAATGAAATTCCTTTTTGTGTGCCCGTGCCGCTCATGAAACAGTAGGGGGTGGCCAATATTTTCCTTGCTAGATATTTTATTCTCAAGATGAGTGTTTATTCACTTGTCATTGCATGAGAGTGTGGCAGGTAATAGGGATGCTAAGTCCATAAATGAATTTTTTTTATTTATGTTGTCAATAATAAATTCCTTGGAAAGTGTTGGTATGGAAGGCACCCATGGATACGGCTAGCCGTGGGTTCTGAAAGAATGGTAGAAAAAGAAATAAACTTTATTTTATGTTTGGGAACCGCCTATGATTTTTTAGCATGGAAATTATTAGGAATTCTTGGTCATTTTTGTTGACACGAAAAGCATGCCTCTCAAAACAATGTTATCTCTCAATTTAAGCTTTGAGCTTTGGCACCTCTACAAATCTCCGCTACCCTCTACGAAGGGCCTATCTATTTGCTTTATGCAATTTTTATTTTTATTTGAGTCTCCATCTTATCTTATAAAGCACCAACTAGGAACACTATTATCATACTTGAGCATTGGATATAGCTAATATTTGAGTTTGTTTCATGAATGGATCAATGATTTGAGCATAATGGGCTAGGAATAGCTTTCTTTAGTGTTGATATTTTGAAAGACATGGTTGCTTGTTGATGCTTGAGTATTGATGTCCTCATGTCAATTATAGACTATTGCTTTCAATCATCTAAAAGTCCAAATGTCCATGCTACAAAAGAAAAGAATATGTGATGAACATGTTAGGCAACATTCCACATAAAAAATTCTGTTTTTATCATTTACCTACTCAAGGACGAGCAGGAATTAAGCTTGGGGATGTTGATACGTCTCCAATGTGTCTATAATTTTTTATTGTTCCATGTTGTTATATTATCAATCTTGGATGTTTTATATTCATTTACTAGCAACTTTATATCATTTTTTAGAACTAACCTATTGACATAGTGCCCAGTGCCAGTTGATGTTTTCTGCTTGTTTTTTTTACTTTGTGGAATATCAATACCAACTGAAGTCCAAATGCCACGAAACTTTTTGGAGATTTTTTCCTGGATAGAAGAGGCCTAGGGAGCCAAAGAAGTGCACGTGAGGAGGCCCATGGGGCCCACTAGTCATCAGGGCGCACCAGAAGGACAAGGCACGCCCTGGTGGGTAGTGGATCCCACGGGAAGCTTCTCCACGTCCATCCACCACTATAAATACTCTAAAATCCCAAAAACCCTAGGGGAGTCGATGAAACACAATTCCAGTCGTCGCAAGTTCCAGAACCACGAGATCTAATCTAGAGGCCTTCTTCGGCACTCTGCAGAAGTCAACAATCACGGAGGGGTTCTTCATCATCATCCTTGCCCCTTTGATGATGCATGAGTAGTTTGCCATAGACCTACGGGTCCGTAGGTAGTAGCTAGATGGCTTATTCTCTCTTTTTGATCCTCAATACAATGTTCTCCTCGATGTTCTTGTATATCTGTTTGATGTAATGACTTTTTGCGGTATGTTTGTTGGGATTCGATGAATTGTGAATTTATGATGAGATCTATCCATGAATATTATTTGAGTCTTTGCTGAAATCTTTTATGCATAATTTTTATAGCCTCGTATTTCTTCTGTGAAACTTTGGTTTGGTTTGGCCAACTAGATTGATCTTTCTTGCCATGGGAAGAGGTGCTTTGCGATGGGTTCGATCTTGCGGTGCCCAATCTCAGTGATAGAAGGAGATATGACACACAGGTAATGTTGCCATTAAGGATAAAAAGATGGGGTCTGTTCCTACATGAATATATCTTGTCTACATCATGTCATCGTTCTTATTGCATTACTCCATTTTTCCATGAACTTAATACACTAGATGCATGCTGGATAGCGGTCGATGTGTGGAGTAATAGTAGTAGATGCAGGCAGGAGTCGGTCTACTAATCTTGGACGTGATCCCTATATACATGATAGTTGCCTTGGATATTGTCATAATTATTTGCTCTTTTGTCAATTGCCCAACATTAATTTGTTTACCAATCGTATGCTATTTTCTCGAGACAAGCCTCTATTGAAATCTACAGGCCCTGGGTCTATTTCCTATCATATTAAAACCAAAAAATACCTTGCTGAACTTTTTCTTTATTTATTTTATTTTGTATTTTTGCTAGATCTATTTATCAAATACCGAGGAGGGATTGACAACCCCTCTTACACGTTGCCTTGCAAGTATTTGTTGTTTGTGTGCATGTGATGTTTTGTAGTGTTGTTTGGTTCTCCTACAGGATTGATAACCACGGTTTCATACCTAAGGAAAATACTTATCGTTGTTGTGCTACATCATCCTCTCCTCTTCGGGAAATTACCAACGCAGATGTAAACAATCAGTCCATAATATAGATGGGCATGTTATTTACTTTTATGGTGAAGTGATACGTCTCCAACGTATCTATAATTTATGAAGTATTCATGCCATGTTTAAAATAGTTTTATATGATTTTGGTATGATTTGATTAGAACTAATCCGGACTGACGCTGTTTTCAGCAGAACTACCATGGTGTTGTTTTTGTGCAGAAATAAAAGTTCTCGGAATGCGCTGAAAATCAACGGAGATTTTTTTGGGGAAAATATAAAAAATACTGGAACAAAAATCTACCGAAGGGGAGTCCCATGGGCTCCACGAGGGTGGGGGGCGTGCCCACCCCCTGGGGCGCGCCCTTGTGCCTCGTGGACTCACTGTGGGGCCCCTTGACTTGTCCTCGATGCCAACCTCTTCTATAAATACCCAAACCTCCAGAAAATAACCTAGATCGGAAGTTCCGCCGCCACAAGCCTCTGTAGCCACAAGAAATCAATCTAGGCCCTCTCTGGCACCCTGCCGGAGGGGGGCATCATCACCGGAGGCCATGGGGAAGGATCACAGAGGGGCCATCATCGCCATGAAGGCCAAGGACTAGAGGGGGAACCTCTCCCCATCCAGGGGGAGGCCATGGAGGAGAAAGCACAAGGGGGAGAACTTCTCCTCCTCTCTATCGGCGGCGCCGGAGTGCCATCTGGAGGGGAATCATCGTCGCGGTGATCGTCTTCATCAACATCACCATCCTCATCTCTTTTACACGGTCCACTCTCCCACACCCCGTTGTAATCCCTACTTGAACATGGTGCTTTATGCCACATATTATGATCCAATGATGTGTTGCCATCTTATGATGTTTTGAGTAGATATCCTTTGTCTTTGGGTTGATTGATGATCTAGATTGGTATGAGTTGTATGATTTATTTTGGTGTTGTCCTATTGTGCCCTCCGTGTCGCGCAAGCGTGAGGGATTCCCACTGTAGGGTGTTGCAATATGTCCATGGTTTACTTATTGTCTACGTTGCTTGAGTGACAGAAGCATAAACATGGATAAGTGGGTCACGACGTATGGGAATAAAGGGGACTTGATATGTTAATGCTATGGTTGGGTTTTTACCTTAACGATCTTTAGTAGTTGTGGATGCTTGCTAGAGTTCCAATCATAAGTGCATATGATCCAATAAGAGAAAGTATGTTATGCCTCTCCTCATATGCAATTGCAATAGTGATTACCAGTGTTGTTAACAATTGCCTAGGACAATTCCGCACACCGACCCATCATTATTCCACACTCGCTATTTATAAATTTAGTAATATATTCTAACTTTATGATAACAACACGTACTTTTATATTTTAGCTCTCTGATACCATGCAAAGTTATCCTCTTCACACCCGCAATGTAGTTTTATTTCTTGTTTCTAGTTGGAAGCAAACGTTCGGCGTACGTAGAGTCGTATTAGTGGCAGATAGGACTTGAGAGAATATCGATCTTACCTTTAGCTCCTTATGGGTTCGACACTCCATACATATCACTTCCACCTTTGGGAATTGCTACGATGATTCCCTGCACTTGGGGATTATCATGAAACCACTAGAATTGCTAAGCCCGATGATAAAGATAAGAATAAACATGTGGTTGGCATGCCTGTTGTCTCAGTTAAGATAGGAGATCATTGTTATCATGGCTTATGTGATTTGGGTGCTAGTGTGAGTGCTATTCCGTTTACCTTATATCAAGAAATTATGAACGATATTGCAACTGATGAAATAGAGGATATTAATGTTACTATTAAGCTTGCAAATAGATATATTACACGACTTGGGATTTTTAGAGATGTTGAAGTCTTGTGTGGAAAAATAAAATACCCTACTGATTTTCTAGTTCTTGGTTCTCCACAAGATAATAGCTTTGCTTTTTGTCCCATAATATTTGGTAGACCTTTCTTGAACAGTGTCATTGCTAAGATTGATTGTGCTAAAGAAACTTCCAGTGTTAACTTTGGTGATGTATCTCATGAGTTTAATCTCTCTAAGTTTCATAGACAACCTCATGATAAGGAATCCTCTGGTAACGACAAAATTATTGGTCTTGCTTCTATTGTTGTGCCTCCTACTGATCCGTTAGAACAACATTTGCTAGACCATGAAAACGATATGCATTTGAATGAATGAAATGAAATAGATAAGATGTTATTTGATCAACCAGCTATCCTTAAACAGAATTTGTGTGTTGAAACTCTTGGAGGTCCTCCTCCAGCTAAAGGTGATCTTGTGTTTGAACTAAAAAATTGCCCGATACATTGAAATATGCTTATCTTGACGAAAAGAACATATATCATGTTATTGTTAGTGCTAACCTTTCATAGCATGAAGAAAAGAGATTATTAAAAACTCCAAGGAAGCATCATGCTGCTATTGTATATACTCTTGATGATCTTAAGGCCATTAATTAGTCCCACTCTATGTTAGCATAAAATTAATATGGAGCCTAATGATAAACCAGTTGTTGATCATCAACAACGGTTAAATCCTAAGATGAAGGAGGTGGTAAGAGCTGAAATATTAAAACTTCTAGAAGCAGGTATAATCTATCCCATAGCTGATAGTAGATGGGTATGTCCCGTTCGTTGTGTGAATAAGAAAGGAGGCATTACCGTTGTCCCTAACGATAAAAATGAACTTATTCCACAAAGAATTCTAACTAGTTATTGGATGGTAATTGATTTTTAGGAAACTAAACAAGCTACTAGAAAATATCATTACCCCTTATCTTTCATTGATCAAATGTTAGAAAGATTGTCTAAGCATACACACTTTTGCTTTCTTGACGGATCTTCTGTTTCTCTCAAATACCCGTATCACAATCCGACCAGGAGAAAACCACCTTTACTTGTCCTTTTGGAACTTATGCTTATAGGCATATGCCTTTTAGTTCATGTAATGCACCTGCTACCTTTCGGAGACGTATGACTGCTATATTCTCTGACTTTTGTGAAAAGATTGTTGAGGTTTTCATGAATGATTTTTTTTCATTTATGGAACTTCTTTTGATGATTGCTTAAGCAACCTTGATCGAGTTTTGCAGAAATGTGAACAAACTAATATTGTCTTGAATTGGGAGAAGTGCCACTTTATGGTGAATGAAGGTATTGTCTTGGGGCATAAAATTTCTAAGTAAGGCATTGAAGTGGATAAAGTTGAAGTTGATGCAATTGAGAAAATTCCATGTCCTAAAGATATTAAAGGTATAAGAAGTTTCCTTGGTCATGTTAGTTTCTATAGGAGGTTTATTAAAGACTTTTCTAAAATTTCTAGGCCTCTTACTAATCTTTTGCAAAACGATGTTCCATTTGTTCTTTTCTATGTTTGTGTAGAAGCCTTTGAAACACTTAAGAAAGCCTTAACCTCTACACCCATTGTTCAACCACCTGATTGGAACTTCCTTTTGAAATTATGTGTGATGCTAGTGATTATGATGTAGGTGTTGTTCTAGGACAAAGAGTTGATAAGAAATTAAATATTATCCATTATGCTAGCAAAACTCTAGACAGCGGCCAAAGAAATTATGCTACTACTGAAAAGGAATTTCTAGCAGTTGTGTTTGCTTGTGATAAATTCAAATCTTACATTGTTGATTCTAAAGTAATTGATCACACCGATCATGCTGCAATTAAATACCTTATGGAAAAGAAAGATGCTAAACCTAGACTCATTAGGTGGGTTCTATTGCTACAAGAATTTGACTTGCATATTACTGATAGGAAGGGAGCTGAGAACCCCATAGCTGATAACTTGTCTAGGTTGGAAAATATTCTTGATGACCCACTACCTATTGATGATAGCTTTCCCGATGAACAACTAGCTATCATAAATGCTTCTCATAATACTCCTTGGTATGCAGACTATGCTAATTATATTCTTGCTAAATTTATACCACCTAGTTTTACATACTAACAAAAGAAAAAGTACTTTGATTTAAGACATTACTTTTGGGATGACCCACATGTTTATAAAGAAGGAGTAGATGGTATTATTAGACATTGTATACTTGAGCATGAACAGGAACAAATCCTACGAAAGTGTCACCCCGAGGATTATTGAGGACACCATACGGGAGACAAAAGTACACACAAGGTATTACTATATGTTTTTAATGGCCTACCCTTTTCAAGGATGCTCGCTAGTTTGTCTTATCTTGTGATGAATGTCGAAGAATTGGTAATATTGGTAAACTTTAGGAAATTCCTATGAATTATTCACTTGTCATTGAAAGATTCGATGTTTGGGGATTTGATTATATGGGACCTTTTCCTTCCTCTAATGGGTATACACATATTTTGGTTGCTATTGATTATGTTACTAAGTGGGTAGAAGTTATTCCAACTAATAGTGCTGATCATAACACTTCCATTAAAATGCTTAAAGAAATTATTTTCCTGAGGTTTGGAGTCCCTAGATATTTAATGACTGATGGTGGTGCACATTTTATTCACGGTTCTTTCCGTAAATTGCTTGCTAAATATGATGTCAGCCATAGAATTGCATCCCCCTATCACCCTCTAGTGGTCAAGTTGAATTGAGCAATAGAGAAATAAACTTAATTTTGCAAAAGACCGTCAACAAATCTAGAAAGAACTAGTCTAAGAAACTTGACGCAGCATTATGGGCTTATAGAACTACTTATAAAAATCCTATGGGTATGTCTCCATATAAAATGGTCTATGGAAAAGCATGTCATTTACCTCTTGAGATAGAACATGAGGCATATTGGGCAATTAAAGAACTCAATTATGATTTCAAACTTGCCGTTGAAAAGAGGTTATTTGATATTAGATCACTAGATGAATGGAGAAGCCAAGCATATGAAAATGCCAAATTGTTTGAAGAAGAAGTTAAAAGATGGCATGATAAAAGAAACCAAAAAGGGGAATTCAAAGTGGGTGAGTATGCTCTATTGTACAATTCTCATTTTAGCTTTTTTGCAACAAAACTTCTCTCCAAATGGGAAGGACCATATATCATCGAAGAAGTTTATCGCTCTGGAGCTATGAAGATCAATAATGCCGAAGGCACTAATCCGAAGGTGGTCAATGGACAAAGAATTAAGCATTATATCTCAGGTACGCGTGTTATTGTCGAAACTAACAGTATTCAAATTATGACACCGGAGGAATACATAAAAGAGACCTTCTAGAACACTGTAGAACCCTGAAAAGGAATAGGTATGTGATAAGGTAAGTAAACCGACTCCAAAAATTCCATAAAAATACTTTTTGTCAGTTTTGGAATATTGAAAAAAAAATACAAAAATAAGAAATACCCAGGGGAACCCTGGTGCCCACAAGGCACCAAGGCACGCCTAACCCCCCCCCGCGCGGCCTGGTGGCTTGTGGGCCCCTCGTGAGCCTTCCCGGCTCCGTTTTCTTCTAGAATACTTGTTTTGCAAGATAAAAAATTTATATACTCCCGGACATTTTGACCACTGTTTCGTGCTATTTTTCTGACAAATCTAGATTGCCATGGCTCCACCAAGCTCTTCCAAGGACAAGTTCTATGAGAAGGTCATCAACCCGTACCTACTGGCGGTGATGAAGCACCCTCAAGCCATTGAGATGCGTGAGGGGGTTCTCCACATCCGGGATGTTCAAGGGCCCAAGAATACATGAAGCATGGAGGCCAGGCTGGAAGCGGTGGAGCAGGAGATCTTCAAGTGCCAAGGGATGGTGGAACATGGACTCAGTGCCCACTCCATGATCATGGAATTCACCCGTGATCACAAGGTGGATGGCCAGTCAATGAAGGACATCGTCTTTAAGCTTAAAGAATGAATCGATTATCTTCAAGGCCAAGTTTATGATCTCCAAAACCAAAATTTTGAGCATGAGGCAAGATTCAAATGTATGAGTTTAGCTGCAAGTTTTAGGACTCTGGAGACTCGTGCATCCTTTTATGATGGCGAACCTATGCCATGGAAGCCGGAGAACAAACCCACCACTTCATCGCCATCACCATCACCGAAGAAAGAAACTTGAGTACACGAGTATGGGCACTCCCCTTGGCTTGTGCCAAGCTTGGGGGAGGTGCCCCGATATCGTATCACCATCGGTTTTATCATGTTTACCTGTTTTAGTTAGATCCTTAGTTATTTCGTGATTTTAGTTGAATAAAAGTGTAGAATGATATATTTTTGAGTGCTAGTTTCGTGATCTATCTATCTATGTAATCGAGTTGATAGTTATATAATAAAGAGTAGTTTGAATTTTTGCTTCTTTACTTTTATGTTTCAATCCTAGCAATGAAAATAATGAAAAATATCATATGCTAATCTTATGGAAATTCACGACATTACATAAGGAAAAGTATAAGTGGTAAAGTTGACAAACATAGCATTGGTCAATGATCCAATTCATGAAAAAAAATAACAAGGGAAGAGAAGATTCACATGCAAATACACTATATTAGACATCTTTTATGATTGTGATCCCCCATTAAGTATTTTATGCCAAATTGTTCACGTTGGACAAGGAAGACGACATAATGAATTATGTTTGCTCATATTCACATAGAATTTATATTGTCATAAATCTTCCAACATGTGGTGCTTGCCCAATATCTTTGCTAGCCAAAAATCAGCACCAAGTAGAGATACTACTTGTGCATCCAAAAACCTTAAACCCGGTTTCATGTCATGAGAGTCCACTATACCTACCTATGGATTGAATAAGATTTTTTTCAAGTAAGTTGCCAATGGTGCATAAAGCAATAAAAATTGCTCTCAAATATGTATGATCTTTTAGTGTAAGGGAAAATAAGCATTGTACGAACTTGTGATGGTAAAGAAATAAAAGCGACGGACCGCATAATAAAGGTTGCTGTCACAAGGGGCAATATAACCTGGCGTTCCTTTGCACTAAGAGATTTTGCATCCAAAAACAAAAAGCGCATGACAACCTCTGCTTCCCTCTGCGAAGGGCATATATTTTACTTTTATGCATTTACTTTTTTATGCAAGAGTCAATAGTGTTCTCCTCTATTCCTTTTTATTTTTCTCTTTTGTAAGCATCATGTGGTGGGGAAAGATCTAGGCACATATATCCAGTTGGATATGAGTGATCATGAGTTATTATTGTTGACATCACCCTTGGGGTGAATAAGTCGGGAGGCAAAGTTGTAAGCCCCTATCTTTCTATGTGTCTGGCTAAAACTTTTTGCTCCATATATATGTTGTGAGTGTTAGCAATCATAGAAGACTAAATGATGGTTCGGTATGTGGACTTGCTAAAAAGCTCTGACATGAGACCCTTCCTATAGACATGATGAATTGCAATTGCATTGTTGACTGAGAACATAGTTTGTTAGTTTTCAAGAAAGTTTATGCCTTATACTTCATCGTTGTGATGAATTATTACTAGTTCATGAGAAGTTATATAATAATAAATATTGTTGTTATAATAATGAACATGATGCTACCATGTCCGTATTCTGTTTTTGTCGACACCTCCCTCTCTAAACATGTGGACATGATTATCAATATCGGCTTTTGCTTGAGGACAAGCTAGGTATAAGCTTGGGGGAGTTGATACGTCCATGTTACATCATGATTTCTGTCGGGGGGATGAACCCCGGGCAGGCAACGGAACCCAGATCCTTTTCAAAAACAACAGCGCCAGCATCGCCCCTCAAGCTGGCTCACGCCTGGCCGGGTCGCTCAACCGGCCAAGCCCCTCGTCTTGGCCAAACTCTCCAACCCGGCCGTACTCCTCAACTCGGCCCCAACGGCCAGCTCAAGGCAGCCGAACCCGGCACACCAAGACTTCCCCAACAAGCCAGCTCCACCCCTGGTGTGTTCCTCAACCCGACCATGGGTCAGGTCCTGTCCCATCCAGGCCGTACGATGGGACGAGTCTCCATCTACTGATGACCGAGGCAACAGTGCCCCGCCCATGCCTCCGGTCAGCCGGGGCGTGGCAATAGTGCCCCTCACCTACCTGCTGACCAGGGCCGGTGTGGCAACAATGCACCTGTCATCACTGTTGACACCATCAAGCGCGACCTGACAGAGCGCCACTGTACCCGACTCGCCCCGACCACTCCCTGACGATCGACAAGACGGCGAACAGTGCCCCTAGGCACACGGGGCCCGCGCCCGGAGAACCCGGCGAGCCCTGGCACCCGACGGGTCCCAGCTCCGGATTCCCACACGCTGACAACCCGGCCCTACGGCCTTGTAATATTACCATTGTATCCCTGGGGGGTTGACCTATAAAACCCCCCAGGAGCCCTCATGCATACAGGCAAGCAAGCAACTAAGAAGCAACTAAGCAAGCATACGATAGAGAGATCCACGGCTAGCAACACTCCACTCATACACCAAGGGAAGGGGCAGCCCAAGCCTTGGCCTGCCTTCCTTCTTCCTCAATATAGCTCTAGGAGCAACTCTGTACTGTTGCATATCAACCATACTTGGCAGGGGTGTTATCTCTCCGGAGAGCCCCGAACCTAGGTATGTCTTGCGCCCCGCGCTAACTCATGCCGACCTCGCCTATGGATCCCATCAGTGCCCTCGAGCCTCCTCCTCTCTTTAGCCATCCCTTGGCATCTACCGTGCACCCACCACGACAGTTGGCACCAACCACGAGGCAGCTCGAGGTCCTGGCCGGGAGATTGCTACAGACGGGGCTCCTCTCTGACTCCGATGAGCCCGTCACGCTGGCGAACGAAGTCATCGATGCGCTCGCCGCCTCCTTCGCCGCGCTGCGCATCTCCGATGCGCCTACGGCCGACGAGTACCCCAACGAGGTACTTGACTTTTCTGACTCCCCTCTATCCCTTGGCGGCAGCACTCCCGCCGGGGCGATGGAGCTCCACGTGGAGGTTTTCGCCACCGACACCGGCGCCTCTTCCTTATCGAGTGCAGCGAGGAAGGCCGCCGAAGCCAAGGCCGCAGCGGATCGGGCCATCTCGCCCAACCCGTTGCGTGCCATGATGCAGAGCCTTCGCGTCCCCATCGGCAGCGACATCGATGCCTCCAACATCGCCGAGGCCCGGGCTCGGCTCGAGGAGGACCGTCAGCGCCTGCTGGACCTGACCGAGACGCTCGCCACCACGCAGCGTCGCCTGGACTCCGCTCAACTGGAGCGCAATGCCGCCTACAGCTTCACACCTGTCGCGGCCGAGCCAAGCCGGGTCGCCGACGTGCGTGCCCGGGGCGCGTGATCGGCCGCGCCTTCGGCACCATCCCGCCCGTCTACGAGACTCCTATGAAGAACATGCGCGCTGCCCAGGCGGCTGCAGTCTACCTGGATCAGCTCATGGGCAAAGAGCCGAGGGACCGCCTAAAGCGGGTGCACGACCTCCTCGACGCGGCCAACGCACAACAAGACCGCCTCAACCAACTCGCCAAGCCGGCGGGATCCGGCTCCGCCCGCACCGGCGGACCCGACGATCAGCAGAACAATGCGTCATCACCACCCGACGAGGCGCACACCGGCCGCACCTAGACCCGGTGCAACCCCATCCCGACGACCACCAGTGGCTTAGGCGACGAGCCGGCCCTGGAAGACTAGCGCACATCCGATCAACCCGGCTGGCGTCCGGCTTTTGTCGACCCGGCACCCCGCGGCGTGGTCGCCATCCGGCTCAGCGCACATGCCATCCACGACACCGATGCCCGCCACCACCTCGATCGGCTCGCTTTCTCCCTGGAGGTGGAGGAGAGCGGTGTCGTCGGACCGGCGTGCTTTGGTCCATGCATCCGGGACGAGCCCTTTCCCAAAGGGTTCACGCTCCCCCGTGACACCCCCGAATACAACGACATCGTGAAGCTGGAGGACTAGCTCACCGACTACACCACCGCCATCCACATCGCAGGCGCCAACTACCGACCCGCCATGTGCTACGCACCGCACATCCTCCAAGGGTCGGCCCACACCTGGTTGAACAGCCTGCCGGTGGGCAGCATCAACACATTGGTCGATTTCGAGCAGGCTTTCGTACGCAACATCACGGGGACCTACCTGCGACCCGGCCGCCCCAGCCAGCATGCCGTGTGCTTGTAGGGGCCGGCAGAAACCGGCCGCGAGTACCTTGCACGCTGGACCGAGCTCCGGAACAGCTGTGAGGATGTACAAGCAATCCAGTACTTCGTCAATGGGTGCCGGGATGGCACCCTCCTCAAGCACAAGCTCCTAAGCTCCAAGCCGGCCACCATGGCCGCGCTCATGGTGATGGCGGATAAGTACGCCAACGCCGACTCCGCCATGAAGATCCATGTGGCGCTGGATGAAGCCGGCAAAGCGAAGCTGGTTTCCCCTTCAAAGCCGGCCGGCGAAGGCAGTCAGCAGCAGCACAACCAGCAGAACAACAAGCGCAAGGCTGACCAGCCGGCCCAACGCTACGACAACCGGCTCGTCACGGCCGCCGAGGAGGCACCCGCGACTGACCCAGCCACCAAGCGCCGGCAGACCGGCAAGATGGCGTGGCAGCCCGCCATGAGCTTCGAGGAGATGCTCGATGCCCCCTGCAAGCACCACATCGACGCAAGGCCATCCACGCACATGCTTCGGCAGTGCGCCATCACCAAGCGCATCATGAGGGGCGATGTCCACCTCCTCCGGCCCCGGCTGCGGGAACGGGGCTGCCGCCTCCACCTCCTCCATCGCCCCCGGCTGGTGGTGCGATGCGCAATGATGTCTACCCAGCCCAGAACGCGACCTACATCGTCTTCACCAGCCTCGATGACAACAAGCACACCGAGCGCCTCCTTCGGCAGGAGGTGAACACCGTCATCCCGGCCAAGCCGGAGTACATGCACTGGTTGGAACACCCGGTCACGTGGACCCGGGAAGACCACCCGGCTGTCATGCCGAACCCGGGTGGCTACGCCCTCGTCCTCAACCCCACCGTCGTCGAACCTCGGCGCACGTGCAAGTTCTCCCGAGTCCTCATCAACGACGGCAGCAGCATCAACATCCTCTACCGCGACACCATGACCAAGCTCGGGCTCGAGGCCAAAGACCTCGAGCCAACCTGGACGATCTTCCACGGCATCGTTCGTGCCCTCTCCGGCTCGATGTCCTGTTCGGCGACAGCAGCCACTTCCGACGTGAGCCGATCTGGTTCAAGGTGGTGGACCTGTCCAGCATGTACCATGCGCTGCTGGGCCGGCCTGCGCTTGCCAAGTTCATGGCGGTCCCCCACTACGCTTACGTGAAGATGAAGCCGCCTAGTACGAAGGGCCTCACCACCATCACCGACGACTATCGCAAGTCCCTGGAGTGCGCCCGAGACGGTGCCAAGCTGGCCGGGTCACTGGTCATAGCCGAGGAACGGTGTCAGCTCGATCGGATCATTGCCCTGGCCAACGAGACATCAACCGCGTCAATCCCGGCCGAAGAGCTGGCTGACGAGGCCACCTTCAAGCCCTCCAAGGAGACCAAGAAAGTGAAGCTAAACCCGAAAGAACCCAGCTGTAGCAAGTACGTTGTCATAGGCACCCGCCTCGACAACAAATAGTAAGGCGAGCTCGTTGGCTTCCTCCGTGAGAATCGGGATATTTTTGCATGGACCCCAAAGGACATGCCGGGTACCCGAGGAAGTACGCTGAGCACAAACTCCACGTCCGCAAGGACGCCAAGCTTGTCCACCAACCCCTACGACGTTTCTCCAAAGAGAAGAGAAGAACCATCACTGAAGAGGTCGCCAAGCTTTTAGCGGCCGGCTTCATCATGGAAGTGTTCCACCCCGAGTGGCTGGCCAACCCAGTCCTCGTCCTGAAGAAGAATAATACCTAGCGCATGTGTATCGACTACACCAGCCGAAACAAGGCCTATCCCAAGGATTTGTTCGCCCTCCCGCGGATCAACCAAGTCATCGACTCCACCACCGGGTGTGAGCTCCTGTCTTCATGGATGCTTACTCCGGCTATCATCAGATAAAGCTGGACCCGGCCGATGCCCTGAAGACATCCTTTATCACGCCCTTTGGGGCGTATTGCTACATCACCATGTCGTTCGGCCTGAAGAACGTTGGCGCCATGTTCCAACGCTGCATGCAGAAATGCTTGTTGCCGCAACTCGGCCACGTTTATGTGGACGACATCATGGTGAAGACCAAGCAGTTCCTCACGCTCCTCGACGACCTGAAGGAAACATTCGCCTACCTGCGTGAATACAAAGTCAAGCTCAACTCGGAGAAGTGCGTTTTCGGCGTCCCGGCCAGAAAGTTACTCGGCTTCCTCGTCTCAGAGCGAGGCATTGAGGCAAACCCGGAGAAGATCAAGGCCATCGAGCGCATGCGCAAGCTGGCTCGGATGCGTGATGTCCAGAAGTTCACCGGCTGCTTGGCCTCGGTCAGCCGGTTCCTCAGCCGGCTGGGCGAGAGGGCCTTGCCCCTGTATTAGCTGATGAAGAAGACAACGCCGTTCGAATGGAACGACCAGGCGGACGAGGCCTTCCAGGACCTCAAGCACATGCTCTCCACCGCACCATTCCTGGCCGCGTCGGCCGAGAAGGAGCCGTTGTTGCTCTACATTGCCACGACCTCGCGGTCGATCATCATGGTGATGGTGGTTGAGCGGCCAGAGAAGGGCAAGGTCCAAGCCGTCCAGCGCCCAGTCTACTACCTGAGCAAGGTGCTCTTCGCCTCCAAGCAGAACTACCCGCACTATCAGAAGATATGTTACAACATGTACTTCACCGCCAAGAAAGTGAAGCAGTACTTCGAAGAGCATGTTGTCACCGTGGTCAGCACGGCCCCCCTCAGCGAGATCATCGGGTGTCGAGACGCTTCTGGCCGGGTCGCCAAGTGGGCGCTCGAGCTAGCCGGCCACACCATCCTCTACGAGCCCCGCACCATGATCAAGTCCCAAGCCCTGGCCGACTTCCTCGTCGACTGGACCAAGACCCAGTACCTGCCGCCACCGCCGGACTCGATGCACTGGTGCATGGACTTCGACGGCTCCAAGATGCGTCTCGGCCTAGGGGCCGGCATTGTGCTGTCCTCCCCGAAGGGTGACTGGCTTCGCTACGCACTCCAAATTGACTTCACCGCCTCCAACAACATCACCGAGTACGAAGCCCTTGTGCATGTACTCTGGCTTGCCAAGGAACTCGGCATCGGCGCATTCTGTGCTATGGCGACTCGGATCTGGTGGTGTAGCAGTGCTCCGGCGAGTGGGACGCCTGCGACCCCAACATGGCGGCTACCGCTTCCTTGTCTAGAAGCTGTCCGGATCCTTCGCGGGCTGCGAGTTCCTCCACGTCCCCCCGCGTCGAAAATGAGGCGGTCGACACGCTCACCAAGATCGCCTTGTCCCAGCAGTCCATCCCGCCCAGCGTCTCCCTCGAGCACCTGTACAAGCCGTCCGTCAGGCCGTCTCCGGACTCTGAGTCCATCTATGTTCCGGACAACCCGGCCACACCTCAACCCGGCCCGGGGATTACCGGACCCGGCCCGGGGACTGCCGGACCCGGCCCGGGGACTGCCGGACCCGACCCGTGGGCTGAAGCCATCAACCCGGCCGCCATCACCCTTGACCCGGCCGCCGCCGTCCCCGACCCGAGGGCTGCTCACCCCGGCTCGGGGGCCGCCGCTCCGGAACCCGCCCTGGTGGTCGTCTTCACTATGGTAACGGCCCCATCTTGGCCCCTGCCCATCTCGAAGTTCCTGGAAAACGGGATCCTCCCCATGGACGAGACTGAAGCCCGGCAAGTGCAGAGCCGGGCGTCCGCCTACAGCATCATCAAGAACGAGCTCGTCAAGCGCAGCTCCACCGGTGTGTTCCAACACTGCGTCCAGCAGGACCAAGGCATTGAGATCCTCCTCGACATACACCAGGGCGAGTGCGGGCACCACGCCGCCTCGCAGTCCCTGGTGGCCAAGGCCTTCCGCCATGGTTTCTACTGGCCACGGCCCTCTAAGACACTGAGTCGCTCGTTCTCAAGTGCGAGGGATGCCAGCGCTTCAGCAAGCGCAACCACCAGCCGGTGTCAGCACTCCGGACCATCCCGATCGCCTGGCCCTTCACGGTCTGGTGACTCGACATGGTGGGTCCCTTCAAGACCGCCCGAGGCGTCATGACGCATTTGCTGGTGGCGGTGGACAAGTTCACCAAGTGGATCGAAGCACGACCAATCAAGAAGTTGGACGGGTCGACGACCGTCCGGTTCATCAAAGACATCATAGTGCGTTATGGCATTCCTAACAACATCATCATGGACAACAACACCAACTTCGCCAAGGGCGCACTCGCGCAATACTACTCTGTCTCTAGCATCTGCCTCGACCTGGCTTCGGTTGCACACCCGCAGTCCAACAGGCAGGCTGATGTCTACTACACAACCTTCTTCTTGTAGATGTTGTTGGGCCTCCAAGTGCAGAGGTTTGTAGGACAATAGCAAATTTCCCTCAAGTGGATGACCTAAGGTTTATCAATCCGTGGGAGGCGTAGGATGAAGATGGTCTCTCTCAAACAACCATGCAACCAAATAACAAAGAGTCTCTTGTGTCCCCAACACACCCAATACAATGGTAAATTGTATAGGTGCACTAGTTTGGCGAAGAGATGGTGATACAAGTGCAATATGGATGGTAGATATAGGTTTTTGTAATCTAAAATTATAAAAACAGCAAGGTAACTAATGATAAAAGTGAGCACAAACGGTATTGCAATGCTAGGAAACAAGGCCTAAGGTTCATACTTTCACTAGTGCAAGTTCTCTCAACAATAATAACATAACTGGATCATATAACTATCCCTCGACATGCAACAAAGAGTCACTCCAAAGTCACTAATAGCGGAGAACAAACGAAGAGATTATTGTAGGGTACGAAACCACCTCAAAGTTATCCTTTCTGATCAATCTATTCAAGAGTCCGTAGTAAAATAACACGAAGCTATTCTTTCTGTTCGATCTATCATAGAGTTCGTATTAAAATAACACCTTAAGACACAAATCAACCAAAACCCTAATGTCACCTAGATACTCCAATGTCACCTCAAGTATCCGTGGGCATGGTTATATGATATGCATCACACAATCTCAGATTCATCTATTCAACCAACACAAAGTACTTCAAAGAGTGCCCCAAAGTTTCTACCGAAGAGTGAAGACGAAAACGTGTGCCAACCCCTATGCATAAGTTCACAAGGTCACTGAACCCGCAAGTTGATCACCAAAACATACATCAAGTAGATCACGTGAATATCCCATTGTCACCACAGATAAGCACATGCAAGACATACATCAAGTGTTCTCAAATCCTTAAAGACTCAATCCGATAAGATAACTTCAAGGGGAAAACTCAATCCATTACAAGAGGTAGAGGGAGAGAAACATCATAAGATCCAACTATAATAGCAAAGCTCGCGATACATCAAGATCATGCCAAAGCAAGAACACAAGAGAGAGAGAGAGAGAGAGATCAAACACATAGCTACTGGTACATACCCTTAGCCCCGAGGGTGAACTACTCCCTCCTCGTCATGGAGAGCGCCGAGATGATGAAGATGGCCACCGGTGATGGATTCCCCCTCCGGCAGGGTGCTGGAATGGGCTCCCGAGAGGTTTTAGGTGGCTACAGAGGCTTGCGGCAGTGGAACTCCCGATCTATGTTATGTTCTAGAGGTTTCTGTATTTATAGGAATTTTTGGCGTCGGTCTCACGTCAGGGGGGTCTCCGAGCCGTCCACAAGATAGGGGGGCGTGTCCAAGGGGTAGGGCGCGCCCCCACCCTCATGGGCAGCCAGGGACTCTTCTAGCCCAACTAGTTTACTCTGGGGGCTTCTTTTGGTCCATAAAAAATCATCAAAAATTGGCACGTCAATTGGACTCTGTTTGGTATTCCTTTTCTGTAAAACTCAAAACAAGGAAAAAACAGAAACTGGCACTGGGCTCTAGGTTAATAGGTTAGTCCCAACAATCATATAAAATAGCATATAAATGCATATAAAACATCCAAGATTGATAATATAATAGCATGGAACAATCAAAAATTATAGATACGTTGGAGACGTATCAAGAATCCCCAAGCTTAATTCCTGCTCGTCCTCGAGTAGGTAAATGATAAAAATAGAATTTTTTATGTGGAATGCTACCTATCATAATTTTCAATGTAATCTTCTCTAATGTGGCAAGAATATTCAGATCCATTAAATTCAAAAGAAAAGTTTAATATTGACATAAAAACAATAATACTTCAAGCGTACTAACAAAATACTCATGTCTTCTCAAATAACATGGCCAAAGAAAGTTATCCCTACAAAATCATATAGTCTCGCTATGCCCTATCTTCATCACACAAAGTATTTAATCATGCACAACCCCAGTTTCAGCCAAGCAATTGTTTCATACTTTAGTATTTTCAAACTTTTCCAATCTTCACGCAATATATGAGCGCGAGCCATGGACATAGCACTATAGGTGGAATAGAATGGTGGTTGTGGAGAAGACAAAAAGGAGAAGATAGTCTCACATCCACTAGGCGTATCAGTGGGCTATGGAGATGCCCATTAATAGATATCAATGTGAGTGAGTAGGGATTGCCATGCAACAGATGCACTAGAGCTATAAGTATATGAAAGATCAACAAAAGAAACTAAGTGGTTGTAATCCTGAGAAAAGTTTGAAAACTACATCATACTTCAATCAACCTGCATGGATAAACGTGGCAGCCCAAACTGAACTAAACCTATTGATATTCCAGCCAACCCAAACAAAACCAAACCTATTTGACTTTTCACCCAAACCAAACTAAAACCGAGTTTCCATCTGTGGGCTGGAACCATTTCCTAAAATGGTTTGAGAACCATCTGTGCAACATGAGACATTAAAATCTCACAAAAAAGACAATAAAGATGCCCTCTCGCAAACGCGCTCGCGACGGGTGAGCGCGCCCGGCGGCACCGCCCGATCTCCTTGTTCCAGCCGCCCCTGCATCCACCTCGGCTGGATCCGTGATACCCCACAGCATCCTCTCTCCTCAAGCCGGAGCTCTGCTCCCTTGTGCTCCCGGCCTCCGTGTGTGCCATGGCTCCTCACCCCTGCTTTCGGTCACGGCCCGTGTCCGCGCCGCAGGCAGCGGCTGACCCTCTGCATGTACCAGGCGCCGTCTCTGTATCCTGCTGCTCCTCAGATGTGCCTTGGCGTCCTCCTGCTTGGAGATACTAGAAGGAGAATGGGGGCATCATGTCCTCGCACGCAGGCCCCAGGAAGCCGGCGAGCAGCGGCGGTCGCAGGCGCTGCCGATGGACGCATGATGCCCATCCAAGAGTAGTAGACTCGAGGAGACCATAGAGCAGCCAACGAGCAGGCCGATCCGGGTGCGGCAGTCACAGACGTGGCCAGAGCAGGCCGATCTGGGCAGCGGCCATGGCCTATCGTATTGTGGTTAACAATGAGACCTAAGAATCGGTTTAATAACCAGGTGAGAATTGCAGGTTTAACTAAAGGGGAACCATACATGTTTGTACCCGTACCTGACCATACCCAGCCGTTTTGTACAAGAAACTAAATTAAACCCACCTGTTGTCAAACTGAACCCATTTATACCCAAACCAAACAAAACTACGAGGCAAAACTGACCTAACACACCCGGTTTAGATAAAAATATTCTCAGATTTAAGTGGGTGTGCATCCAACTTGCTTGCTCACGAAGACCTAGGGCAATTTGAGGAATCCCATCATTATACAAGCCAAGTTCTATAATTAAAAATTTCCACTAGTATATGAAAGTGACAACATAAGAGACTCTCTATCATGAAGATCATGGTGCTACTTTGAAGCACAAGTGTGGAAAAAGGATAGTAACATTGTCTTTTCTCTCTTTTTCTCTCATTTTTTATTTATTTTTGGTGGGCTCCTTTGGCCTCTTTTTTTATTTGGGCTTCTTTGGCCTCTTTTGTTTTTCATAAAGTCCGGAGTCTCATCCCGACTTGTGGGGGAATCATAGTCTCCATCATCCATTTCTCACATGGACAGTGCTCTAATAATGAAGATCATCACACTTTTATTTACTTACAACTCAAATATTACAACTCGATACTTAGAACAAAATATTACTCTATGTGAATGCCTCCGGCGGTGTACCGAGATGTGCAATGATTCAAGAGTGACATGTATGAAAGAATTATGAATGGTGGCTTTGCCACAAATACAATGTCAACTACATGATCATGCAAAGCATTATGACAATGATGAAGCGTGTCATAATAAACAGAACAGTGGAAAGTTTCATGACAATATATCTCGGAATGGCTATGGAAATGCCATAATAGGTAGGTGTGGTGGCTGTTTTGAGGAAGGTATATGGTGGGTGTATGGTACCGGCGGGAGTTGCACGGTACAAGAGAGGCTAGAAAAGGTGGAAGGGTGAGAGTGCATATAATCCATGGACTCAACATTAGTCATAAAGAACTCACATACTTATTGCAAAAATCTACAAGTCATCAAAACCAAGCACTATGCGCATTCTCCTAGGGGAAGGGTTGGTAGGAGTTAACCATCGCGCGATCCCGGCCTCCATACAAAGGATGACAATCAATAAATAAATCATGCTCCGACTTCATCACATAACGGTTCACCAAACGTGCATGCTACGGGAATCACAAACTTTAACACAAGTATCTCTCAAATTCACAACTACTCCAATAGCATGACTCTAATACCACCATCTTCATATCTCAAAACAATCATAAAGAATCAAACTTCTCTTAGTATTCAATGCACTTTGTATGAAAGTTTTTATTATATCTCTCTTGGATGCCTATCATACTGGGACTAAATTCATAACCAAAGCAAATTACCATGTTGTTCTAAGGACTCTCAAAATAATATAAGTGAAGCATGAGAGTTCATCAATTTCTTCAAAATAAAACCACCGCCGTGCTCTAAAAAGATATAAGTGAAGCACTAGAGCAAATGACAAACTACTCCAAAAGATATAAGTGAAGATCAATGAGTAGTCGAATAATTATGTAACTATGTGAAGACTCTCTAACATTTAATAATTTCATATCTTGGGATATCATTCAAACAGCAAGCAAAACACATATCATGTGGTGAATAAAAATATAGCTCCAAGTAAAGTTACCGATGAACGAAGACGAAAGAGGGGATGCATTCCGGGGCATCCCCAAGATTAGGCTCTTGGTTGTCCTTGAATATTACCTTGGGGTGCCTTGGGCATCCACAAGCTTAGGCTCTTTCCATTCCTTGTTCCATAGTCCATCGAATCTTTACCCAAAACTTGAATACTTCACAACACAAAACTCAACAGAAAACTCGTAAGCTTCGTTAGTATAAGAAAATAAAACCACCACTTAGGTACTGTTGTGAACTCATTATAAATTCATATTGGTGTAATATCTAATGTATTCCAACTTCTCTATGGTTCATACCCTCCGATACTACTCATAGATTCATCAAAATAAGCAAACAACACAATGAAAACAGAATCTGTCAAAAGCAGAACAGTCTGTAGCAATCTGTATCATTCGAATACTTCTGTAACTCCAAAAATTCTGAAATAAATTGGTGGACCTGAGTAATTTTTCTATTAATCATCTGCAAAAATAATAAACATAAAATCTCTCTCCAGTAAAAAATGGCACCTAATCTCGTGAGCGCAAAAGTTTCTGTTTTTTACAGCTAGATCACAAAAACTTCACCCAAGTCTTCCCAAAGGTTCTACTTGGCACAAACACTAATTAAAACATAAAAACACACCTAAACTGAGGCTATATGAATTATTTATTACTAAACATGAACAAAAATCAAGGAACAAAAAATAAAATTGGGTTTCCTCCCAACAAGCGCTAACGTTTAACGCCCCTAGCTAGGCATGCTGATTTCAATGATGGTCACACAAAAGATAAGAATTGAAACATAAAGAAAGCATCATGAAGAATATAACTAGTACATTTAAGTCTAATCCACTTCCTATGCATAGGGATTTTGTGAGCAAACAACTTATGTGAACAATAATCAACTAGCATAGGAAGGCAAAACAAGCATAATTTCAAAACTTTAAGCACGTAGAGATGAAACTTGATATTATTGCAATTCCTACAAGCATATGTTCCTCCCTCATAATAATTTTCAGTATCATCATGAATGAATTCAACAATATAACCATCACATAAATCATTATTTTCATTATCTACATGCATAGAAAATTTACTACTCTCCACATAAGCAAAATTCTTCTCATTCGGAATAGTGGGAGTATCATAAGAAACTCGAATACTATAAATTGTTTCCACATTAAAAGAGTAATGTTCTGAAAAAGGGTAATCATAATCATGACAAGTTTTACAAATATAATCATTACTACTTTTTATAGCATAAGTGTCATCACAATAATCATCATAAACAGGAGGCATGCTATCATCATAATAAATTTGCTCAGCAAAACTTGGGAGGCTAAAAATATCATCTACATTAAACATAGCATCCCCAAGCTTGGGACAAACATTAATTGCAGCAAATATATTCTCAAACATGTCATTCTCATCGAACATAGCATCCCCAAGCTTGGGCCTTTTCATATCACAAGCATAATCACTCTCAACATTAATAGTATGGATAGCACCAATAGTATAGCAATTATCATCATCACAATGAGTAATAGGAGCAACATCATTTGGGAGGGATACCTTTCTACCTTTGCTTCTACGTCTTTTCTTTTTCTTCTTCACATCATGTGTGGGTTTAACCCTCTTTTTTGAGCTCCTTATTAATGAGATTGGTTGAATAGAAAGCTCCTCCTCGTTACCTGATTCATCATAAGAAATAATAGGAGGATATTGGGAAGTCTCTTCCCTTTCATTAGTATTCTCTTCATCTTCTATTTGTTTTATTTTCTTTATGTAATTGTCAATATAAGAATTTCCAATGCAATTCACCACACAATACATAAAAATTTCTTCTAGATCAAAATCAAGAACTTTATCAAGGACAAATTCTAGTATATCCTTAATTATACGTTTCATTTCTTCATAACCCAAAAGCAAACTAAGTTCATTATGATGTGCAAGGGAAATCAAGTCATCACAATTTTTGGACACGATACGATCATGAAACAATTTGCATTGGATATTTCAATGACCACGTTCATTGCAAAGTTCACAAGGATGACTAAGAAAATTTAAATTTTCAGCACAAACATCTAGCCTTTCTTGCAACCATTTGGTTTCTAAATACTAATGCCTCTTGCAAAATCTATCTTCCCTAATTGGTGTGTACTTGCAAACTCTATGCACTCCACAAAAATTGACATGCTTATAAGAGATATTTTCATCATGAGTAGTGCAATCTTCATTAGTACTATGGATATTCAAGGAAATCATACTAACAAAATTGCAATAATGCTCATCATTCAAATACTTAGTGCCAAACATTATAATGCATTCTTCTTCTAACATTTTGGCACAATTATCGGAATCCTAATTTTCATGAAAGATATTAAAAAGATGAAGCATATGAGGCACCCTCAATTCCATTTTTTTGTAGTTTTCTTTTATAAACTAAACTAGTGATAAAACAAGAAACTAAAAGATTTGATTGCAAGATCTAAAGATATACCTTCAAGCACTCACCTCCCCTGCAACGGCGCCAGAAATTGCTTGATGTCTACTACGCAACCTTCTTCTTGTAGACGTTGTTGGGCCCCCAAGTGTAGAGGTTTGTAGGACAGTAGCAAATTTCCCTCAAGTGGATGACCTAAGGTTTATCAATCCGTGGGAGGCGTAGGATGAAGATGGTCTCTCTCAAACAACCCTGCAACCAAATAACAAAGAGTCTCTTGTGTCCCCAACACACCCAATACAATGGTAAACTGTATAGGTGCACTAGTTCGGCGAAGAGATGGTGATACAAGTGCAATATGGATGGTAGATATAGGTTTTTGTAATCTGAAATTATAAAAACAGCAAGGTAACTAATGATAAAAGGAGCACAAACGGTATTGCAATGCTAGGAAACAAGGCCTAAGGTTCATACTTTCACTAGTGCAAGTTCTCACAACAATAATAACATAACTGGATCATATAACTATCCCTCAACATGCAACAAAGAGTCACTCCAAAGTCACTAATAGAAGAGAACAAACGAAGAGATTATTGTAGGGTACGAAACCACCTCAAAGTTATCCTTTCTGATCGATCTATTCAAGAGTTCGTAGTAAAATAACACGAAGCTATTCTTTCCGTTCGATCTATCATAGAGTTCGTACTAGAATAACACCTCAAGACACAAATCAACCAAAACCCTAATGTCACCTAGATACTCCAATGTCACCTCAAGTATCCGTGGGCATGATTATACGATATGCATCACACAATCTCAGATTCATCTATTCAACCAACACAAAGTACTTCAAAGAGTGCCCCAAAGTTTCTACCGAAGAGTGAAGACGAAAACGTGTGCCAACCCCTATGCATAAGTTCACAAGGTCACTAATTAAACCCGCAAGTTGATCACCAAAACATACGTCAAGTAGATCACGTGAATATCCCATTGTCACCACAGATAAGCATATGCAAGACATACATCAAGTGTTCTCAAATCCTAGAGACTCAATCTGATAAGATAACTTCAAAGGTAAAACTCAATCCATTACAAGAGAGTAGAGGGGGAGAAACATCATAAGATCCAACTATAATAGCAAAGCTCGTTACACATCAAGATCATGCCAAATCAAGAACACGAGAGAGAGAGAGAGAGAGAGAGAGAGAGAGAGAGAGAGAGAGAGAGAGAGAGATCAAACACATAGCTACTGGTACATACCCTCAGCCCTGAGGGTGAACTACTCCCTCCTCATCATGGAGAGCACTGGGATGATGAACATGGCCACCGGTGATGGATTCCCCCTCCGGCAGGGTGCCGGAACGGGCTCCCGAGAGGTTTTTGGTGGCTACAGAGGCTTGCGGCGGCGGAACTCCCGATCTAGGTTATGTTCTGGAGGTTTCTGTATTTATAGGAATTTTTGGCGTCGGTCTCACGTCAGGGGGGTCTCCGAGCTGTCCACGAGATAGGGGGTGCGCGCCCAGGGGGTAGGGCGCGCCCCCCACCCTTGTGTGCAGCCCGGGACTCTTCTGGCCCAACTCTTTTACTCCGGGGGCTTCTTTTGTTCCATAAAAAATCATCAAAAATTGACACGTCAATTGGACTCCATTTGGTATTCCTTTTATGTACAACTCATAAACAAGGAAAAAACAGAAACTGGCACTGGGCTCTAGGTTAATAGGTTAGTCCCAAAAATCATATAAAATAGCGTATAAATACATATGAAACATCCAAGATTGATAATATAATAGCATGGAACAATCAAAAATTATAGATACGTTGGAGACGTATCACAGGTCGAGTGGGACAACGGCCTCATCCTATCCGGCATCAAGCCGCGGCTCGTCGAGCCGCTCATTCGCTCACCCGGCAGCTGGCTCGACGAGTTGCCGGACGTCCTCTGGAGCCTCCGCACCATGCCAAACCGGTCAACCGGGTTCACCCTGTTCTTCCTTGTTTATGGAGCCGAAGCCGTCATCCTGACCAACGTCGAGTTCGACTCGCCGCGTGTCATGATGTACACTATAGCCGAAGCCAGAGAAGCCCGCGAAGATGGCATCGACCTACTCGAAGAAGCGCGCCTCCTGGCGCTCAACTATTCAGCCATCTACTAGCAAGGCCTTAGGCACTACCACAACAAGAAGATCAAGCCCCTCGCTTTTCGCGAGGAAGACCTCATCCTCCGACTCGTCCAACAGCAAGTCGGCCAGCACAAGCTGTCCCCTCCGTGGGAGGGCCCATTCATCGTCAGCAAGGCCTTGTGCGACGCAACGCCTACTACCTCATCGATGCCCGCAAGTCAAACAAGCGCAAGAGAGACACCCCCGATGAAGAAACAACCCGGCCATGGAACGCAGAACTCCTCCACCCATTTTACAGTTAGTTGTATGCACGTATGTATCATATGAAAACTATGGAGTCCCCGAGCACGCTCGGGGGCTGCCCTTTTCTGACCAAGCTGTTCTGTCTCCTACATTTGTGCATCACTTTCCTCTTAAACCTGACCACCGGTCCGACTCGCTCGACCCGGGGGCTCGGGGGCTGGCCGGCTTGGTTGCCACCCGCCGCCTTCCTTGGTGGTTCCTGACGCGTTAAGGATGTTGCGGCCCCCCACTTTGCCCTAGGCCACAGAACCGGCTTCGGCCGTCGGCTGGCAAGCGCAATAGGCTAAAGCACCAGCACGCCTCAAACACTAAGCCAAGGACCGCCGGGTCGCCCAACCCGACCCGCCGCTTTAAGTGGCCGCACGATCGGCTGCTTGCCACTCGGCTTCATCGGATTGCCGCCAGCCGGCCTAGTGGGTGTTTCGCTCACGCTCAACATTTTCAAAGCCTAAGTATCGTACGCTCCACTCAAAGACCGAACTCCTTGTCACGGACCGGAGCTTCGGCCATCAGACTCGCGGGGGGCAGGTCCAAGAGGGGAAGGTCGCAAGAAAACGGCTCAAAAAATGAAAAGCAAAAGCACAGGCATCCACGAAATATACACATCACAAATTTGAAGGATAGGCCCAAGGCTAGAATTCATTACACCCGAATACCCCCAGTGGGTGGGTGGACCTGCTACCTAATAGAAATTTTTACTAAGATATAGCAGGGCGCCTAGGGCATCTCCAGCACCAGGTCGCGCAGTTGACGGCTCCCCCTCGGTGGCCTCCGGGTCTGCCGACTCGATGGTATCTTCCTGCTCGACACCCACATCGTTGTAGATGCCCGCCTCCTCGGAGCTACCCTCCGGGTCATACAGAAGCAGGCCGTAGTCGTCGACAGGCACAACTCCGCCATCCTCCGCCCGCTCCGGATGGAACTCGTCATGGAAGGCGAACCCGGCAATGTAGCTAGCTCGGGCAGCGATCCGTCTGGCCTCCGGCGCCGGCACGAGCGGCAGAAACGCGCCACTCGTGGAGTCGGTCCGGTCCCATCTCCAACCACCGCGTCAGCCGCATGAAGCTGTTCGGGGCGACAGAGCCCGGCCACAAGGCCGCCGTCATCGCCGCGCCGGCCTTAGAGATCCGCCCCATCTGCTCGCCCAAGACTCGCAAACGAGCCTCGTTGGCGGTCACGATCTCTGGGAAGGTCCAAGCCACATGTGGGTCAGTCCCGGAGCCAACGACCCCAGTGGGTCGCACTGAAAGCGGACGGCTTCTCTGCCAGCTGGCGCGTATCCGGGAAGGCCCCTGCCAGAAGCAAAGCAAGTCAGAAAAAATCACCAAGAACAAGAAGCCGGGATCCCAACACGGCAGAACCCATGAAAACCACTTACTGGATAAGGACTCTTACAGGTGCTGCGCTTCGAGCAACGTATCGCGCCGCTCCCGGGAAATGGTGCGGTCACGCTCCTGGAGCGTCTTCTCCAAGTCAGCCACCTTGGCAAGGGTCACCTTCAACTCAGCATCCTTGGCCTCGGTCGCCTTCTCGGACGCCTCATGGTGGCGGGTGTCCCCTTGACGGGTCTCCTCCACCGCAGCCACCAGCCCCTTCAAGCGCTCCACCTCGGCCTGGAGCTGGCCCTTGTTGTCGGCCAGCTTGCCGCGTTGCTGGTCCACCTCGGCAAGGGCCCGCTGTGCCTCCACAACCTTGGTGGCTTCCGCCTTGAGGCGCTCCACCTCGGCCTCAAGATGGCTCTTGTCACCCGCCAGCTGCTCTTGCAGCCGGCTGGCTTCATCAAGCGCCTGCCGGGCTCCTGTCGCCTCCGCCTTCGCCTTCGCCACCTCGGCCTCAAGTCGGCCGGCGTCAGCAACAAGCCAGTCATAGTGAAAGCCGGCCCGAAACAGCCAGGTCTTCCAAGACGGCACCTCGGCTGCAAAAAGAATATTCAAAAACAAAGGACCAGTTTAAGATTCGACCCAACTGCTACGCAGTTGGCCCAAATCTCGGGGGCTATACCTAGTGGGTGCGCTGGCGCACCCCGCTAAAAAAGAGCGCACAAGAAAAATACCTACAGTGACGCGGAGCTCCTCCTCCTTGGTGGCAAGCTGCTCCTTGAGCTGCCGATACTCGCCCAGGAGCCGGTTGAAGATGTTCACCCGGTAGGAATCCAGTTGCTGTAGAAAGTGACGGTCAGCACAAGACAACAGTTTAAGAATCGACCCAACTACTACGTAGTTGGCCCGAATCTCGGGGGCTACACCCAGTGGGTGCGCTAGCGCGCCCCCACAAAGAAGAAGCCACAGAAAAGAAAAGGCAGAAGACAAGGAAAGAACATACAAGCACGGCGCGCTCCAGCTCCCGCGTCTGCTCCACCTCGGCCTGGGTGAAGGCCTAGATCTAGTCCGTCCGCCCTTGCAGACGTCGGCTGACGGCATCCATCGCCGCCTCCTCTTGGGTCTGGGGCCTGAAGAAGACCTCGCCGGTCCCGCCCCATGCTGGCCATGACCCGACGGGCCGGCACCCCCTGGCCTGAGCGCTAGGGCGTGCTCTCTGCTGACCGCCCCCCCCCTGCGGCCCGCGCCTCCTCCTGCGTCTTCTCCGGTGCCCTCTCCGGCGCCACCACCGGATCAACAGCCGATGTGGCCTGTGGTGCTACCACCAATGGCACCTCGCTCGTCCACACCTGGGATGCCCCCTGCGGCGCCATCTGTGGCGCCTCCTCCAATACGGCATCGCCGCCACCTCCGTCGGCCCCCGCCCGCTCGACCGCATCGGTCGGCGGCTGGGTGTCGTCCCCAACCACCGCGACCTCCCGATCGAGGTCCATCACATCCGCACGGCCTCCTTGGCCGAACTCCCCCTCCGACAATGGCTTGAAGACCGTCGCCGCCATTACCATCCCCGTCGGCATCTCCAGCCACACCGGCTCGCGCCCACGCTGTCGCGGCATTGACCCAGGCCTGGGCTGGTGCCGCATCCAGCTCCGCCTCGGCCCTGTTCCGGTCCCGCCAGGCCAAGCCTATGGTATTGGCCGGGTCCAGGCCTAGATCCGGATCCGCTGACTCCTCCTCCTCGTCCCGATCGACTGTGCCGGACTGGCTCCTCCGGAACGTGGCGCCCTCGGTGGACGCGGCATCCGCCATCGCCCGCGCCAGCGAGATCGGCGACCTGAAATTCCGGACAAAATAAACAAACAAGAACCAAGCAAAGCCGCTCGGCCACTCGGGTGCAAGCAAGAAAGGAACTCACCCCGACAACACCAGAATGGTGGGCCACGCCGGCCTCTCCTGCGGAGCGCCGTGCCTCCTCTTGGCGGGCGGTTTCGCACCCCCGACCGGGTTCACAGCGCGCTTCACGGCCAGGACCCGCGACGCGATGTTGTCCTTACCGTGCGGCTGGCTCACCGCCGGCGCCCCTCACGACGACCCGGCATCGCCCGCGCTGCCGCCTCCTCCGCCCAGCGCCACTACATCAACGGCTCGTGTCAACATTGCCCGCGCCGCATCGCGCCCGGCAACTCAAGAAATCCAAAAAACAAAGCTTACCCGCATGGCGTCCTGCGCCGACATTGGCGGCCGCCTCCTCCCCTCCGCCGTGGGCGACGGGCTCCTCCGAGTCGGCCGCAGCACCTGCATCGGCGCCCGGGCTTAAGGATCTCGGATGGCGTTCAGAAGCACCTCCCGCATCGCATCGTGACAAATAAGAAGATGGGCGGCAGCAAAGTAAGAAGACCAGGGACTCACCGTGGGCGCCGGGTTCGCATAGCTGTATGGTGGCTTCTCGAACTCCCAGTCATCCTGCAGCCCGGTCTTAAGATGTCATTGACCCGACGCGCGACCTGGTCCGCCCCCAGGTGCATGATCAACATGCGATTGGGATCCGGAAGGCCGGTCATCTGACCGATGAGGCGGATGCGCTGCTGCAGCGACAGCACCCGACGGATAATGAAGGCGGCAATGAGGTTGGTGCCGGTGAGCCCCTCCCGCGCCGTCATCTCCGACACCCGCTGGCAGAGGTTGAACACCTCCTGTGATGGGTGCTTGGGGTAATAACCCCAGTTCTGCTTCGCCCGCGGCAGCGCGTTGACAAAGGGCGGCAGGTTGATGCGGTCCATGCCGAGATTGTGGACGTAGAGGGAGTTCTGCCATTTCTTGGCAGAATCATCCAGCGGCATCTTGGGGTAGTCAGCACCCAACCGCTTCGAGATGACGGCAGCCCCGCAGTCGGACATCTCCCCGGCCCTCGGCCCCTGCTGCTTCAAAGAGAAGAAGCGCACCCAGAGATCAATCGAGGGCTCGACCCCCAAGTACCCCTCGTAGAGGGTGACGAAGCCCGAATGCTGCACGATAGCGTCGGCGCCAAGATGATGGGGCTGGAGCCCGAAGAACTCCAGAAAGTCACGGAAGAAGGTGCTCGTGGGAAGGCCGAACACGCGCCTGGAGTGTGGGAAGAAGACCACGCGCTCCGTGCCCTCGGGCCGTGGTTCCCGCTCGCCTGCGGCAGGCGCGCGGCGACCTCCGTATCCCCCGGCAAGCGCCTGGTGGTGCAGAGATAGGCGATGTCATCCACAGTGACGGTCGAGCCCATCCACGAGCCCGACGGCAGCGCCAGCAAAGAAAGAAGGAAGAAGAATGACGATGAAGCTCTGCTCGAAACGGCAGGCGTCGCAGCACGCGGCGGTTGCAAGAAGCAGAGAGAGGATGAAGAGCCAGGGGAGCGCGAGTGAGGATGATTTCCGCTGCCCCCTCGCCCCAATTTAAAAGCCACGATTCAAAACATGGGGAAGTGGGATCGTTTGCGCTCGCCCTTCCCACTTCCCCGCAATAAGTGCGCATGCATGTATGCAATAACTGCCTAGAGATGGGCAACCGACTTGCAGACACCGCAATAAATCCGCACGCATGGGCCAAGGGTGCGCGACGGCGGGCCCCGACGCGTCGCCCTGTCCCGTCACGCGCGTGGCCTGTAAGGCCCCTCCGGCTTCCAGGCGCCACGTAGCACCCGCGCGAAGCCCAAGGGATTGCCTAAAGATTCGACGGACCCTCCGATTTTCCGCGTTGCCGGGATGCTGGGATCCGGTTTCTGGAAACTGACACACAGTGGGTGTTGATGGACCCCGCGGTCACAAAATTTGCCTTCTTAAGGGGGGGCTGCGAAGGCCCTCCCATCCAAAGACGGCGGACCTTCACAGCTTCGGGGACTACTATCGGGGGATGAACCCCGGGCAGGCAACGGAACCCGGATCCTTTTCAAAAACAACGGGGCCAGCATCGCCCCTCAAGCCGGCGCGCTTGGCCGGGTCGCTCAACCCGGCCAAGCGCCTCGACCCGGCCAAACTCTCCAACCCGGCCGTACTCCTCAACTCGGCCCCAATGGCCAGCTCAAGGCGGCCGAACCTGGCACACCAAGACTTCTCCAACAAGCCAGCTCCACCCCTGGTGTGTTACTCAACCCAGCCACGGGTCAGCTCCCGTCCCATCCAGGCCGTACATTGGGACGAGTCTCCATCTACTGATGACCGAGGCAACAGTGCCCCGCCCATGCCTCTGGTCAGCCGGGGCATGGCAACAGTACCCCTCACCTACCCGCTGACCAGGGCCGGCGTGGCAACAATGCACCCGTCGTCACTGCTGACGCCAGCAAGCGGCGACCTGACGGAGCGCCACTGTACCCGACTCGACCCAGCCACTCCCTGGCGATCGACAAGATGGCAAACAGTGCCCCTAGGCATGTGGGGTCCATGCCCGGAGAACCCGGCGAGCCGTGGCACCCGGCGGGTCCCAGCTCCAGGTTCCCAGACGCTAACAACCCGGCCCTACGGCCTTGTAACATTACCATTGTATCCCTGGAGGGTTGACCTATAAAACCCCCCAGGAGCCCTCATGCATACGGGCAAGCAAGCAAGTAAGAAGCAACTAAGCAAGCATACGATAGAGAGATCCACAGCTAGCAACACTCCACTCATACACCAGGGGAAGGGGCAGCCCGAGCCTTGGCCTACCTTTCGTCTCCTCAATACAGCTCTAGGAGCAACTCTGTACTGTTGCATATCAACCACACTCGGCACAACTAGGCGTGTTATCTCTCCGGAGAGCCCCGAACTTGGGAATGTCTTGCGCCCCACACTCGCTCATGCCGACCTCGCCTCTGGAGCCCACCAGTGCCCTCGAGCCTCCTCCTCTCTTTAGCCATCCATTGGCATCTATCGAGCGCCCACGACAATTTCCTAGTGTTATTAATAGTGTTTTTGATCAATATAACACTTTTTGAGGCAATTCTAATGCCTTTTCTCTCTTAATATGCAAGAATTACATGAAGAGGGAGATTGCCGGCGGCTAGAATTCTGGACCTGAAAAGGCTATGTCAGAGATACCTACTATGCACATCCCCAAATGAGCTGAAATTTTACGAACTTTTATTTTGGAATAAATAAAAAATATTGGAGCAAAGAAGTACCAGAGGGGGCCACCCAGGTGCCCACAAGGCACCAGTGCGCGCCCACCAGCCCCCAAGGCGCGCCCTGGTGGCTTGTGGGGCCCCTGGCCAGCCTCCAATGCCCATCTTCTGGTATATAAGTGTTGGGGAATGTTGCATAAAATAAAAAAATTCTACGTTCACCAAGATCAATCTATGGAGTCATCTAGCAATGAGAGAGGGGAGTGCATCTACATACCCTTGTAGATCGCGTGCGGAAGCATTCAAGAGAACGGGGTTGAGCGAGTCGTACTCGTCGTGATCCAAATCACCGGCGATCCTAGCGCCGAACGGACGGCACCTCCACGTTCAACACACGTACGGTTGGGAAGACATCTCCTCCTTCTTGATCCAGCAAGGGGGAAGGAGAGGTTAATGAAGATCCAGCAACATGACGGCGTGGTGGTGGATGCAGCACGATCACGGCAGGGCTTTGCCAAGCTTCTGCAAGAGGGAGAGGTCTTGCAGGGGAGAGGGAGGCGCCAACACTTGGGGGTGCGGCTGACCTCCCTCCCCCCTCTTTATATAGGCCCCCTGGGGGGGAGCCGGCCCTAGGAGATGAGATCTCCAAGGGGGGCGGCAGCCAAGGGGGTGGCTTGCCCCCCAAGGCAAGTGGAGGCGCCCCCCCCCCCACCCTAGGGTTTCCAACCCTAGGCGCAGGGGGGCGCACCATGTTGGAAATATGCCCTAGAGGCAATAATAAAAGTATTATTATATTTCAATGTTCATGATAATTGTCTTTTGTTCATGCTAGAACTATATTATCCGGAAATCGTAATACACGTGTGAACACTTAGACCACAAATGTCCCTAGTGAGCCTCTAGTTGACTAGCTCGTTGTGATCAACAGATATTCATGGTTTCCTGACTATGGACATTGGATGTCGTTGATAACGGGATCACATCATTAGGAGAATGATGTGATGGACAAGACCCAATCCTAAGCATAGCATAAAAGATCGTGTAGTTCGTTTGCTAGAAGCTTTTCCAATGTCAAGTATCTCTTCCTTCGACCATGAGATCGTGTAACTCCCGGTGACCGTAGGAGTGCCTTGGGTGTATCAAACGTCACAATGTAACTAGGTGACTATAAAGGTGCATTACGGTATCTCCGAAAGTATCTGGGTTGACACGGATCGAGGCTGGATTTGTCACTCCGTATGACGGAGAGGTATCTCTGGGCCCACTCGGTAATGCATCATCATAATGAGCTCAAGTTGACCAAGGTGTTGGCCATGGGATCATGCATTACTGATGAGTAAAGTGACTTGCCGTAACGAGACTGAACAAGGTATTAGGATACCGACGATCGAAGTCTCGGGCAAGTAACGCATCGATCGACAAAGGAATTGCATCTGGGTTTGATCAATCTCGACATCGTGGTTCAACCGATGAAATCATCGAGGAGCATGTGGGAGCCAACATGGATATCCAGACCCGCTGTTGGTTATTGCCCGAGAGTCGTCTCGGTCATGTTGCGTGTCTCCGAACCCGTAGGGTCTACACACTTAAGGTTCTGGGACGCTAGGGTTAGTAGGAAGTCAAGTATGTGACTACCGAATGTTGTTCGAGTCCGGATGAGATCCCGGACGTCACGAGGAGTTTCGGAATGGTCCGGAGGTAAAGAATAATATATAGGAAGTGGTATTTCGCCATCGGAAAGTTTGGGGTCTCGTGTAATGTACCGGACCACCGGAAGGGTCCGGGTCCACCGGTGGGGCCACCTATCCGGAGGGCCCCATGGGCTGAAGTGGGAGGAACCAGCCCATAGTGGGCTGGTGCGCCTCAGGCCCACCTGCGCCTAGGGTTGAAACCCTAGGGGTGGGGCGCCCACTGGCTTGGGGGCACTCCACCCCTTGGCCGCCGCCCCCTTGGAGATTGCATCTCGGGCCGGCCTCCCTCGGGGCCTATATAAAGGGGGAGGAAGGGGCTGCGTGTACCATCTCAAAGGCGCAGCCCTCCCTCCCAACACTTCTCCTCCTCCGTAGGCGCTTGGCGAAGGCCCCGCCGATATCGCTTCTCCACCATCACCACGCCGTCGTCTGCTGCGGTGGAGCTGTCTTCCTCAACCTCTCCTTCCTCCTTGCTGGATCAAGACGGAGGAGACGCCGCTCGTTCGCACGCGTGTGTTGAACGCGGAGGTGCTGTCCGCTCAGCACTTGGACATCGGTGATTTGAATCACGCTCGAGTACGACTCCATCATCACCTTGCAAGCTTCCGCACGCGATCTACAAGTGGTATGTAGATGCTATCTCTCTCCGTTGCTCGTTCCTTAGATGAACTCATAGATGGATCTTGGTGAAGCCGTAGGAAAAATTTTAATTTTCTCGCAACGCTCCCCAACAAAGGGCATCATGAGCTAGGTCTATCGTAGTTCTCTAATGCACGAGTAGAACACAATTTGTTGTGGGCGTTGATCTTGTCATCTTACTTGCCTCTACTAGTCTTTTCTTGCTCAACGGTATTGTGGGATGAAGCGGCTGGACCAACCTTACGTGACGCTTACGTGAGACCGGTTCCACCGACTGACATGCACTAGTTGCATAAGGTGGCTGGCGGGTGTCTGTCTCTCCCACTTTACTTGGAGCGGATTCGATGAACAAGGCCCTTATGAAGGGTAAATAGAAGTTGACAAAATCACGTTGTGGTGATTCGTAGGTAAGAAAACGTTCTTGCTAACCCAATCGCAGCCACGTAAAAGATGCAACAACAATTAGAGGACGTCTAACTTGTTTTTGCAGCGATTGATCAAGTGATGTGATATGGCCAGAAGTTGTGATGAATGATGAATTGTGATGTATGAGATCATGTTCTTGTAATAGGATTCACGACTTGCATGTCGATGAGTATGACAACCGGCAGGAGCCATAGGAGTTGTCTTTATTTTTTGTATGACCTGCGTGTCATTGAAGAACGCCATGTAAACTACCTTACTTCATTGCTAAACGCGTTAGTCATAGAAGTAGAAGTAGTCGTTGGCGTGACAACTTCATGAAGACACGATGATGGAGATCATGATGATGGAGATCATGGTGTCAAGCGGTGACAAGATGATCATGGAGCCCCAAGATGGAGATCAATGGAGCTTTATGATATTGGCCATATCATGTCACAACTATATAATTGCATGTGATGTTTATTATGCTTTTACATCTTGTTTACTTAGGACGACGGTAGTAAATAAGATGATCCTTACAAAATTTCAAGAAGTGTTCTCCCTAATCGTGCACCGTTGCTACAGTTCGTCGCTTCTAAGCACCACGTGATGATCGGGTGTGATGGATTCTTACGCTCACATACAACGGGTGTAAGATAGTTTTACACAAATAAAACACTTAGGGTTAACTTGACGAGCCTAGCATGTGCAGACATGGCCTCGGAACACGGAGACCGAAAGGTCGAACACGAGTCGTATGGAAGATACGATCAACATGAAGATGTTCACCGACGATGACTAGTCCGTCTCACGTGATGATCGGACACGGGCTAGTCGACTCGGATCGTGTAACACTTAGATGACTAGAGGGATGTCTAATCTAAGTGGGAGTTCATAATTTTGATTAGAACTTTATTATCATGAACTTAGTCTAAAACCTTTGCAAATATGTCTTGTAGATCAATGGCCAACGCTAATGTCAACATGAACTTCAACGCGTTCCTAGAGAAAACCAAGCTGAAAGATGATGGCAGCAACTATACGGACTGGGTCCGGAACCTGAGGATCATCCTCATAGCTGCCAGAAGAAATATGTCCTAGAAGGACCGCTAGGTGACGCTCCGTCGAAGAACCAAGACATTATGAACGCTTGGCAAGCTCGTGCTGATGATTACTCCCTCGTTCAGTGCGGCATGCTTTACAGCTTAGAACCGGGGCTCCAAAAGCGTTTTGAGCACCACGGAGCATATGAGATGTTCGAAGAGCTGAAACTAGTTTTCCAAGCTCATGCCCGGTCGAGATATGATGTCTCCGACAAGTTCTACAGTTGTAAGATGGAGGAAAACAGTTACATCGGTGAGCACATCTCGAAGATGTCAGGTTGCACAACCGTATGACCCGGTGAACATAAACCTCCGGATGAGGCGGTCATTGATGAGAATCCTCGATCGCTTCCACCAAGCTACAAGAGCTTTGTGATGAACTACAACATGCAGGGGATGGTAAAGACCATTCTGAAGTGTTCTCGATGTCAAGTCAGCAGAGGCTGAAATCAAAAGGAACATCAAGTGTTGATGGTCAATAAGACCACTAAGTTCAAGAAGGGCAAGGGTAAGAAGAACTTCAAGAAGGACGGCAAAGATGTTGCCGCGCCCGGTAAGCCTGTTGTTGGGAAGAAGTCAAAGAATGGACCCAAGCCTGAGACTGAGTGCTTTTATTGCAAGGGGAAGGGGCACTGGAAGCGGAACTGCCCCAAATACTTAGCGGATAAGAAGGCCGGCAACACCAAAGGTATATTTGATATACATGTAATTGATGTGTACCTTACCAAGACTCGTAGTAACTCCCGGTATTTGATACGGTGCCGTTGCTCATATTTGTAACTCACAGCGGGAGCTGCGAATAAAACAGAGATGGCGAAGGACGAGGTGACGATGCGCGTCGGGAATGGTTCCAGTCGATGTGATCGCCGCCGCACGCTGCCTCTACATTTACCTACGGGATTAGTTTTGAACCTCAATAATTGTTATTTAGTGCCAAGTTTGAGCATGAACATTGTATCCGGATCTCGTTTAATACGAGATGGCTACTCATTTAAGTCCGAGAATAATGGTTGTTCGATTTATATGAGAGATATGTTTTATGGTCATGCTCCGATGGTCAATGGCTTATTCTTAATGAATCTCGGCGTAATATTACACATGTTCATAGTGTAGATGCCAAAAGATGTAAAATTGATAACGATAGTCCCACATACTTGTGGCATCGCCGCCTTGGTCACATTGGTGTCAAGCGCATGAAGAAGCTCCATCTCGATGGACTTTTAGAGTCTCTTGATTATGAATCATTTGACACATGCGAACCATGCCTCTTAGGCAAAATGACCAAGACTCCGTTCTCCGGAACAATGGAGCGAGCAACCAACTTGTTGGAAATCATACATACCGATGTGTGCGGTCCAATGAGCGTTGAGGCTCGCGGAGGATATCGTTATGTTCTCACTCTCACTGATGACTTGAGTAGATATGGGTATGTCTACTTAATGAAACACAAGTCTGAGACCTTTGAAAAGTTCAAGGAATTTCAGAGTGAGGTGGAGAATCAACGTGAACGAAAGATAAAGTTCCTACGATCAGATCGTGGAGGAGAATACTTAAGTCACGAGTTTGGCACACACTTGAGGAAATGTGGAATCGTTTCACAACTCACGCCGCCTGGAACACCTCAGCGAAACGGTGTGTCCGAACGTCGTAATCGCACTCTATTGGATATGGTGCGGTCTATGATGTCTCTTACCGATTTACCGCTATCATTTTGGGGATACGCTCTAGAGACAGCTACATTCACTTTAAATAGGGCACCGTCTAAATCCGTTGAGACGACACCGTATGAATTATGGTTTGGGAAGAAACCTAAGCTATCGTTTCTAAAAGTTTGGGGATGCGATGCTTATGTCAAGAAACTTCAACTGAAAAGCTCGAACCCAAGTCGGAAAAATGCGTATTCATAGGATACCCTAAGGAAACCGTCGGGTATACCTTCTACTTAAGATCCGAAGGCAAGATCTTTGTTGCCAAGAACGGATGCTTTCGGAAAAGAGTTTCTCTCGAAAGAAGTAAGTGGGAGGAAAGTAGAACTCGATGAAGTACTACCTCTCGAACGGGAAAGTGGTGCGTAGCAGAAACCGCTCTGTGATGCCACACCAACCAAGAGGAAAACAATGATGATGATCAAAGTACTTCGGATCAAGTTGCTACTGAACCTCGAAGGTCCACAAGGACACGTTCCGCACCAGAGTGGTACGGCAACCCTGTCATGGAAATCATGTTGTTAGACAACAATGAACCTTCGAACTATGAAGAAGCAATGGCGGGCCCAGATTCCAATAAATGGCTTGAGGCCATGAAATCCGAGATAGAATCCATGTATGAAAACAAAGTATGGACTTTGACAGACTTGCCCAATGATCGGCGAGCGATAGAAAACAAATGGATTTTTAAGAAGAAGACGGACGCGGATGGTAATGTTACCATCTATAAGGCTCGACTTGTCGCTAAGGGTTATCGACAAGTTCAAGGGATTGACTACAACGAGACATTCTCTCCCGTAGCGAAGCTTAAGTCCGTCCGAATCATGTTAGCAATTGCCGCATACTATGATTATGAGATATGGCAAATGGACGTCAAAACGGCATTCCTTAACGGACATCTTAAGGAAGAGCTGTATATGATGCAGCCGGAAGGTTTTGTCGATCCTCAGAACGCTAACAAAGTATGCAAGCTCCAACGATCCATTTATGGGCTGGTGCAAGCATCTCGGAGTTGGAACATTCGCTTTGATGAGATGATCAAAGCGTTTGGGTTTATGCAAACTTATGGAGAAGCCTGCGTTTACAAGAAAGTGAGTGGGAGCTCCGTAGCATTTCTCATATTATATGTAGATGACATACTCTTGATGGGAAATGATACGAAATTCCTGGACAGCATTAAGGCCTACTTGAACAAGTGTTTTTCAATGAAGGACCTTGGAGAAGCTGCTTATATATTAGGGATCAAGATCTATAGAGATAGATCGAGACGCCTCATAGGTCTTTCACAAAGCACATACCTTGATAAGATTTTGAAGAGGTTCAAAATGGATCAGTCCAAGAAGGGTTCTTGCCTATGTTACAAGGTGTGAGATTGAGCTCAGCTCGACCACCGACCACGACAAAAGATAAAGAAGAGATGAGTGTCATCCCTATGCTTCAGCCATAGGATCTATTATGTATGCCATGTGTGTACAGAAATCGATGTAAACCTTGCCGTAAGTTTGGTTGCAAGATACCAAAGTAATCCCGCAAGGAACTTTGGACAGCGGTCAAGAATATCTGAAGCACCGAAAAGGACAAAGGACATCTTTTCGCTTATGGAGGAGACGAAGAGCTCGTCAGAAGGGTTACGCCGACGCTTAGCTTCGACTCAGATCTGGATGACTCTAAGTCACAAACCGATACGTGTATATGTTGAATGGTGGAGCGAAGTCGGTGCAGTGCAAGCGAAGCGTCGTGGCGGGATCTACGTGTGAAGCGGAGTACATGGCAGCCTTGGAGGCAGCGCGATGAAGCGATTTGGGTGAAGGAGTTCATCACCGACCTAGGAGTCATACCCAATGCGTCGGGGCCGATCAAACTCTTCCGTGACAACACCGAGCTATTGCCCTTGCCAAGGAGCCGGGTTTCACAAGAAGACCAGCACATCAAGCGTCGCTTCAACTCCATCCACGAAAATGTTCAAGATGGAGACATAGAGATTTGCAAAGTGCACACGGATCTGGATGTCGCAGATCCGTTGACTAAACCTCTCTCGCGTGCAAAACATGATCAACACCAGAACTCTATGGGTGTTCGATTCATCACAATGTACCTAGATTGGTGACTCTAGTGCAAGTGGGAGACTGTTGGAAATATGCCCTAGAGGCAATAATAAAAGTATTATTATATTTCAATGTTCATGATAATTGTCTTTTGTTCATGCTAGAATTGTATTATCCGGAAATCGTAATACACGTGTGAACACTTAGACCACAAATGTCCCTAGTGAGCCTCTTGTTGAATAGCTCACAGATCAATAGATAGTCATGGTTTCACGACTATGGACATTGGATGTCGTTGATAACGGGATCACATCATTAGGAGAATGATGTGATGGACAAGACCCAATCCTAAGCATAGCATAAAAGATCGTGTAGTTCGTTTGCTAGAAGCTTTTCCAATGTCAAGTATCTCTTCCTTCGACCATGAGATCGTGTAACTCCCGGTTACCGTAGGAGTGCCTTGGGTGTATCAAACGTCACAACGTGAATCGGGTGACTATAAAGGTGCATTACGGTATCTCCGAAAGTATCTGTTGGGTTGACACGGATCGAGACCGGATTTGTCACTCAGTATGACGGAGAGGTATCTCTGGGCCCACTTGGTAATGCATCATCATAATGAGCTCAAGTTGACCAAGGTGTTGGCCACGGATCATGCATTACTGATGACGATTATAGTGACTTGCGGTAACGAGACTGAACAAGGTATTGGGATACCGACGATCGAGTCTCGGGCAAGTAACGCATCGATTGACAAAGGAATTGCATATGTGGTTTGATCGAATCCTCGACATCGTGGTTCAACCGATGAAATCATCGAGGAGCATGTGGGAGCCAACATGGGTATCCGGACCCGCTGTTGGTTATTGCCCGAGAGTCGTCTCGGTCATGTCTGCGTGTCTCCGAACCCGTAGGGTCTACACACTTAAGGTTCGGGGACGCTAGGGTTAGTAGGAAGTCAAGTATGTGACTATCGAATGTTGTTCGAGTCCGGATGAGATCCGGGACGTCACGAGGAGTTTCGAATGGTCCGGAGGTAAAGAATAATATATAGGAAGTGGTATTTCGGGAAAGTTTCGGTCTCGGTAATGTCACAGGACCACGGAAGGGTCCCGGGTCCACCGGTGGGGCCACCTATCCGGAGGGCCCCATGGGCTGAAGTGGGAGGGGAACCAGCCCATAGTGGGCTGGTGCGCCCTAGGCCCACCCCGCGCCTAGGGTTGAAACCCTAGGGGGGGCGCCCACTGGCTTGGGGGGCACTCCACCCCCTTGGCCGCCGCCCCTTGGAGATTGCATCTCGAGGGCGGCCTCCCAGGGGCCTATATAAAGGGGGAGGGAGGGGGCTGCAGTACCCATCTCAAAGGCGCAGCCCTCCCTCCCAACACTTCTCCTCCTCCGTGGCGCTTGGCGAAGCCACGCTTGAGATCTTGCTTCTCCACCATCACCACGTCGTCGTCTTTGCGGTGGAGCTGTCTTCCTCAACCTCTCCTTCCTCCTTGCTGGATCAAGACGGAGGAGACGTCGCTCGTCCCGTACGTGTGTTGAACGCGGAGGTGTTGTCCGTTCAGCACTTGGACATCGGTGATCTGAATCACGTTCGAGTACGACTCCATCATCACCTTGCAAGCTTCCGCACGCGATCTACAAGTGGTATGTAGATGCTATCTCTCTCCCGTTGCTCGTTGCTTAGATGAACTCATAGATGGATCTTGGTGAACCGTAGGAAAAATTTTAATTTTCTGCAACGTTCCCCAACACACCAGCCCACCAGGGGCTGGTTACCCTCCCCACTTCAGCCCACGGGGCCCTCCGGGATAGGTGGCCCCACCCAGTGGACCCTCGGGACCCTTCCGGTGGTCCCGGTACAATACCGGTGACCCCCGAAACTTTCCCGATGGCCGAAACTGCACTTCCTATATATAATTCTTCAGCTCCTGACCATTCTAGAACTCCTCGTGACATCCGGGATCTCATCCGGGACTCCGAAAAACTTTTGGGTTACTGCATACTTATATCTCTACAACCCTAGTGTCACGGAACCTTAAGTGTGTAGACCCTACGGGTTCGGGAGACATGCAGACATGACCGAGACGCCTCTCTGGTCAATAACCAATAGCGGGATCTGGATACCCATGTTGGCTCCCACATACTCCTCGATGATCTCATCGGATGAACCACGATGTCGAGGATTCAATCAATCTCGTATACAATTCCCTTTGTCAATCGGTACGTTACTTGCCCGAGACTCGATCGTTGGTATCCCAATACCTCGTTCAATCTCGTTACCGGCAAGTCACTTTACTCGTACCATAATGCACGATCCCGTGACCAGACACTTGGTCACATTGAGCTCATTATGATGATGCATTACCGAGTGGGCCCAGAGATACCTCTCCGTCATACGGAGTGACAAATCCCAGTCTCGATTCATGCGAACCCAATAGATACTTTCGGAGATACCCGTAGTGCACCTTTATAGTCACACAGTTACGTTGTGACGTTTGGCACACCCAAAGCACTCCTACGGTATCCGGGAGTTGCACAATCTCATGGTCTAAGGAAATGATACTTGACATTTGTAAAAGCTCTAGTGAAACGAACTACACGATCTTTGTGCTATGCTTAGGATTGGGTCTTGTCCATCACATCATTCTCCTAATGATGTGATCCCAATATCAATGACATCCAATGTCCATACTCAGGAAACCATGACTATCTGTTGATCAACGAGCTAGTCCACTAGAGGCTCACTAGGGACTTGTTGTGGTCTATGTATTCACACATGTATTACGATTTCCGGATAATACAATTATAGCATGAACAATAGACAATTATCATGAACAAAGAAATATAATAATAACCTCTAGGGCATATTTCCAACAGTCTCCCACTTGCACTAGAGTCAATAATCTAGTTACATTGTGATGTATCGAACACCCATTGCGTTCTGGTGTTGATCATGTTTTGCTCTAGGGAGAGGTTTAGTCAATGGATCTGCTACATTCAGGTACGTATGTTCTTTACAAATATCTATGTCTCCATCTTGAACATTTTCACGGATGGAGTTGAAGCGGCGCTTGATGTGCTCGGTCTTCTTGTGAAACACAGGCTCCTTGGCAAGTGCAATAGCTCAAGTGTTGTCACGGAAGAGTGTGATCGGCCCGATGCATTGGGTATGACTCCTAGGTCGGTGATGAACTCCTTCACCTTGGATAGCTTCATGCGCTGCCTCGAGGCTGCCATGTACTCCGCTTCACATGTAGATCCCGCCACGACGCTTGCAAATCGCACCAGCTTCTTGCCCCACCATTCAAAATATACACGTATCCGGTTTGTGACTTAGAGTCATCCAGATCGTGTCGAAGCTAGCGTCGGCGTAACCCTTACGATGAGCTCTTCGTCACCTCCATATCTGAGAAACATATCCCTAGTCCTTTTCGGTGCCAAGGATGTTCTTGACCGCTGTCCGGTGTTCCATGCGGTATTACTTTGGTACCTTCCTACCAAACTTACGGCAAGGTTTATATCAGTGCAGTACAGGTCATGGCATCTGAGACCCCATGGCTGAGGCATAGGGGCGACACTCATCTTTTCTCTATCTTCGCGTGGTCGGGCATTGAGCCGAGCTCAATTTCACACCTTGCAACACGGCAAGAACCCTTCTTGGACTGATCCATATTGAACTTCTTCAATATCTTATCAAGGTATGTGCTTTGTGAAATACCTATGAGGCGTCTCGATCTATCTCTATAGATCTTGATGCTTAATATGTAAGCAGCTTCCCTAAGGTCCTTCATTGAAAAACACTTATTCAAGTAGGCCTTAATGTTGTCCAAAAGTTCTATATCATTTCCCATCAAAAGTATGTCATCCAGAAATAATATGAGAAATGCTACAGAGCTCCCACTCACTTTCTTGTAAACGCAGGCTTCTCCATAAGTCTGCATAAACCCAAACGCTTTGATCATTTCATTAAAGCGAATGTTTCAACTCCGAGATGCTTGCACCAGTCCATAGATGGAGCGTTGGAGCTTGCGTACCTTGTTAGCATTCTTAGGGTCGACAAAACCTTCGGGCTGCATCATATCTGATTCTTCCTTAAGGTATTTATCGGTGTCAAAACGGCGGATCTCGGGTAGGGGTCCCGAGCGTGCGTCTAGGCGGATGGTAACAGGAGACAAGGGACACGATGTTTTACCTGTGTTCCGCCCTCTCGATGGAGGTAAAACCCTACTCTGCTTGATTGATATTGATGATATGGGTAGTACAAGAGTGGATCTACCACGAGATCAAGGAGGCTAAACCCTAGAAGCTAGCCTATGGTATGATTGTTGTAATGGTTGTTGTCTGACTAAAACCCTCCGGTTTATATAGACACCGGGAGGGCTAGGGTTACAGAGTCGGTTACAATGGTAGGAGATCTACATATCCGTATCGCCAAGCTTGCCTTCCACGCCAAGGAAAGTCCCATCCGGACACGGGACGAAGTCTTCAATCTTGTATCTTCATAGTCTTGGAGTCCGGTGACGATGATAGTCCGGCTGTCCGGACACCCCTAGTCCAGACTCCTCGGTAGCCCCTAACCAGGCTTCAATGACGATAAGTCCAGTAGCGTTTATAGTCTTGGCGTTGCAAGGCGGGTTCTCCTTAAGTTCCATGTACTGCCGAGCAGTGTCCGGCTTCCTTGTCAATGTTGCGCTTCTTGGCTTCCACGCCCAATAATGGCCATCTTCCGCGTCGCCAGACGAATGCTAAACGCTTGTGGTATCTTTATGTTTTATCCCCTAGCCGTGCAAATAATCTGCCTATAAGAGAGGCAAGAATCCAGATCCAAACCACACCATCTTCCTTCCGCGAGTACTCATCGGAGTGCTTCCGACCAAAAATCCATTCCATCATGGATCGTCAGCGCAGCTCCTCCCCGCGCCCAGCCCTCTGCCAGAGAGGCGGCGGAGATATTACATCCCCGCACCGCAGCTGGTGGCAGCTCAAGCGGAGGATATCTCCTCCGGCCTTCATGGTCCCGGTTCGAGCCGGGCTGGCCACCTACCAAGGTGGGAAGCAAGCGGAGGCTACCCCAAAACAAAGGGGAGCGGGTATGCTTCGTCCCCTATGTGACAAGGGGGCTCGGATTTCCTATACATCCGTTCCTCGCGGGCTCACAGAGTTCTCGGACTCCAGCTCCATCACCTCACGCCGCCTCTATCCTGCATATCGCGGGTTATGTAGCTCTTTGCGAGCTATTTCAGGCGTCGAGCCCCATTTTGTGTTGTGGAAGAGGTTGTTACGCCTTGTACCCCACTCTCACGAGGGGTCCATATATCAAGTGGGCGGCGCGAAATATGGCGCATCGCCGGGACGGATATCCATCCGGAACCCCTAAGAAAGCGTCAAGACCGGCCTTGAGAATGGTTTTACCTAGAAGGCGCTCATTGCGGACCTGCTCGGATCGGCCTCCGGAGTTGATAATGCTCCTTTGAAGAACGCCTTAGCCGGGCGCCCACGGAGCCCCCAAGCGGAGGAAGACAAGAGCGTCCATTATTTGATGGGCCCGATAAGGTTCTTGGCCCATTCGGGTTGACCATGATTGGAGTCATGGCAACATGCATTATGCGGGGGGTGCAGCCGCTGCAATACAGGGGCCACCCTATGTGGGATTTCAACGGGGAGGACGATGCCAGCCGTCGTGGCCGCAAAGGGCCGGGTTCGGCCGAAGACCTGGCAAAGATCCTGTCCGGCCTGTACAAGGGGGAGAAGGAGGATTTCCTCCAGACGAACCCGTTGAATGGGTTCTCCATGAATAATCCCCGGCGTTGGGTAAGTGAACACTCAATGTGCCCGACCCATGCTTTCGAAGTTTAAGTTTCTTATATTATGCTTTCGACGCAGGAGTTGCGTCGGGTTGTGGAGGGCATGCTTAGTCCGGCTCCGCAACCCGAGGATCCAAAGAGATCCCAGGATCCGGCCTCCGAAGAGGATCCGGACATAAAGGTGGAGCTAATCGACGGGGTGTTCCACCAGCTCAGCATGGATAATGCTTTAGTCGCCATTACGGCTGACTACCCTGGACTCTATCCGGCTTCCCAGGTGATTGTGACCGAAGTCCTGACACCATTATTCCTTCCTTGCTCATTTCTGACAAACGTATACGATGGCGCTTTGCAGGAGGTGCCTCCAAAGCGGGAAGCGAGCCCGATGGGGCTGACCAGCGGTCATCCGGCCCGAGAGGCGGAAGAGGAGCCTTGGCGGATTGAAACATCGCCGCAAAGGTATAGCTCGAGTTCATTATTTAGACAACGTTCCTAGGAAGCGTTTGAATGCTCATGACTTACAGGAGAAAAAGCGCTGCCAGATGCAGGGCGAGAGGTTGCCAATCCAACCTCTACCGGCGGGAGCTCGGCACACTGGTGCGGAGGGGGGAGGTGGCGCAAGGCGCGAGCCGGATACTCCTCCAACGGAGGATGCCGACAGACAGTCCGCCACCAAGTTCGAGGTGGAGGCGCCATGAACCACAAAGGCTGCGGACAGTTTCATCATGGCGTGCTTCTCCCCGAGGCGTTGAATGCCTTTAACGGGGATGCGCACCTCCGTGCTGCTCAAGATAGTTTGACCAGAGCCACGGGCAAAGTATGTAAAAGACATACGGGTAAGAGAATTTAATAGTTGTATATGCAAGAGTCCCCGAGACTTAAAGTAGTTATATTAACTGATTTAAGGATCATTTGAAATCTGAGGATCTTCTGAGAGAAGAATACCCAACTGTCTTAGGAGCTGCAAGAGTGCAAGGCCCAACTCGAGGCCACACTTGGTACCGCAGGAGGAAACACAGAGACCCCTCCTGGTAACACATCATTTAAAAAGATAAGCGGTGTGCGGCGTGTGCGCAAGTCTAATAATGACATTGCAGGTGCTGCCGGACAAGGTCCGGACAGGCAAGAATTACTACGACAGCTGAAGGCCGGCGAGAGGGTGCTGAATAAGGTGCAGCAGGAAAGGAACAAGCTCCAGGATGCCCACGCCCAGCTCAGAGAAGAGCTGAAAGGTGTTCGGGCCGAGCTGTCTGGCTCCGTTAAGGAGAATCAGCGGCTTCGTCGCAGCATCTATAGTAAGTGCTTGAGCGAACTCCTTTGAAAAGAAGAGTTCGGCAAGGAAGTCAATTGACAAAATATGTCTGTAGGTATACTCACAGGTCGCCCTGCGGAGGAGATGCCCGTATCAACGGGTGATCAACTTCCCGAGCTGTTGCAGCTGCTCGAACGAGTTCGGCAGGCAATGAGCGTCGTCGTCCAGGCTTTATGGCCAGCCCTCTCCCTACCCGAGGGCCTTGGGGAGCTTGTGGAGAAGGTTCAGGGAGTGCGGCAGCGCTTCCGTTTATGGAAGATTTCGGCCTGCCGCCAAGGTGCTAGGGAGGCCTGGGCCATGGTGAAGACGCGGTACAAGAAGGCGGATCCCAACCACATGGCCGAGGTCGGACCTGTGGGGCCCGATGGGAAGGAGATCCATGTGAGTTTAGTATCTGGCCAAGTAGAGTTGGCCGCTAAATTTTCCCAGGACTGTAAATTAGACAGACTGTTAGGCGGGATTGAGGAGGAATCTGATCGGTCGATTTGACAATGTATTTTTAAAATGACATGTAAAATGCCTTCTAGCGGATTGTAGATCGTTTGTCTTTGCCGACCTTTTTGCTTCAACCTCGGGACCCTAGAGTCCGGTGTGTCGAATACCTTCTCGGTTAAGAAACAACCGGGCATGCATGGAGACCAGCGTAGGGGTCATTAGTGCTTTATCGGACAAGTGCCCAACTAGTTATGTTATATTACATGGTTAGTAAGAAACATCTTCTAGGAGAATAGTTCCGTTAAGGGTTCCTTTCACAGGAGGCATGCCCTAAAGTGCATGTGCGGATTGCGAAAGAGCGAGAAAAACATCCGGGGCAGATAAATAAGTAGGTAAAAATCATCTTTCAAGTCACCGACGAATATTCCCTTAAGAACACTAGATTTGGCTTCACCCGGTCGAGGTACACATCCGGTGACCCGGCGAGTAACAATCGCAGAGGTGCTCCATTTACCTCCTAGCCGAACAATCGGGAGCGTGGGGCAAGCACAGAGCCAGCAACCCAGCTTGGCCAAAACTTAAGTCATATCGATGCATATAATGGTGAATAAAAGGTACATGTGGAAGTTTGACACATGTGTTGGGCATGAAGCCCTTATAATTAAGCTTCTGGTAAAGAAGCCCCCCGGTATAATGAGTGCGGATGGCACGTCAAGTGTGTGCGAACAATGCGCAAGTAGGCCTTTAAGGGCTTTTTAGGAAAAGGGGTGAGAGAAGAAAGAGAAACAAAAGACAGCTGAAGTGTAAAAATTTGGACGGGGGAAGGGGACGAACTCTTAGTCCGGCGCTAGGCATAGAATCTTCAGAGGTGGGCTGCGTTCCATGGGTTCGGCTCGAGTCGGTTGTCGGACGCGTTTCATAGACGGTACGCTCCGCCGGTCAGGACTTGATCGATAATGAAGGGGCCCTCCCATTTGGGCTTGAGCTTGTCCTTTTTCTTGTCTGGCAAGCGTAGAACTAGTTCGCCAACGTTGTAAGTCTTGGCCCGTACTTCTCTGCTTTGATATCTTCGAGCCTGCTGCTGATAGAATGCGGAACGAGCCTTTGCGACGTCGTGTTCTTCCTCCAATACGTCCAAGTTGTCCTGCCAATCCAGCTCGGCTTCTCTTTCTTCGTACATGTGCACTCGAGGTGAGTCATGAATGATGTCGCAGGGCAAAACTGCCTCTGCGCTGTATACCATAAAAATGGTGTGAATCGGTGAAGTACGGTTGGGCGTTGTCCGCAGCCCCAGTACGGAGTCGAGCTCCTCTACCCGGTGTGTGTCGATTTACGTAAGTGACCGCACTAGTGCAGGTTTGATGCGCTCATTATTAGACCATTTGCTCGTTCCACTTGACCGTTGGTTTGAGGATGATAGTCAAGCGTAATCGAGCTTAATGCCCATATTTTTGCACCATGATTTAACCTCATCGGCCGTGAAGTTCATGCTGTTATCGGTGATGATCTTTGTGGGGACACCATAACGTGTATCTTGCCCGGATATAAAGTCTATCACTGGTCCGGACTCTGCCGTTTTGACTAGCTTGGCCTTTATCCATTTGGTGAATTTGTCCACCATGACCAATAGGTACCTTTGCTTGTGGGTTCCCCCTTTAAGGGGTCCAACCATGTCAAGCCGCCAGACCGCGAACGGACAGGTAATGGGTATAGTTTTGAGGCGGTGGGTGGCATATGGCTCGATTAGCAAAGAGCCGACAACCGACGCATCTTTGGACTAAGTCCGAGCATCTGCCGGCCGTCGACCAATTAAATCCATGCGGAATGCCTTTCCTACAAGGGCTGAGCTGCGGCGTGGTGTCCGCCTAGTCCGGCATGAATTTCAGCGGAAGGTTTCGCCCTTCCTCTTCGGAGATACATCTTTGAAGGACTCGGTTGTGCTTTTCTTATAGAGTTCTCCTCATGGACCACAGAGGCTTTGGATCGCCCGAACTATGCAGCGGGCCTCATTTTGGTCTTCGGGAGTTCCTGCCTAAGCAAGTAGGCTAGGAATGGCTCATCCACGCAGGCGATTACTGCCATTATGTCGTGGGCTGAAGGTGTTATGTCATCGGCTGAATCGCGGTTATGTCGGATGCTCTGTGTCGGTTAGTGCGGCTGCTTCGGTTTGTTATTTCGGACTCCTCTTCCCATAGTACGGATGGCTTAAAGAAACGTTCGGGAAGATATTTGGAGGGGCGGTGTCACGTTTTGCGCCGATCGTGCCAATATGTCGGCTGCTTGGTTATTATCCAGGCTACGTGGTGGAATTCAAGTCCTTCAAACCGGTGACATTTTAGGACAGCGTTACGATAGGCTGCCATTTTCGGATCCTTGGCATCGAAGTCTCCATTTACTTGGGATATTGCAAGGTTTGAATCCCCGCGCACCTCTAGGCGTTGAATGCCCATGGAGATTGCCATCCGGAGGCCATGTAAAAGGGCCTCGTATTCGGCTGCGTTGTTGGAGTCTGTGTACATTATCTGAAGTACGTATTGGACTGTGTCCCCGGTTGGGGACGTCAATACGACGCCAGCCCCCAATCCGGCCAACATTTTCGAGCCGTCGAAGTGCATAATCCAATTGGAGTATGCGCCGTACTCTTTAGGGAGTTCGGCTTCCGTCCACTCAGCGACAAAGTCAGCCAAAACTTGCGACTTTATAGCTCGCTGGGGTTTGTAGGTTATATTGAATGGCAAGAGCTCAATGGCCCATTTTGCAATCCTGCCCGTCCCGTCGCAGTTGTTTATAATGTCGTTGAGGGGTACTTCGGAAGCCACTGTTATTGAACACTCTTGAAAGTAGTGTCGGAGCTTCGGGATGCCATGAACACCGCGTCGCTATCTTTTGGTAGTGCGGGTAACAGGACTTGCGGGGAGTTAACACGGTGGATCGTAGTACCTGGTTTTGAAGAGAATTTATGCCCTTACGTCTCTCGTTCTCTGACGAGTACCGCGCTTACAACTTGATGTGTTGCGCGATGTATAACAACATTGGTTCGCCCAGTTAGCGCGCCAGGGCGGTTGTTGCCAATATGGCTTTTATTTCTTGAGTCGGCGGTGGCGGCATCAATCCACTCGAAGTGTTGATGCTTTGAGGAGGCGATAGAGGGCAATGCCTTTTCTCCCAAGCGGAGATAAAGCGGCTTAGAGCCGCCACGCATCCGAACAATTTTGTATTTGTTTGAGGTCTTTTGGAATATCTAGCTGTGATAGAGCTCGGATCTTGGCTGGATTTGCTTCAATTCCTCTACGGATACAATGAAGCCCGTGAGCTTTCCACCGGTACGCCAAAACGCATTTTTCGGATTTAGCTTGATGTCATATGCTCGGAGGTTGTCGAATGTGAGCCTCAAATCGTCTACTAGGGTTTCGGCGTGTTTGGACGGCGACTCGTCGTCTCGTATGCCTCTACCGCTTTTGCCGATCTGGGTAGCAAGACATGTCTGAATCATGTGCTGATATGTTGCGCCGGCGTTTTTAAGTCCGAAGGGCATCGTGTTGAAGCAGAATGGTCCATATGGAGTAATGAATGCCGTTGCGGCTTGGTCCGCTTCCGCCATCTTGATTTGATGGTAGCCGGAGTATGCGTCCAGGAAGCACAATGAATCGTGCCCTACGGTAGGATCGATTATTTGGTCGATGCGGGGGAGGGGGAAGGGATCCTTTGGGCAGGCCTTGTTGAGGTCTTTAAGACACATAGGCGCCAAGATTTGTCCTTCTTTGGTACCATTACCAGGTTTGCTAGCCAATCCGGATGTTTGATGTCTCTGATGAATCCGGCTTCCAATAGTTTGGCTAGCTCTTCTCCCATTGCCTGTCTTTTGGGTTCGGAAAATCATCGAAGAGCCTGTTTGACTGGCTTGAATCCTTTTAGGATGTTTAGGCTGTGTTCTGCCAATCTGCGTGGGATTCTGGGCATATCCGAAGGGTGCCAGGCGAAAATGTCCCAATTTTCCCGAAGGAATTCTCGCAGTGCGGCGTCTACATCAGGGTTCAACAGTGCCCCGATGGAAGCCATTTTTGTCGGGTCCGTTGGATGGAACTGGAATTTTACTACTTCATCCGCTGGTTTAAAGGAGGTGGACTTGGATCTCTTATCGAGTATCACATCGTCCCTATTCACCGTGAAGCGCAAAGACGGTGAGTTCTTCTCGCCGCTAGGGCTTGGATAGTGCCTCGGGGCTAATGCGGCTGTCTTGTTTTTGGTAGCGAGTGCTATGTCCGGATCACTAACGAGAGTGATTATTCCGCCGGGCCGGGCATTTTGAGCTTCATGTACCCGTAATGGGGTGCGGCTTGAAAAATTGTGAATGCCTCTCGTCCTAGTATAGCGTGATATCCGCTGTTGAGCGGGGCCACTTGGGCGTGACTTCCGGACTGTAATTGTCCGGCGAGCCGAACACCACATCGAGTGTGATTTTTCCGGTGCAGCGCGCTTTCCGGCTAGGGATTTATTCCTCTGAAGGTTGTGCTGCTTCGCTCAATGTGGCTCCAGTATATTTCCATTTTTTTAAGAGTTTCCTCGTAGATGAGGTTTAATCCGCTGCCTCCGTCCATGAGTACCTTGGTAAGTCGAAAGCCGTCCACTATTGGACTAAGGACCAATGCGGCTGGTGCTCGGGCTGTGCGGAATTTAGGTTCATCGCTGGCGTTGAAGGTGATGGCTGTGTTACTCCATGGATTTGTTGTTGCTACTTGGTAGACTTCAGCGAGGCTGCAGATTGTTCGTTTCCGCATATTATTTGATGCGGAAGTCTCGAAGACTGTTGATACTGTACCGGTATTGTTGGAGTGGTTTCCCGGGGCTAGAAGCTCCTCGCCACTTTTGGCCACCTGCCGTAATATCCAACATGCTCGAAGGCTATGTGTTGGTATGGCACCCTCTGTACCATGAATTTTATAGGGTCCGCTAAGCCATCCCTCCAGTACGGTTCCGTGCCCTTTGTGGGGTTTTTGCTTTTTGGTTTTTGTACCTGGTGTCTGAGTGTAATGCACCCTTTTGTTGCGGACTAGGGTTGTATTCGGGGCCGGATTGTCCCAAAACTTACTTTTGGTTTTCCGAAAACTCTCCATCGCACAGTACTTTCGTACTATGGACGCCAGGTCGGTGGAGCGTGTAATTTCACGACGGCTGACGGCGTTCAAGATTCCCTTGTCCGTGCAATTTTTGCAAAAAATTGAGATTGCGTTTTCCTCTCGGCAGTCCTTTATCCTGTCCATAACCAGGAGGAATCTGGCCCGAGAGTGATGTCTTGTTTCAGCGGGCTCTTGCGGATTAGAGATAGATCGCATATGTCTGGGCGGGTGGGTGGAATTAAGTCCGGAACCCTACCCATCTCGAGGCTCAAGGGCCGAGAAGTTTCCAAATTTGGAAGCTTAGATTGTTGGATGTTATCCAACGAGTCCGGTCCGATGCCTGACTTTAGGTTCAGTGCTCGATCAAAGTTCGTCCCTCCGCGGGAATCCGGCATGGAGGGTTTGGGAGCCCGGACATGACTAGTTTTCAATACAGGAGAAGAGTCGCGTTGTTCCTCTACCACCGCAACGTGGTGGGTGACTGGGAGAGTTAATCTCTCTCGGATCGGTTTTAAGCCCAATCTGATTGTAGTGCATGGCGACTCCGTGGCGGCGTCACGATCCAAGAGCTTGTTTACGGACAAGAGCTCTATTGGATCCAACCGCTCGCGAATTCGAGTGGCGTGAAGATTGCTTTTGACGACCGAGAGGTCATTGTCAAGCGGTGGCGAACAGCGGTCATGAGAAAACCACCTAGCGGATAGTTTGGTGGGCGCCAAGGCTCCTTTGACGAAGATACCATCCTTGAAGGCGGAAGAGGCATCCTTCCTATCGGCGGCGACACATAGGAACTCTCAATGAAAGCACCAATGTCGGTGTCAAAACCGCGAGATCTCGGTAGGGGTCCCGAACTGTGCGTCTAGGCGGATGGTAACAGGAGACAAGGGACACGATGTTTTACCTGTGTTGGGCCCTCTCGATGGAGGTAAAACCCTACTCCTGCTTGATTGATATTGATGATATGGGTAGTACAAGAGTGGATCTACCACGAGATCATGGAGGCTAAACCCTAGAAGCTAGCCTATGGTATGATTGTTGTAATGGCTGTTGTCCTACGGACTAAAACCCTCTGGTTTATATAGACACCGGGGAGGGCTAGGGTTACATAGAGTCGGTTACAATGGTAGGAGATCTACATATCCGTATCGCCAAGCTTGCCTTCCACGCCAAGGAAAGTCCCATACGGACACGGGACGAAGTCTTCAATCTTGTATCTTCATAGTCTTGGAGTCCGGCTGTCGATGATAGTCCGGCTGTCCGGACACCCCCTAGTCCAGGACTCCCTCAGTGACCGTTAAGGAATGCCGTTTTGACGTCCATTTGCCATATCTCATAATCATAGTATGCGACAATTGCTATCATGATTCGGACGGACTTCAGCTTCGCTACGGGAGAGAATGTCTCATCATAGTCAATCCCTTGAACTTGTCGATAACCCTTAGCGACAAGTCGAGCTTTATAGATGGCAACGTTAACATCCACGTCCGTCTTCTTCTTAAAGATCCATTTGTTTTCTATCGCTTGCCGATCATCGGGCAAGTCTGTCAAAGTCCATACTTTGTTTTCATACATGGATCCTATCTCGGATTGCATGGCTTCAAGCCATTTGTTGGAATCTGGGCCCGCCATCGCTTCTTCATAGTTTGAAGGTTCACCGTTGTCTAACAACATGATTTCCAAGACAGGGTTGCCATACCACTCTGGTGCGGAACGTGTCCTTGTGGACCTTCGAAGTTCAGTAGGAGCTTGAACGAAGTATCTTGATCATCATCATTAACCTCCTCTCTTGTCGGTGCAGGCACCACAGGAACATCTTCCTGAGTTGTGCTACTTACCATTTCAAGAGGTAGTACTTCATCAAGCTCTAGTTTCCTCCGACTTAATTCTTTCGAGAGAAACTCTTTCTCCAGAAAGGACCTGTTCTTTGCAACAAAGATCTTGCCCTCGGATCTTAAGTAGAAGGTATATCCAATGGTTTCCTTAGGGTATCCTATGAAGACGCTTTTTTCTGACTTGGGCTCGAGCTTCTCAGGTTGCAGTTTCTTGACATAAGCATCGCATCCCCAAACTTTTAGAAACGACAGCTTAGGTTTCTTCCCAAACCATAATTCATACGGTGTCGTCTCAACTTATTTAGACGGTGCCCTATTTAAAGTGAATGTAGCTGTCTCTAGAGCGTATCCCCAAAATGATAGCAGTAAATCGGTAAGTGACATCATAGATCGCACCATATCCAATAGAGTGCGATTACGACATTCGAACACACCATTTTGCTGAGGTGTTCTAGGCGGCGTGAGTTGTGAAACGATTCCACATTTCCTTAAGTGCGTACCAAATTCATGACTTAAATATTCTCCCCCACGATCTGATTGTAAGAACTTTATCTTTCGGTCATGTTGATTCTCTACCTCATTCTGAAATTCCTTGAACTTTTCAAAGGTCTCAGACTTGTGTTTCATCAAGTAGACATACCCATATCTACTCAAGTCATCAGTGAGACTGAGAACATAACGATATCCTCAGCGAGCCTCAGCGCTCATTGGACCGCACACATCAGTATGTATGATTTCCAATAAGTTGGTTGCTCGCTCCATTGTTCTGGAGAACGGAGTCTTGGTCATTTTGCCCATGAGGCATGGCTCACATGTGTCAAATGATTCATAATCTAGAGACTCTAAAAGTCCATCAGCATGGAGCTTCTTCATGCGCTTGATACCAGTGTGACCAAGGCGGCAGTGCCACAAGTATGTGGGACTATCGTTATCAACTTTACATCTTTTGCTATTCACACTATGAATATGTGTAACATTACGCTCGAGATTCATTAAGAATAAACCATTCACCAGCGGGGCATGACCATAAAACATATTACTCATATAAATAGAACAACCATTATTCTCGGATTTAAATGAGTAGCCATCTCGAATTAAACGAGATCCTGATACAATGTTCATGCTCAAAGCTGGCACTAAATAACAACTATTGAGGTTTAAAACTAATCCCGTAGGTAAATGTAGAGGTAGCGTGCCGACGGCGATCACATCGACCTTGGAACCATTCCCGACGTGCATCGTCACCTCGTCCTTCGCTAGTCTCCGCTTATTCCATAGCTCCTACTTTGAGTTACAAATATGAGCAACCGCACCGGTATCAAATACCCAGGAGCTACTACGAGCACTGGTAAGGTACACATCAATTACATGTATATCACATATACCTTTGGTTTTGCCGGCCTTCTTGTCCGCTAAGTACTTTGGGCGTTCCGCTTCGGTGACCACTTCCTTGCAATAAAAGCACTCGGTCTCGGGCTTGGGTCCATTGTTTGACTTCTTCCGGCAAGCTGGCTTGCGGCGCTGCAACTCCTTGTCGTCCTTCTTGAAGTTCTTCTTACCCTTGCCTTTCTTGAACTTAGTGGTTTTATTCACCATCAACACTTGATGTTCCTTTTTGATCTCTACCTCTGCTGATTTCAGCATTGAATTTACCTCAGGAATGGTCTTTTCCATCCCCTGCATATTGAAGTTCATCACAAAGCTCTTGTAGCTTGGTGGGAGCGACTGGAGGATTTTGTCAATGACTGCGTCATCTGGGAGATTAACTCCCAGCTAACTCAAGCGGTTGTGCAACCCAGACATTTTGAGTATGTGCTCACTAACAGAACTATTTTCCTCCATCTTACAGCTGAAGAACTTGTCGGAGACTTCATATCTCTTGACCCGGGCATGAGTTTGGAAAACCATTTTCAGCTCTTCTAACATCTCATATGCTCCGTGTTGCTCAAAACGCTTTTGGAGCCCCGGTTCTAAGCTGTAAAGCATGCCGCACTGAACGAGGGAGTAATCATCAACACGAGACTGCCAAGCGTTCATAACGTCTTGGTTCTCTGGGATTGGTGCTTCACCTAGCGGCGCTTCTAGGACATAATCTTTCTTGGCAGCTATGAGGATGATCCTCAGGTTCGGACCCGATCCGTATAGTTGCTGCCATCATCTTTCAGACTTGGTTTCTCTAGGAACACGTTGAAGTTGAGGTGGACATGAGCATTGGCCATTTGATCTACAAGACATTTTGCAAAGGTTTTAGACTAAGTTCATGATAATTAAGTTCATCTAATCAAATTATTCAATGAACTCCCACTTAGATAGACATCCCTGTAGTCATCTAAGTGAAACATGATCCGAGTCAACTAGGCCGTGTCCGATCATCACGTGAGATGGACTAGTTAACATCGGTGAACATCTTCATGTTGATCGTATCTTCTATACGACTCATGCTCGACCTTTCGGTCTTCCGTGTTCCGAGGCCATGTCTGTACATGCTAGGCTCGTCAAGTCAACCTAAGTGTATTACGTGTGTAAATCTGGCTTACACCCGTTGTATTCGAACGTTAGGATCTATCACACCCGATCATCACGTGGTGCTTCGAAACAACAAACCTTCGCAACGGTGCACAGTTAGGGGGGACACTTTTCTTGAAATTATTTCAAGGGATCATCTTATTTAAGCTACCTTCGTTCTAAGCAAATAAGATGTAAAACATGATAAACACCCCATGCAATCAAACAGTGACATGATATGGCCAATATCATATTGCTCCTTTGATCTCCATCTTCGGGGCACCACCATCATCTTCGTCACCGGCATGACACCATGATCTCCATCATCGTGTCTTCATGAAGTTGTCACGCCAACGACTACTTCTACTTCTATGGCTAACGCGTTTAGCAATAAAGTAAAGTAATTTACATGGCGTTCTTCAATGACACGCAGGTCATACAAAAATAAAGACAACTCCTATGGCACCTGCCGGTTGTCATACTCATCGACATGCAAGTCGTGATTCCTATTACAAGAACATGATCATCTCATACATCACATATATCATTCATCACATCCTTTGGCCATATCACATCACAAAACACTTGCTGCAAAAACAAGTTAGACGTCCTCTAATTGTTTTTGCAAGTTTTTACGTTGCTTCTATAGGTGTTCTAGCAAGAACGTTTCTTACCTACGTAAAACCATAACGTGATATGCCAATTTCTATTTACCCTTCATAAGGACCCTTTTCATCGAATCCGCTCCAACTAAAGTGGGAGAGACAGACACCCGCTAGCCACCTTATGCAACTAGTGCATGTCAGTCGGTGGAACATGTCTCACGTAAGCGTACGTGTAAGGTCGGTCTGGGACGCTTCATCCCACGATGCCGCCGAAGCAAGATAAGACTAGTAGTGGCAAGAAAATTGGCAACATCTACGCCCACAACTGCTTTGTGTTCTACTCGTGCATAGTAACTACGCATAGACCTAGCTCTAATACCACTGTTGGGGAATGTTGCATAAAATAAAAAAATTCTAAGTTCACCAAGATCAATCTATGGAGTCATCTAGAAACGAGAGAGGGGAGTGCATCTACGTACCCTTGTAGATCGCGTGCGGAAGCGTTCAAGAGAACAGGGTTGAGGGAGTCGTACTCGTCGTGATCCAAATCACCGGAGATCCTAGCGCCAAACGGACAGCACCTCCGCGTTTAACACACGTACGGTTGGGAAGACGTATCCTCCTTCTTGATCCAGCAAGGGGGGAGGAGAGGTTGATGAAGATCCAGCAGCACGACGGCGTGGTGGTGGATGCAGCACGATGACGGCAGGGCTTCGCCAAGCTTCTGCAAGAGGGTGAGGTGTTGCAGGGGAGAGGGAGGCGCCAAGACTTGGGGGTGCGGCTGCCCTCCCGCCCCCCCTCTTTATATAGGCCCCCTGGGGGGCGCCTGCCCTAGGAGATGAGATCTCCAAGGGGGGCGGCAGGGGTGGCTTGCCCCAAGGCAAGTGGGCGCCCACCCTAGGGTTTCCAACCCTAGGCGCAGGGGCCAAAGGGTGTAAAAAACCCACCGGGGCTGGTTCCCCTTCCCACTTCAGCCCACGGGGCCCTCCGGGATAGGTGGCCCCACCCGGTGGACCCTCGGGACCCTTCCGGTGGTCCCGGTACAATACCGGTGACCCCCGAAACTTTCCCGATGGCCGAACCTGCACTTCCTATATATAATTCTTCACCTCCGGACCATTCCGGAACTCCTTGTGACGTCGAAGATCTCATCCGGGACTCCGAACAACTTTTGGGTTACTGCATACTTATATATCTACAACCCTAGCGTCACTGAACCTTAAGTGTGTAGACCCTACGGGTTCGGGAGACATTCAGACATGACCGAGACGCCTCTCCGGTCAATAACCAACAGCGGGATCTGGATACCCATGTTGGCTCCCACATACTCCTCGATGATCTCATCGGATGAACCACGATGTCGAGGATTCAATCAATCCCGTATACAATTCCCTTTGTCAATCGGTACGTTACTTGCCCGAGACTCGATCGTTGGTATCCCAATACCTCGTTCAATCTCCTTACCGGCAAGTCACTTTACTCGTACCGTAATGCATGATCCCGTGACCAAACACTTGGTCACATTGAGCTCATTATGATGATGCATTACCGAGTGGGCCTAGAGATACCTCTCCGTCATACGGAGTGACAAGTCCCAGCCTCGATTCATGCCAACCCAACAGATACTTTTGGAGATACCCTAGTGCACCTTTATAGTCACCCAGTTACGTTGTGACGTTTGGCACACCCAAAGCACTCCTACGGTATCCGGGAGTTGCACAATCTCATGGTCTAAGGAAATGATACTTGACATTTGGAAAATCTCTAGCGAAACGAACTACACAATCTTTGTGCTATTGTTAGGATTGGGTCTTGTCCATCACATCATTCTCCTAATGATGTGATCCCGTTATTAATGACATCCAATGTCCATAGTCAGGAAACCATGACTATCTGTTGATCAACGAGCTAGTCAACTAGAGGCTCACTAGGGACTTGTTGTGGTCTATGTATTCACACATGTATTACGATTTCTGGATAATACAATTATAGCATGAACAATAGACAATTATCATGAACAAAGAAATATAATAATAACCATTTTATTATTGCTCTAGGGCATGTTTCCAACAATAAGCCCATTTGTCCTAAAAATAAGGAGAATACTTTCGGGATGGAGCGCCACCGTCTCGAGGCGGAACTTGGGCAGGAGCACTTTTGCTCTCCGGCGGTGCGATTTTGTCAGGGATACTTCCCTCCGGGAGGGGAAAATCAAAGCCATCGTCATCACCAGCAACCCTCTCATCATGGGAGGATCAATATTCATCAACATCTTCACCAGCACCATCTCATCTAAAACCCTAGTTCATCTCCTGTATTCAATCTTTGTATCAAAACCTCAGATTGGTTACCTGTGGGTTGCTAGTAGTGTTGATTACATCTTGTAGTTCATGGTAGTTGGTTTATTTTGTGGAAGATCATATGTTTAGATCTATTATGCTATTCAATAACCCTCTGATCTTGGACATGAACATGATATGTGAGTAGTTCTTGAGGGCATGGGAGAAGTCTTGTCATAAGTAATCATGTGAATTTGGTATACTTTGATATTTTGATGATATGTATGTTGTCGGTTCCCTTAGTGGTGTTATGTGAACATCAATTACATGACACTTCACCATCTTTGGGCCTAAGGGAATGCATTGTGGAGTATTAATTACATTATGTGTTGCTAGAGTGATAGAAGCTTAAACCCTAGTTTATGCGCTACTCCGTAAGGGGCTGATTTGGGTCCATATGTTTAATGTTATGGTTAGATTTATCTTATTTGTTCTTTCATAGTTGTGGATGCTTGCGAGGGGGGTTAATCATAAGTGGGAGGCTTGTTCAAGTAAGAACAACACCCAAGCACCGGTCCACGCACATATCAAATTACCAAAGTAGCGGACGCGAATCAAACAAACATGATGAAAGTGACTAGATGAAGTTTCTGTGTGTACTCAAGAACGCTTGACTTATTATAAGAGACCGTTCCGGCCTGTCCTTTGCTACAAAAAGGATTGGGCTACCTGCCTGCACCTTAGTTACTATTCCTACTTGTCACTTGTTACAAATTATCTTACTATCAAACTACTCGTTACCGATAATTTCAGTGCTTGCAGAAAATACCTTGCTGAAAACCGCTTGTCATTTCCTTCTGCTCCTTGTTGGGTTCGATACTCTTACTTATTGAAAAGACTATGATAGATCCCCTATACTTGTGGGTCATCACTTTCCTACAATGAATCTTATGTGTGGTTCTATCTCCGGCATGGTGTCCTCCATATGCCTCGGAATGACACTTCCGTAGGATTTGCTCCTTTAATATCTTTAGGACAAGGTATTTTCTCAATTACATCAACTTTCGCTTTATCTACTATATTATATCATTCAGAAATTTTATGCCCTAATACAATACCTTCATTAACCATAAAGTGGCACTTCTCCCAATTCAAGACAAGATTAATTTCTCCACATCTCTGCAAAACTCGATTAAGGTTGCTTAAGGAATCATCAAAAGAAGTCCCATAAATGGAAAAATCATCCATGAAAACCTCAAAAATCTTTTCATAAAAGTCAGAGAATATAGCAGTCATACATCTTTGGAAGGTAGCACGTGCATTGCATAAACCAAAACCATAAGTCTATAAGCATAAGTTCCAAAAGGCCATGTAAAAGTAGTTTTATCTTGATCTTCTTTTGACAAAGGTATTTGAGAGAAACCAGAATATCCATCAAGAAAACAAAAGTGTGTATGCTTAGACAATATTTCTAACATTTGATCAATAAAAGTCAAGGAGTAATGACCTTTTCTAGTAGCTTTCTTTAATTTCCTAAAATCAATTACCATCCTATAACCAGTTACAACTCATTATGGGATAAGCTCATTTTTATCATTAGGAACAACAGTAATGCCTACTTTCTTAGGGACACAATAAACAGGACTTATCCATCTATTATCAGCTATGGGATAAATTAACCCTGCTTCCACAAGCTTTAATATTTCAGTTCTTACCACATCCTTCATCTTAGGATTCAATCGTCGTTGATGATCCACAACTGGTTTATCATCAGGCTCCATATTAATCTTGTGCTGACATAGAGTGGGACTAATGCCCTTAAGATCATCAAGAGTATATCCAATAGCGGCATGGTGCTTCTTCAGAGGTTTTAGTAATCTCTTTTCTTCATGCTCTGGAAGGTTAGAACTAATAATAACATGATATGTCTTCTTTTCATCAAGATAAGCATATTCAATGTATCGGGCAATTGTTTCAACTCAAACACAGGGTCACCTTAGGTGGAGGAGGACCTCCAAGAGTTTCAATAGGCAAATTGTGTCTAAGAATAGGTGGTTGATCAAAGAACATCTTATCTATTTCATTCCTTTCGTATGCATATCATTTTCATGGTCTAGCAAATATTGGTCTAACGGATTAGTAGGAGGTACAGAAATAGAAGCAAGCCTAATAATTTCATCTTTACTAGGCAATTATTTATATGAGGTTGTCTACGGAATTTAGAGAAATTAAACTCATGAGATGCATCACCAAAGTTAACACTGACAATTTCTTTATTGCAATCAATCTTAACATTAACTGTATTCAAGAAAGGTCTACCAAATATAATGGAACAAAAATCATCTTGTGGAGAACCAAGAACTATAAAATCAATAGGGTATTTTATCTTTCCACACAAGACTTCAACATCTCTAACAATCCCAAGCGGTGAAATAGTATCTCTATTCGCAAGCTTAATAGTAACATCAATGTATTCTATTTCAACAGGTGCAATACCATTCATGATCTCTTGATTTAAGCTAAATGGAATAGCACTCACACTAGCACCCAAATCACATAAACCATGGTAAGAATGATCTCCTATTTTAACTGAGACAACATGCATGCCAACAATAGGCTTATTCTTATCTTTAGTATCAGGCTAAGCAATTCTAGTTGCTTCATCACAGAAGTAAATAACATGCCCGTCAATACTATCGACCAAGAGAGATATTTAACCATAGCAACATTGGGTTCAACTTTAATTTTTTCAGAGGGTCTAGGTGCTCTAATATTACTTTTGTTAATGATAGTTGAAACTTTAGCATGTTCCTTTATCCTAATAGGAAAAGGTGGTTTCTCAATATAGGCAGCAGGTACAACTGGATCAACATTGTATTTTTTTAACAATAATGGGTTCCTCAATATTTTCTTTAATAGGGGGATGATATTTAAATCACTTCTCTTTAGGTAGATCAACATGAGTAGCAAATTATTCACAAAAGGAGGCTACTATCTCAGATTCAAGTTCATATTTAGTGCTAAACTTATGAAAAGCATCGGTATCCATAAAAGATATAACACGATCAAACTCAAGTATTATACCTGACTCATTACCTTTGTCGAGTTACCAATCTTCAGAGTTTTGTTTATTTCTTTCCATAAGATACCATCTGAATTAAATAGTTTTCTTCATAAAGGAACGAGTAAAAGAAGAATCAAGCATGGTTTGATCATTATGAGAAAGACGAGCATAAAAATTATGTAAGATAATTTATCTTGGGAGCTCATGATTGGGGCATGTGTACATCATGTGCTTAAGCCTCCCCCAATCTTGAGAGATGCTTTCTCCTTCACGAGGCCAAATATTATATATGTAATTCCGATCATGATGAACCAGATGCATAGGATAAAACTTCTGATAAAATTCCAATTTCACTCGGTACCAATCCCAAGCTTTAATATCATCACATAGACCATACCATGTCAATACCTTTATCCCCAAAGATAAAGGGAAAATCTTCTTCTTAACTCCATCTTTGGATAAATGCGCATGCTTAAATAATCCTCAAACTTCATCCACATAGATTAGGTGCATATCTGGATGTATTATTCCATCTCCCGCATAAGGATGAGCTAGCAGTTTCTCTATCATACCCGAAGGAATCTCATAATAAATATTTTTAGTAGGTGCAGTAGGTTGAGGAGCAAATATTTTTGCTTCCATATGAGGTGAAGATAGCCCAAACAAACCCGTCAAAGGATTATTTTTCATAGTAACAAGTAACCATAAATTTTAGCACATAATATAAATTCCACTCACCAAAGGGTGTCAGAAAAGAGTCTTGATGACCCACAAGTATAGGGGATAAATCGTACTCCTTTCGATAAGTAAGAGTGTCGAACCCAACAAGGAGCAGAAGAAAATGACAAGTGGTTTTCAGCAAGGTATTGTCTGCAAGCACTGAAATTATCGGTAACAGATAGTTTGATAGAAAGGTAATTTTTATAATGAGCAACAGGTAGCAATTTTAACAATCGTGCAACAACGTATCCCAATCCTTTTTGTAGCAAAGGACAGGCCGGAACGATCTCTTATAATAAGCAAAGCGTTCTTGAGGACACACGGGAATTTCATCCAGTCACTTTCATCAGGTTTGTTTGATTCGCGCTCGTTACTATTATTTGATATGTGGGTGGACGGTGCTTGGGTGCTGTTCTTACTTGAACAAGCCTCCCACTTATGATTACCCCCTCTCGCAAGCATCCGCAAGTACGAAACAAGAATTAAGATAAATCTAACCATAGCATGAAACATATGGATCCAAATCAGCCCCTTACGGGATACGCATAAACTAGGGTTTAAGCTTCTGTCACTCTAGGAACCCATCATATAATTACTACTCCACAATCCTTCCCTTAGGCCCAAGTATGGTTAAGTGTCATGTAGTCGACTTTCACATGACACCACTAAAGGAAGCAACATCATACATATCATCAAAATATCAAACGAATACCAGATTCACATGATTACTTATGACAAGACTTCTCCCATGTCCTCAAGAACAAAAGTTACTACCCACAAATCATATTCATGTTCAATATCAGAGGAGTATTGAATATCATTAAGGATCTGAACATATAATCTCCACCATATAAACCAACTAGCATTAACTACAAGATGTAATAAACACTACTAGCAACCCACATGTACCAAATTGAGGTTTTGAGACAAAGATTGAATACAAGAGATGAACTAGGGTTTTAGATGAGATGGTGCTGGTGAAGATGTTCATGATGATTGGTCCTCCCATGATGAGAGGTTCGTTGGTGATGACGATGGCTTTGATTTCCCCCTCTTGGAGGGAAGTATCCCCGGCGGAATTGCTCCGACGGAGAGCAAAAGTGCTCCTGCCCAGGTTTCGCCTCTAGATGGTGTCGCTTCGTACCGAAAACTTTATTCTCAGTTTTTCTAGGACAAATGGCATCACATAGTAGAAGATGGGCTTCGGAGGCCTGCCAGGGGCCCCACAAGCTTTGGGGGTGCGCCTAGGGGGTAGGGCACACCCCCCAGGCTTGTGGCTGCCTGGTGGGTCCCCATTCTAGTAATTCTTTTGCCAATAATTTTTATATATTCCAAAATAGTTCTCTATAAATTTTCAACTTATTTGAAGTTGTGCAGAAAAGGTTCTCCGATATAGCCCTTTCCAATCCAGAATTCCAACTACCGGCAAACTCCCTCTACATGTGAAACTTGCAAAATAAGAGTGCAAAGGCATAGGAATTGTATTATAAAGTAAAATGTCAATCCATAATGCAATAAATATCAATATGAAAACATGATACAAAATGGACATAATAATTTTCCAATCCATTTTGGTTTACTATCACGGGTCTCATGTAGCTCAAATTTTATTTTTGCACATTAAATCCCTAGGAAATCAATCAATATCTAAAAATAGCCGAATGGTCTCTGATTTTTTTTTTTCAATTTTTAACACTACACTCCTTTGGTCACATGTTCGCTGGAGAAAAAGTTTGACATGCCTCATTGGGACACATGCACGCGGTGGTCCTAGGACACTCACTCGCGTGTGACGCTCTTTGTGGGCCCATGAGGTCGTCACCCATCACTATGACCTACAACGATAGATGTTAGTTTGACCAACAAGGATGATCTTTTTGGGTGTTACGTACGTGTAGGAGTATATATATAGTACGCGTCGAACAGGGTGGTGGCAACATACTGTTGGGGAACGTAGTAATTTCAAAAATTTTCCTACGCACACGCAAGATCATGGTGATGTATAGCAACGAGAGGGGAGAGTGTTGTCTACATACCCTTGTAGACCAAGCGAAGCGATCTGGCGTAGAGGAAGTAGTCGACGTTCTCCTCGCGATCCGACCGATCCGGCGCCGTTACTCCGACGCCCCGAGTTCTTGACACACGTACAGCTCGATGGCGTCCCTCGTACTCGATCCAGCCGAGTGTCGAGGAGAGTTCCGTCAAGACGACGGCGTGGTGACGATCTTGATGTTTCACGGCAGCGAGGGCTTCGCCTAAGCTTCGCGACAGTATAACCGAGGTGGAATATGGTGGAGGGGGCACCGACACGGCTAAGGAACGATCTCACGATCAACTTGTGTGTTCCAAGGTGCCCCCTGCCCCGTATATAAAGGAGGGAGGGGAGGCCGGCGGCCCTAGAGGAGGCGGCGGAGGAGTCCTACTCCTCACAGGGAGTAGGACTCCCCCCCCTTTCCTAGTTGGACTAGGTTTGGGGAAGGGGGAAGAGGAAAGGGGGCGCCGCCCCCCCCTCCTTGTCCTATTCGGACTGGGGGGGGAGAGGGCGCGCGGCCACCTCCTGGCCGGCCCCTCCTCTTCTCCCTTAAGGCCCACCGAGGCCCATTTACCTCCCGGGGGGTTCCGGTAACCTCCCGGTACTCCGGTAAATTCCCGTTTTCGCCCGGAACCATTCCGAACTCCAAACATAGGCTTCCAATATATCAATCTTTATGTCTCGACCATTTCGAGACTCCTCGTCATGTCCGTGATCACATCCGGGACTCCGAACTCCTTCGGTACATCAAAATACATAAACTCATAATAACTGTCATCGTAACCTTAAGCGTGCGGACCCTACGGTTCGAGAACAATGTAGACATGACCTAGAACTATTCACGGTCAATAACCAACAGCGGGACCTGGATGCCCATATTGGTTCCTACATATTCTCGAAGATCTTTGTCGGTCGGACCGCATAACAACATACGTTGTTCCTTTGTCATCGGTATGTTACTTGCTCGAGATTCGATCGTCGGTATCCAATACCTAGTTCAATCTCGTTACGGCAAGTCTCTTTACTCGTTCCGTAATACATCATCTCACAACTAACTCATTAGTTGTAGTGCTTGCAAGGCTTAAGTGATGTGCATTACCGAGAGGGCCCAGAGATACCTCTCCGACAATCGGAGTGACAAAACCTAATCTCGAAATCGCCAACCCAACATCGCCTTTGGAGACACTGTAGTACTCCTTTATAATCACCCGATTCACGTTGTGACGTTTGGTAGCACCAAAGTGTTCCTCCGTAAAGCGGAGTTGCATAATCTCATAGTTACAGGAACATGTATAAGTCATGGATAAAAGCGGTAGCAACATACTAAGCGATCGTGTGCTAAGCTAAGGAATGGGTCATGTCAATCAGATCATTACGCTAATGATGTGACCTCATTAATCAAATAACAACTCCTTGTTCATGGTTAGGAAACACAACCATCTTTGATTAACAAGCTAGTCTAGTAGAGGCATACTAGTGACATGTTGTTTGTCTATGCATTCACACATGTATCATGTTTCCGGTTAATACAATTCTAGCATGAATGATAAACATTTATCATGAAATAAGGAAATAAATAATAACTTTATCATTGCCTCTAGGGCATATTTCCTTGATCTCCCACTTGCACTAGAGTCAATAATCTAGATTACACAGTAATGATTCTAACACCCATGGAGTCTTGGTGCTGATCATGTTTTGCTCGTGGAAGAGGCTTAGTCAACGGGTTCGCAACATTCAGATCCGTATGTATCTTGCAAATCTCTATGTCTCGATCTGGACTAAGTCCGGATGGAATTGAAGCGTCTCTTGATGTGCTTGGTCCTCTTGTGAAATCTGGATTCCTTTGCTAAGGCAATTGCTCGATATTGTCACGAAGATTTTCATTGGACCCGATGCACTAGGTATGACACCTAGATCGGATATGAACTCCTTCATCCGAGACTCCTTCATTAGCTGCTTCGAAGCTGCTATGTATTCCGCTTCACATGTAGATCCCGCCACGACGCTTTGTTTAGAACTGCACCAACCGACAGCTCCTCCGTTTAGTGTAAATCACGTATCCGGTCTGCGATTTAGAATCGTCCGGATCGGTGTCAAAGCTTGCATCAACGTAACCGTTTACGATGAGCTCTTTGTCACCTCCATATCGAGAAACATATCCTTAGTCCTTTTCGGTATTTCGGGATGTTCTTGACCGCTGTCCGATGATCCACTCTGGATTACTTTGGTACCTCCTGCTAGGCTTATAGCAAGGCACACATCGTCTGGTACACAGCATTGCATACATGATAGAGCCTATGGCTGAAGCATAGGAACATCTTTCATTTCTCTCTATCTTCTGCAGTGGTGGGGCATTGAGTCGACTCAACTTCACACCTTGTAACACGAGCAAGAACCCTTTCTTTGCTTGATCCATTTTGAACTTCTTCAAAACTTTGTCAAGGTATGTACTTTGTGAAAGTCAATTAAGCGTCTTGATCTATCTCTATAGATCTTAATGCCCAATATGTAAGCAGCTTCACCGAGGTCTTTCATTGAAAACTCTTATTCAAGTATCCCTTTATGCTATCCAGAAATTCTATATCATTTCCGATCAGCAATATGTCATCTACATATAATATCGAAATGCTCTGAGCTCCCACTCACTTTCTTGTAAATACAGGCTTCTCCAAAAGTCAGTACAAACCCAAATGCTTTGATCACACTATCAAAGCGTTTATTCCAACTCGAGATGCTTGCACCAGTCCATAGATGGATCGCTGGAGCTTGCATACTTTGTTAGCTCCTTTGGATCGATAAAACCTTCGGTTGCATCATATACAACTCTTCTTCCGAAATCCATTCAGAATGCAGTCTTTACATCCATTTGCCAAATTTCATAATCATAAAATGCGCAATTGCTAACATGATTCGGACGGACTTAAGCATCGCTACGGGTGAGAAGGTCTCATCGTAGTCAATCCCTTGAACTTGCGAAAACCTTTTGCGACAAGTCGAGCTTTATAAACGATAATATTACCATCGCGTCGGTCTTCTTCTTGAAGATCCACTTGTTTTCTATTGCTTGCCTACCCTCGGGCAAGTCAACCAAAGTCCATACTTTGTTTTCATACATGGATCCCATCTCGATTTCATGGCTTCAAGCCATTTTGCGAATCTGGGCTCACCATCGCTTCTTCATAGTTCGAGGTTCATCATGATCTAGTAGCATGACTTCGAACAGGATTACCGTACCACTCAGTGCGGATCTTACTCTGGTTGATCTACGAGGTTCTGCAGTAACTTGATCTGAAGTTTCATGATCAACATCATCAACTTCCTCACTACTTGGCGTAGGTGTCTCAGAAACTGGTTTCTGCGACGAACTACTTTCAAGTAAGGGAGAAGGTATTATTACCTCATCAAGTTCCACTTTCCTCCCACTCACTTCTTTCGAGAGAAACTCCTTCTCTAGAAAGGATCCATTCTTAGCAACAAATGTCTTGCCTTCGGATCTGTGATAGAAGGTGTACCCAACTGTTTCCTTTGGGTATCCTATGAAGACACATTTCTCCGATTTGGGTTCGAGCTTATCAGGTTGAAGCTTTTTCACGTAAGCATCGCATCCCCAAACTTTAAGAAACGACAACTTCGGTTTCTTGCTAAACCACAGTTCATAAGGTGTCGTCTCAACGGATTTTGACGGTGTTCTATTCAGTGTGAATGCGGCCGTCTCTAGAGCATAACCCCAAAACGATAGCGGTAAATCTGTAAGAGACATCATAGATCGTACCATATCTAGTAAAGTACGATTACGACGTTCGGACACACCATTACGTTGTGGTGTTAGGGTGGCGTGAGTTTGAAACTATTCCGCATTGTTTCAAATGTAGACCAAACTCGTAACTCAAATATTCACCTCCACGATCAGATCGTAGAAACTTGATTTTCTTGTTACGATGATTTTCAACTTCACTCTGAAATTCTTTGAACTTTTCAAACGTTTCAGACTTATGTTTCATTAAGTAGATATACCCATATACGCTTAAGTCATCTGTGAAGGTGAGAAAATAACGATATCCGCCACGAGCCTCAACATTCATCGGACCACATACATACGTATGTATGATTTCCAACAAATCCGTTGCTCTCTCCATAGAACCGAGAAGCGGTGTTCTAGTCATCTTGCCCATGAGGCACGGTTCATAAGTGCCAAGTGATTCATAATCAAGTGACTCCAAAAGTCCATCAAGATGGAGTTTCTTCATGCGCTTTATACCGATATGACCTAAGCGGCGGTGCCACAAATAAGTTGCACTATCATTATCAACTCTGCATCTTTTGGTTTCAACATTATGAATATGTGTATCACTACTATCGAGATTCATCAAAATAGACCATTCCTCAAGGGTGCATGACCATAAAAGATATTACTCATATAAATAGAACAACCATTATTCTCGATTTAAATGAATAACCGTCTCGCATCAAACAAGATCCAGAAATAATGTTCATGCTTAACGCAGCACCAAATAACAATTATTTAGGTCTAAAACTAATCCCGAAGGTAGATGTAGAGGTAGCGTGCCGACCGCGATCACATCGACTTTGGAACCATTTCCCACGCGCATCGTCACCTCGTCCTTTGCGAGTTAAGCAATCCGTAGTCCTGCTTTGAGTTGCAAATATTAGCAAGAACCAGTATCAAATACCAGTGCTACTACGAGCTCTAGTAAGGTACACATCAATAACATGTATATCACATATACCTTTGTTCACCTTGCCATCCTTCTTATCCGCCAAATACTTGGGGCGTTCCGCTTCGGTGACGATGCGCTTGCGGTAGAAGCACTCGATTTCAGGTTTAGGGCCGACTTGGGTTTCTTCTCTGAGCGACAACTTGCTTGCTGTTCTTCTTGAGATTCCTCTTCTTCTTCCTTTGCCTTTCTTCTTGAAACTAGTGGTCTTATTGACCATCAACACTTGATGCTCCTTCTTGATTTCTACCTCCGCAGCCTTTAGCATTGCGAAGAGCTCGGTATAGTCTTTACTAACCCTTGCATATTATAGTTCATCACGAAGCCTTTGTAGCTTGGTGGCGTGATTGGAGAATTCATCAATGACACAATCATCCGGAAGATTAACTCCCAATTGTGTCAAGTGATTGTAGTACCCGGACATTACGAGTATATGCTCACTAATGAACTGTTCTCCTCCATCTTGCAGCTGTAGAACTTATTGGAGACTTCATATCTCTCAATCCGGGCATTACTGTTGGAATATTAACTTCAACTCTGGAACATCTCATATGCTCCATGACGTTCAAAACGTCGTTGAAGTCCCGGTTCTAAGCCGTAAAGCATGGCACATGAACTATAGAGTAGTCATCGCTTTGCTCGCCAGACGTTCATAACATCTGGCGTTGCTCCAAAGAAGAAGCTGTCACCTAGCGGTGCATCCGGGGCGTAGCTCTTACGTGCAGCAATGAGGATGATCCTCAAGTTACGGACCCGATCCGTGTAATTGCTACCATCATCTTTCAACTTTGCTTTCTCAAGGAGCATTAAAATTCAACGGAACAACAAAGACGAGCCATCTATCTACAATCAAACATAAACAAGCAAGATACTATCGGTACTAAGTTCATGATAAATTTAAGTTCGATTAATCATATTACTAAAGAACTCCCACTTAGAAAGACATCCTCTAGTCATCTAAGTGATCACGTGATCCAAATCAACTAAACCATAACCGATCATCACGTGAAATGGAGTAGTTTTCAATGGTGAACATCTTATGTTGATCATATCTACTATATGATTCACGCTCGACCTTTCGGTCTCCGTGTTCGAGGCCATATCTGCATATGCTAGGCTCGTCAAGTATAACCCGAGTATTCTGCGTGTGCAAAACTGGCTTGCACCCGTTGTAGATGGACGAGAGCTTATCACACCCGATCATCACGTGGTGTGCGGGCACGACGAACTTTGGCAGCGGTGCATACTCGGGAGAACACTTCTTGATAATTTAGTGAGAGATCATCTTATAATGCTACCGTCGATCAAAGCAAGATAAGATGCATAAAAGGATAAACATCACATGCAAATCAATATAAGTGATATGATATGGTCATCATCATCTTGTGCTTCATGATCTCCATCTTGCGGCACCACCATGATCACCATCGTCACCGGCGCGACACCTTGATCTCCATCGTAGCATCGTTGTCGTCTCGCCAAACTTATGCTTCTCGACTATCGCTACCGCTTAGTGATAAAGTAAAGCATTACGAAGCGATTGCATTGCATACAATAAGCGACAACCATATGGCTCCAGCCGATTGCCGATAACCGGTTACAAAACATGATCATCTCATACAATAAAATATAGCATCACGTCTTGACCATATCACATCACAACATGCCCTGCAAAAACAAGTTAGACGTCCTCTACTTTGTTGTTGCAAATTTTACGTGGCTGCTACGGGCTTAAGCAAGAACCAGTCTCACCTACGCATCAAAACCACAACGATACTTCGTCAAATAGACTCCGTTTTAACCTTCTCAAGGACCGGGCGTAGCCACACTCGGTTCAACTAAAGTGAGAGAGCAGACACCCACGGTCACCTTTAAGCAACGAGTGCTCGTGGCGGTGAAACCAGTCTCGCGAAGCGTCTGCGTAATGTCGGTCAGGCGCTTCATCTCACAATACCGCTGAACCAAAGTATGACATGCTGGTAGGTAGTATGACTTGTATCGCCCACAACTCACTTGTGTTCTACTCGTGCAAAACATCAAACCATAGAAAAAACCTAGGCTCGGATGCCACTGTTGGGGAACGTAGTAATTTCAAAATTTTCCTACGCACACGCAAGATCATGGTGATGTATAGCAACGAGAGGGGAGAGTGTTGTCTACATACCCTTGTAGACCAAGCGAAGCGATCTGGCGTAGAGGAAGTAGTCGTACGTTCTCCTCGCGATCCGACCGATCTCGGCGCCGTTACTCCGGCGCCCCCGAGTTCTTGACACACGTACAGCTCGATGACGTCCCTCGTACTCCGATCCAGCCGAGTGTCGAGGGAGAGTTCCGTCAGCACGACGGCGTGGTGACGATCTTGATGTTTCACCGGCGCAGGGCTTCGCCTAAGCTTCGCGACGGTATAACCGAGGTGGAATATGGTGGAGGGGGGCACCGCACACGGCTAAGGAACGATCTCACGATCAACTTGTGTGTTCCAAGGTGCCCCCTGCCCCCGTATATAAAGGAGGGAGGGGGGAGGCCGGCCGGCCCTAGAGGAGGCGCGCCGGGAGGAGTCCTACTCCTACCGGGAGTAGGACTCCCCCCCTTTTCCTAGTTGGACTAGGTTTGGGGAAGGGGGAAGAGGAAAGGGGGCGCCGCCCCCCTCCTTGTCCTATTCGGACTGGGGGGGAGAGGGCGCGCGGCCACCTCCTGGCCGGCCCCTCCTCTTCTCCCTTAAGGCCCACCGAGGCCCATTTACCTCCCGGGGTTCGGTAACCTCCAGTAAATTCCGAATTCCGCCCGAACCATTCGAACTCCAAACATAGGCTTCCAATATATCAATCTTTATGTCTCGACCATTTCGAGACTCCTCGTCATGTCCGTGATCACATCCGGGACTCGAACTCCTTGGTACATCAAAATACATAAACTCATAATAGCACCGCCATCGTAACCTTAAGCGTGCGGACCCTACGGTTCGAGAACAATGTAGACATGACCTAGAACTATTCACGGTCAATAACCAACAGCGGGACCTGGATGCCCATATTGGTTCCTACATATTCTACGAAGATCTTTGTCGGTCGACCGCATAACAACATACGTTGTTCCTTTGTCATCGGTATGTTACTTGCTCGAGATTCGATCGTCGGTATCCAATACCTAGTTCAATCTCGTTACGCAAGTCTCTTTACTCGTTCGTAATACATCATCTCACAACTAACTCATTAGTTGTAGTGCTTGCAAGGCTTAAGTGATGTGCATTACCGAGAGGGCCCAGAGATACCTCTCCGACAATCGGAGTGACAAAACCTAATCTCGAAATCGCCAACCCAACATCGCCTTTGGAGACACCTGTAGTACTCCTTTATAATCACCCGATTCGTTGTGGACGTTTGGTAGCACCAAAGTGTTCCTCCGTAAACGGAGTTGCATAATCTCATAGTTACAGGAACATGTATAAGTCATGGATAAAAGCGGTAGCAACATACTAAGCGATCGTGTGCTAAGCTAAGGGAATGGGTCATGTCAATCGATCATTCGCTAATGATGTGACCTCATTAATCAAATAACAACTCCTTGTTCATGGTTAGGAAACACAACCATCTTTGATTAACAAGCTAGTCTAGTAGAGGCATACTAGTGACATGTTGTTTGTCTATGCATTCACACATGTATCATGTTTCCGGTTAATACAATTCTAGCATGAATGATAAACATTTATCATGAAATAAGGAAATAAATAATAACTTTATCATTGCCTCTAGGGCATATTTCCTTCACATACACTGCGTGCCATATAGGACTGTTACTCGCGTGAAACGCTTCCATCCGTGGGCCCACGAGGTCATCCTCCATCACTTTGACCCAGTGAGAGAGGTTAATTTGACCAACAAGGAGGTTTCCTTTTGGTTTGTGTTATGGTAGAGTATATAGTACGCGTCAAAGAGGGGGGAGGGGCCAACACATACTACACGCATCATGAACCTCGCTCCGTGTGGGGACTTTTTGGTTTCCGAAGCAGGTGCCACATCGAAGTTGTGCATGTTGGGTATTCAAACATCACACAAACACCTCTTTGGGCTACATGCAGACGGTGGTTGTCACTCACTCGCCTGCGACACTTTGCTTCATGGGCCCGCGAGTTCGTCGTCCATCACTAATTTGACCCAACGACAGAGGTAGATTTGACGAACAAGGAGGATTATTTTCGAGTTGTGTTACGGGAGGAGAATATATTACGCATCGAAGAGGGGGGAGGGGACCAACATATACTACGCTTCATGAACCTCACTCCATGTGAGGACTTTAATGTTTCTAAGGCAGGTGCCACATCAAAGTTGTGCATATTAGGTATTCAAACATCACAGCCACACATCTCCATACATATGTTTGGCCCAAATGCAAGCAACGGTGGTTGTCCTCTAGCACTCACTCACGCAGTTATCGGCGACATGCTTCCATCTATGGGCCTGCTTAGTCCATCACTTTGACAGACAACGGTAGAGGTTAATTTGACTTAGGAGGGGATTAATTTTTGGTTCGTTTTATGGTATAGGTCATGCTGTGAGATTACATAATATACTTTGAGCGCAAGTGTACGCATAAATCCCTCCCATCGGATCGAAGTTTGGGGAGCACACGGCACGTCATGAACCTCTTTCTGTGTGGGGATGGTGCAATTTTCGACGCATGTGCCACATCAATGTTGTGCTTTGGGTATTCAAACATATGCATGCATCATGCACCTCCATACATATGTTTGGGACACATGCATGAAGTGGTTGTCTTTGGACACTCTCCATCGCTTGGTTATTGGTGACAACCTATATATTCGTGGGACCGCATGGATGTCCATCACTTCGACCAACAACGAGAGAGGTTACCAGGGTGGATTCTTCTTCGTGTTACCATATAGTAGGTCGATCATTGTAAGATTTCAGACCTAAGTTTGAGCACATGCATACACATAAATCCCTCTCACCGGCTTGAAGTGGGGTGAGACCATGATGGACTCTTATAGGTTTTGTGTTACGGTAGGGTGAGATGTCAGGCCTAGCTATTTGGAGGCATGCATTCATAGCTAGGATTCCCCTCCCGCCAACACGAAGTGTGTGGGGGGGCACTTTCGCACTTCCTGAACCTCCGTGGGGTCGGGGATGTCCTATTAATTTGCGAGGCATATGTGCCACATCAAAATTGTGAATTGGGTATTTAAATATCATACCACAACATTTTCATACATATATATATATAGTTGGACCACTCGCAGGTGGTTCGTATGTGGTCTCACCCATCTCGCGCCACAAGCACACATTTGTGGGCCCGTACATGGTCCACATTTGATCGGAAGTGAAAGGGGGATTTTACCATGATGAACTCCTATAGGTGTTGTGTTACGGTAGGGTGAGATGTCAAACCTAGCTATTTGGGGGCATATGCGTTCATAGCTATGATTCCCCTCCCACAAACACGAAGTGTGTGTATGGGGGGTGTAGCGGACTAGCGATAATGACATGCGCTTTGTGAGACAGATGCCACATAAAAGTAGTGCATTGGGTATTTGAATATCAAAGCACCCTTTTCATACATATATTTTGTCCACATGCAAGTGTGTTCGTATTTTGACCATTTCCCATGTTTTTTTGCCGAATTTATAAATAGCAAACGAGTTGGATGCAGCAACCATCTGCGATTGGGGACACAACAGACATGGTTCCCTCAGACTACCCGTGTGCCACGCTCGTGCCCGTATCACCCACATCAGCATAGTATATTGGGATCCACGAGGCCTCCCTCTCGTTCTCGAAAATATCTACTACCTCGCAATCTCGAAAATATCTACCCGCCTAATGGGTTTTCCTGTTTGATAGCACACGCTTATTATGTGTGGACCGTGTGTGATATATGTTACTCCCGCTCTACTTCAATCCCTTGATCCAAATTTTCAGTAGCCCCGGCATTTTACTCCCACTCACATCCCTCACAATCTAAAAAATATCTGCTCGCCTGGAGGGTTTTTCTATTTGATAGGACACGATTATTATGTTTTGACCGTCTACGATGTTTGTTACTCCCGCTCTGCTTCAATCCCTTGATCCAAATTTTCAGTAGCCCCAGCGCCTAGTAAAATTTTTAGTAGCCGTGGCATTTCCTCAAACACCACCTTGGCCCTCCTCCACACACACCCCAAAACCTCCGCTCACACACACACCACCCCTCCCTCGCTCGAAACCCTAGCAAGGTCGCCGCTGCCGCAGCGACGCTGCCTCTATCGTCAACCTCTGTCGGTCTGCTCGTGCAGGTTACCCACCGATCTACATACCCTCGCTGCCCTGAATTTCTTAGATGACGCCTGCGAAATGCCCTCTTTCCCACAGATCCACATCCCCATCCTCCCTCACTCCAGAGTGTCGCAGCCTAAGGCTGGCTACGCTTCCCGGGAGCTCAAGGAGCGAATGGCCCAAAAGAGGTTTACCACGGCCTCTTCGCCCGATGTCGGCGAGGTGGCTGCCGAGGAAGCTGACGACGATGACTGGCCCACAGTCTTTAAATCAGCGGGCTAGTATTCTGGTACGTCGCGGACGCCAGCTACAACATTGAGGTCGTCAATAGCGACGGCTTGACGTGGGCTATGTCACGGGTTAAGTTACCCACCCCCAACCTCTCGAGTTCGACAGCCATCGATCTCATGATGGCCCTGCCGCTTATCTCCTCTGGCTCACTATCAACAATTTGCCATCCTTCATCGCCATGGAGCCCCTTTTATCATTTTCGAAGGACACGTTCTGCGACGTTGGCTTGAGATCCTCAGCTGCCAAGTCAGACCTCGTCGACGGCGACCACTAGGAGGAGCCCATTTGTGACAAGTGAGAAAACCCATGATTTGTTTTGTCGTGCCCCTTCGCAGCGCCTCGCACACACGCGCGCGTACCTATACGAGAGAAACGCGCAAACCTCCGTGCATTGCTCGGCCCCGACCACCCACCGTAACTGGGAACTCGCCGAAATTTTCCTCGCCCTCGCTTCTACCATGATTTTTTGTCATGGACGACCCAAAGAATGTCATGCAGGTGCGTCCCCAGCCCGCGCAGGAGGAAAAGCCATTTTCTATCATGATTTTTTTGTCATGGAAGTAGGAGCCCACCACATCTATGATGATACGTGGTTGTGTCACAGTTATCATCATAGAAGTGTCATAACCATGACAGAAAAAAATAATTGTTCGGGTCATAATGTCACGGATGTGTCTTCTTTTGCAGTGTACACCACAAGCTCAACTTACAAAATGCAGTATCGGTAGGGTACACAATCGAGTTTCCACACTATTGTATGGAAGGTTTGGGCCCCCAACAAACTGAAGATGTTCATGTGGCTCCTGCATCAGGATAGATTATGGTGCAACGGCCGACTCTAGAGAAGAGGGTGGCCCAATGACTACTTCTGCCCATTATGTCTACGCAACCTAGAAACCTCCACGCATCTGGTGTGAAATTGCAATTTGTGCGGGAAATCTGGCGTCAAGTTGCAGGGTGGTCGGGGTGCTCCTCATTAGCGACCAGAGACTGGCGGCAACTCACCTCCGTTCAAATTTGTCAGCAAATCGCAGGACCGGGCCGCCAAACAGAAGAGAAATCAAATCGATGATCATTATGATTGCTTGGGAAATCTGGAAGGAGAGGAACGAATGCACCTTTAGAGGAAAACTACCAAACATGAAGTGGATATTGACAGCCGTCATAAGCAATGTTGAGTAATGGAGATTGGCAGGAGCCAAGGTGTTAGAGCCCCCTTTTGGAGATTTTTGCGAGAGTTAGGGGGTGTTTGTTTCCAGGGTCTTTTTGGTGTAGGGACTAGAAAAAGTCCCTCTTAGAGACTTTTTAACCAAACATGAGGGACTACTACGGAATAAAAGTTACTTTTTGGGAAAAAAATAAAAGAAGACTCTCAAGGAGAGTCTTTTTTGAGACTTTTTGGGACTTTTCCAACAATGCCCCTCCCTGCACCCATTGCCCCGCCGCCCCATGGTGTTGTTTGGTTTTTATTTTTTATATACTAGGGGTAACATGATCATTTAATAACCTCTAGGGAGGGACTAGCGACTTTTTAGTCCCTGAAAACAAACAGGGTGGGACTTTTTAGGGACTAGGGACTTTTTAGTTGGGACTAGAAAAAGTCTTAGGACTTATGAACCAAACAGAGCCTTAGCATAAACTTTTCAAATTAGGGTAGGTGACAATCTGTGTTTTGTTTTTCCCCTTTTGATCACTTGGTCAACATGTTTTCCGACTGCTTTCTGCCAAATCAACGAAGCCGGTAATACCAGCCGGATCTTTCAAAAAATAAAATCGGATTTGTCGATATAAGGAGCGGCGTTATCCTACCGATACAGTGATACTGCTTGTGATCACAGAAAACTGGCAGTTGATAGGCGCCACGGGCGGCTAGGGTCCCTGCCAAGAACCAAACATAAACTGTCGCTGCTGGCGAGCTGTGAAGCACCACAGCATAAATCATGCAGCTGGCGACGTACAATAATCAATCACTTAATGCGCAGAATGATAGGACCTGTTAATTAAGCCCAAACAGCTACTATGCTCCTAGCATCGCCTAAATAGAGTATACTAGACGACAGTGCTGACTGCTGTCTACAAACAAATTAAGTATGCCTCCCGAGCTGATAATGTTTGGACGTACATTACGCATTGTTGTACACATGTACGAGTAGCATCGAGCAGCAACTGATTGATTGAAGCAACAAAAAGGAACAAACATGTGTGCGCACGTGTCCACGTGCCCTGGTCGCTTGACCTACCACGACGACCACTTTGGCTTTTTGGCGCGCATACAGATACTGAGATTGCGTGACATGCAAAGCTCAAAGTTACTACCGGCTGGCTGGCTGGCCGGACACATGCCACCTTTGCTTGCCGAGTCGCCATGCGTCCACATGGATATCCTACGTGGACACACCATTTTTTGTTCAATGTTTGCGCGTATACACGAGACGGTGCAACCAATTGGTAGTTGTTTCGAAAGCATAGGCCGGTCCATGTATGCATGTGTGCAACAAGCATAAGCAACAGACCCTTTCATGCTCATGCGTGTGTGATTTGTCCTGGACATCAAACTCAACATCAGCTTGCCAGAACACCAGCTGACGGTTAGCGTGCAAGGAGGAAGAAACCTGTGTACAGCAACACAGTGACGTCCTACCGGCCCGTTGAATGAATACTGCTGCAAATTAGACCAGTTGTACCCGGCAAGAAACCCCAGTTGTGTTGCTTGCACCTCAGAATTACCTAGATACGCTCTGAGGTACACGTTTGCTTAAGCTAGGCATCCCTATCCACATCCATCAGTCTGGTGGAGTGAGCTCCGTATACGTGCATGCCATGTACTGGGTGTGTATGTATTGCGTCCTCATTGCCATCGCATTTGCAATTACTCCCTCCATAAAGATCTAAACACTCTTACATTTACATTTGCCATGTAGCAAGTCCTGTTTTAAAATAAGTTTTGCCAGCACACGGTTGCTTAGAATCTCGTTGATTCCTGGCGACTGCCCACCGTCCAATTGGCGTCGTCATTTGTCTAGTTCTTGCAATCCGGCGCAGTCAAAGTGGTCGGACGCCTCAAACCCGGCTTAAACGCCCTGATGTACGGGCCGGTTAGAAAAATGCGACCTAGATGTGCGCCTCAAACACTCAGGCTGACCGGCACCCCTCGTATTCAGCCCAAATATAGGCGGATATGGGGAGTCCGGGCACGTCCACCACATTGTTCCCAACCTGCGATGGACCATCTAACCCCACAAATATTTCTTCCCATCCGCTCGGGGGACCAAACCCTAGCCATTTCACTCCACTCTCTTCCGCTACCCAAGCTCCTGGCCGGCGATCTCCGACCGTCTACGCACGGCGGGCAGTGGATTCGAGTCCTTCACCTCCAAATTGGTTGACCCCGAGCTCATCCCACGCGGCCCCGAGGAGAAGGCGGCCGTCCGGCTTGCGCTTTGCCGCTCCCGGGAGGAGGCCCGTGCACGGCAGCGCTCGGACTCCTTCCGTCGGGAAACCACTGCGTCCGCCCAAATGACGCATGGAACCGGCGCCAGGTGTGCCGTCACTGCCTCACCGGAGGCGATGCAGGACGTCTGGCATCCGAACACGGTGGCGGACGCGCAACCCCTCCATTAGCGCACCGAGCAGCGGGACGCACCATGGGCGTCGTCCGATGAAAACAAGGCACGGTGTGCCCGCCGTGCGAGGCAGCAGGCGCAGGAGGCGGAGTCGCATTCTTCGGCGACCCATATGTTGCACCAATCTGGGCGCCGCAACCGCGTCGTGGTGGATGTCGCTGGCCCGTCCCAGGACAGATCCATGATCGATCTGATGTCCACCGGCACCGTCTGGGTTTCGAACTCCGACGAGGAAGAGTAGGGCATGGGAGATGGCGGCGCCTTTAGTCCAGTGAGCTGGCTCGTGCCCCATGCCCTACTCTACCTTGGCAGCAACCGAACCAACACTCGGGGGAGCGTAGCCAGCCGCCAGACATGGGCACGACGAAGCCGGACGAGCTCCGCTTAAAGATCGCTTTACGTTGCATGTAATAATATGGATTTGTGGTCTCTATTTTGAGGTATTTGAATATGAAATGGATTATTTGAGACGTGATCGATCAGTGTCTGCGGACGTTTGAAGGTCGTATTTGCCAAGTCCGGCTGCAGATGCTCTTAGGGTAGAGAGATCTCGTCGGAGAGGTTAGTGTAGGAGATTATGGTTAGCATACATGTTAGGGAAAACTTGTCATACTCAGCACAAACTTCCTTCGTGTGCTTATTTAGTTAGTAAAATTATACATGGACAAGAACAAGCAAACAAATACTTCCTTCTTTTCAAAATAGATGACCCAATCTTAGTACTAACTTTGTACTAAAGTTAGTACAAAGTTGAGTCATCTATTTTAAAACAGAGGGAGTAATACATAGAGATACTACTAGTAGACAGGACAATTCCCGTACCGACTCGTAGCGCGTGGCAGTTGCCAAGTGGCATCAACTGTCAGTTGCATGCATGATCAGTCTAATTGGAGGCTGCCATGACGGCATTATCGATCAATCAATCTTGTAGGCAAGGAGGGACATACCGCAGCTATGATTCTAATTACATTATTATTAGTGTTAGTAGTAGATCATAAGCCCAAAAGCCACCTTGACGATCGATTAATTCCGTACGGCTAGTTAGATCTTGGTGATGATGTGGTATATATTCCTAGCTAAGTCCGTACGCGATCGAATAATATCCATGCCCCTCTTTACCCACATCCAGAATATATACCATCAGGTGCTCCGTCACACCTTTTTTTTTAGTTCCAAAAAATCCATCTGTACTATAGTATCTCCATCGTTGCTTCTCAATCTGTGTGACACGCGAACCGCATCAAATTATTCATGTACTCCTCGCCAACTCTCGCCATTTTTCAGTCGGCGAGGCGTAATGTGAGCAGTATATATATATTCTCGCGATTGGACTTGTTGTCCGTAGTAATGCATGATTGGGCGTCACTCATGGCCGATTTGACTCGCGGAAAAAGGTAGAGGGGATTAGCGAAAAGGTGGTTTTGGAACTCTCAGTCGACAAGAATGGCACGGTGATTAGTGCCGGGCGTGGCCACCCCCACGGTTGCTTTGGTGCTGTAAAGCGGGTCACTTGCACGTGCAAAAGATCACGAGACACCTCTGTGGCGCAAAAACCCAAAGCCGGTCGCTTGCTAAATTCTTGCACAGATCAGAGCAGTCGCAGGCTTATCCAGACTGGTCCGCATCGCGGCACATACCGGCATCGCCATGATCTGGCCCGCATGGACCGATCCATCACGAAAGATGATAACCATATGGCATATGGCCATCTCTGCTCGTCCTTGGCGAGCAGATAGATGGAGAGATGTATCGAACTGGGCCGGGCGGCCACAGGAAAAGTGTCATGAATCCAGCGGGGTGCAACGCGCTGTGCAAATGCAACGCTGGCGGTGGCAGTGGGAGGCAGGCAGGCATGCACCAGGCATGTGAAGAGCGAGCAGGAGGAGGGAACGCACGCACGCACGTCGCTTTGCCTCGAGCAATCACCGCGCAAGGCCGCGGACGCTTTTGCTTTTTGTCCGCTCCGTCCAAGAGCGAGAGGGCAGGCCGCAATGATCACCGTCTCAATGCCTTGCGTCGCAATTCTACCGCGCATGATCGACGCATCTCGCTCACATCCTCACTCACGGTGCTGGCTGGCTAGCTAGTGCGATTAGCAGACAGGCGCCCCTGAACCCAAGGGGCTTGGCCAGCAAGCTTCTCTTCTCCATTCGCAGGGGAAAAGGAGCGACCGGGGAAAACAAGAAGCAAAGGAACCTGCCATGATAAGTAAGGCCTTTGATGAAAGAAAGGTCTGATAGATCCATCTTGTGCTTATCTATATTATCCTCCGCCTTTTGCTCTTTTGTGCCACTGATCTCTCTCATCTCATCTGCTGGACCCAAAGTATGAGACACCTTAAACCCATTGGGGTCTTTTGGTTGATAGCGGCAGCCCAAGCTAGATTCACACGGAACATTAGCAGAAGATGAAGACATTAACAAAAGGGCACCGGGTCATCGCAGGCCCGCTTTCTTCGGCTGCAAACTTTATCTTGCGCTTTAAAGTTGCAGGTGGTGGTGTCCATTTCTCTTGGTCCGGCTGCACAACAACAGAGGAATTGCCATGTTACAGCAAAAAACCCAGAGGATACGGAGCCGGCAGATGGACCTAGTCGCCCTTTCGCACGAAGTAGGACAGAGAGGAAGAATAGTGGGCCAATCGCAAAAAAAAAAAGCATAGTGGGCCATGTAAAGAAAAGGATTGTAGTGGGCCCAGACAGTGAGGGACGGGCCATGCCACCTGAAGAGTCTCCACATGGGCCTCATTGGGTGCGGCCCATGAACAGGTCCTATTTTTTAGAAGTTTTTGTCGAAATCACTAGTTAAGGAGTACTCGTTGCAAAGGTCATTCCAATTCCCCAGGTTGCGACAAGTGGCGCGCTGTATGTGCGCCACCTGTCGCAATCTGTGAGTTTTACTTTTTTTTTAGATTCGTTTATTGAAAATGTTTTATCTCTTAAACCGTGCGTCCAAATCTCGAACCGCTTTCGCCGTTGGATTTCTCGCGTCGAGATCTTCAAAACTAGATGCCATGTTGATAGGTTTTGACGAACTGTTTTTCACGAAAAAAAGGACGAAAAAACCAAACCAGGAGCACAGTTTTGTCCTTTTCGAAAGAGGCACGCCGGTGCCTCTGACGAAATCACAACCGTGCCTCTCGCTGAAGCAAAACCATGACTCTCACGAAAGAAAAAAAGTCATAAAACGCGTTTTTTTCATTTCCGAGGAGGCACGGCCGTGACTCTCGCGAAAGCACAATCGTGCCTCTCACGGAAGCAAAACCGTAACTCTCGCGAAATAAAAAAAATAGAAAAAACGTTTTTTTTATTTCTTAGAGGCACGGCCATGACTCTCGCGAAAGCACAAGTGTGCCTCTCGCGGAAGCAAAACCGTGACTCTCGCGAAAGGAAAAGAAAAGAAGAGAAAACTCGTTTTTTTTTTTCGTTTCCAAAAGGCACGGCCGCGCCTCTCGCGAAAACAAAACCGTGACTCTCACGAAAAGAAAAAAACGCTTTTTTTTGCGCAATTTTTTTTTGAAATTTTTTTTGGTTGAAAAGCTAGGGAAGACCGGTGGAAAACCAAAACATAAAAAAATCGGAAAAAAACACATTTAAAAAGCCGAAAATGCGTGTGGAAAAATAAAAAAACAAAATCCGGAGGGAGCGCCCAGAGCGCGACACGTGACGAATCGCCCAGAGCGCGACAAGTGGCGCTGATCATTGTGAGGTTCCCGAAGGAGCGCTCGGTAATTATTTGCTCTCAGATTTTGTTCACAAACTCAAAATTTTAATCATATTTTATAATCATTCCTAAACCGGTTAAAAACTATTTAAAGGTTTACCTGTTGCAAAAATAAACTTTCACATATATCAGAATAAATAACTTATATTCCAAAGAAATAGTTGTCTATTTAAAGGAAACATACTTTGATACCTCTGGCCCAGAATATAAGGTGTATTTCTTAAAAAAAATAAATTATTTTATGTTTGACCAAGTTCAATTAAAAAGTATGAACATCTATAATACAAAGAAATTAAAATATAAAATGTATTTATTGATGAATCTAATTATACAGATTTGTTATTGTGGTTGTTAATATTTCTCTATAAATTTGGTGAAACATAGAAAAGGTTGACTTAAGAAAACACCTTATATTTTGAAACATGGACAGTATTTTTTTAAAATGTTTTGAAAAAATATCTAATACTAAGGGAAATGTCATTAATCATTTATCGGAATTAAAAAACAAAAAGCAAAACAAAGTTTTAAAAAGGACAATGGGGAAACCTTCATGTATACGTAGAAAATATTTATATATTGCCTGACAAGCTAAAAAGGAAAATGATAAAAAATAAAATTAATAAGTTAGTGAATGAAGGTCCATATAAAAGGAAATTAATAATATTCCATCCGATCCATATTAATTGACGTCGGTGTAGTACAAAGTTAGCATCAAGCCAACATCAATTAATATGGATCAACTTTGTACTAAACCAGTATTAATAAATATAGATCGGAGGGAGTATAAAAAATAGCAAAAGTAGAAAAAACACAAAAGAAGCAGAAAGAATAAAATAAAAGAGAAAAACATCAGAAGGAAAACAAAAGGAATAAAGCTCCGGCTTTGCTGGGCCGGCCCACCCGTGACAGTACGTGGGGGTAGGCTCCCTCTTTGCCGCAACAATCTGTCTATATGATGATTCCCTATTCCTCAAAAAAAAAATATGATGATTCCCTACACGTCAAAAAAAAATGATGATTCCCTACGGCTCAAAAAAAATGATGAGGAAAGAGAAAAATGTGTGTCTATGTGTTGGTCGGCTTCTACTCAAAAACAAAAGTCTTGGTCTGCTGATAGGTAACGCACTGACCCGTGTAGCGAAGAAAGGAGCAGCACTGACCCGTGATGCTTGTGTTCGGGTTTGGATCCATACATTTATTTATCTATATTTTCCCCTTGGCGCGAGGACACTCCTCACTGTTGCTGACAGTTAAAGGAAGCAATATAGTAGTACACGCACGGCATCAGCCGGACTGTTGGCTTCAGTACGAAGATGTCACGTATCAATGCATCTACCCAACGGCCACAGTGGCGATACTCTCACCTCTCACCCCTACCCTAGCCTCTCTCTAGGGAGGTGGCCTGCCGACAGGAGAGGGCACTAGAGCGGCTACACTACACACCACACAGCCGCGTGCATTGATCGAACGAACGAAACTGGCCACATGCACGGTGAAACCAGGCCAACCACCCGGCGCCGTCTGCATAATCATGATCCACACGTACGTACGTGCGTATCGGCCGGACGGGACGAGTGCATGTCCTTCTGTAGCAAACATGAGAAGCACGGCGGCTAGGCCTGGCTAGACAGTGGGTGGCAGCTGCATGCATGCATGCGTAACGAAACGTGCTGTCTTTGAACTGTGCTGCGGTCTGCGGCCCAAGCCTGAAACTACTACAGTGAAAGTAAGTAAAGCCTGCACTGCGCTGAACTGTCCACACAGCAGGCTGCTTGCATTGCATGCAGTCTGCCGTGGAAGCTGATAGCCTGAAAGGCTGAAACCACAGACCACCGAGCCTCGCGCTCCTCTGTGCTTTCGCTCGCGGATTCATGCCTATCCATGTTGCCTGTTGCATCTGTTTCGTAGCGTTGTCCAGACCACGAAGGACACGCATGTACCGGCGGAAATTAGTTCACGCTCTGGCCGAGACGCCTAACATTACGACCCAACTTGGGTTCATTTTACTACTCCTACCACTAGTCCTGCTTACTGTAGATAGATAGGTCTTCTTTCCTCGGGACTCTGAGATTGGTTAACAGACACTGATCGTACACGCCACTAGCTGATTGAACGTGGGTTGGGTAGGTTGGCGAAAGAGAAAGAAAAACAACACGGAGGAGTCGTACTACGATCGAAATCGAATTCAAACGCCGCTCGCTATCAACCAGTCAAGGCGAGAAAAAGGTTGCACGGAACAGGAAAACTGACCCATAGTAGAGACCCGACGCAAAAGCAGGCAACGCGACAAGGGCCGGACAGCTCGACCCGTCCTCCAACGAGCACCGTTTCCATTTCCTCGCAACACCACCTCTCAACGCACAAGCAAGACCGACCGCATTGATGAACGAACCCATCGCTGCTCGCCCATACCGCGAAACGAAACGAAGGCGAGGGCGATCGACCCGAGCCACGCCAAAACGAACCACCGCCCTTTTTTTCCCTGGCTTTTTCCTTGCCCGCTGTACAACCGTCCGAAAAAGGAAACGCGCGTACGCTTACGCCTTGCCTACATCTCCCCGAGCGCACCCTACCCTACTCTACCTCCAGCGCGGGCCCGCCGCCGGTCAGCAGCTCCACCAGCCACTCCTCGTCGACGAGCTCGGCCATGTCCGCGTCGGCGTCGTCGTCGCGGTGCGCCGCCGTCGCCGCCGCCTTGGTGCCGTCGTCGGGCTCCGGCCACGGCCAGGGGATGGCCGTCGGGGGAGGCGGGGCCCCGGCGCGGGTGTCCACGGAGGCCATCACGGTGGACGCCGCCGCGGAGAAGGACGGGCCGCAGCTCTCCTCGTTGCCGTTGATGGTCACGAACCCGTCGTCGCCGCCGCCCTTCCCCGGCGAGGAGGAGATCTCCAGCTCCAGCCACCGCATCACCTCCTCCACCGACTCCTCCGCGATGCCCTCGTACTCCTCCCCCTCCTCCTCCATCTCCGCCTCCTTCCACGAGAAGCCACCGCCTCCCTCGCCGGACACGACGACGACGGCCTCCCCGCCCCGCTTCCGCTTCCTCACGCCGGCGGCCTCCTCCTCCTCCATGCACCCTACCAGCGCTCCCACCCACACCAGCCGACTCGTAGGAAGGGAACCGCCAAGTGGAACTGGAAACAGAGGGGGAGGATAGGAGGAGAGTGAGGCGTGGTGGTGGATAGCGAGCGCGGTGGGGCGCCGGGCCGCGTCCACGTCGGTTTATATAGCGCGGGGGGCGGGACGTGGCTGCGCGGCGCGGGGCCGTCGGATCCGCCTCGGGGGCACGCCCCGGCGCGCATCCGGCGGCCTCGAGGCGTTACGCGAGGAAAAGGACGTGTTCGCGTCGCGCGGCGTGGCGTGGCCGTGGCGCGTAGCGCGCTCTCCTCTCCTCTCCTCTGGGGAACCGCGGCTTTTTTGGACGCGACGGGTGGGGAAAGAAACCAAACCCTTTCTTTTTCTCCGTTCGTCGGTGCTGTTGACCGGGGTCACCCGCCCGCCCGGCCCGTGGTGGATGGGGGATGGGGCGTGGGTGGGTGCCAGTTGGGCTCGCGCCAGAAAACGAAACGCTCCGCCCCCGATCCCGCGCTCGTGACGGAAGCGCAGCAGGCCCAGAGCCCCAGGCCGCGCCGCGCCGCGCCCCACCGCACAGCCGTTGCGGTCTGCCGGACGGACCGCGAGGGTTCGGGAAGCATTTCTCTGGGTCGTATGTCTCAAAAAAATATATTCTCTGGGTCGTCAAGTATTGATTGTGGCCAGCTGGTGAGCGTGTGTGTTTCGCTCTATCTGCGGCGGTTTTCGTTGGCGCCTTTGTTGATGCCGAAAGCCGTGGGGCTGTTCTGATCCGTCGCCGATCTCCTGCATGCCATCACCTTCGTGTCTTGCACGACAAGGATTCGTGTCTCCGGATTAACCTTGTGAGCTGTACAGGCGCGTTACCCTTTGATTAGTTCCTTCCGGGAGAGGTTTTACTCCAGCGTCGAAGAGCGCGCACGTCCATCTCTTGTTTATATACGGCGAGTGCGCACGTCTATCTCTTGTTTTTTTTTTTTTAGGAAAGATGGTACACACCGGAGAAGGAAGGGAGCAAGAAAGGGTTCCTCTGGGGCAACTGGACTACTGGCCCAGCGGCACGCTGGGGAAAAAAAGCAGGCCTGTCCGGCCCAATCAGAGTCTGTTTTCCTTTTACCGCAATCTGAATCTACTTGTTTTCCGAAAGCAACAGATTTTATTCCACAGATAATAGACATATCGTTTACAGCATAGTGACAAATAAAATCAGGGAAAACTACTATTTATTGGTGGTTGATACATGGAAATTAGAGAGAACAAAGAGTAAATGGGTGGAAGAAAAAAAACTATCGACGATGGAAAAGAGGTTCTCCTAAAATCGATTGTAGAAGGTAGAGTAACCATCACATGCAATGTCCAATCATGCAAGCAATGTCACATTAGTAACAACGGATGGTGACAATCAAATGATATTAACTGTTTCAATTTGGCTATTGCGACCTGGAGAATTTATGGTAACCAAGATTCCCTTTGTGCAACAAAATCATGAGACGGATATTTTTCACTTTTAAATGTTGCGTTGAGGAAGAATGCATCATTCATGTGGCAAAGCATCATGGCCGGCGTCGATAACATCAACCATGATGGTACTGTTCCGCGCGAAGTCGGCAGGAAAGTCACCAAGCGAGCACCCCTCCGCGTGTCAGCACTAAATGGGCGAACCCACTGCTGGTCGGATTTGCGACCAGTCTTTTATACTTTGAACGCTTTTTCTGTTAAAATAGTACTAGATCTTTAAAAACTATTCAGGAATTTTTAAAAAAATCAACTTTAAAAATGTTCATGATTTTGAAATTTTTCATTGCATTTGAAAAATACTTGCAAAAACAAAAGATGTTAACAATTTTGAGAAAATACTCAGGGTTACAAAAAATGTTCATGAATTTGAAAAATAGTTGCAAATTTAAAATGTTCATCATTTGTTCAAAATCACTAATTCAAAAAATGTTTATGAATAAAAAAAGGTTCAAAATTCAGAAAAAGTTTGTGAACTTGAAAAACATGTTGATGATTAAAAAATGTTTGCATTTTTGGAAAATGTTAAATTGAAAACAATATTCAGAAATCCAATTTGGCTCCCGGGAGCACTTGCTCCTGCGTGCGAAAAATAGTTTTTGAAATGTCAAAATAATGCATGCAATTATTATTTTTATGTTTTCATAGTCACATTTGAGTACTGCCTACAAAGTTTTAGGCAAAAAAGTTAAAAAAGTTGGATTGTGCAAACAAACAAATATGAGCACAAAATGTTACCCAGAATGTCACCCCAAATTGTTTTCCTTTTCAATGACGAAACACTATTGCTGAATTTCACATGAAAAGTATTGAGCATGCTTGCGGCAGTAATACGAACATCGACAGAAAAATTCAAAAATATTCTTGAATATAGTTTTTCCACTTTTTTACGGTATTGTTCATCCGGGAGCAAATGCTCCCGAGAACCAAAATGCCCCTCTATATACATGAATTTTAAAAATAACTGTGATTTGGAAAAATGTTCATCAATTTTAAAAAAATGTTTGTGAATTTGAAAGATATTGATATTCAAAAATGCACGGATCCAACAAAATGATCTTTATTGTAGAAAATGATTCGCATTTGAAAAGTTGTTCGCGAAACAAAAACATAAATAAAAATAAAAAAGAGGAAGAAAATGAAAAGGCAGAAGGAAGGAAAATGGTCAGCAAAGGTTCTAGAACATTTCTAAAACCGGAATGTGGAATCTCTCGAAATTGTCTAGTTGGGTCGGCCCCAATATGTGTGCATGGCTATCACAATGGTATGTGTTTGCTCGCTAACCATCGACCTGTGGAGTAAATAGGATTCCTAATTAAACATGGTATATCTGACAAGTGGACAATGGTAAAAACAAAATAACATTGGAACTATGTATGGATTCAGAACTCGCCTGCGAGGAAAGTTATTGTTATGTTATGCTTCAAATTCAAGAATAAAGAGGGAGGCCAACTTCTGACGAGCAAGCCGAGCGAGGCCCGTCGCCAGTAGGCTTGGGCCGATGCGGATCAATATTGACCTATGTCACTTGTGTTATATATACCTCTTGTAAGCTGTCGCACGGGATAAGTTGATCATTTGTAAATCCCCGGCATTTGTAACCTCCCCGATAAAGTGAAGTTTGGTTGGCCGGCGCCCGTATTTTTTTCCCTTCGTGTTGGAGAACTTTTCCACGTTAAAATCTTGTATCCCCTGCTTGTTCTTCGTTCAGAGTTGATTTGCATGTCGTATCTCTAACAGTTATAACACGTAGTGTGGAACACTTGCTCTGCAAGGTGAGTGATCTCATTGATTTTTCTACCGGACACTAGGATGAACACACGTTTTGGCATGTCGACTCAAGGGAAATCGTTGCCATTTCTTTATTGCAGCATGAGATGACGTATCTTATTGCCTAGAGCTTTAACATAATGGGTATTTGTCGGTGCGACCATCAAATTACTCGGATTAGCAACATGGATGAAAACCCGAGGCATGATAAAAAAGTTGAGACCAACCCAAGGCCTAACCCTCGTTGGTATTTTTTTATAGAAGAACTCATGAAGACCGTCAGAGTTGGGACTGAACTCGGTGGGCTAAGAATAACCCAAATTGTCCGTATTAATCGTGTCGATGCCCGTCCTCAACCCGAGGCATGATGGAATGGGTCGACCTGTGCTCACTCCTTTCATGTTGTGTGGTCTAAGGCTAATAAACATACTAAAGTGCCCCGTCCCGCATCCAACATGTAATCGAGGGCTTGAAGATGCACGATATTCAAGCATTGTCCCGTAGAAGCTATTTGTTGTTGTCCTCGCAAAAACAAAAGGAGCTATTTGTTGTTGCCCATGAGTTCATTAGGTGGCTATGGGCTCGTTTTGCTTTGAATGGATGGTAGATGTACTCCCTTCTTGTTAAACCATGTAGTACCAACTCTTATCACAAGTTAATAAAGAAGGGATCTGATACAAAAAAGAGAGAGAACGTAGTACTAGTAATAATGTACTCCACCACCACCATTAGCACCGGATGATTAGACTGCAGACCGAAGATGCTTCTTCATGGCTGCACGGTCGCCCAATTTTTAAAAATAGCGGTGGCGTCTACTGTTTAACACATCTCGCGAGTACGGGACGTAAATTTCCTCCTCCTTTTCCATGGTCGCGTGTTGGGAAAAGATGCAGCGCGCTTTAATGATTTGTGTTGACCTTTAAACTAGCCCTCGCCGATCCCGGTAAACGACCCCCATCATCGTGCCTAAGCACAAAAGAAAGCCATTTTTTCAATTACGAATGACCCTTTTGCCCTTCAACAGCTTCCGCCTCACGGCGCAGATCCTCGCAACTTGTTCATTTCTTTTCTTCATAACTTCTCGCTTCCTGTAATTCACACCGCTCGCCTTCTCCTTTCCTCTGGCGTACAAAATTAGTACTGTACTACAGTACTTCGGCAAAAGGAAACCTTGGGCTCCAGAATATATTCCTAAGTAAAGCAAGGGATATTTTGATCGTTTTCAAGATAATTTCACGCGAAATCTCTGCATAGTTATACATACTACTCCCTCCGTCCGAAAATATTTGTCATCAAAATGGATAAAAAGAGATGTATCTAGAACTAAAATATGTCTAGATACATCCTCTTTTATTCATTTTGATGACAAGTATTTCCGGACGGAGGAAGTATTACAAAACTGTCCGTCAGGGATACAAAACCATGGGCTGTAGCATGAAAATAAAGGAGAGTATAGTTTGACAGTACATTAGCAATACATGCCACTAACAATTACAAATTCCCTCCGAAAAAGAAAACAGTTACAAATTCAGGTAGATATGTAGTCGTACAGAGTTAAGCAGAACAATCCCCAAGGTGTACTTGCACTGGCAAAAAATAAGGTAACGCAAAAAAAAACGTAGAAAAATAAGGAAAAATAATAAACAAATACCTCAAACCTCTCACATCACTCCTCCCCTCCCCTCCCCCGCCAAATTTCGTAAAATTCAAATGGGATATTTTTTTACAGCAACCGTCGGTTGTGATCTCTACTACCGCCGCGTCCCAGGTGAAAAGTAAAGTGGCTTTGATTCGCTTTCGCAATGTGCCCCCTGGGAGTTTGCATCGTTACTAGAAGGTCCACTTCCAGATCTTGACTCGGATCCTGACCTGGCACACGCGCGCGACGGTGGTCGCCGCCGGGGGCGAGGTTGTCGCGTCGTCGACGGCCGCGGACGGCTCCGGAGCCTCCGCGACGGCCGGCGCCTTCGACGGCGCCTTGGCGACGGTGAGCTTCACCCCCTTCTTCTTCGCCGGCGCGGGCGCCGGGGCGGGCGCGGCCACCTTGATGCCGTCGCAGTGCACCTGGATGCCGATCTTCTTGGTCTTGAGCCCGCCCACCTTGACGCCGGCCTTGGTCTCCAGGTCGAGGGTGATGGCGAAGGTGCCCGACTTCTTGATGTCGGAGCTGGCGGCGGTGGGGTCGACCCCGAGCGCGGCCGCGGTGACGGTGGCCTTGATGACGGTGATGTTGTTGGCCTCGTGCAGGAACCCCGGCACGGTCGCCTCCCCGAGCGGCACGGCGTTGGCGGCCGTGGCGGCGGTGACGGTGAAGTCGTCGTACAGGTAGACGAGCTTCTTGTTGGGGTTCTTGGCGGTGAGCGTGAAGTCGATGGAGTCGGTGAGCGCGGGCGCCGTGGCGGAGCTGGAGAGGCTGAGCTTGTTGACGCGCGCGACGGAGAGGGTGAAGGCCGGGCGGTGGGGGCGGTAGAGGAGGTAGAAGCCGCCGCCGGCGACTGCGGCGACGAGGGCCAGGAGGAGCACGACGAGCACGGCCCAGAAGAAGCAGCAGCAGCAGCTGAAGCGGCAGGAGGAGCGGCCCCCGCGGCGGCCCTTGGCGGGGCCCTGCGGGCGGTAGATGGGGCGCTGGTACATCTTGGGCGGCCCGCCCGCGCCCGCGCCGTTGGTGGCCGCGGCGGCGGCGGGGGGCTGCGGATTGGGCTTGCCGTTGGAAGACATTGCCGCGCGCTAGCCGGGGACGGGGTGGCTCTTGGCGCGGCGCTGGCTAGCTGTGCCTGGACTGGGTTCCGGCCGTGCGCTTGCTGAGCGAGTCCTTGGAGAGAGAGGAGATCTATATGCCGAGAGGAAGGAAGACGCGGAGGAGAAGGTGAGGTGAGGTAAGGGAAAAGGGACGGGTCACCTTACGGATGGTTCGTCCTCACCAAATCATTTGCTACCGCTGCTGGCTAGCTGCTGCTGCTGCTGAGCTAGCTGACGCTCACTTTCCTCTGCCTTTTTTATTAAGCAAGTCACCTCCGTAATTCTCGTTTGTGCCAAGTTGGTTTTTCTCCCGGGAAAATCATCGGAATTGTAGTTTAAACTTGTATTTACACACAGAAAAATTCAAAAACTTCCATTTCACATACTACTGTACAAAGTTTTCAAATGTTTTTAAATGAGATGCAAACGGAGCCTGGCAATGGCACGAACTGCTAATTTACTCCTTGAGCTGTAGCAGTACTAAAGCTAGTAGTGATGGCTACTTTAGTTTGTCCCTCTAAAACTTATGTACAACAGGCTAGTAGTAATTGTGTTTCAGCGAGCCAAAACCTTGAGCCAGAGCTGCAATTCCCTGCTCAAAATTTACTAGCAAAGCGTCAGAGATTTAATAACAAGCTCATTTTGTTGTAATTAAGTGCAACTGATTTGTTTTGTTTTTTTTTTGTTGAACGAACGGTAGCAGTAGCATTTGTGAACATTGGGACCCGCCGGGGGTGTGTTACACTTTTATGCTGCTGCTTCATTGAAGACATGTGATCCGGGCTTGGCTTGGGCAGGGGTCGATCTTGGATCCAACTCTCAACTGCAAGTTGATTTTATTTTATGAGAGAGGAGGTGTATTATTGTTTGAATGTAGTTAGAGCATATCCAGCCCTTGCCTAAAAAGCTATAATTCCCTAAAGAATATCGGCATGAGGAATTAAGCTTCACCTAGCACTTCCCCAAAGCCTTTAATTCCTCAAAAAATTGAGCGGAACCTATTTAAACCCACCTCTCCTACTCAAATATAGTCGGACATCGCTGAATCTTAATAAATCATCTCTCCCCTCTATCTCTCTCCCCCTTTCTTCCGCACACGAGTTGTCTCTCCTTGACATTGCCCACATCACAGTTGCCCCGGGCCCATCGCCGCCCATGTCCCGTGATCCCGCCTCCCTCCCTCACCATCTCTGACGAGAATTCGGCGAAACTTTTCTTCAGCTTCTCATCTCCCGACCATGGCCACGTTCCTTTCTGTCATTCCTGGCCACGGCGGTCCTACATCACATATCAGTAAGCACTTACGCAGTAACATGGATGTTGCCGTCCGTCATCGATTCCGATGAATTGTAGTGTCTCGGACCACGTAAAATGTGGTAATTGGGAAACTGCTCGACACCATAACACGGGTGTGGCTATCTCATATATAAAGAGGTACACTAGGGTGTACTATACAGAATACAAGTCATGTATAGATGCTACATATTATATAGTCTAACGCCCTCCCTCAATCTTAACTGTGGCCTGAGGTACAAAGCAAGTTCAGATTGCGCCTACAACCTACAACTGTGGCTGCGGAAGAGGCTTCGTGAAGATGTCAGCAAGTTGTTCTTTAGAGGAGATGAACTTGATATGAAGTAGTTTCTGCGCAACGCGTTCCCTCACAAAGCGATAGTCAACTTCGATGTGTTTCGTTCGAGCATGAAATACTGGATTATATGACAGGTATGTAGCACCGATGTTGTCACACCAAAGGACCGGCGGCTGAGCTTGAGAGACTCCCAATTCTCTCAATAAGGATTGTACCCATATGATCTCAGCTGCGGCATTAGCAGGGCTTCGCCTAAGCACTACGGAAACTATGACGGAGGATAAACTAGAGGGGACGGGGTTGCGGCACACGCCTTGGTGTTTCTTGATGTGTCTTTGGTGCTAGCCCCGCCTCTATTTATATGTTGAGCCCTAGGGTGAAACTTGGAGTAAAAGCCTCCTCAAAGTCGGTTTTGCCAAAGGCAAGAGTCCTACATGGACTCAGGCTAGACGCCAGGTTCGGCGTCTACCCCTAGCGCTACATCCTAACCCCTTCCTGAATTCGGAACCCCACTAGGAGATCAAACACTATCATCCCATATATTAAACTTTATCTCCGGACCATTCCGGAGTTCCTCGTCATGTCCATGATCTCATCCGGAACTCTGAACAACATTCGATCACCAACATACATAACTCATATAATACTATATCGTCAACAAAATGTTAAGCGTGCGGACCCTACGTGTTCGAGAATTACGTAGACATGACCGAGACATGTCTCCGGTCAATAACCAATAGCGGGACCTAGATGCCCATATTGGCTCCCACATATTCTACGAAGATCTTTATTGGTCAAACCGCATAACAACATGCGTTGTTCCCTTTGTCATCGGTATGTTACTTGCCCGAGATTCGATCATCGGTATCTCACCTAGTTCAATCTCGTTACCGGCGAGTCTCTTTACTCGTTCCATAATACATCATCCCGCAACTAACTCATTAGTTGCAATGCTTGCAAGGCTTTAAGTGATGTGCATTACCGAGTGGGCCCAGAGATACCTCTCCGACAATCAGAGTGACAAATCCTAATCTCGAAATACGCCAACCCAACAAGTACCTTCGGAGACACCTATAGAGCACCTTTATAATCACCCGATTCGTTGTGGACGTTTGGTAGCACACAAAGTGTTCCTCCGGTAAACGGGAGTTGCATAATCTCATAGTCATAGGAACATGTATAAGTCATGAAGAAAGCAATAGCAACATAATAAACGATCGAGTGCTAAGCTAACGGAATGGGTCAAGTCAATCACATCATTCTTCTAATGATGTGATCCCGTTAATCAAATGACAACACATGTCTATGGCTAGGAAACATAACCATCTTTGATTAACGAGCTAGTCAAGTAGAGGCATACTAGTGACACTACGTTTGTCTATGTATTCACACATGTATTATGTTTCCGGTTAATACAATTCTAGCATGAATAATAAACATTTATCATGAAATAAGGAAATAAATAATAACTTTATTATTGCCTCTAGGGCATATTTCCTTCAGAGTCACACACTTAAGCATACCTGCTCGTCGCAACAAGTCCTGAGAGTACTAGTGTTGTGTGAGGGTCAATCCAGCAAAGGACCGAGAGACTTCCAATCCAAGGAAGTAATGCAAAGTGCCCAGATCCTTCACGGCAAAATCACCACTCAATGCAGACAAGGGACGGTTGTCGTGGTTCTAAGTCTGACAGTAGAATGGGGGGTAGGTATGGAGAGGCAAGATCTTAGCTATGAAGCAATTGTGAAGACAAGAGATGTACGAGTTCAGGCCCTTCTCGGAGGAAGTAACAGCCCTACGTCTCGGAGCCCGGAGGCGGTCGACTGGATTATGTGTGAATAGATTACAGGGGCGTGAACCCTTTACACTGAGGAGGGGGTGGCTTATATAGTGTCCGCGCACCCTCCGCCCTCGATTATGCAGGTTTAAAGTACATTAAGGCTAGGCGTTCATCGTAACGCCTTACATAAAGTGTCCTAAATGCCATAAAGACTACTTAATTACAGACCGTTTGGATGCAGAGTGGCTCTTGATCTCCTGATGGTCGAGTGAGTCTTCATGGTCGAGTCCTTCGAGTCCGTCGAGTGAAGTTTCTCTTGGTCGACTGGAAGGCAGTTTCTTCTGAGGGTGTCCTTGGGAGGGTACTTTAGACAACCCTATGACCCTACCCTAGGTACATGACTTCATCATTAGCCCCTAAATGGATCGAGGTTTGAGTGAGGAAGGAGTTGATAATATTTCCGACCTGTTTTTGTGTTTCGAACATGTCTCATCTTGGACCAATAATTTTTTTGTTGATGCAGCAACTTTTGTTTCAGTCGCCTTGATCCATTCCTTTCTTATGTCGAGTGAACTTTTGAACTTAGTAAACTTCCGAGCGACGGATCGCAGGAAATCTTCCGTCTAACAGATTGATCTGTTGTTAGCGGATTTTGTGGGATCTGAATTTTGGGAAATGCGCGAAGCAGGGCGGACCGCGGCGCTCGGATGGGATAGGGCATAGACGCCTCGATTTCCGCACCACCTTTTTCGCCACGTATCGCGTGCGCGCGACTGTTTCGGGATATGATAGGATCGTCTGGGCCCACTCGTCAGCCACTCAGACGCGTCGTTATAAAAGGCGCCAGGCGAGGGTTTTTGAACAGTTTCCCCCCATTCCCCCCTTCTGCCCTCTCCATCTCCGCCCGCCGTGCCTGCTCTCGCCCCTGCCCATCCACTCCTCGTGCGCTTCATCAGCGACAATGGTGAAGGAGAAGACGGCGGCTTTGGAGCGCGCGAAGAAGGCGACGGCGACGGGGAAGGCGAAGGAGAGCGCCGGTCGGGCGGATCTTCGTCAAGGTCCGCCGCCGCAAGGCAGGTCCAAGGATTGATCCGCCGACCATCACCGAGACGGATCTCAATGAGATGGCCAACGAGGGCTTGATTCTCACGGGCGGCGAGGCTCCCGGGAACGAGTGGCAACCGCAGCCGCAGGAGGGTGAGTGCGTTCTTCTAGCTACTCACGCCGACCGTGGGTTCTCCCCGCCTCCAGTGTTTTCTTCCGTGGGTTCTTGAATTTCTTTGGGCGCAACTCCACCATTTCAATCCAAATTCCATCGCCTACCTTGCTGCCTTCGTGTCCATGTGCGAGAACTTCGGGTTGTCGACCGCGACTGGGTCTCTTTAAGCACATATTCACCGCCGCCACAGACAGTGAAAAAGGCGAGTTCGGATGACGATAGGACTAAGGTTATTCAGATGTGCGGGGGTCTTGGGATTCAGATGAGGAGCAAGAGTACTTTTCCGGCCATGACCCTTCCTGAGTCAGTCAGAGGATGGCAGTCGACTTGGTTCTACTGCCAAGACGAGTTGACGCCGGGGCAGTCGACTGGTCTCCCTCCATTTTCTATGGACCGAGTGAACAAGCCCTCTTCTCTGAAGGTGCTCCCTGAGGAGAAAGCCCAAGTAAGAATGTTGATGGAGCGTGTAGTCCAGCTAGTTAGGGAAGGAGTGACGGGTATGGACCTTCTGGAGGTCTTTCTTAGGCGGCGCATCCAACCACTTCAGTACCGAGGCCACCCGATGTGGCTGTACTGTGGAACCGAGGATGAAACTCGGGTCCATCCGTATAAATGACGACGCCACACTATAGAGGTGGATGGCGCGATCACAGGAATAAGGACAACCTCAAGGAGCAGGAGGATTCCACCACTCGACCATTCCTACACTCCAGACACGGTACGCCCACTTTATCCTCAATTGTAATCTTGCTATACTCATTCTGCTTTTGCTGCAAATTGGTCGATTGATCTTTGCTTTGTTGTCCGTCAGGCCACCACTAAATTATACTCGATGCCCAATGGATCACAGACGCCGACTGAAGAGGAGGAAGGAAGTGGAGGCGAAAGCGAGGAGGAGTGGGATTCGGATGTTGTCGATGATGATGAGGGTGATGACTCTGGTGAAGAGGAAGAAGGGGAAGAGGAGGAGGAAGTTCGCTCCTCGTCAAGAGACTTCAAGCTCGCCCATGACCCCGCAACCAAGCTGCTGTAAGGGGTCGCGATCGTCGCAAGAATCGACCAAGCGCCCTTGGACCACCTCTCCAGCGCCGACTGAGAAAGCTTCGAAGCAATCCAGAGTGGCACCGTCGAAGCGGCCAAGGTCTTGCCGAAGATGAAGATGGTGATCCCCACTATCTCAGGGTAATGATGCTACTTGAGTTTTTCCATTCCACATGAACTTATTCTTGGCTGACTCATGAATCAACCGACTGACTTCTGGAACTGCAGCGCTGCCACTTCTGATACCTCGACCAGGGCTGAAGATCATGAGATGGAAGATGCTGCCACTTCAAAACCTGGTATGACTTTCGTAGTTCCGTCTTCAGTCGACTGGCTCTTTGTCTCTAATTTTGATTCTTTTCTGTAGCTCCACCCAATGTCGTTATTACCCTTACTGACGACGATGACGAGGAACCACTGAGGCAGAGGAGGAGCAGGAAAGCGTCTGCTGGCAAGGCGACTCAGGACGTGCCAGTACCCGAGACACTGGTCGCGGGGGGAGAGAACATCACTCGGCCTACCGTATCTTTGCGGTGCCATTGACGAGTGCTCGCCCCTCATCGTCGAGTGCTGCATAGCCTTCACTATTCTCGACCCACTACGTCCCAGAGGACCAAGCCAGTGCTGCGAAAGAAGCAATATGCTAGGCGGGAGTCATGATGGAGCAAGTGAAGGCCATCCGAGAAGCCAGCCAGGCAGCCTATGACGCCAGATTCAGCTCTTGAGTAACGCTGGTCGATCGGTCATCGCTGTTCATTAGGATATGATGTCTGAAGATTCTTCCTTCTGAAATTCCTAGTGTTTGTCTTCTTACACCCACTGGGTGTGTAGATTGAAATTCCAAGTTAGTGGGGGCACGCTGAGTGCACCCACTGGGTGTAGTCCCCAAGGCTATGGTGGACTGCTGGCAGTCGACCATAGTCTTTATGTATTAAGTTTTTCCTTTATTCGACGAGGTCGAAGGATTCATAAACCGTGGGGGCACGCTGAGTGCACCCACCGGTGTAGTCCCGAGACCGTAGTCATCGCCGCGATTGGCTACAATCTGAAGAACATCTCTCGTTTTTTTGTTGTTGGTCGACTGGTCGACTCTAACTTGCTAGAACTAGTGGGGGCACACTGAGTGCACCGACTGGGTGTAGTCCCCGAGACTATGGTCGAATGTTTGTATTCGGCCGTAGTCTTAGAGATGCATTATTTTTCCTTAGTCACTCGGGAGTGAATTGTCTTTGACATCTGTCAATTGATTCTTCATAGAAATCCTGTGACCTTGCTGCTCGTTATACCGAGATGGAGAATAAACACATCCAGCTGGGGCTTGATCTGAAGCTGGCCCAGGAGAACTTAGCGAAGGCGAAGGAGGAAGCTAAAGGTATGTTTGGTGAGGTCTTCGACGATTGTCTTTGCCCTTTGTTTGTTTCAGAGTCTGACCTTGCTGTAACTTTGCAGGCAAAGTGAAAGACGCCCTGAAGAAGAAGGACCTTGAGTTGGCTGAAATGCAGAAAACAGCTTTAGAGAAAACCAAGCTCACAGATGAGAAGCTGGCTTCGGTCACCAAGCTTGAAGAAGAAAACACCAATCTAAAAGCTGCTCTTGATGCTGCCAACAAAGAGGTCACCGATCGAAAAGCTTATAAGATTGCTCTGAGTGACAAGGCCAGTGAGTTGGTGGGGAAAAAGAACGATCTGGAGGCTTATCTGGGCGGACTCGCCAAGAAACTATTCCTCGTGCTTGAAGGTAAACTTTTGCATCAAACAAACATTTTAACTGTGATCTTTTCATTCGACTGTTGTCTTGACTCGGTGGTTGTACTTGCAGAATTTTGCCAGAACTTTGAAGAGGAAACTGGCCGACTGGAAGTAAACTTGGACCCCATCAACTCTGCTTTGAAGGATGAAGCTGCCATGAACGTGCTCTGGCTCGAATCTCGTGTCGCTGCCGTCGTCGACTATCTCGCAAGGCTAAAGGTCGCGACTTCTCGCATTCACTCTGGCCCAGAGAGACGCTCCAGAATGACCTCGAGTCTTTGATGACTCAACTGGACGCGGTCCCAAGTCGAGTGCAGGAGTGGAAGAAGTCTTCTGCCAGGTGTGGCGCAGATGTCGCTCTATCTCTGGCCCGAGTCCATTGCAAGGATGCACGAGAAGACAAGTTGGCGGCCCTTCGGGTGGCTAACACCAAGAAGCATGATTTCCGGTCTTTCATGGAGACCTTCATCGCCGCTGCCACTCGGATTGCTGATGGAATCGACCTTGACGAGTTTGTTGCACCCTCCAGCCCTCCATAGGAGGGGTAAAAAACTTCTTGAGCTCGACACTTTAAATTTGCCTCGGTATGCCGAGTGATTTTTGTAACCGACAAACCTTAACAGGCTTAGCGCCTGAGCACTTTCGGTTCTGTTAGGTGCTATCCGAATTTGGATTCGACGTTTTAAATATACTTGCATTTGGTTTGAGGTATCTTTTGCAGGTTAAAGCGAGGTGCTTATTGCAATCGACTTGTTCCCCAATTCACTTAGGCAGGCACTGGGCTGCAGCCAAGCCTCCGAGTGGGAGGTCTGCTCTCCACTCGGTAGGATTTTCAAAACTTAGGCGAGCACTGGGTTGCAGCTAAGCCTCCGAGTGGGAGGTCTGCTCTCCACTCGGTAGGATTTTCAAAACTTAGGCGAGCACTGGGCTGCAGCTAAGCCCCCGAGTGGGAGGTCTGCTCTCCACTCGGTAGGGTTTTCAAAACTTAGGCGAGCACTGGGCTGCAGCTAAGCCTCCGAGTGGGAGGTCTGCTCTCCACTCGGTAGGATTTTCAAAACTTAGGCGAGCACTGGGCTGCAGCTAAGCCCCGAGTGGGAGGTCTGCTCTCCACTCGGTAGGGTTTTCAAAACTTAGGCGAGCACTGGCTGCAGCTAAGCCTCCGAGTGAGAGGTCCGCTCTCCACTCTGTAGGATTTTCAAAACTTAGGCGAGCACTGGCTGCAGCTAAGCCCCCGAGTGGGAGGTCTGCTCTCCACTCGGTAGGATTTTCAAAACTTAGGCGAGCACTGGGCTGCAGCTAAGCCCCCGAGTGGGAGGTCTGCTCTCCACTCGGTAGGATTTTTACGACGTCTTTCCTATGGAGAACGCATTACACTTGTGGCGTAGCTCGGAGGAGAGGGTATCAGTCGACTTGCACCTCGTCCTCCTTGCGGAGCGCACATTGTACTTGTGACGTAGCTCGGAGGAAAGGGTAGCAGTCGACCTGCACCTCGTCCTCCTTGCGAGCGTATGTTGCACTTGTGGCGTAGCTCGGAGGAAAGGATAGCAGTCGACCTGCACCTCTTCCTCCTTGCGAGCGTACGTTGTACTTGTGGCAAAGCTCGGAGGAGAGGGTAGCAGTCGACCTGCGCTTCGTCCTTCTTGCGAGCGCACATTGTACTTGTGGCGTAGCTCGGAGGAGAGGGTAGCAATGACCAAGACCGTCCTCCTTGCGGCGTGACGTTGTACTTGTGGCGAGCTCGGAGGAAAGGGTAGCGATCGACCTGCACCTCTTCCTCCTTGCGAGCGTACGTTGTACTTGTGGCGAAGCTCGGAGGAGAGGGTAGCAGTCGACCTGCGCTTCGTCCTTCTTGCAAGCGCACATTGTACTTGTGGCGTAGCTCGGAGGAGAGGGTAGCAGTCGACTTGCACTTCGTCCTTCTTGCGAGCGCACATTGTACTTGTGGCGTAGCTCGGAGGAGAGGGTAGCAGTCGACCTGCACTTCGTCCTTCTTGCGAGCGCATGTTGAATTTGAACTTAGGCGAGTACTTAGACTGCAGCTAAGCCCCCGAGTGTGAGACTGGCTCGCCACTCGGTAGGATTTTATTGAAACTTAGGCGAGTACTTGGACTGCAGCTAAGCCCCCGAGTGGGAGACTGGCTCGCCACTCGATAGGATTTTATTGAAACTTAGGCGAGTACTTGACTGCAGCTAAGCCCCGAGTGGGAGACTGCTCGCCACTCGGTAGGATTTTATTGAAACTTAGGCGAAACGGATTCGCAGCTAAGCCCCCGAGTGGGAAGCCGGCTCTCCACTCGGTAAGGATTTTTTTACAGACTTAGGCGAAACGGATTCGCAACTAAGCCACCCATTGAGGGGGAATTTTACTGAACAAATAAAAGTGACAAAAATCATTGGGGAAATTATGACACTATTATCTTGCGAAACATGAACTACAGAAGTACTTTTATTACAACTCATCCGAGTGAATACTTAATGTAAAAGGGCGGAGCAACTCCGCTCCAAGCTCGGGGCTCGTCGATGTTGTGCTCGACGTTGTAGAGACGGTACGCCTGCCAGAAGAACCTTGGTGACGACGAAGGGTCCTTCCCAAGAAGGAGCAAGCTTGTGTGGTTTCCACGATCCACTCGAGAACCAAATCTCCTTCCCGGAAGGCTCGACTCTTCACGTTTTTGGCGTGGAAGCGACGCAAGTCTTGTTGGTAGATGGTCGATCGGATCAAAGCCATCTCCCTTTCTTCCTCTAAAAGGTCGACTGCATCCTGCCGCGCTTGTTCTGCTTCAGCTTCGGTGTAGAGCTCAACTCGAGGAGCGTTGTGGAGTAGATCACTCGGCAAGACTGCTTCAGCTCCATAGACCAAGAAGAATGGAGTTCTTCCAGTCGACCGGTTAGGCGTGGTCCTTAAACCCCAAAGCACCGAAGGAATTTCATCAACCCATGCTCCAGCCGCATGCTTGAGGTCACGATCACCGGGTTTCAACCCTTTGAGGATCAAGCCGTTGGCCATTCGCTCCGCTTGTCCATTCATTTGGGGATGGGCGATCAAGCATAGTCGACTCGTGTGCCCCGAGATGTGCGTAACACCTCAATTCCTCTCAATCAAGTTTGATCCATTGTCATTGATGATGCTGTGTGGGACTCCATATCTGAATATTAGTTCTCTGATGAAGCTGACAGCAGTACCAGCGTCAAGGTTCTTGATTGGTTTAGCCTCAATCCACTTGGTGAACTTGTCGACTGCTACCAGTACATGTGTGAAACCGTTTCGACCTGTCCTCAAGGGACCAATCATATCCAATCCCCATACGCGCGACGGCCGACGAGTGGTATGGTCTTGAGCGATGCAAAGCTTGTGTGACATGTTGGAGTAAACCGACATCCTTCGTGACTTGTCGACTATCTCCTTTGCCATTTCATTCGCCCTTGGCCAAGAAAATCCGGCTCGGTATGCTTTGACCATGATGGTCCGGGAGGACGCATGGTGGCCACAGGTCCCCGAGTGGATGTCATCAAGGATTATCCGACCTCTTCCGTGTTATGCACTTCGACCAACTCCAACGCGCTTTCCTCGCATAACCGCCCTTGATCACAAGAAGGCTTTGGATCGGCGACGATCCGTCGAGCCTCTTCCTCGCCCTCCGGAGCTCTTTTCTCAAGATATACGCGATATATGGTACTCGTCCAATCGGGAGTGATCACTAAAGCCTCCATGACCAGGTCGACCATCGCTGGAACTTCAACCTCGCCGGATCCGTGGCACTCTTGGGCTGTGGAGCTTCTTCGGTAAAAGGATCTTCTTTGATCGATGGAGTATGGATATGCTCCAAGAACACATCATCGGGATGGCTTTCTCTTGGAACCTATTTTGCCAAGTCATCACCCGCTTGATTTTTCATCGGTGTATATGGTGGAGCTCTAACCTTCAACTTCTTTTCAAGCTTCCTCATCAGCATTACAATATCCAATCATAGCTGGGCTTCTAACGTCCCACTCCTTCAAAGACTTGGTCGACCACCAAATCTGAGTCGCCATAAACCATAAGGCGACGGACGCCGAAAGTGAAATGGCCATGCGCAACCCATACAAAAGGGCTTCATATTTCGCCTCATTGTTGGAGGAATCAAAGTGAATCGAGCACATATCCGAGCTTATCTCCTCGGGGAAACTAAGACTACCCCAAAGACCGAACCATTTAACATCTTAGATCCATCAAAGAACATGGTCCAATGCTCCGAGTGAACTTGAGTCGGTTGTTGCTGCTCAATCCACTCGGCAAGGAAATCTGCTATTGCTTGGGACTTAATGGCTTTTTTGCCTCAAACTTGATATCAAGGGAAGGAGTTCAATCACCCATTTTGCCACTCGACCGTTGCATCTCTGTTGTGCGTAGAATCTCGAAAGTGGAGCGTTCGATTTAATCGTAATGGAATGATCAGAGAAATAATGAGCAACCTTCTTCGCGGTCATGTAGATCCCATACACAAGCTTCTGATAATGAGGATATCTTTGCTTTGATGGAGTCAAAACTTCAGACAGATAGTACACTAGGCGCTGAACTTTGAAGGCTTTCCCTTCTTCTTCCCGTTTGATCGTAAGTACTATACTGACGACTTGTCCTGTGGCTGCAATATAAAGCAACAGAGGCTCTTTGCTGATCGGAGCAGCAAGCACCGGCTGGGTGGAGAGCAGAGCTTTTAGCTCGGCAAACGCTGCATCAGCTTCTGGAGTCCACTTGAACTTGTCTGCCTTCATCAGTCGGTAAAGAGGCAACGCCTTTTCACTGAGTCGAGAAATGAATCGACTTAACGCAGCCAAACATCCAGTAAGCTTCTGGACATCGTGCACACGCACAGGGCGTTTCATTCGAAGTATAGTGCCAACTTTTTCTGGGTTAGCATCGATTCCTCGTTCGGAAACAAGAAAACCGAGTAACTTTCCACCAGGAACTCCGAATGTGCACTTTGATGGATTGAGCTTGATATCATACCTCCTAAGATTGGCAAATGTTTCAGCGAGGTCAGTCAATAGGTCGGAACCCTTTCGTGACTTGACCACAATATCATCCATGTACGCTTCAACGTTCCGACTGATTTGAGTGAGTAAACACTTCTGAATCATCCACATGAACGTGGCTCCGGCATTCTTGAGGCCAAATGGCATGGTGACATAGCAGAAGCACCCGAATGGAGTGATGAAAGCTGTTTTGATCTCATCGGGTCCGTACAGACGGATCTGATGGTACCCGGAATATGCGTCTAGAAAAGACAATCTCTCACATCCCGTGGTCGAGTCAACAATTTGATCGATGCGAGGAAGAGGAAAATGATCTTTCGGGCAGGCCTGATTGATGTGTTTGAAATCAATGCACATGCGGAGTGACTTGTCCTTCTTGGGAACCATGACGACATTGGCGAGCCACTCGGAGTGGTATATCTCTCGGATAAACTCTGCCGCCAACAGTCGAGCCACCTCCTCACCAATGGCCTTTCTCTTCTGGACAGCGGACCGTCGAAGATGTTCTTTGACTGGTTTTGCTGCTGAATCAACTCTAAGGCGATGCTTGGCCAGCCCCCTGGGAACACCCGGCATGTCAACAGGCTTCCATGCAAAGATGTCCCAGTTCTCACGGAGGAACTGGGTGAGCGCTTCTTCCTATTTAGGGTCGAGTGTTGTGGAAATATGGGTCGGAGCCGCACTGGGGTCGGTAGGGTGAATGTGAATAGGCTTCGTCTCACCGGACGACTGAAATGCCGATTCTGTGGCAGGCTTCTTGGCCCGCAACAAATCACTCGGATCTGCATTTTTCTTGTACCCCTCCAGCTCGACCATTATTATCTGGGAATCAGCAATTTTCGAGCCTTTCTGGAAACACTCTTCTGCCTTCTTCCAGTTACCAGTGATAGTGATCACGCCCTTTGGGCCGGGCATCTTCAGTTTGAGGTACACGTAACATGGCCGAGCCATGAACCGTGCGTAAGCTGGTCTCCCCAAAATAGCGAGGTAAGCGCTCTGAAAATCCACGACTTCAAATGTAAGCTTCTCTTTGCGAAAATGCTTCGAGTCACCGAACACCACGTCCAGAGCTATTTGGCCGAGTGATTCAGCCTTCTTTCCAGGTATAACTCCATGAAAACTCATGTTGCTGGTGCTCAATCGGGACATCGGAATGCCCATTCCTTTCAACGTCTCCGCATATAATATGTTCACCCACTACCACCATCCATTAGCACCTTCGTCACCGAGTGCCTTCGACGACCGGGTCGACCACCAAAGCTTGCCTCCTGTGGGTGGCTATATTAGTCGGGTGATCGACCGGTCGAATGTAATGGGAGTTTGGGACCATCTCGATAATCGGCATCGCCGGGCGACTATATTCACCTCACGGTTGATAACCTTCATCGGCTCTTGCTTTCCACATCCGCAAAGATCATCGAGTGGAGTTAACATGAGGATATACTCCGCCACCGTCCTCCTTGTCTTGGCTTTGTCGACTCCTTTTCCTTGTCCTTGGGCTGTTTACCTTGGAACCGCTGGATCGGGAGCAAGCATTGGCGAGTGGTATGCCGGGTAAATGAAATTACCCTCTTCGTCTTTCTTCGTGTGGATGTGACACGCAGATCCATCACGTCATTTCCTTCTTTATCCTTCACCTTCTTGGGGTTCCAGATCCTTTGGGTTTTCCTTGAATTTGCCTCGAGTCACGGCGAGCCTCCCAGAGCCAGCTGGCTCGGCCTTCCGCTTCGCTTCCGACCGAGTTTCCTTTCTCCGATCGACTCGGCTTGTACTTGCCGCTCCGGAGTCGGTCCTCCTCTTCACCATTGGCGTACTTGGTGGCAATTTCGATCATTCGACTCAGGGTCATATCTCCGGTTCGCCCAAACTTCAAACTTAACTCTCTGTTCTTTACACCATCCTTGAAGGCGCAGACTGCCTGATGGTCCGAGACGTTTTCCACCGTATGATGCAAAGTAATCCATCTCTGAATGTAATCTCTTAAAGTTTCATTCGACTTCTGCACGCAGATTTGCAGCTCGGTCAATCCAGCTGGTCGCTTGCAGGTTCCCTCAAACGTCCTGACAAACACTCGGGAAAGATCTTCCCAAGTGTAAATGCTGCTTGGCGCTAACTGATTCAACCATGCCCTGGCCGAACCTTCCAACATGAGTGGTAATGCTTCATAGCCACTTCATCATTCCTGCCGCCAATCTGCACCGCCACTCGGTAGTCTTCAAGCCAAGTTTCAGGCTTAGACTCACCGGTGAACTTACTTACTCCAGTCGCCACCTTGAAGTTGGGGGGAATCACCGCGGCTCTGATAGCCCTGCTGAAACATTCTGGACCTGAAACATGTACTCGACTGCTAGTGGGCGCATCTCTATCATGGCCACCTCGATGAGCCCGGTTCCGATCGACCAGGCCTTGCACGATGATGGATCGCGCGTCAAAGCCTGGTTCCCTGGGGTCGACCGGAGCTCTTCGCCTAAACCGAGTGGCGCGTCATCTTCTTGCCGATGAGCATAGGACCCACCCTTGGGGAGGAGGGCACTCGACGCCTATCATCACGATCGATCGGTCACCATATTGGTCCGTCGATTCTCGCGTCCATCACGCCGCGGAGGCGATCTAGGACTGTGAGCCAACTGAACCGTATTCGCAGCGACGGATCGACTGTGAATCCTGTTGCATGACTGTGACACGGCTGAGTTCTGATCTCCTGCTGCCTGGAGCAAATCCCTAATCTGCATCAAGCCTCTGAGTCGGCTGCGGGAAGAGTTGACGTCGACTGGAGTCGGGTACTCGTTGCCGCGCGCGCTCGTCAAGTGCTCGCTGGAGGTTCTCCAGACGAGTGCGTTCAGCCAAGTTGGCCAAACGTGCCTCCTCCAAGGCGCGAGCCTTGGGGGTTTCTCTTGCGATGGGAGTATGCAGGGCATCCATGTTCCTGCGGCGAAGTTCTTCCCTTTGCAGAGAATTAAGTGGCTCGGGCTGATATTCCTCATGGACTTGAGCGAGGTCGCCTCCACCGTCTATCCCGTCGTCGCGGGGGAAGCCGGGAGGGCTACGAGGCCCATTGACCATCAAGACCTCCGCCACCGGATCGCTGCTGTCACACTCGGATGCGGTCTCTACGGAGCCAGTCGACAGATCGAACAGGCCGTAGAGGGATTGGTCGGGCTCGATCGCCGTGACTTGGGGTGTGGCCGACTGGCGAGCCACCGCGTGCCTCACCCACCGCTGGAGCCTCGACCGACCAAAGCGCTTGCGCTGGCGGGAGACAGGGAGGGAGGACGCCAGGGGAGTCGACCGATATGGAGTCGACGATTGCCGCAGCAGGACGCCGCGGACACACGCCCGAAAATGCGTCGCACCGCGGACGGGGAGCGCGTCGATGTCGAGTGGAGCCTCATGGAGCCAAGCGGAGTCGTCGGCGATGAAGGTGAGCGCGCCGAGACGGATCTCGCAGCCCTCGACCAAAACTCCACCAGAAACCATGATGAAGGCAATCAGAACAATTGCAACTTCTCCAAAAATCGCTAAGACACGTGGCCCACGGTGGGCGCCAACTGTCATGGTTCTAAGTCTGACAGTAGAATGGGGGGTAGGTATGGAGAGGCAAGATCTTAGCTATGGAGCAGTTGTGAAGACAAGGGATGTACGAGTTCATGCCCTTCTCGGAGGAAGTAACAACCCTACGTCTCGGAGCCCGGAGGCGGTCGACTGGATTATGTGTGAATAGATTATAGGGGCGCGAACCCTTTACACTGAGGAGGGGGGTGGCTTATATAGTGTCCGCTGCACCCTCCGCCCTCGCTATGCAGGTTTAAAGTACATTAAGGCTAGGCGCATCGGTAACGCTTACATAAAGTGTCCTAAATGCCATAAAGACTACTTAATTACAGACCATTTGGATGCAGAGTGGCTCTTGATCTCCTGATGGTCGAGTGAGTCTTCATGGTTGAGTCCTTCGAGTCCGTCGAGTGAAGTTTCTCTTGGTCGACTAGAAGGCAGTTTCTTCTGAGGGTGTCCTTGGGAGGGTACTTTAGACAAGCCTATGACCCTACCCTAGGTACATGACTTCATCAACGGTCAGCAGCAACACCGGAGGAGCTAGTAAGAATAATGTCATCAACGTAGACCAGTAGATACATTGTCACCTCAGGTCGGCGAAGAAGGAAGAGCGAGGTATCATCTGTGGATGGAACAAAACCATGGGCCCTAAGAACATAGCCAAGCCTAGCATGCCATGCACGAGGAGCCTGCTTCAACCCATAAAGCGCCTTGACCAGGCAGCACATATGATGAGGACGATCAGGATCAACAAATCCAGGGGCTGACACATGTAACCTCCTCCTCCAGGATGCCATGTAGGAAAGCATTCTGAACATCCAGTTGGCAAAGAGACCAGCCTCGAGTAACAACCAAAGAAAGCAGCAGTCGAATGTTAGTTGGCTTAACAACCAGGCTAAAAGTATCCTCATAATCGAGACCATACTGCAGTTTGAACCCCTTTGCCACTAATTGTGCTTTATAGCGCTCAATAGAACCATCGGCGGCATGTCTCTTAACCTTGAAGACCCACTTGGAATCAGTGACATAGACACTAGAGACCCGAGGAACTAACTACCAAGTACCATTGTGCGACAATGCCTGATACTCCTGCTCCATGGCACGACGCCAGTGAGGAATACCAAGAGCAGCCTAAAAGTGTCGTGGTTCAACAGATGGATCATCCTGCAATTGTGCCACACAAGCTGCAAGCCATGTAACTATCTCGTCCGTGCGTTGCTTAGGACAGATGATACCAGACCGACTGCGCGTGTGAGGCCGCTGAGCAGCAGTAGCTGGTGGCACCGAAGGTGGTGATGGCGACGCGGAAGGCGCGTCAGGAGACACAGTCGGCGAGACCGCTTTCGACGATGAGCCAGGCGACATGGTAGGTGAAGCCAGCCCAGTAGGAGTCCTGATACGTCTCCAACGTATCTACAATTTATGAAGTATTCATGCCATGTTTACAATAGTTTTATATGATTTGGTTAGAACTAACCGGACTGACACTATTTTCAGCAGAACTACCGTGGTGTTGTTTTTGTGCAGAAATAAAAGTTCTCGGAATGCGCTGAAAATCAACGGTGATTTTTTTGGAAAATATAAAAAATACTAGAACAAAGAGTTATCAAAGGGGAGTCCCGTGGGCCCCATGAGGGTGGGGGTGCGCCCACCCCCTGGGCGCGCCCCTGTGCCTCGCGGACTCTCCGTGGGGCCCCCTGACTTGTTCTCGACGCCAACTCTCCTCTAAATACCCAAACCTCTAGAACATAACCTAGATCGGAAGTTTCGCCGCCGCAAACCTCTGTAGCCACGAGAAATCAATCTAGGTCCTCTCTGGCACCCTGCCGGAGGGGGCCATCATCACCGGAGGCCATGGGGGAGGATCCTGGAGGGCCCATCATCACCATGGAGGCCAAGGTCTAGAGGGAGAACCTCTCCCCATCCAGGGGGGAGGCCATGGAGGAAGAAGCACAAAGGGGAGAACCTCTCCTCCTCTCGCTCGGTTGCGCGGGAGTGCCATCGGGAGGGGAATCATCGCCGCGGTGATTGTCTTCATCAACATCACCATCATCATCTCTTTTACGCGGTCCACTCTCCCGCACCCCACTCTAATCCCTACTTGAACATGGTGCTTTATGCCACATATTATGATCCAATGATGTACTGCCATCCTATGATGTTTTGAGTAGATATCCTTTGTCTTTGGGTTGATTGATGATCTAGATTGGTATGAGTTGTATGTTTTATTTTGGTGCTGTCCTATTGCGCCCTCCGTGTCGCGCAAGTGTGAGGGATTCCCGCTGTAGGGTGTTGCAATACGTTCATGATTCGCTTATAGTGGGTTGCTTGAGTGACAGAAGCATAAACCCGAGTAAGGGGGTTGTTGCGTATGGGATAAAGGGGACTTGATATGTTAATGCTATGGTTGGGCTTTACCTTAATGATCTTTAGTAGTTGCGGATGCTTGCTAGAGTTCCAATCATAAGTGCATATGATCCAAGAAGAGAAAGTATGTTAGCTTATGCCTCTCCCTCATATGAAATTGCAATAGTGATTACCGGTCTTGTAACAATTGCCTAGGATAATTCCGCACACCGACCCATCATTATTCCACACTCGCTATTTATAATCTTTAGTAACATATTCTAACTTTATGATAACATCACCTACTTTTATGTTTTAGCTCCCCGATATCATGCAAAGTTATCCTCTTCATACCCACAACATAGTTTTATTTCTTGTTTCTAGTTGGAAGCAAACGTTCGGTGTACGTAGAGTCGTATCAGTGGCAGATAGGACTCGAGAGAATATTGATCTTACCTTTAGCTCCTTGTGGGTTCGACACTCCATACTTATTACTTCCACCTTTGGGAATTGCGATGATGATTCCTTGCACTTGGGTATTATCAAGTCCCGTCGAAGAGATCCGAAGAGCCCCCTCCTGACGCGAGCATGGCCGACTCAGGTGACAACAAGGCAAGGCGAGGCCCGCTCAGGCGACGGGGCATGCAAGGCTGGCCCGTGTGACCACGGGGACCGACTGATGGAGTCCCGGACTAAGGGGTCCTCGGGATGTCGGTCTATCTTTCATGGGCCGGACAGGTGGGTCGTTCTTGATCCATCATCAGAAGGCCGAGCTATAGGCGACTCCGTGTTCAGGCAGGAAACCTTCGAAGCCTTGGCGTATCTTCCAAGTCAAGATAAGGGAGTCGGCATGTTTATCCCCTGATGGTAACCGACCAAGTGTAACCCTAGGTACCCCTGGTGTCTATATAAACCAGAGGGTTTAGTCCGTAGGGGCTAGAACCATCATCCTACTCATCTAGGGTTTAGTTCATCTGATTTCGTGGTAGATCAACTCTGTAATCATCATACAAACACATCAATACAATAGAGCAGGACGTAGGGTTTTACCTCTTCGAGGGGGCCGAACTTGGGTAAATATTGTATTTGCGTTCCTTGTTCCCCATTGATCGAAGATCTACAGCTCGGGACCCCCTACCAGAGATCCACCGTTTTTGATACCGACATTGGTGCTTTCATTGAGAGTTCCGTTGTGGAATTGGCAAAGGATCGATGGCTCGCTTAGTCATCAACAATGGCATCTGCATTGGGGATGTCTTCATGCCCGGCCAGCTCCCCGCGTTCGGCGGCATCGTTCTGCACGCCAACTTGACCGGTCACCTTAACAAGATCGGCAGTTTCGCCCCCGGACATGAAACTGGTTCGGCAACCTGGAGTACGTTGTCGACGCATGGGGAGATATGGTCTTTACTGGGTTCTGAGCCTTACCTGAGTAGCCCAAAAATTCCGAAGCTTCAACTTCGGACCTTCTCCCTGACCCTATCTCCGGATCGGTCTCTATCTTAGATCTATCTTTGAGCTCGGATCCGATCTCAATGCTCGAGGGCCATGGATCAACCATGCTCGAGCACACCCTCTATGCTGGCATATCGGAGGTTAACTCTGAAAGATGCCAGAAGATGAATCCGGCCGACCTCTCGCTGTTGAACGAGACGTTAGATCGGATCCACACAATGAACATTACGGATGGCCCATCCTCGGTCTACGGTCGAATCAAACTTAAGGCAGGCCACATGGAAATTTATGTCCCACCCACCACCCACTTAGTAGCCACTATCAAAGATTTAACCAATATGCTGGATTATGCCTTCGAGGAGGTTGAGGACATGGACGAGGATGTCGACGCCATGGCCTATACGACAACCACCCTGATACATCTCCGTCGTATCCATAATTTTTGATTGTTCCATGCCAATATTATTCAACTTTCATATACTTTTGGCAACTTTTTATACTATTTTTGGGACTAACATATTGAACCAGCGCCCAGTGCCAGTTCCTGTTTGTTGCATGTTTTATGTTTCACAAAAACCCAATATCAAGCGGAGTCCAAACGGGATAAAAATGGACGAAGAGTTATTTTGGAATATTTATGATTTTTGGGAAGTAAAATCAACGCGAGACGGTGCCCGAGGGGGCCACGAGACGGGGGGCGCGCCCCAGGGAGGCAGGCGCGCCCTGGACTCTCTTGGGCACCCCGTAAGGCGGTTGACGCTCTTCTTTTGCCGCAACAAAGCTAATTTTATGAGAAAAATCTGGGTGAAAGATTCACCCCAATCGGAGTTACGGATCTCTGGATATAAAAGAAACGGCGAAGGGGCAGAATCTGGGAGCGCAGAAACAGAGAGAGACAGAGAGATAGATCAAATATCAGAGGGGCTCTCGCCCCTCCCACGCCATGGGAGCCAAGGACCAGAGGGGAAACCCTTCTCCCATCTAGGGAGAAGGTCAAGGAAGAAGAATAAGAAGGGGGCCTCTCTCCCCCTTGCTTCCGGTGGCGCCGGAGCGCTACCGGGGGCCATCATCATCACCTCGATCTTCACCAACACCTCCGCCATCTTCACCAACATCTCCATCACCTTCCCATTTCTATATTCATCGGTCCACTTTCCCACAACCCGCTGTACCCTCTACTTGAACAGGGTGCTTTATGCTTCATATTATTATCCAATAATGTGTTGCCATCCTATGATGTTTGAGTAGATTTTTGTTGTCCTACCTGTGATTGATGAATTGCTATGGTTGGTTTAATTTGCTTGTGGTTATGTTGCTGTCCTATTGTGCCCTCCGTGTCGTGCAAGCGTGAGGGATTCCCGCCGTAGGGTGTTGCAATACGTTCATAATTCGCTTAGACTGGGTTGCTAGAGTGACAAAAGCTTAAACCCGAGTAAGGGGATTGTTGTGTATGGGATAAAGGGGACTTGATGCTTTAATGCTATGGTTGGGTTTTACCTTAATGATCTTTAGTAGTTGCGGATGCTTGCTAGAGTTCGAATCATAAGTGCATATGATCCAAGAAGAGAAAGCATGTTAGCTTATGCCTCTCCCACATAAAACTTGCTATCGGTCTAGTAAAGTAGTCAATTGCTTAGGGACAATTTCACAACTCCTACCACCACTTTTCCACACTTGCTATATTTACTTTATTGCTTCTTTATCTAAACAGCCCCTAGTTTATATTTGCGTGTTATTTATTATCTTGCAAGCCTATCCAACTACACCTACAAAGTACTTCTAGTTTCATACTTGTTCCAGGTAAAGCGAATGTCAAGCGTGCGTAGAGTCGTATCAGTGGCATATAGGACTTGAGAAAATATTTGTTCTACCTTTAGCTCCTCGTTGGATTCGACACTCTTACTTATCGAAAGAGGCTACAATTGATCCCGTATACTTGCGGGTTATCAAGACCTTTTTCTGACGCCGTTGCCGGGGAGTCATAGCGTGGGGTGAATATTCTCGTGTGTGCTTGTTTGCTTTACACTAAGTAATTTTTATTTGCTGTTCTTAGTTGTTTTCTATCTTTAGTTATGGGCAGGAAACGCAAAATACAGAAAAAATTAGTTGTACCTACTGAACCAATGGTTGAAGAACCACCCAAAACATATCACACTCCTGAAGCTTTTTACTTGGATCATCTTCGATCCCTTTGTGCTCGTGCTGAAACCCCAACTAGCTTAGTTCAGGGCAAATCTTTAGATGAGCATCCTTGTTATGTGCGACACCGTCTATCTGAAAAAGGGAAACTTTTACTGGATCAAATTCGTCGTTTGCAATGCTATGCTTGGAATTTATGTGAAATATATGATGTTACTTGTTGTTCTGAAAACCCTAAGAAACACCTTCCCTACCAATGTTAGTTTGGTGATAATGGAATCGTATCTTCGTATGCTAAGGGTGTTTATAATTACTATGATGTTCAATGCTACGTCTTGAGCTTGTGTTGGTTTTCCTTGAAGAGGAAAGGGTGATGCAACAATAGTAGCTTAAGATTTCCCTCAGTTTTTGAGAACCAAGGTATCAATCCAGTAGGAGGCTCCTCAAAAGTCCCATGCACCTACACAAACAAACAGAGAACTCGCAACCAACACAATAAAGGGGTTGTCAATCCCTTCATGGCCACTTGCGAAAGTGAGATCTAATAGAGATATTATGATAAGATAAATATATTTTTGGTATTTTATAATATAGATGCAAAAAGTAAAGATGCAAATAAAAGTAGATTGGAAGCAAATATGAGAAGAGATAGACCCCGGGGGCCATATGTTTCACTAGTGGCTTCTCTCAAGATAGCATAAGTAATACGGTGGGTGAACAAATTACTGTCGAGCAATTGATAGAAAAGCGAATAATTATGAGATTATCTAGGCATGATCATGTATATAGTCATCACGTCCGTGACAAGTAGACCGACTCCTGCCTACATCTACTACTATTACTCCACACATCAACCGACTCCTGCCTGCATCTAGAGTATTAAGTTAATAAAGAACAGAGTAACACATTAAGCAAGATGACATGATGTAGAGGGATAAACTCATGCAATATGATATAACCCCCATCTTTTTATCCTCAATGGCAACAATACAATACGTGCCTTCCAACCCTTTCTGTCACTGGGTAAGGACACCACAACATTGAACCCAAAGCTAAGCACTTCTCCCATGGCAAGAAATATCAATCTAGTAGGCCAAACCAAACTGATAATTCGAAGAGACTTGCAAAGATAACTCAATCATACATAAAAGAATTCAGAGGCGATTCAAATATTTCTCATAGATAAACTTGATCATAAACCCACAATTCATCGGATCTCGACAAACTCACCACAAAAAGAGTTTACATCGAATAGATCTCCACAAGAGAGGGGGAAAACATTGTATTGAGATCCAAAAAGATAGAAGAAGCCATCTAGCTAATAACTATGGACCCGTAGGTCTGTGGTAAACTACTCACAACTCATCGGAGGGGCTATGGTGTTCATGTAGAAGCCCTCCATGGTCATTCCCCCTCCGGCGGAGCGCCGACGAAGGCTCCAAGATGGGATCTCATGGATACAGAAGGTTACGGCGGTGGAAATTGTGTTTCGTTGGCTCCCTGGATGTTTTCAGGGTACGTAGGCTTATATAGGAGGAAGAAGTACGTCGGTGGCCGCCCGAGGGGCCCACGAGACAGGGGGCGTGCCCTGTAGGGGGCGGGGGGCTACCCTCTCGTGGCCGCCTCGGCTGCTTCTTGACTTGCACTCCAAGTCCTCTGGATCACATTTGTTTCAAAAATCACGCTCCCAAAGGTTTCATTCCGTTTGGACTCCATTTGATATTCCTTTGCTTCGAAATACTGAAATAGGCAAAAAAGCAACAATACGGGCTGGGCCTCTAGTTAGTAGGTTAGTCCCAAAAATGATATAAATGTGTAAAATAAAGCCCATAAACATCCAAAAGGGGTAATATAATAGCATGGAACAATCAAAAATTATAGATATGTTGGAGATGTATCAAGCATCCCCAAGCTTAATTCCTGCTCGTCCTCAAGTAGGTAAATGATAAAAACAGAATTTTGATGTGGAATGCTACCAAGCATAATTCTCAATGTAATTTTCTTTATTGTGGCATGAATGTTCAGATCCAAATGATTCAATATAAAAGTTCATATTGATAAAAGAAATAGTAACACTTCAAGCATACTAATCAAAGTAATCATGTCTTCTCAAAATAACATGGCAAAAGAAAGTTCATCCCTACAAAATCATATAGTTAGGCTATGCTTCATTTTCGTCACACAAAGATGTTCCCAACTTCTATACCCCCGATGACAAGCCAAGCAATTGTTTCATACTTAAATACTCTCAAACTTTTTCAACCTTCACACAATACATGAGCGTGAGCCATGGATATAGCACTATGGGTGGAATAGAATATGATGATGGGGATTGTGTGGAGAAGACAAAAAAGGAGAAAGTCTCACATTGATGAGGATAATCACCGGGCTATGGAGATGCCCATCAATTGATGTCAACATGAGGAGTAGGGATTGCCATGCAACGGATGCACTAGAGCTATTAATGAATTCTCAACAAAAGAAAACTAGTGGGTGTGCATCCAACTTGCTTGCTCACCAAGACCTAGGGCATTTGAGGAAGCCCATCGTAGGAATATACAAGCCAAGTTCTATAATGAAAAATTCCCACTAGTATGAAAAAGACAAATTATGAGGACTCACTATATGAAAAACATGGTGCTACTGTGAAGCACAATATATGAGACCCACTACATAAAGAACAAGGTGCTACTTTGAAGAACAAGTGTGGAAAAAGAGATAGTAACATTGCCCCTTTTATTTATTTTCTTTTTTTTCTTTTCTTTTTTTTCTTTTTTTCTTTTTTTTTGTTTTTTGGGCCTTTCTTTTTTTCTTTTCTTTTGGTCTTTCTTCTTTTTTCTTTTCTTTTTGGGCAATGCTCTAATAATGATGATCATCACACTTTCATTGATTACAACATATGAATTACAACTCGAAACTAGAACAAGATATGACTCTATATGAATGCCTCCGGCGGTGTACCGGGATGGTGCAATGAATCAAGAGTGACATGTATGAAAAATTATGCATGGTGGCTTTGCCACAAATACGATGTCAACTACATGGTCATGCAATGGCAATATGACAAAAGTAAAGTATGTCATGATGATGATGAACGGAACGGTGGAAAGTTGCATGGCAATATATATCTCGGAATGGCTATGGAAATGCCATAATAGGTAGGTATGGTGGCTGTTTTGAGGAAGATATAAGGAGGTTTATGTGTGATAGAGCGTATCATATCACGGGGTTTGGATGCACCGGCGATGTTTGCACCAACTCTCAAGGTGAGAAAGGGCAATGCAGTGCATCAAGAGGCTAGCAATGGCGGAAAGGTAAAAGTGCGTATAATCCATGGACTCAACATTAGTCAAAAGAACTCATATACTTATTGCAAACATTTATAAGTCATCAAAAATCAAGTACTACGTGCATGCTCCTAGGGGGATAGATTGGTAGGAAAAGACCATCGCTCGTCCCCGACCGCCACTCATAAGGATGCACAAGCCAGGTACACTTCATGTTTCAAATTTGTTACATAACTTTAACCATACGTGCATGCTATGGGATTTGCTAACTTCAACACAAGCATTCTTTAAATTCATAATCACCAAACTAGCATGACTTTAATATCACTACCTCCATATCTCAAAACAATTATCAAGTATCAAATTGATCATAGCATCCAATTCACTTCCTGTGATAGTTTTTATTATACCCAACTTGGATGCCTACCATTCTAGGACCAATTTTATAACCATAGAAAATACCATGCTGGTCTAAAAGACTCTCAGAATAATATAAGTGAAGCATGAGAGACTAGCAATTTCTGCAAAAATAAGTCACCGCCATGCTCTAAAAGATATAAGTGAAGCACTAGAGCAAAAACTATCAAGCTCAAAAGATATAAGTGAAGCACATAGAGTATTCTAGAAAATTCTAATCAAGTAGGCCTCTCTCAAAAGGTGTGTACAGCAAGGATGATTGTGGTAAACTAAAAATCAAAGACTAATATAATACACGACACTCCAAGCAAAACACATATCATGTGGCGAATAAAAATATAGCTCCAAGTAAAGTTACCAATGAACGAAGACGAAAGAGGGGATGCCTTCCCGGGGCATCCCCAATCTTAGACTTTTGGCTATCCTTGAATATCTTGGGGTGCCATGGTCATCCCCAAGCTTAGGCTCTTGCCACTCCTTATTCCATAGTCCATAAAAGCTTTACCCAAAACTTGAAAACTTCACAACACAAAACTCAACAGGAAATCTTATAAGCTCCGTTAGTGAAAGAAAACAAAACCACCACATAAGGTACTGTAATGAAATCATTCTTTATTTATTTTGGTGTTAAACCTACTGTATTCCAACTTCTCTATGGTTTATAAACTATTTTACTAGACATAGATGCATCAAAATAAGCAAACAACGCACGAAAAACAGAATCTGTCAAAAACAGAACAGTCTGTAGCAATCTGTGACTAACGCAAACTTCTGGAACTCTAAATATCCTTCCAAAATAGGGAGTCCTGGAAAATTTTTCCATTGATCATCAGCAAAAAGAATCAACGCAAAAGCACATTTCTGTGATTTAACGAAACTAAATTCGTGCGCGCCTAGTTTCTGTTTTTCAGCAGAATCAAATCAACTATCATCATAGGTTATCCTATAGGTTCTACTTGGCACAAACACTAAATAAAAGATAAAAACACATCTAAACAGAAGGTAGATGCAAGATTTATTACTAAACAGGAACAAAAAACACAAAGAAAATTGGGTTGCCTCCCAACTAGCGCTATCGTTTAACGCCCCTAGCTAGGCATAAAAGCGAAGATAGATCTAAGTAGTGCCATCTTTGGCACTAAATTCATAAGTAGCTCGCATGATAGATTCATAAGGTAATTTGACTTTCTTTCTTGGAAAGTGCTCCATGCCTTTCTTTAATGGAAATTGGAATCTAATATTCCCTTCCTTCATATCAATAAGCCCGCCAATCGTTCTAAGGAAAGGTCTACCAAGAATAATAGGGCAAGAAAGATTGCAATCTACATCAAGAACAATAAAATCTACGGGCACCAAATTTCTATTTGCAACAATGAGAACATCATTGATCCTTCCCATTGGCTTTTTAATGGTGGAATCCGCAAGGTGCAAATTTAAAGAGCAATCATCAAGATCATGGAAACCTAGAATATCACATAAAGTTTTCAGAATCGTGGAAACACTAGCACCCAAATCACACAAAGCAAAACACTCATGATCTTTAATTCTAATCTTTATAGTAGGTTCCCACTCATCATTAAATTTTCTAGGTATAGAAACTTCCAAATTAAGTTTTTCATCATAAGATTGCATCAAGGCATCAACAATATGTTTGGTAAAAGCTTTATTTTGACTATAAGCATGAGGAGAATTAACGACGGATTGCAACAAGGAAATACAACCTTCTAAAGAAGAATTATCATAATCAAATTCCTTGAAATCCGAGATAGTGGGTTAAATACTATTTAAAGTCATGACCTCTCCAATCCCACTTTTACCAAATTTAGCATCAAGATCTAAAAACTCTGAATTCTTGGGATGCCTTCTAGGTAAAGTTGACTCATCATCAGTCCCATAATTATCAAGATTCATATTGCAAAACAAAGATCTAATAGGAGACACATCAATAACTTTAAGACCTTCATCATTATTTTCATCTAACTTTTCTGGTTTGGCGGCCATCTTATTGACTAAGGTGGCTTGCTTATTAGAAATTTCGGCTATAGCATTTTTAAGTCGGGCAATTTGAGAGTTCACACCATAAAATTCTTTATTCATATCATCAAGCTCTTTGTTCATAAACCCAAAAAACCTTTTTGTTCCTTAAGCTCTTTTCTGAAGAAATTATTATGCTCAAATTGCAAATTCATAAAGCTTCTAATGTTTGATTCAATCTCTTCCATCCTTGTAAGAAGGTGGTCGGTACTCTTAGGCAAATCCATAAGGACAAACAAGCACACAAGCAAATAGAAAAAGGCAGGCGAAAAGAGAGGAGGAGATTGGGAAAGAGAGGGCGAATAAAACAATGAGGGTGAAGTGGGGGAGAGGAAAACGAGAGGCAAATGGCAAATAATGTAAATGCGAGGGAGATGAGTTTGTGATGGGTAGTTGGTATGTCTTGACTTGAGCAAAGACCTCCCCGGCAATGGTGCCAGAAATGGCATGTTGGCGGGAGGTCGAATCTTGACTTGACTTGGTGGAAGCTTCCCCGGCAACGGCGCCAGAAATCCTTCTTGCTACGTCTTGAGCTTGCGTTGGTTTTCCTTGAAGAGGAAAGGGTGATGCAGCAGTAGTAGCGTAAGTATTTCCCTCAGTTTTTGAGAACCAAGGTATCAATCCAGGAGGAGGCTCCTCAAAAGACCCACGCACCTACACAAACAAACAAAGAACTCGCAACCAACGCAATAAAGGGGTTGTCAATCCCTTCACGGCCACTTGCGAAAGTGAGATGTAATAGAGATAGTATGATAAGATAAATATATTTTTGGTATTTTATAATATAGATGCAAGAAGTAAAGATGCAAATAAAAGTAGATTGGAAGAAAATATGATAAGAGATAGACCCGGGGGCCATAGATTTCACTAGTGGCTTCTCTCAAGATAGCATAAGTAATACGGTGGGTGAACAAATTACTGTCGAGCAATTGATAGAAAAGCGAATAATTATTAGATTATCTAGGCATGATCATGTATATAGGCCTCACGTCCATGACAAGTTGACCGACTCCTGCCTGCATCTACTACTATTACTCCACACATCGACCGACTCCTGCCTGCATCTAGAGTATTAAGTTCATAAAGAACAGAGTAACGCATTAATCAAGATGACATGATGTAGAGGGATAAACTCATGCAATATGATATAAACCCCATCTTTTTATCCTCGATGGCAACAATACAATACGTGCCTTGCAACCCTTTCATCCTTTGGGTAAGGACACCGCAAGATTGAACCCAAAGCTAAGCACTTCTCCCATGGCAAGAAAGATCAATCTAGTAGGCCAAACCAAACTGATAATTCGAAGAGACTTGCAAAGATAACTCAATCATACATAAAATAATTCAGAGGAGATTCAAATATTTCTCATAGATAAACTTGATCATAAACCCACAATTCATCGGATCTCGACAAACACACCGCAAAAAGAGTTTACATCGAATAGATCTCCACAAGAGAGGGGGAGCACATTGTATTGAGATCTAAAAAGAGAGAAGAAGCCATCTAGCTAATAACTATGGACTCGTAGGACTGTGGTAAACTACTCACAACTCATCGGAGGGGCTATGGTGTTGATGTAGAAGCCCTCCATGGTCGATTCCCCCTCCGGCAGAGCGCCGACGAAGGCTCCAAGATGGGATCTTGCTGATACAGAAGGTTACGGTGGTGGAAATTGTGTTTCGTTGGCTCCCTGGATGTTTTTGGGGTACATAGGCTTATATAGGAGGAAGAAGTACGTCGGTGGCTGCCCGAGGGGCCCACGAGACAGGGGGGCATGCCCTGTAGGGGGGGGCTACCCTCTCGTGGCTGCCTCGGCTGCTTCTTGACTTGCACTCCAAGTCCTTTGGATCATGTTTGTGCCAAAAATCACGCTCCCGAAGGTTTCATTCCGTTTGGACTCCATTTGATATTCCTTTTCTTTGAAATACTGAAATAGGCAAAAAAACAGCAATACGGGCTGGGCCTCCAGTTAGTAGGTTAGTCCCAAAAATGATATAAATGTGTAAAATAAAGCCCATAAAATCCAAAAGTGGTAATATAATAGCATGGAACAATCAAAAATTATAGATACGTTGGAGACGTATCATTCAACAAATTGAAGAATTTGTTGCTTTTAAGGGTGCTTATGAAATTGCTTCTTTGATTGAAAAGTATGATGCTACTCTCTACAAATCTGAAAATTTTGTCATATTTAAATATTGTTATGATAATTATGCTTCTAATGAGTATGTTAAACCATATATTGAGGACTCCTCCGCTGTCCAAGAAGAGACTAATATTTTGCAGGAGTCTATGGAAGAAGAAATTGATGAAACTGTGAGCTCATTGGATGAAAAAGATGATGAGGAGAGTGAAGAACAAAAGGAGGAAGAGCATGAAATTGAGGAATCCTCCTTCTAATAAGAGTAACTCTTCAACTCATGCATTGTTTAATTCCCCTTCGTGCTTACCGAAGGATGATTGCTATGATCCCATTGATTCTCTTGAAATACCCCTTTTTGATGATGCTTGCTATGCTTGTGGCCAAGATGCCAATATGAATGATGCTTATGGAGATGAACTTGCTATAGTTCCTTATGTTAAACATGAAATTGTTGCTATTGCACCCTCGCATGATAGTCCTATTATCTTTTTGAATTCTCCCAACTACGCTATATCGGAGAAGTTTGTGCTTATAAAGGATTATATTGTTGGGTTGCGTTTTACTACTACACATGATGATTTTGATAGATATAATATGCATGTGCTTGCTGATCCTACTTGCAATTATTATGAGAGAGGAACTATATCTCCACCTCTCTATGTTTCCAATATGATAAAATTGCAAGAAACTGCTTATACTATGCATTGGCCTTTACTATGTGTGCATGAATTGTTCTTTTATGACATGCCGATGCATAGAAAGAGAGTTAGACTTTGTTGTTGCATGATATATGTTAATTTGTGCTCACTACTAAATTGCAAATCATTGTTAATTAAAATTGGCTTTGATATACCTTGGGATCCAGGTGGGTCCATTACTTGAGCACTATATGCCTAGCTTAATGGCTTTAATGAAAGCGTTTCCAGGGAGACAACCTGGAAGTTTTAGAGAGTCATTTATTTCTTTTGATTGCTTTTATATAGTCTAAAAACAGAAAAATAAAGAGGGGAACCTAAAACTTTTCAAAAAGGAAAGTGAAAGTGAGAAAGACAAGCATTGTTGAAGTGGGAGCTAGCCTTGAACTTTGTTTATGCTCACGGAAACTTTGTGAATCTTGATTACAGAAACTTTTCAACAAAAATAATTATCCCCTTGTACAATTCCATTGTATTATAAAAATAATGTGCCAAGGTTTGCCTTTACGATGTTTACAATGCTTGTTGGTTTGTACGGTGTAGGACAGAAACTTTGGCTGTAGTGCGTGATTTTAAATTTTAACTGAAACGTCAAATGGTTCTGATTCTTTTTGCAATGTCTTGCTATACAAATTGTTTATTTTTCATAATTTTGGTAGAATTTTTGGGGTACCAGAAGTATGGTTAATGTTCATATTGCTACAGACTAATCTGTTTTTGATAGATTCTGTTTTTGATGCATAGTTTGCTTGTTTTGATGAATCTATCAATTTCTATCAGTGGATTAAGGCATGAAAAAGTTATGTTACAGAAGACACAGTGCAAAAACAAAATATGAATTGGTTTTCAACAATACTTAGAGTAGTGATTTGCTTTATTATACTAACAGATCTTACCGAGTTTCCTGTTGAAGTTTTGTGTGGATGAAGTGTTTGATCGAGGAGGTATCAATATGAGGAAAAGGAAGAGAGGCAAGAGCTCAAGCTTGGGGATTCCCAAGGCACCCCAAGTAAATATTCAAGGAGACTCAAGCATGTAAGCTTGGGGATGCCCCGGAAGGCATCCCCTCTTTCTTCAACAAGTATCAGTATGTTTTCGAATTCATTTCGTTTATGCGATATGTGCAAGTCTTGGAGCGTCTTTTGCATTTAGTTTTCATTTTTAGTTTACGCACCATGCTGGTATGAGATAATCCTTGGTTGATTTATAGAATGCTCATTGCACTTCACTTATATCTTTTGAGTATGGCTTTATAGAATGCTTCATGTGCTTCTCTTATATCATTTGAAGTTTGGATTGCCTGTTTCTCTTCACATAGAAAACCGCCATTTGTAGAATGCTCTTTTGCTTCACTTATATTTGTTAGAGCGTGGGCATATCTTTTGTAGAAAGAGTTATACTCTCTTGCTTCACTTATATCAATTTAGAGAGATGACAGGAATTGGTCATTCACATGGTTAGTCATAAAATCCTACATAAACTTGTAGATCACTGAATACGATATGTTTGATTCCTTGCAATAGTTTTGCGATATAGAGATGATAATATGTGGGAGGTACTAGTAGATGGTTGTGTTTAGTAAGGATATTGGTGTTAAGGTTTGTGATTCCCGTAGCATGCACGTATGGTAAAAGTTGTGTGACAAATTTGTTGCATGGGGTGCTCTTTTAGTTGTCTTCCTTATGTGTGGAGGTCGGGATCGCGCGATGGTTAACTCCTACCAACCCTTCCCCTAGGAGCATGCGTAATAGTACTTTGCTTCGAGGGCAAGTAGAATTTTGCAATAAGTATATGAGTTCTTTATGACTAATATGAGTCCATGGATTATACACACTCTTACCTTTCCGCAATTTGCTAGCCTCTATGGTACCGTCCATTGCCCTTTCTCACCTCGAGAGTTGGTGCAAACTTTGTCGGTGCATCCAAACCCCGTGATACGATACGCTCTATCACACATAAGCCTCCTTATATCTTCCTCAAAACAGCCACCATACCTACCTATTATGGCATTTCCATAGCCATTCCGAGATATATTGCCATGCAACTTCCATCATCATCATCATATACATGACTTGAGCATTTATTGTCATATTGCTTTGCATGATCGTAAGATAGCTAGCATGATGTTTTCATGGCTTGTCCGTTTTTTATGTCATTGCTACGCTAGATCATTGCACATCCCGGTACACCGCCGGAGGCATTCATATAGAGTCATATCTTTGTTCTAGATATTGAGTTGTAAGTAAATAAAAGTGTGATGATCATCATTATTAGAGCATTGCCCTAGTGAGGAAAGGATGATGGAGACTATGATTCTCCCACAAGTCGAGATGAGTTTCCGGACTTTATGAAAAATAAAAGAGGCCAAAGAGGCCCAAATAAAAAAAGGAGGCCAAAGAAGCCCACCAAAAAAAGAGAAAATAAATAAATAAAATGAGAAAAAAAAGAGAGAAGGGTCAATGTTACTATCCTTTTACCACACTTGTGCTTCAGAGTAGCACCATGTTCTTCATATAGAGAGTCTCTTGAGTTATCACTTTCATATACTAGTGGGAATTTTCATTATAGAACTTGGCTTGTATATTCCGATGATGGGCTTCCTCAAATTCCCGAGGTCTTCATGAGCAAGCAAGTCGGATGCACACCCACATAGTTTCCAGTTTGAGCTTTCATTCACTTATAGCTCTTAGTGCATCAGTTGCATGGCAATCCCTACTCCTCGCATTGACATCAATTGATGGGCATCTCCATAGCCCGTTGATTAGCCACGTCGATGTGAGACTTTCTCCCTTTTTGTCTTCTCCATACAACCTCCATCATCATACTCTACTCCACCCATAGTGCTATGTCCATGGCTTGCGCTCATGTATTGCGTGAGGGTTGAAAAAGCTAAAGCGCATTAAAAAGTATGAACCAATTGCTTGGCTGAAACCGGGGTTGTGCATGATGGGAGTATTTTATGTGATGAAAATGAAGCATGGCCTAACTATATGATTTTGTAGGGATAGCGTTCTTTAGCATTGGTATTTTGAAAGACATGATTGTTTGTTGGGATGCCCTAAGTATTATTGTTTTTATGTCAAATGATAGCCTATTGCTTTGAATCACTCGTGTCTTAATATTCATGCCATGATTAGATTACTTGATCAAGATTATGCTAGGTAGCATTCCACATCAAAAATTATGTTTTTATCATTTACCTACTCGAGGACGAGAAGGAATTAAGCTTGGGGATGCTGATACGTCTCCGTCGTATCTATAATTTTTGATTGTTCCATGCCAATATTATTCAACTTTCATATACTTTTGGCAACTTCTTATACTATTTTTGGGACTAACATATTGATCTAGTGCCCAGTGCCAGTTCCTGTTTGTTGCATGTTTTATGTTTCGCAGAAACCCAATATCAAACAGAGTCCAAACGGGATAAAAATGGGCGGAGAATTATTTTGGAATATTTATTATTTTTGGGTAGTAAAATCAACGCGAGACGGTGCCTGAGGGGGCCACGAGACAGGGAGGGCGCGCCCCAGGGAGGCAGACGCGCCCTGGACTTTCCTAGGCACCCCGTAAGGTGGTTGACGCTCTTCCTTTGCTGCAAGAAAGCTAATTTTAAGAGAAAAATCCAGGCAAAAGATTCACCCCAATCGGAGTTACGGATCTCCGGATATAAAAGAAATGGTGAAGGGGCAGAATCTGGGAGCGCAGAAACAGAGAGAGAGATCCAATCTCGGAGGGGCTCTCGCCCCTCCCACACCATGGGAGCCAAGGACCAAAGGGGAAACCCTTCTCCCATCTATGGAGAAGGTCAAGGAAGAAGAAGAAGAAGGGGGCTCTCTCCCCCTTGTTTCCGGTGGCGCCGGAGCGCTACCGGGGGCCATCATCATCACCGCGATCTTCACCAACACCTCCGCCATCTTCACCAACATCTCCATCACCTTCCCCCTTCTATATTCAGCGGTCCACTCTCCCGCAACCAGCTGTACCCTCTACTTGAACATGGTGCTTATGCTTCATATTGTTATCCAGTGATGTGTTGCCATCCTATGATGTCTGAGTAGATTTTCGTTGTCCTACTGGTGATTGATGAATTGCTATGATTGGTTTAATTTGCTTGTGGTTATGTTGCTGTCCTATTGTGCCCTCCGTGTCACGCAAGTGTGAGGAATTCCCGCTGTAGGGTGTTGCAATACGTTCATAATTCGCTTACAGTGGGTTGCTAGAGTGACAGAAGCTTAAACCAGAGTAAGGGGATTGTTGCGTATGGGACAAAGGGGACTTGATGCTTTAATGCTATGGTTGGGATTTACCTTAATGATCTTTAGTAGTTGCGGATGCTTGCTAGAGTTCCAATCGTAAGTGCATATGATCCAAGAAGATAAAGTATGTTAGCTTATGCCTCTCCCGCATAAAACTTGCTATCGGTCTAGTAAAGTAGTCAATTGCTTAGGGACAATTTCACAACTCCTACCACCACTTTTCCACACTCGCTATATTTACTTTATTGCTTCTTTATCTAAACAGCCCCTAGTTTATATTTACGTGTTCTTTATTATCTTGCAAGCCTATCCAACTACACCTACAAAGTACTTCTAGTTTCATACTTGTTCTAGGTAAAGCGAACGTCAAGCGTGCGTAGAGTCGTATCAGTGGCAGATAGGACTTGAGAGAATATTTGTTCTGCCTTTAGCTCCTCGTTGGGTTCGACACTCTTACTTATCGAAAGAGGCTACAATTGATCCCGTATACTTGCGGGTTATCACACCCCAACCACTCCAAGCACGGGAAAGTGGACCGCCACTTCCACCTACGATGTCTACATGGTTGACACCCCCAAGGAGGACGACAATGATCCGCCAGGGAGTCATCTAAATGCCGACACCAACAAAAGTGATCCAGGTGATGTGGAAAGGGCAGGGAAGATAACTTGAACAAAGACACAAACGGCACCGGAGATGAGGCTGCTTTGGACAACATTGAGGAGCTCGACGACAACGCCGCCCCTGAACATCACCTAGCTGCTCCTGAATGCCATGACAAAATGGTGATCTCGAGGACCACGGCGACCCCGAGGATAGCAACTACCTCCCCCTTTACGAGGATGAGGAGAGCCGAGGAGCCGAAGATTTCATCGTCCCCGAAGACCCACTGGATCAAGAACGGTTCAAGCGACAACTTATAGCCACCGCCTAAAGCCTAAAAAGGAAGCAGAAGCAGTTAAAAGCTGAATAGGATACTGGTACTTCTTGAGCTTGCGTTGGTTTTTCCCTTGAAGAGGAAAGGGTGATGCAGCAAAGTAGAGATAAGTATTTCCCTCAGTTTGAGAACCAAGGTATCAATCCAGTAGGAGGAACACACAAGTCTCCAATGATAGCACCTACACAAACAAACAAATACTTGCACCCAACGAGATGAAGGGATTGTCAATCCCTTCACGGTTACTTGCAAGGATGAGATCTAATAGAGATAGATATAAAAGATAAATAAAAGTGCAAAATAAGGTAAAGGAAAATAAATTGTGTCAAGGTATTTTGGGGTTTTTGGTTTTATAAATCTGAAAATAATATGATAAGAATAGACTCGAGGGCCATAGTTTTCACTAGAGGCTTCTCTCTCGAAAGAATACATACGGTGGGTAAACAAATTACTGTTGAGAAATTGATGGAAAAGCACAAAGTTATGACGATATCTAAGGGAATGGTCATGAGTATATGCATCACGTCCGTGACAAGTAGACCGACTCCTGCCTGCATCTACTACTATTACTCCACTCATCGACCGCTCTCCAACATGCATCTAGTGTATTAAGTTAACAAGAATGGAGTAACGCCTTAAGCAAGATGACATGATGTAGAGGGATAGATCCAATCAATATGAATAAACGCCACCTTTTATTCTTAATGGCAACAATACAAATATGCCTTGCTACCCTTTCTGTCACTGGGCGAGGACACCGCAAGATTGAACCCATTACAAAGCACCTCTCGCATTCCAAGAAAATCAATCTAGTTGGCCAAACCAAATCAATAGATCGGAGAGAAATACAAAGCTATCTTAATCATGCATAAAAGAGTTCAGAGAAGACTCAAAATATTCATAGATAATCTGATCATAAATCCACAATTCATCGGATCTCAATAGATGCACCGCAAAAGAAGATTACATCGAATAGATCTCCAAGAACATCGTATTGAAGCCATCAGCTACTAGCCATGGACCCGTAGGTCTATGGTAAACTACTCACACATCATCGAAATGGCAGCAAGGTTGATGTAGAGGCCCTCCATGATCGAATCCCCCTCTGGAGGAGTACCAGAACAGGTCTCCAGATGGGATCTCTTGAGGACAGAAACTTGCAGCGGGGGAAAAGTATTTTTGGTCTGCCCTCTGGTATACAAGGAATATTTTCGTACTTATAGAGTTGAGATTGGGTTAGAGGTGCCACGGTGGGCCCACAAGCTCAGGGGGCGCCTCCTAGGGCACGCCTGGTGAGCTTGTGGCCCATCCATGGCTCTTCTGCCTCCTGCTACCTCTTGAGCTTGCGTTGGTTTTCCCTTGAAGAGGAAAGGGTGATGCAGCAAAGTAGCATAAGTATTTCCCTCAGTTTTGAGAACCAAGGTATCAATCCAGTAGGAGACGACACACAAGTCACCGAATACCTGCGCAAATAATCAAGAACTTACAACCAACGTGATAAAGGGGTTGTCAATCCCTTCACGGTCACTTGCAAAAGTGAGATCTGATGGAGATAGATAAACGGTAAAGTAAATATTTTTGGTAATTTTGATGTATAGACTGGAAAGTAAAGATTGCAAAATAATAGATTGGAAACTAGCAACATGTAAACGAGATTCAATATAATGGAAAATAGACCCGAGGGCCATTGGTTTCACTAGTGGCTTCTCTCGAGATAGCATATATTACGGTGGGTGAACAAATTACTGCTGAGGAATTGATAGAAAAGTGCATAATTATGATGACATCTAAGGAAATGATCATGAATAACATAGGCATCACGTCCGTGTCAAGTAGACCGACTCCTGCCTGCATCTACTACTAGTACTCCACACATCAACCGCTATCCAGCTGATTTCTACTACACAACCTTCTTCTTGTAGACATTGTTGGGCCTGCAAGTGCATAGGTTTGTAGGACAGTAGCAAATTTCCCTCAAGTGGATGACCTAAGGTTTATCAATCCGTGGGAGGCGTAGGATGAAGATCGTCTCTCTCAAACAACCCTGCAACCAAATAACAAAGAGTCTCTTGTGTCCCCAACACACCCGATACAATGGCAAATTGTATAGGTGCACTAGTTCAGTGAAGAGATGGTGATACAAGTGCAATATGGATGGTAGATACAGGAATTTGTAATCTGAAATAATAAAAACAGCAAGGTTACTAATGATAAAAGTGAGCGTAAACGGTATTGCAATGATAGGAAACAAGGCCTAGGGTTCATACTTTCACTAGTGCAAGTTCTCTCAACAATAATAACATAGATAGATCATATAACAATCCCTCAACATGCAACAAAGAGTCACTCCAAAGCCCCTAATAGCGGAGAACAAACGTAGAGATTAGGGTAGGGTACGAAACCACCTCAAAGTTATTCTTTCGGATCAATCTATTCAAGAGTTCATACTAGAATAACACCTTAAGACACAAATCAACCAAAACCCTAATGTCACCTAGATACTCCATTGTCACCTCAAGTATCCGTGGGCATGATTATATGATATGCATCACACAATCTCAGATTCATCCAACCAACATAAAAGTACTTCAAAGAGTGCCCCAAAGTTTCTACTGGGAGAGTCAAGAACGTGTGCCAACCCCTATGCATAGGTTCATGGGCGGAACCCATAAGTTGGTCACCAAAACATACATCAAGTGGCACATGATATCCCATTGTCACCATAGATAAGCACGGCAAGACATACATCAAGTGTTCTCATAAAAGACTCAATCCGATAAGATAACTTCAAAGGGGAAACTCAATTCATCACAAGAGAGTAGAGGGGGAGAAACATCATAAGATCCAACTACAATAGGCTTATATAGGAGGAAGAAGTACGTCGGAGGCCGCCCGAGGGGCCCACGAGACAGGGGGGCGTGCCCTGTAGGGGGGGGGGGGCGCCCTACCCTCTCGTGGCTGCCTCGGCTGCTTCTTGACTTGCACTCCAAGTCCTCTGGATCATGTTTCTTCCAAAAATCACGCTCCCGAAGGTTTCATTCCGTTTGGACTCCGTTTGATATTCCTTTTCTTCGAAATACTGAAATAGGCAAAAAAAATAGCAATACGGGCTGGGCCTCTGGTTAGTAGGTTAGTCCCAAAAATGATATAAAAGTGTAAAATAAAGCCCATAAACATCCAAAAGGGGTAATATAATAGCATGGAACAATCAAAAATTATAGATACGTTGGAGACGTATCAAGCATCCCCAAGCTTAATTCCTGCTCGTCCTCGAGTAGGTAAATGATAAAAAGAGAATTTTTGATGTGGAATGCTACCTATCATAATTCATAATGTAATTTTCTTTATTGTGGCATGAATGTTCAGATCCAAATGATTCAAAATAAAAGTTCATATTGATAAAATAAATAGTAACACTTCAAGCATACTAATCAAAGTAATCATGTCTTCTCAAAATAACATGTCAAAAGAAAGTTCATCCCTACAAAATCATATAGTATGGCTGTTGCTCTATATTCATCACACAAAGTATTTATCATGCACAACCCCGATGACAAGCCAAGCAATTGTTTCATACTTTAATAATCTCAAACTCTTTCAACTTTCACACAATACATGAGCGTGAGCCATGGACATAGCACTATATGTGGAACAGAATGGTGGTTGTGGAGAAGACAAAAAAAGGAGAAGATAGTCTCACATCAACTAGGCGTATCAACGGGCTATGGAGATGCCCATTAATAGATATCAATGTGAGTGAGTAGGGATTGCCATGCAACGGATGCACTAGAGCTATAAATATATGAAAGCTCAACAAAGGAAACTAAGTGGGTGTGCATCCAACTTGCTTGCTCACGAAGACCTAGGGCATTTTGAGGAAGCCCATCATTGGAATATACAAGCCAAGTTCTATAATGAAAAATGCCCACTAGTATATGAAAGTGACAACATAGGAGACTCTCTATCATGAAGATCATGGTGCTACTTTGAAGCACAAGCGTGGAAAAAGAGATAGTAGCATTGTCCCTTCTCTCTTTTTCTCTCATTTTATTTTCTTTCTTTTTCTCTTTTTTTCTCTTTTTTTCTTTCTTTTGGCCTTTCTTTTATCTTTTTTTCTTTTTGGCATTTCCTTTTTCTTTTGTAAAGTCCGAAATCTCATCCCGACTTGTGGGGGAATCATAGTCTCCATCATCCTTTCCTCACTGGGACAATGCTCTAATAATGAAGATCATCACACTTTTATGGATTTACAACTCAAAGCTAGAACAAGATATGACTCTATATGAATGCCTCCGGCGGTGTACCGGGATATGCAATGAATCAAGAGCGACATGTATGAAAATTATGAAGGTCGCCTTGCCACAAATACGATGTCAACTACATGATCATGCAAAGAGCAATATGACAAAAGTAATGCGTGTCATATGAACGGAACGGTGGAAAGTTGCATGGCAATATATCTCAGAATGGCTATGGAAATGCCATAATAGGTAGGTATGGTGGCTGTTTTGAGGAAAGGAATGGTGGGTGTATGGTACCGGCGAAAGTTGCGCGGCACAAGAGAGGCTAGCAATGGTGGAAGGGTGAAGTGCGTATAATCCATGGACTCAACATTAGTCAAAGAACTCATGTACTTGTTGCAAAAATCTAGAAGTCATCAAAAACCAAAGCACTATGCGCATGCTCCTAGGGGGATAGATTGGTAGGAAAATACCATCGCTTGTCCCCGACCGCCACTCATAAGGAAGACACTCAATAAATAAAATTGTGCTCCAACTTCATCACAAAGCGGTTCACCATACGTGCATGCTACGGGAATCACAAACTTCAACACAAGCATTCTTTAAATTCATAATCACCCAACTAGCATGACTTTAATATCACTACCTCCATATCTCAAAACAATTATCAAGCATCATATTGATCATGGCATCCAATTCACTTTCTTTGATAGTTTTTATTATACCCAACTTGGATGCTCATCATTCTAGGACCAACTTTGTAACCATAGCAAATACCATGCTATTCTAAAAGACTCTCAAAATAATATAAGTGAAGCATGAGAGACTAGCAATTTCTACAAAATATAACCACCGCCGTGCTCTAAAAGATATAAGTGATGCACTAGAGCAAATGACAAATTACTCCGAAAGATATAAGTGAAGATCAATGAGTAGTCGAATAATTGTGCAACTATGTGAAGACTCTCTAACATTAAAGAATTTCAGATCTTGGTATTGTGTTCAAACATCAAACAAAACAAAATAAAATAACATTGCAAGGATAGCACAACTCATGTGAAGAAGCAAAAACTTAGGCTCAACCGATACTAACCGATAGTTGTTGAAGAAGAAAGGTGGGATGCCTACCGGGGCATCCCCAAGCTTAGATGCTTGAGACTTATTGAAATATTATCTTGGGGTGCCTTGGGCATCCCCAAGCTTGAACTTTTGTGTCTCCTTAATTCCTCTCATATCATGGTTTCTCTATTTCTCAAAAGCTTCATCCACAACAAACTCAACAAGAACTCGTGAGATAGGTTAGTATAAACCAATGCAAAACCTTATCATTTTCTACTGTAACAAATCACTAAAATTATTATTCCACATTGAATACTAAATGCCTCTGCATATTTAACACTCCTATCCTCAAATATAATCATTAAGCAAGCGTATGCAAACAATGCAAACATAACAGCAATCTGTCAAAACAGTACAGTCTGTAAAGAATGCAAGATTCATTATACTTCCCTAACTCCAAAAATTATGAAATAAAATTCGCACTGTATAATATTTATCAGATCTCATTATGCAAAACGTTTCAACATTATATCATGCTCAGACTTTTCTAGGGAATTTTTGCATCAGCGGTAAACTTTCTGTTTTCAAACAGCAACATGTATACTAGCAAAATAGGCATGGTAAAGGCTATCCTTGACATTTTTATAGAAACTAAAGATGCAAAACATTAATCTAAATTACAGCAAGAAAATACTAACAAGAGAAAATGATGCTCCAAGCAAAACACATATCATGTGGTGAATAAAAATATAGCTCCAACTAAAGTTACCAACGAACGAAGACGAAAGAGGGGATGCCATCCGGGGCATCCCCAAGCTTAGGCTTTTGGCTATTCTTGAATATTATCTTGAGCTTCCTTGGGCATCCCCACGATTAGGCTCTTGCCACTCCTTATTCCATAGTCCATCGAATCCTTACCCAAAACTTGAAAACTTCACAACACAAAACTCAACAGAAAACTCGTAAGCTCCGTTAGTATAAGAAAATAAAACCACCACTTAGGTACTGTAATGAACTCATTCTAAATTCATATTGGTGTAATATATACTGTATTCTAACTTCTCTATGGTTCATACCTTCCGATACTACTCATAGATTCATCAAAATAAGCAAACAACACATAGAAAACAGAATCTGTCAAAAACAGAACAGTCTGTAGTAATCTGTATCAAACGTATACTTCTGGAACCCCAAAACTTCTACAAAATTAGGAAGTCCTAAGCAATTTGTGTAGCAATACAGAGCAAAAGGAATCTGATCAGAATCACGTTCCTGTGAATTAACAAAACTAATTTACTGGGTGCAAAAGTTTCTGATTTTCAGCAGGATCAACACAACTATCACCAAAAGCCATCCTAAAGGTCTTACTTGGCACTTTATTGAAACAAAACCTATAAAACATGATTACTAAAGTAGCATAATCATGTGAACACACAAAAACATTAAAGGTAAATATTGGGTTGTCTCCCAACAAGCGCTTTTCTTTAATGCCTTTCTAGCTAGGCATGATGATGACAATGATGCTCACATAAAAGATAAGAATTGAAACATAACGGGAGCATCATGAAGCATATGACTAGCACATTTAAGCCTAACCCACTTCCTATGTATAGGGATTTTGTGAGCAAACAACTTATGGGAACAATAATCAACTAGCATAGGACGGCAAAACAAGCATAACTTCAAAACTTGAAGCACGTAGAGAGGAAACTTGACATTATTGCAATTCCTACAAGTATATGTTCCTCCCTCATAATAATTTTCAGTAGCATGATGAATGAATTCAACAATATAACCAGCACCTAAAGCATTATTTTCATGATATATAAGCATAGAAAATTTACTACTCTCCACATAAGCAAAATTCTTCTCATGAATAGTAGTGGGAGCAAACTCAACATAATAATTATCATGTGAGGCATAATCCAATTGAAAACTAAAATCATGATGAAAATTTTCATGGTTATCATTATTTTTAATAGCATACAAGTCATCACAATAAATATCATAGATAGCAACTTTGTTCTCGTAATCAATTGGAACCTCTTCCGAAATAGTGGAATCATCACTAAATAAAGTTGACACTCTTCCAAACCCACTTTCATCAATATAATCATCATAAATAGGAGGCATGCTACCATCATAATAAATTTGCTCATCAAAACTTGGGGGACAAAAAATATCATATTCATCAAACATAGCTTCCCCAAGCTTGTGGCTTTGCATATCATTAGCATCATGGATATTCAAGGAATTCATACTAACAACATTGCAATCATGCTCATCATTCAAAGATTTAGTACCAAGCATTTTAATGCATTCTTATTCTAGCACTTGAGCACAATTTTCCCTTCCATCATACTCACGAAAGATATTAAAAATATGAAGCGTATGAGACAAACTCAAATCCATTTTTTTGTAGTTTTCTTTTATAAACTAAACTAGTGACAAAACAAGAAACAAAAAGATTCGATTACAAGATCTAAGGATATACCTTCAAGCACTCACCTCCCCGGCAACGATGCTAGAAAAGAGCTTGATTTCTACTACACAACCTTCTTCTTGTAGACGTTGTTGGGCCTGCAAGTGCACAGGTTTGTAGGACAGTAGCAAATTTCCCTCAAGTGGATGACCGAAGGTTTATCAATCCGTGGGAGGCGTAGGATGAAGATGGTCTCTCTCAAACAACCCTGCAACCAAATAACAAAGAGTCTCTTGTGTCCCCAACACACCCAATACAATGGCAAATTGTATAGGTGCACTAGTTCGGCGAAGGGATGTTGATACAAGTGCAATATGGATGGTAGATATAGGTATTTGTAATCTGAAATAATAAAAACAGCAAGGTAACTTATGATAAAAGTGAGCGTAAACGGTATTGCAATGATAGGAAACAAGGCCTAGGGTTCATACTTTCACTAGTGCAAGTTCTCTCAACAATAATAACATAGATAGATCATATAACAATCCCTCAACATGCAACAAAGAGTCACTCCAAAGCCACTAATAGCGGAGAACAAACGTAGAGATTATGGTAGGGTACGAAACCACCTCAAAGTTATTCTTTCGGATCAATCTATTCAAGAGTTTGTACTATAATAACACCTTAAGGCACAAATCAACTAATACCCTAATGTCACCTAGATACTCCATTGTCACCTCAAGTATCCGTGGGCATGATTATATGATATGCATCACACAATCTCAGATTCATCCAACCAACATAAAAGTACTTCAAAGAGTGCCCCAAAGTTTCTACCGGAGAGTCAAGAACGTGTGCCAACCCCTATGCATAGGTTCATGGGCGTAACCCGCAAGTTGGTCACCAAAACATACATCAAGTGGCACATGATATCCCATTGTCACCACAGATAAGCACGGCAATACGTACATCAAGTGTTCTCATAAAAGACTCAATCCGATAAGATAACTTCAAAGGGGAAACTCAATTCATCACAAGAGAGTAGAGGGGGGAAACATCATAAGTTCCAACTACAATAGCAAAGCTCGGGATACATCAAGATCGTGCCATAGAGGGAACACGAGAGAGAACACGAGAGAGAGAGAGAGAGATCAAACACATATCTACTGGTACATACTCTCAACCCCGAGGGTGAACTACTCCCTCGTCATGGAGAGCGCCGGGATGATGAAGATGGCCACCGGTGATGGGTTCCCCCTCTGGCAGGGTGCCGGAACGGGCTCCCGAGAGGTTTTTGGTGGCTACAGAGGCTTCCGGCGGCGGAACTCCCGATCTACCTTGATATTCGATGATTTTAGGGTATGTAGGCTTATATAGACGAAAGAAGTCGGTCGGGAGGTGCTGGAGGGGCCCACGAGACAGGGGGCTGCGCCCTAGGGGGGGCGCCCCCCTATCTCTTGGGCTCCTCGAGGGTCTTCTGACTTGATCTCTAAGCCTCCAGGATGATATTCTTCCAAAAAATCACGATGCCAAAGGTTTCATTCCGTTTGGACTCAGTTTGATATTCCTTTTCTTTGAAATACTGAAACAGGCAATAAAATAGCAATATGGGCTGGGCCTCCGATTAGTAGGTTAGTCCCAAAAATGATATAAAAGTGTAAAATAAAGCCCATAAACATCCAAAAGGGGTAATATAATAGCATGGAACAATCAAAAATTATAGATACGTTGGAGACGTATCACCAGCATGCATCTAGAGTATTAAGTTCATAAAGAACGGTGTAACGCTTTAAGCAAGATGACATGATGTAGAGGAATTAACTCAAGCAATATGATGAAAATCCCATCTTTTTATCCTCGTTGGCAACAGTACAATATGTGCCTTGCTGCCCCTACTGTCACTGGGAAAGGACATCGAGGATAACTCAAGCAAAGTGAGATCTGATAGAGATAGATAAACAGTAAATGAAATATTTTTGGTATTTTTAATGTATAGATTGGAAAGTAAAGATTGCAAAATAGTAGATCGGAAACTAGCAAGATATAAACTAGATTCAATATAATGGAAAAGAGACCCAGGGGCCATAGGTTTCACTAGTGGCTTCTCTTGAAATAACATATATTACGGCGGGTGAACAAATTACTGCCGGGCAACTGATAGAAAAGCGCATAATTATGATGACATCTAAGGCAATGATCATGAACATAGGCATCACGTCCTTGTCAAGTAGACCGACTCCTGCCTGCATCTACTATTTATTACTCTACACATCGACCGCTATCCAGCATGCATTTAGAGTATTAAGTTCATAAAGAGCGGAGTAACGCATTAAGCAAGATGGCATGATGTAGAGGAATTAACTCAAGCAATATGATGAAAACCCCATCTTTTTAACCTCAATGACAACAATACAATACGTGTCTTGCTGCCTCTAGAATCACTGGGAAAGGACACCGCAAGATTGAACCCAAAGCAAAGCACTTCTCCTATTGCAAGAAAGATCAATCTAGTAGGCAAACTAAACCGATAATTCGAAGAGACTTGCAAAGATATCAAATCATGCGTATAAGAATTCAGAGAAGAACCAAATAATATTCATAGATAATCTTGTTCACAAATCCACAATTCATCGGATCTCGGCAAACACACCGCAAAAGAATATTACATCGAATAGATCTCCAAGAACATCGAGGAGAACTTTGTATTGAGAATCAAAGAGAGAGAAGAAGCCATATAGCTAATAACTATGGACCCAAAGGTCTGTGGTAAACTACTCACGCTTCATCGGAGAGGTAATGGTGTTGATGTAGAAGACCTCCGTGATCGAATCCCCCTCCGGCAGATCGCTGGAAAAGTCCCCAAGATGGGATCTCACGGGTACAGAAGGTTGCGGCGGTGGAAAAGTGGTTTCGTGGCTCCCACTGATGTTTTTAGGGTATAAGAGTATATATAGGCAAAGGAACTAGGTCAGGGGAGCTACGAGGGGCCCACAAGGGTGGGGGACACGCCTACCCCCCTAGGTGCGCCCTCGTGCCTCATGGCCGCCTCGTTGCCTCTCCGACTTCATCTCCAAGTCTTCTGGTTTGCTTTCGGTCCAAGAAAGATCATCGCGAAGGTTTCATTCAGTATGGACTTCATCTGGTATTCCTTTTCTGCAAAACTCTAAAATAGGCAAAAAAACAGAAACTAGCACTGGGCCCTCGGTTAATAGGTTATTCCCAAAAATAATATAAAAGAGCATATTAAAGCCATTAGACATCCAAAACAGATAATATAAAAGCATGGAACAGTCAATATTATAGATACGTTGGAGACTTATCAGGCCTCCATTGGATTGATATAAAGATCAGTGAATTTTATATCTCAAAACAAATGCAAGGAATCAAACTTCTCAAAACAAATGTTGAGTCTATGGATTATGCGTAGTAGTACTTTGCTTTGAGGGCTAATAAAATTCTTCCAGTGGACGCAAAAGTTTCTGTTTTTTAGTAAGATCAAATCAACTATCACCCAAATCATCCCAGAGGTCTTACTTGGCACAAACACTAATTAAAACACCAAAATTCAATCATAAAAGAAGTATAATTTCTTATTTATTGAAAAGCAAAAGAAAAAACATAAAACATAAAATAAAATTGGGTTGCCTCCCAACAAGCGCTATTGTTTAATGCCCTAGCTAGGCATATTGCATAGATCTAGGTATTGTCATCTTTGGTATGCAATCCATAAGTGGCCCTCATAATATATTCATACGGCAACTTAATCTTTTTTCTTGGGAAAGTGTTCCATGCCCTTCCTTAAGGGAAATTGAAATCTAATGGTTTCTTCTTTCATATCAATAATTGCACCAATCGTTCTAAGGGAAGGTCTACCAAGAATAATGGGGCATGTACGATTGCAATCTATATCAAGCACAATAAAATCTACGGGCACATAATTCCTATTAGCAACAATAAGAACATCATTATTTCTTCCCATAGGTTTCTTAATAGTGTAATCTGCTATGTGCAAATTTAAAGAACAATCATCAAGTTGGTGGAAACCTAGGACATCATCTAAAGTTTTTGGAATAGTGGAAATGCTAGCACCCAAATCACACAAAGCATTGCACTCATAATCTTTAATCTCAATCTTAATAGTAGGTTCCCATTCATCATTAAGCTTTCTAGGGATTGAAACTTCCGACTCAAGTTTTTCTTCAAACGATTTCATCATAGCATCAATGATATGTTTAGTAAAAGCTTTATTTTGACTATAAGCATGAGGTGAATTAAGCAGAGATTGTAACAAGGAAGTACAATCAATCGTAGAACAATTACCATAATTACTTCTTGAAATCCAAAAGTGTGGGCTCACCACTAGTTAAATTTTTTACCTCCCAAACCCACTTTTATCGATTTTTTCATTAAGATCTCCACCCTCCAAATTATTGGGACGCCTTCTTGCTAAAATTGACTCATCTCCGGTCCCTTCTTTATCAAGTTTTAGATTAGCAAGCAAATATTCAATAGGAGTCACACCAGCCACTTTAAGATCTTCATCATGATTCAAGGATTCAGGTTTAGCAGCCATCCTATTTATTAACGTAGTTTGTTTATCAGGAATTTGACCTACTAAACCTTCAATATGAAAAAGTTGATATTTAAGACCAAAGACTTCCTTAGTAACATCATCAATCTCTTTATTGATATACTCAATCATACTAGATTGCTCTTTAAGTCCGTTTCTAAAGAAACTATTATGCTCAAATTGCAAAGACATGAAACTTTTTGCATTATTTTCAATTTCTTCCAATTTTCTATGGTAAGGATCAAAGTTTTAAAATTGAGACATGACGACACGCAAGCAATCTAGCACACAAGCTAACAAAAAGCAAATGAAAAGATGAACAGAAAGAAGGCAAATATTTTATGTTTTTCGGAAAATGTTTTAGAAGTGGGGGAGAGGAAAACGAGAGGCAAATGGTGAATAATGTAAATGCAAGAGATGAGAGTTTATGATGGATATTTGGTAGGCTTGATGTAGATCCTCCCCGGCAACGGCGCCAGAAATTCTTCCTGCTAGTTCTTGAGCTTGCGTTGGTTTTTCCCTTGAAGAGGAAAGGGTGATGCAACAAAGTAGAGATAAGTATTTTGCTCAGTTTGAGAACCAAGGTATCAATCCAATGGAGGCCTGATATGTCTCCAATGTGTCTATAATTTTTTATTGTTCCATGCTATTATATTATCTGTTTTGGATGTTTAATGGCCTTTAATACGCTGTTTTATATTATTTTTGGGACTAACCTATTAGCCGAGGCCCAATGCCAGTTTCTGTTTTTTTTGCCTATTTTAGAGTTTGCAGAAAAGGAATACCAAACGGAGTCCAAACGGAATGAAACCTTCGCTATGATCTTTCTTGGACCGAAAGCAAACCAGAAGACTTGGAGATGAAGTTGGAGAGGCAACAAGGCGGCCACGAGGCAAGAGGGCGCGCCCCCACCCTTGTGGGCCCCTCGTAGCTCCCCTGACCTAGTTCCTTCGCCTATATATACTTTTATACCCTAAAAACATCAGGAGGAGCCATGAAACCACTTTTCCACCACCGCAACCTTCTGTACCTGTGAGATCCCATCTTGGGGCCTTTTTCGGTGATCTACCGGAGGGGGATTTGATCATGGAGGGCTTCTACATCAACACCATTACCTCTCCGATGAAGCGTGAGTAGTTTACCACAAACCTTCGGGTGCATAGTTATTATCTAGATGGCTTCTTCTCCCTCTTTGATTCCCAATACAAAGTTCTCCTTGATGTTCTTGGAGATCTATTCGATGTAATATTCTTTTGCGGTGTGTTTGCCGAGATCTGATGAATTATGGATTTATGAACAAGATTATCTATGAATATCATATGGTTCTTCTCTAAATTTTTATATGCATGATTTGATATCTTTGCAAGTCTCTTCGAATTATCGGTTTAGTTTGGCCTACTAGATTGATCTTTCTTGCAATAGGAGAAGTGCTTAGCTTTGGGTTCAATGTTGTGGTGTCCTTTTCCAATGACAGTAGGAGCAGCAAGGCATGTATTGTATTGTTGCCATCGAGGATAAAAAGATGGGGTTTTCATCATATTGCTTGAGTTAATTCCTCTACATCATGTCATCTTGCTTAATGCGTTAGTCCGTTCTTTATGAACTTAATACTCTAGATGCATGTTGGATAGCGGTCTATGTGTGGAGTAATAGTAGTAGATGCAGGTAGGAGTCGGTCTACTTGACACGGATGTGATGCCTATGTTCATGATTATTGCCTTAGATGTCATCATAATTATGCGCTTTTCTATCAATTGCTCGACAGTAATTTTTTCACCCATCGTAATATATTCTATCTCGAGAGAAGCCACTAGTGAAACCTATGGCCCCCGGGTCTCTTTTCCATTATATTGAATCTAGTTTACATCTTGCTAGTTTCCGATCTACTATTTTGCAATCTTTACTTTCCAATCTATACATCAAAAATACCAAAAATATTTCCTTTACCGTTTTTCTATCTCTATCAGATCTCACTTTTGCGAGTGACTGTGAAGGGATCAACAACCCCTTTATCGCGTTGGTTGCAAATTCTTGATTGTTTGTGCAGGTATTCAGTGACTTGTGCGTCATCTCCTACTGGATTGATACCTTGGTTCTCAAAACCGAGGAAAATACTTACACTACTTTGCTGCATCACCCTTTCCTCTTCAACGGAAAACCAACGCAAGCTCAAGAGGTAGCAAGAAGGATTTCTGGCGCCGTTGCCGGGGAGATCTACGCCAAGTCAAGCCATACCAAGTACCCATCATAAATTCTTCTCCCTTGCATTACATTATTCGCCATTTGCCTCTCGTTTTCCTCTCCCCCACTTATAAAATGATTTTCGAAAACCTTTGCCTTTTCTTCGCCCCTCTTCTGTTCGTCTTTTTCCGCTTGCTTCTTGTGTACATGTTTGTTAGTGCGGTTTGTTGCCATCATGTCTGAAACTGGGGAGGTTACTCGCTGAAAATCTTGAAGAAGCACTTAATTCTTGTTCTTTGAATCATGAAACTGAAAATCCTCCTAATTACAAAACAAAAATCTTCCGTGCGGGGGATGGTAATATTATTGGGAAAAGTATTATCCAAGAATTCTTTGATTGCACAAGATCCATGCCTATTAATAAAAAGTCTATTTTTCTTGAGACCAACTATTATGTTGATGCCATTGTTATGCTTGTTGAGAAATTAGAAAGGAAATTTGCGCATATCCATCCTGCTTTTGCAAAATGTGTTTTATGAACTTCCCAATATCAATCACCCTATAGCTAAAAAGATTGCCACTATTATCCTTATGCACGAATTCGATTTCGTAATACAAGAAGCTAGGGATATTTTTGCTTTCTATAAAAAGGATGTTGAACACCCTCCGATTATAGATAATCTGTACGATAAAGAAACCGTGCGTAGTTTGGAAGCTAGAGATTATCAATCTTATAGTGAAAATCTTAGGAAGAGAGTTCCCCATTCTGAAATATCTCAAACTTTGTACGTTGAAGCTTTTGAGGAGTTTGACTGGATTACTAGAGGAATTTATGTACGATTCAATAGGTACTGGTTGAATAAAATGATGAAGGAACCCATTAGAAGTGAACTACGCATTATATATGATGATATATATGGTGATGATCCCGACTATGGGTTTATGAATGTTAAAATTACAAATCAAAGCCCTTTCCATGATTTAAGTTCTTCTTATAAAAGGGAAACAAGGGAAATAATAGATTTGTTAAGACGAGTTTTGGAGGATTTAATGAGGAAAGAATTGCATGCCGAAGATGGCAATACCTAGATCTATTCATGTTTGTATACCTAGCTAGGGGCGTTAAACGATAGCGCTTGTTGGGAGGCAACCCAAATTTATTTTTGTTCTTTACTTTTTGCTCCTGTTTAGTAATAAATAATTCATCTAACCTGATGTGGAGCATCCCTCGCTCATCCCGATGGACTCTACTACAACTCGTCAAGCACCTCGAGGACCAATGACAAGAGCACGTGCACGCACCATCGAAACCGAGGTTGACTCCTTCCTCTTCAAACTCCATTCTATTTCACACGAGAATTGGGTCCTACCTCAAACGGAAGTACTATGCATGATTAGGTGTAATGGTGTTGATCATGGAGAGGCAAGCGCGAAGACCCAAGCACCTACGGTTGAGGAGAAGGAGGAGAAGGCACAAGTACCTGGACACACTGGGTGCCCGGTCCTTCTTCCCCGGGTGCCCGGGCCTCCGGCCACCACCCCGGGCAGGCCCTCTGCACACCCCTGGTGCCCGGCCCCGTGTGCCCCGGATGCCCGGCCGAATCTGGGAGGCGCCCCGGGTGCCCGACCAGCTGGCCCCGGGTGCCCGCCCCCCGTGTTGGGAGCTGCTGCTCCACCCCCGGGTGCCCGGTCCCCTCCAGCCGGCCACCGGCCCAGTCCGGGTACCCGGCCCCTGCTAGCCCGGGTGCCCGGCCTCCTCCTGGCGCGGCTCAGCCCCCCACCGAGTGCCCGGGCCATCAACCCCCGCGTGCCCGGCCCAGCTCAAGCCGGCCTCGGCCTTGTCCGGGTGCCCGGCCTTTGCAGCCCCGGGTGCCCGGACCCTTCCGTGGATGCCCGCGTGCAAGTTGGGGCTTTTGCCCTTGTAACCCTCTCCCACTCTTATTTCGCCCCTAGACTATAATTACCCCCCACCTAGCTCATTTAGAGGATAGCAAATTATATGAGATGATTTAGAGAGCTTTGCTCCTTGTACCCACTCCTCTAGATCAAGACCTCCTAGGAGAAGATCCCTAGTGGATATCAAGACCCCATCTAGGGAAGGATCCCCATCATAGGATCATCAAACCTCTCTCCTCATAGGATTGGGATGAACTAGTACCTTGTATCTTTCCTTTGTTGTCCTTGGATTCATTGTGACCTCTTCTGTGTTCTTGGATCTAGCATATGTGTGATTGGATATAGTCAATTTGAGTGTTTTCCCTCTCTTGTGTTCTTCATGTTCTTCGTGTTCTTGATGATTTCCCCTCCAATTCGTGAAAGATCTCCACATAGGGTTCCACCCTACAACATCTTGGTATCATGAGCCATGGTTTCTCACGAAATTGGAGCCCCCCACCTTGTTCTCTAGCCTAATTTTGTGTGTTCTTCCTCAATTTCGAAAATTCCCCACCAAAAGTAGCCCCAATTTTTTTTGATTTGTTGGTTCGATGAGATTTTGTTGGATTTGATCCATGGATTTGCTTGGTTTCAAGTGGATCTAGCCTTTCCCCCATCCATCTCCACCTTTCCCTCCATGAAATTCACCAATTTCTCCCTTTTGCCCATGAATTTCCGCCCAAATCCGTCACCGCCGGGCACCCGGAACCCCCGACCAACCCCGCTAACCACCCCGGGTGCCCGCACTCCTTACCCCCGGGCATCCGGACCCCTGGGCCACTCCTTCCCCCCAACCTCCCTGACCACCCCGGGTGCCCGCACCTCCAACCCCCGGGCACCCGCACCACCTAGAAACAGCCCACCAACAAAAACCGTTTCGCCCATAACTTTCACTCCCGGAGTCCGATTTTGATGTTCTTTAGCTCGTTGAGTAGCTATTGACATCCCCCATCTGTCTAGATAGGTTCCAACATAATTTGACTCCATCAAAATTTCGGCATTTTGGCATCTTTGCCTCGGCCATCCACCATATCATCCGCAAATCCACCATAGCTTTCCGCAACCTAACCCATTTTTGCTCCATTTAGCATTTGCGGTTGCTTGAGTGATGACTTGAGTCTCCTATGGTGTTTCGGCTAGTTAGGGATGGTCGCTTCATCATCAACCACCACCACCACTTTCGCATTGCTATCTCCGGAACCACCAACTCCTTCCGCTACCACCATTTGACATTTTCCTTTGAGATTTTGAGTTTGTGGTCTTTTTCCGTTTCCTAGGGTGTTTCGGCTAACTAGGAAAGGTTTGACATCGACAACACCGCCGCTCACCTTCGACAAGGACTCGACATCGACCACTTCACCATTTTGACAACCTAACCGTAAACAAGTACGGTAACCTCTATATCATCTTGGTATCATGGTATTCCATCATTATACATTCTTGCCATTACATTGTTAACCCCTTAGCCCATTTTGCGTCACTTGCCTATGGAGACTAGCCATTTGAGTACCGGCAATGTTACTTGTGCACATTAGTGATCCGTACATTCCATTGCATATATACCATATCATATTGGTATCATCTTGGTATCATCATATCATCCCTTGTGTCACAAGATTGTTTCCGCATATACACAATTGCTATATTTGTTTGTGCATTTCGCATGAGTGGCTATATCAAAAAAAAGAGAAAGAGAATAAGCTTTTAAGCAAAAAGAGAGCAAAGAGCTTGTGAGCAAGAGCCATAGCATCACACCACATTGTACATCAGATTGTCATATCCGATCATCTTGGATCACCTTGAGTAGAACACCAGGAACATCATACACATATCATACTTAGGATAGAAAGCTCATACATTTTGCATCTTATAGGTTGTGCACAAGTGTCGTATCCGCCTATTGAGCAATCGTGCTAGCATCTCTTTTGAGTTGTGCGACACGAGCATTTTCCGTGGATTCCACATTTTTTGCTCATTCCTTGGTTACACGACCCCATTTATCTATCCGTGTGTGTATTTCCGTGTGCCACATATTGCTATTGGTCTACTTGTTTCACTTGCGAATTTGTGAATCTTTTCCAACATTATTGACTTGTGCCACTATCCTCACCAAGCTCCACCATAAGCCTTACTTGTGTAGGTGTGAGAATTGAAAAGATCCGGTACCAATTGTGCTATTTACTTGATACATTATTGAGTGATCATCGATCCATCTTCAGCATTGGAAAAGTACATTTGGTCTAGTTCTTTCCTTTCTTCCACTCACATTTTCTCGAGTCTTGTGATGGATAGGCAAGGCATTTCATCTCTGGTCTTCCACGACAACGACAACATGAACAACTACATCAACAAAACGTCCACCTTTGGACTACAACGAGCAATTCAAGGCATTGAGCGACTCGCCATCAACATTCGCCAAAACAAAGCAAGGAAAATGGACTACATCGACACCAAATTGGCCGAACAAATGGATCAAGTATGAGACAGGTGGGCAACTACAAGTCTTCTTCCCCTTCGTCATCTTCAAGGCGGCGATGCTCAAGTGGCCAATCTTCGAAACGTCATCGAGCTCAAGCACTACAACACCATCAAGATGAAGATGCTCGTGATGCATACTCCTACAAGTCCCAAAAAGCTCTACATCAAGCTACGGACAAACTTCGTGAGCACAAGAGAAGACCGTGAGACGAGTACCAATAAGACGGAGCTACGACTACTACCACCACTTCGGCATCTTTGCCAAGTGTTATCAAGGCATCTTCGCCTTTGGATGTATGACATCTTCGCCTACCCCCGACGAGTACGCCTACATCGGCCTTCATCCACGAAGACGGTGACGAGATGATCGAGCATGGGATTTTCCGTTCGGTCATGGAGGAGAGCGATGATGTGCCATCTTCGGCCTTCATCCACGCCGACAATGACGAGATGGTTGAGCATGGGATTTTACTTTAGACCACGTCGACGCTTGAGTGACTTGTGCCACCATATTGAGGGCGAGAGTGACTTCACCACTAGCCCCATATATGATGAGTTGCCACAATTCCCATGTGAGCAGAGCCACCAACACCACCACTTGAGTGTTTGAGTGACTCCACCATATGTGACATTGAGTGCACCTACCTTGAGGGAGGGAGTGAGCCGCCACCACATAGAGAGAGTGAGGTAGTTGATAGGGCATTGATACGTCTCCGTCGTATCTACTTTTCCAAACACTTTTGCCCTTGTTTTGGACCCTAACTTGTATGATTTGAATGGAAATAACCCGGACTGACGCTGTTTTCAGCAGAATTGCCATGGTGTTGTTTTATGTGGAGAAAACAAAAGTTCTCGGAATGACCTGAAACTCCACGGAATATCTTAGAATAAACAATAAAAAATCCTCGCTAAAAATGAAGACCAGGGGGCCCACACCCTGTTCACGAGGGTGGGGGGCGCGCCCCTCCCCCCTAGGCGCGCCCCTACCTCGTGGGCCCCCTGGTGGCCCTCCGACGCCAACTCCAACTCCATATATTGGCTTTCAGGGAGAAAAAAATCAGAGAGAAGAAATCATCGCGTTTTACGATACGGAGCCGCCGCCAAGCCCTAATCTCTCTCGGGAGGGCTAATCTGGAGTCCGTTCGGGGCTCCGGAGAGGGGGATTCATCGCCGTCGTCATCAACCATCCTCCATCACCAATTTCATGATGCTCACCACCATGCGTGAGTAATTGCATCGTAGGCTTGCTGGATGGTGATGGGTTGGATGAGATTTATCATGTAATCGAGTTAGTTTTGTTACGGTTTGATCCCTAGTATCCATTATGTTCTGAGATTGATGTTGCTATGACTTTGCTATGCTTAATGCTTGTCACTAGGGTACGAGTGCCATGATTTCAGATCTAAACCTATTATGTTTTCATGAATATATGTGTGTTCTAGATCCTATCTTGCAAGTTTATAATCACCTACTATGTGTTATGATCCGGCAACCCTGAAGTGACAATAATCGGGACCACTCCCGGTGATGACCATAGTTTGAGGAGTTCATGTATTCACTATGTGCTAATGCTTTTTTCCGGTTCTCTATTAAAAGGAGGCCTTAATATCCTTTAGTTTCCATTAGGACCCCGCTACCACGGGAGGGTACGACAAAAGATGTCATGCAAGTGCTTTTCCATAAGCACGTATGACTATATACGGAATACATGCCTACATTACATTGATGAATTGGAGCTAGTTCTGTGTCACCATATGTTATGACTGTTACATGACGAACCACATCCAGCATAATTATCCATCGCTAATCCGGTGCCTACGAGTTTTCCATATATTGGTTTGTGCTTATTTAATTTTCCGTTGCTACTGTTACAATCACTACAAAATACCAAAAACATTACTTTTGCTGTGTTTACTTTTGTTACCGTTACCACCACTATCATATTACTTTGCTACTAAACACTTTGCTGCAGATACTAAGTTTCCAGGTGTGGTTGAATTGACAACTCAGCTGCTAATACTTGAGAATATTCTTTGGCTCCCCTTGTGTCGAATCAATAAATTTGGGTTGAATACTCTACCCTCGAAAACTGTTGCGATCCCCTATACTTGTGGGTTATCAAGACCTTTTTCTGGCGCCGTTGCCGGGGAGCATAGCTATATTCTTTGAGTCACTTGGTATTTATATCTGCTGGACACTATGAAGAACTTGAAAGATGATCAAACTACTATTCTGCCCTCAACTATGAGGGGAGGTAAGGGATTGCCATCTAGCCTTGCACTAGATTCTCCTACATTGTGAGTAAGTTTGCGACACCTAAACCTACTACGCTATTGATTACGATATGTCGCATGTTATTGATGATGCCACTTCGCTATGCATGATACTTATGATGAAACTACTTCTATGCTTGATCTTCTTTGTGCCCTTGGTGAATTTCTAGATGAACAAATTTCTAGGTCTAGAGAAAGAGAAATTATTGAAACTGAACACGATGATGTTAGTGATGATGAAAATATGCCTGCTATTCTTGAGGGTTATCTTTTTAATGCTGAATCTATTGAAGCTGTTCTTGCTTGCCAGGATAGTCTTGAACGTAAGAGGTTGCTAGTTAAGTGGAGTAAAGAATCTTTTAGAGATAGGATGAGACCCGACCCTGCTTTTGCTACTTCACCTATCGGTGTTCCTGATCAGGATTATTATGATTTTTCTGTTGATCCAGATATAATTACTTTGGTTGAATCTGATCCTTTTTATGGCTATGAATCTAAAACTGTTGTGGCACATCTTCGTAAGTTAGATGATATAGCTGCCCTGTTTACTAATAATGAGATATTGCGCTACCTTTATTTACTCAAAATATTTCCGTTCTCATTAAAGGGTGATGCTAAGAAATTGGTTAATTCTCTTGATCCTGGTTGTGTGCGAAGCCCCCAGGATATGATTTATTACTTCTCTGCTAAATATTTCCCTGCTCATAAGAAACAAGCTACTTTGAGGGATATATATAATTTTGTGCAAATTGAAGAAGAAAGTCTCCCACAAGCTTGGGGGAGGCTTCTCAAACTACTTAATGCTTTGCTGATCATCCTCTTAAGAAACACGAAATACTTGATATCTTTTATAATGGACTAACCGATGCTTCCAGAGATTACCTGGATAGTTGTGCTGGTTCTCATTTCAGGGAAAGAACACCGGATGACGCTGAAATTCGATTGAATAATATGTTGGCAAATGGAAATAATTTGGCACCTCCGGAGCCAGCTCCTGAGCCAATTACTGAGCCTATTCCTGAACTCACTCCAAAGAAGAGAGGTGTTCTATTTCTCAGTCCCGAAGATATGCAAGAGGCAAAGAAATCTATGAAAGAAAAAGGTATTAAAGCTGAAGATGTTAAGAATTTACCTCCTATTGAAGAAATACATGGTCTTAATTTACACTTTGTTGAAGAAGTATATGATCTCAATTACTTATTTACTGAAGAACCTCCCGATATCCCGACACAGGTAGTAAAGGTAAACTCTCTCTATAGGTATGATAAAGCTGAAGTCCCTCCTACTAAAATTGCTAGTCAGTGCTTGGATGAGTTTGATGACTTTATGTTTAAGCAAGATGACTTTAATGCTTATTTTGGTAGACAATTAAAACAGAATACCTTTATGATTAAACGCTTGGGTGATTATATGGCTGATATTAGAGGTGAAATTAAACTTGTTAGCAAGCATGCTTCTATGGTTACCACTCAAGTAGAACAAGTACTTAAAGCTCAGAAAGAAGTGCTTGATGAAATGAATAGTAAGAAAAATGATTATGCTGTTAGAGTGGCTACTAGAACTGGTAGAATGACTCAGGAACCTTTGTATCCTGAAGGTCACCCTAAGAGAATCAAGCAAGATTCTCAGAGAAATAATATTGATATGCCTAGTTCTTTTAAGAGGAAGAAAAAGAAAAATGATAGGACTTTGCAAACTTCTAGTGAACCTATTGTTGAACCACCTGAGAATCCAAATGACATCTCTGTTTCTGCTGCTGAAACACAATCAGGTGATGAATATGAACCTAGTGATAATGTTAATGATAATGTTCATGTTGATGCTCAACCTAGTAATGATAATGATGTAGAAGTTGAACCTGCTGTTGATCTTGATAACCCACAATCAAGGAATCAACATTATGACAAAAGAGACTTCGTTGCTAGGAAACACGGTAAAGAAAGGGAACCATGGGTTCAGAAACCCATGCCTTTTCCTCCTAAACCATCCAAGAAAAAGGATGATGAGGATTTTGGCGCTTTCTTTGAAATGATTAGACCCATCTTTTTGCGTATCACGATTAACTTATGTGCTCAAAACAAATCCTTATGCTAAGTATATGAAGGATATTATTACTAATAAAAGAAAGATACCTGAAGCTGAAATTTCCACCATGCTTGCTAATTACACTTTTAAGGGTAGAATACCAAAGAAACTTGGCGATCCTGGAGTGCCTACTATACCATGCTCCATTAAAAGAAGTTATGTTAAAACTACTTTATGTGATCTTGGAGCCGGTGTTAGTGTTATGCCTCTCTCTTTATATCGTAGACTTGACTTGAATAAGTTGACACCTACTGAAATATCTTTGCAAATGGCTGATAAATCAACTGCTATACCTGTCGGTATTTGTGAGGATGTGCCTGTTGTAGTTGCAAACGTTACGATTTTAACGGACTTCGTTATTCTTGATATTCCCGAGGATGATAGTATGTCTATTATTCTTGGAAGACCTTTCCTTAATACTGTAGGGGCTGTTATTGATTGCACCAAAGGCAATGTCACTTTTCATGTTAATGGTAATGAGCACACGGTACATTTTCTGAGGAAACAACCTCAAGTTTATAGTATCAACTCTATTGGAAAAGTTCCATCGATTATATTTGGAGGTTTCGAATTTGCTCTCCCTACTATCAAGAAAAAGTATGATATTCTTATTGTTGGGGATATTCATATCCCCGTTGAGGTAACTTAGTGTCATTCGAAATTTCTTCGGTTCCAGGATTATTCGGAATGAGTTTGTTAACAAGACTTGATCAACCTTGTTAGCGGGTTCATTTTGATGATCACGAGATGGATGAAACTAGAAGCACAACCTTCTGTACCCTCTTTATATTTTCTGTTATTTAGAAGAAATAAAGTAAAATAACATTTTTCTGTCTGTCTCCTGACTTACCCGTGCAATATAAAAATATCCCAAAAATAAAAGTCCTCAGAATGCCATGCCAATTTAATATGTTTTTTTCGGGAATATTTGAGAATTTACTGTGCAAAAATTACCGCGGGGGGAGCTGCCACCTGGCCACGAGGGTGGAGGGCGCGCCCTACCCCCCTGGGCGCGCCCCCTGCCTCGTGGGCCCAACAGTGGCCCTCCTCCACTTATCCCTGCACCCATCTTCTTCCTCTGTCTCGCACAAACCCGAAAAACCAACTCAAGCTCGTGTTCCAACCTCTTTTGCTGTGATTTCCGATCTCCTTGCTCAAAGCACCTCTCGCAAAACTGCTTGGGGAGATTGTTCCTTGGTATGTGACTCCTCCATTGGTCCAATTAGTTTTTGTTCTAGTGCTTTATTCATTGCAAATTCGTGCTGCATAGATGACCATGTTCTTGAGCTTGCATGTCAAATTTATATGGTTCCAAGTAGTTCTAATGCTTGATATATGCCCTAGGCACTTGTGGGAGTTGTTACTATCAATTTTATTGAAGTTGGTTCACTTTTATTTGAAGTTACTAAAAATTTCAGAATTATTTTCAGAGAAAACAATATGCTTAGGAAGATGTTCCAAGGTGGTTCCTCAAGGAAGAAAGGCCCCAGGCTTGCAATGCGTGATGGTGACGAGGAACCACCAAGAGACGCACTCGTGAGGCCCTGTGGATGGCCTTCGGAAAATTTTATGAATCAAGTGGGAATGAAAGAAGAATTCTACGCATATTTGCGTAATGCCGGTCTTGAGGACTTTGAAGCTGATAAATGCCCACAGTATCGTGACCTCACAAGTTCATTTGTGGGGAGGTTTGATTTTTCATCTTCGTGTAATTCTCCTTCAGTCATGTTTGACCTTTATGACAAATCTTATACCATGGACTTAGAGGATTTCACTCTTGCATGCAAACTTCCATCTTGGGGTAGTATCAGGGATCCCCCTAAATCTGAATATAGAGACTTTCTTGCTAGAATAACTGTGGGGGAATCAAGAGATACAGCGCATGCCACTATAGGGAGCATTCACTTTCCTGCTATACATTATTTTGCTCTCTTCATTGGTAGATGTATAACTGCTAAGGATGAAGCATGTCACCTGTGTTTCCCTGATCTCAGCATTCTCAGAAGTGCTGTGTTAGGAGACCAATCTTATCATATGGGCACCATTGTAGCTCGTAGGTTGCATCACAATAGGCATAACGGAGATTTCTTTGGAGGAATTTATGCAACCTGCTTAGCTAATTTTCTTGATGTAGACATTCGTGAGGGTGATATGGAGTTACCCACTTCTTATTTAGATCTTGATTCTATATTTTCCCACCAGTTCATTGAGAGGATTGGCCCACCTTTCCAGTATCGACTAATCTTTAACAAACGACATGTGGTCCGTGTTGCTCTTCTTGCTCCTACCTTCTTCGATTTTTAGGCGAGAGGCAAATATATTATTACCAGGGAGGAGGCAGATGAGTACGAGAGAAGAGCGGAGGCAGCTCGACGCCATGCTGCAGCTCAGGAGGCGGTAGCCGCTCCATCGCAGTACGACCCCAGCTACACCTACGGGTATCAGCCAGGCTATCCCTGGCAATAGACCAACTTAGGCCAAAAGCCTAAGCTTGGGGGAGTACGTATTTCTCACCGACATTACATTTATGCTCACACACACTCATTGCTAGATGTCGTTGCTCATACTCTTTCATTGTAATATCCATGCTAGTTTATTTCCCTTTTTCCTGCTTTCTTCTTGTGTGTTTAATAAACCTTAAGAAAAACAAAAAAATTAGTAGTAGTTTATTTTTCCTGTTGTAGTGGTAATAATTAAAAAGAAAACCCAAAAACATTTCCCGTTCTTCTTTTGCTTGTTGGGAGCTTTCCCGTGTAAATAGTTTTTATTTCTTTTCCTTTTTGGGGGGTCGAGAAGATTATATTGAAAATGCTTAGTGGCTCTCATATGCATGATCGTTTATTTAACTTAGAGCCCATATTACTTGTCTTCTCTCTTGAGTTGAATGCTTGCAGGTTCCAGCTTAGTCCAATGCACGTGCACTCTTATTATTATACACACCGTTCCGTCGTGCAAGTGAAAGGCAATAATGATGATATATGATGGACTTATTGGGATGAGAAAAGCTGGTATGAACTCGACCTCTCTTGTTTTTGTAAATATGATGATTCATCATTCCTGATTTAGCTATTATGAAGTAAACATATTTGCAATGGCATTTAGAGATTATAGTTGCTTGTGCCATGCTTGATTAGCTATGAGTTATAATGGTTTACCTTGCGTGCCAACATGCTATTGAGATGATTATGATGTGGTATGATAGGATGTATCCTCCTTTAAATGAATTGAGTGACTCGACCTGGCACATGTTCACGCATGTAGTTGAATCAAATCAACATAGCCTTCATAATATTTATGTTCATGGTGGATTATATCCTTCTCATGCTTATATTCGGTGTAAATTAATTTTAATGCATGTTTACGACTGTTGTCGCTCTCTCAGTTGGTCGCTTCCCAGTCTTTTGCTAGCTTTCACCTATACTAAGCGGGAATGCTGCTTGTGCATCCAAACTCCTTAAACCCCAAAGTTGTTCCATATGAGTCCACCATACCTTCCTATATGCAGTATCTACCTGCCGTTCCAAGTAAATTTGTATGTGCCAAACTCCAAACGTTCAAATGAAATTCTGTTTTGTATGCTCGAGCAGCTCATGTGCAACTAGGGCTGCCTATATCTTCCATGCTAGGTGGGTTATTCTCAAGAGGAGTGGACTCCGCTCCTCATTCACGAGAAAGGGCCGGTAACCGGGATGCCCAGTCCCATGATCCAAAAAGATCAAAGCAAATCAAAATAATTAAACAAAACTCCCCCTGGGACCCGTTAAATGTTGGAGGCACTTGTTGTTTCGAGCAAGCCATGGATTGATGCTTGTGGAGGAGGGGAGTATAAACCTTTACCATTCTATTTGGGAACTGCCTATAATGCATGTAGTATGGAAGATACATCCATCTCATAGTTGTTGCCTTGACAGTAAAAGTATGCCGCTCAAAATATAATTTATCTCTATTTCAAAATCGAGCTCTGGCACCTCTAAAAATCCTTGCTTCCCTCTGCGAAGGGCCTATCTATTTACTTTTAGTTGAGTCATCACCCTTCTTATTAAAAAGCACCCGCTGGAGAGCACACTGTCGTTTGCATTCATTGTGATTGGTTTATATTGGGTATGACTTGACTGGATCTCTTTTACCATGAATTACAATGTTTAGTCAGTCCTTGATCTTTAAAGGTGCTCTGCATTTATGTTTTGCAGTCTCAGAAAGGGCTAGCGAGATACCATTTTGTTATATCATGTTATGATTATTTTGATAAAGTGTTGTCATCCGAGTTTTATTATTATGGCTCGCTAGCTGATTATGCTATTGATATGAGTAGTTGTGAGACCTACTTGTTATTGTGAGTATTAGTCAATAATAATTGCTGAAACTTGAATGCTGGCTTTTCATGTTTACAACAACAAGAGCAAACAGAGTTTGTAAAAGTTTTTCTTTTTCTCTTTCGGTTTGTCATTTGAATTGCTTGAGGACAAGCAAGGATTTAAGCTTGGGGAGTTGATCGTCTCCGTCGTATCTACTTTTCCAAACACTTTTGCCCTTGTTTTGGACTCTAACTTGTATGATTTGAATGGAACTAACCGGATTGTATTTGTTTTGTTGAGAATTGCCATGGTGTTGTTTTATGTGCGAAAACAAAAGTTCTCGGAATGACACGAAACTCCACGAATATCTTAGAATAAATAATAAAAATCCTCGCCAAAGATGAAGACCAGGGGCCCACACCTGTTCACGAGGGTGGGGCGCCCCCCCCAGGCGCGCCCCTACCTCGTGGGCCCCTGGTGGCCCTCGGCGCCAACTCCAACTCCATATATTGGCTTTGGGAGAAAAAATCGAGAGAAGAAATCATCGCGTTTTACGATCACGGAGCCGCCGCCAAGCCCTAATCTCTCTCGGGAGGCTGATCTGGAGTCCGTTCGGGGCTCAAGAGGGGGATTCGTCACCGTCGTCATCATCAACCATCCTCCATCACCAATTTCATGATGCTCACCCCCGTGCGTGAGTAATTGCATCGTAGTCTTGCTGGACGGTGATGGGTTGGATGAGATTTATCATGTAATCGAGTTAGTTTTGTTAGGGTTTGATCCCTAGTATCCATTATGTTCTGAGTGATGTTGCTCTGACTTTGCTATGCTTAATGCTTGTCACTAGGGCCCGAGTGCCATGATTTCACATCTGAACCTATTATGGTTTCATGAATATATGTGTGTTCTAGATCCTATGTTGCAAGTCTATAGTCACCTACTATGTGTTATGATCCGGCAACCCCGAAGTGACAATAATTGGGACCACTCCCGGTGATGACCATAGTTTGAGGAGTTCATGTATTCACTATGTGCTAATGCTTTGTTCCGGTTCTCTATTAAAAGGAGGCCTTAATATCCCTTAGTTTCCATTAGGACCCCGCTACCACGGGAGGGTTAGGACAAAAGATGTCATGCAAGTTCTTTTCCATAAGCACGTATGACTATATACGGAATACATGCCTACATTACATTGATGAATTGGAGCTAGTTCTGTGTCACCCTATGTTATGACTGTTACATGACAAACCACATCCGGCATAATTATCCATCGCTAATCCGGTGCCTACGAGTTTTCCATATACTGGTTTATGCTTATTTAATTTTCCGTTGCTACTGTTACAATCACTACAAAATACCAAAAACATTACTTTTGCTGTCTTTACTTTTGTTACCGTTACCACCACTATCATATTACTTTGCTACTAAACACTTTGCTGCAGATACTAAGTTTCCAGGTGTGGTTGAATTGACAACTCAGCTGCTAATACTTGAGAATATTCTTTGGCTCCCCTTGTGTCGAATCAATAAATTTAGGTTGAATACTCTACCCTCGAAAACCATTGCGATCCCCTATACTTGTGGGTTATCAGGCATGTGAGGCCACTATGATTTCTAACGACTTAACCTCTACCTCTATTGTGTCTTCTTATTTGGTGCTAGGTCCCATTTATGATGACGCGCCGATCCTTGACAACTTCGTCCTTCCTTTGGACAAGATGATGGCCATGGTGGAATATGATGCACCCTCCACATGGTTCCATCAAGATGAAGATGATGACTACCATTTTGTCTTTGCCACCTCACCTACACCACTTGAGTGGAATGAACAAGGTAAAATAGGTGAAGGTGATGCTCTAGTCCCACTAGTGGACATTCTTGACACTGATTGCTTGCATGATGTTGATCCACCTATTGTTATGCTTCATGCTAGTGCGACTTCCCCATGCGATGATTTACCCATTTATGATGAGTTTGATGCTTGATACGTCTCCAACGTATCTATAATTTTTTATTGTTCCATGCCATTATATTACCCGTTTTGGATGTTTATGGGCTTTACTTTACACATTTATATCATTTTTGGGACTAACCTACTAACCGGAGGCCCATCCCGTATTGCTGTTTTTTTTTTGCCCATTTTAGTGTTTCGAAGAAAAGGAATATCAAACAGAGTCCAAACGGAATCAAACCTTTGGGACAGTTATTTTTGGAACGGAAGCAATCTAGGGGACTTGGAGTGCAAGTTAGGGAAACTTCGAGGAGGCCATGAGGCAGGGGCGTGCCCACCCCCTGGGCGCGCCCTCCACCCTCGTGGGCCCCTCGTGGCTCCCCCGACTGACTTCGTTCGCTTATATAAGTCCATATACCCTAAAACCTTCGGAGACAACAATAGATCGGGAGTTCTGCCACCACAAGCCTCTGTAGCCACCAAAAACCAATTGGGACCCTATTCCGGCACCCTGCCGGAGGGGGGGTCCCTCACCGGTGGCCATCTTCATCATCCCGACGCTCTCCATGATGAGGAGGGAGTAGTTCACCCTCGGGGCTGAGGGTATGTACTAGTAGCTATGTGTTTGATCTCTCTCTCTCTCTCTCTCATGTTCTTGAGGTGATACGATCTTGATGTATCGCGAGATTTGCTATTATAGTTGGATCTTATGATGTTTCTCCCCCTCTACTCTCTTGTAATGGATTGAGTTTTCCCTTTGAAGTTATCTTGACGGATTGAGTCTTTAAGGATTTGAGAACACTTGATGTATGTCTTGCCGTGCTTATCTGTGGTGAAAATGGGATATTCATGTGATCCACTTGATGTATGTTTTGGTGATCGACTTGCGGGTTCAATGAATCTATGCATAGGGGTTGGCACACGTTTTTGTCTTGACTCTCCGGTAGAAACTTTGGGACACTCTTTGAAGTACTTTGTGTTGGTTGAATAGATGAATCTGAGATTCTGTGATGCATATCGTATAATCATGCCCACGGATACTTGAGGTGACATTGGAGTATCTAGGTGACATTAGGGTTTTGGTTGATTTGTGTCTTAAGGTGTTATTCTAGTATGTACTCTATGATAGATCGAACGGAAAGAATAGCTTCGTGTTATTTTACTACGGACTCTTGAATAGATCGAACAGAAAGGATAACTTTGAGGTGGTTTCGTACCCTATCATAATCTCTTTGTTTGTTCTCCGCTATTAGTGGCTTTGGAGTGACTCTTTGTTGCATGTTGAGGGATAGTTATATGATCCAAGTATGTTATTATTGTTGAGAGAACTTGCACTAGTGAAAGTATGAACCTTAGGCCTTGTTTCCTAGCAATGCAATACAGTTTGCGCTCACTTTTATCATTAGTTACCTTGCTGTTTTTATATTTTCAGACTACAAAAACCTATATCTACCGTCCATATTGCACTTGTATCACCATCTCTTCGCCGAACTAGTGCACCTATACAAATTACCATTGTATTGGGTGTGTTGGGGACACAAGAGACTCTTTGTTATTTGGTTGCAGGGTTGCTTGAGAGAGACGATCTTCATCCTACGCCTCCCACGGACTGATAAACCTTAGGTCATCCACTTGAGGGAAATTTGCTACTGTCCTAAAAACCTCTGCACTTGGAGGCCCAACAACGTCTACAAGAAGAAGGTTGTGTAGTAGACATCAATGATTGCCATGTGGAGTCTATTACTTGTGATGCCATGTTATGTAGGATTTCTTGTGATAATTCTCTTGGTCACGTCATGTTTGACAATCCGCTTGACTTGTCATATGCTATGCATGAGATCAACAATATGTTATATTTGCAATCTCATCGTAGTGACTATGCATATGCCTTTAAAATAAACCCGATTTGCACTTATGGCATAGATGACAAGCCCATGGTTATTGGTATTTGTTTTTCTTGTGATGATATTGATATGCTTCCTTTGCATCATTTATCTCATATGCCATGCCATGACCACCTAGCTTCGGATATGCATTGTTTTGGATGTTCTCCATTTTCTCCATATGATGTTTCCACTATTGCTTACGAGGACACCCCCATAGTTTCCTCATATATTTTAGGAGATTTTGATTCATCCTATCCATTGCATGATCCCACTACTTGTGTGCACCATATGCTCCCCATGAATAAACATGCTAGTGATGTGCCATATACTTGTATGCTAGATTTGCATCCCCATCGTGTCATACATAACAACTATTATGATGGATGACATGTTCTTATACCATGCATCAAATTTATTTGAGCGATGCTTATCTTGTGCTAACACTCACATGCACATACACATCATGATGGATGATGTGTACATTTACCACACACACACTTTCTTTGGTTTGTTTCTCTTTTGTGTAGGTACCCATGAATACTTGCCAACCTCGCAATCCCACGAGTTGACAAAACAAGCTCCAGAGAGCAACGATGACTTGGGATTCCATGGAGTGTCTTTACCACCGCTCTCTTTGCGCATTTCTTCTACATGGCTCTCCCATGGTTATGGGTTATTGGCCATTACGTATTATATGCCCATCTTGCCATGTTCACTTTGCATGACATGATTATTCATATGCCTTTACCATGCATTTGTGACCCATGCTTTGCATTACACATGATGATTGATTCTACTACTTGTATGTGTATTTGCAAGCTTGGTGGAGATATTCCTTATTATTGCCATGTTCCATTGCCACATTCCTACGATGATACTATAATCTTGCTTTGTGTTCGTGCTTGCGATATGCCATGTGCATTGCCTATGCCTACTACTTGCACACATGACATGATTGCCATAATTTCCTTTAGTGTGTTGCATCTTCGCTCCACTAGTTTGCACGACTTGATTTCTATGCTTTCTCATGTTACATCCAATTCTTGGATTACTTGCTCCTATCACATGTTTGGTTGCAACAATGTCATTACTTCACATATGCCATGTCCCATGCTTGTCACATGATTGATTTGATTGCCTCACACATGATGACAATTGCTCTTGCTATTGTGTTGAGTGCCACTCGATTTTCACTAAACCTTATGCACATTATGCTTGGATTGTCTTGCACTTGATGCATGTGTTTAGACCTATCATCTTCTTTGGTGTTGTGAATGATTCTTATGCTTACCATCGACCATTTGTCGAGCGCTTTATGCATGTTTGCTATGATCTTGAGGTAGATGCTTATTCTCGTGACACACATATTTGCATCGCTACCTCCTATTTACATGCTCGTTTCCATGATGTCCTTGATTTTGCTCAATTTATGCGCTTACATGACATGTCACAATCCCTTGTCACACCATATGCTACACTTGATGACCACACTTGTTTGGTGAATCACCTCTTGAATGCTTGGTTTTGCACTCACGCTAACCGCATTTGTTTTTCCAAGTGTTTGTTGTACTTGTTCCTTTTGAAGGAATCACAAGATGGTGCGACATTGGAGAGTGCCCACTTCGAGCTTGAAGACGGTGAGTACTTGGTGGTTGTGCACTTCTACAAGGCAACACCCTCTCTTTCCCATGGTGATAAATATCATGATCCATGGACGGATCTCTCCCAAGGGGGGGATGATGCGGAGCATCCCTCGCTCATCCCCATGGACTCTACTACAACTCGTCAAGCACCTTGAGGGCCGATGACAAGAGCACGTGCACGCACCATCGAAACTGAGGTTGACTCCTTCCTCTTCAAACTCCGTTCTATTTCACATGAGAATTGGGTCCTACCTCAAACAGAAGTACTATGAATGATTAGGTGTCAAGGTGTTGATCATGGAGAGGCTAGCGCGAAGACACAAGCACCTACGGTTGAGGAGAAGGAGGAGAAGGCACAAGTACCTGGACACCCCGGGTGCCCGGTCCTCCTTCCCCCGGGTGTCCGGGCCTCCGGCCACCACCCCGGGCAGGCCCTCTGCACACCCTGGGTGCCCGGCCGAACCTAGGAGGCGCCCCGGGTGCCCGGGCCTCCGGCCACCACACTGGGTAGGCCCTCTGCACACCCCGGGTGCCCGGCCGAACCTAGGAGGCGCCCTGGGTGCCGCCCCCCTCCCGCGCTGGGAGCTGCTGCTCCACCCCCAGGTGCCCGGGCGACCACACCCCGGGTGCCCAGTCCCCTCCAGCCGGCCATCGGCCTGGTCCGGGTGCCCTGCCCCTGCTAGCCCGGGTGCCCGGCCTCCTCCTGGCATGGCCCAGCCCCCCCACCGGGTGCCCAGGCCATCAACCCCAGGTACCCGGCCGAGCTTTAGCCAGCCTCGGCCTTGTCCGGGTGCCCGGCCTTTGCAGCCCCGGGTGCACGGACCCTTCCATGGATGCCTGCGTGCAAGTTGGGGCTTTTGCCGTTGTAACCCTCTCCCACTCTTATTTCGCCCCTAGACTATAATTACCCCCCACCTAGCTCATTTAGAGGATAGCAAAGTATATGAGATGATTTAGAGAGCTTTGCTCCTTGTACCCACTCCTCTAGATCAAGACCTCCTAGGAGAAGATCCCTAGTGGATATCAAGACCCCATCTAGGGAAGGATCCCCATCATAGGATCATCAAGACCTCTCTCCTCATAGGATTGGGATGAACCAGTACCTTGTATCTTTCCTTTGTTGTCCTTGGATTCATTGTGACCTCTTGTGTGTTCTTGGAACTAGCATATGTGTGATTGGATCTAGTCAATTTGAGTGTTTTCCCTCTCTTGTGTTCTTCGTGTTATTGGGGATTTCCCCTCCAATTCATGAAAGATCTCCACATAGGATTCCACCCTACAACATAACCTCTGGTTAGATGTGGTTTTATGTTTTAATTAGTGTTTGTGCCAAGTAGAACCTTTGGGAAGACTTGGGTGAAGTCTTTGCGATTTTGCTATGAAAAGCAGAAACTTTTGTGCTCATGAGAATAGCTGTAATTTTTTACAGAAGAGTGATTTTAGGTTCATTATTTTTGCAGAAGATTAATAGAAAATTTCCTCACATCCACCAATTTATTTCAGAATTTTTGAAGTTACAGAAGTATTCGAAAGTTACAGATTACTACAGACTGTTATGTTTTTGACAGATTCTGTTTTTCGTGTGTTGTTTGCTTATTTTGATGAATCTATGAGTAGTGTCGGGGGGTATGAACCATATAGAAGTTGGAATAAAGTAGGTTTTACACCAATATAATAAAAATGAGTTCATTACAGTACCTTGAAGTGGTGATTTATTTTCTTATACTAACGGAGCTCATGAGATTTTCTGTTGAAGTTTTGTGTTGTGAAGTTTTCAAGTTTTGGGTAAGGATTTGATGGACTTTGGAATAAGGAGTGGCAAGAGCCTAAGCTTGGGGATGCCCAAGGCACCCCAAGGTAAAATTAAAGGACAACCAAAAGCCTAATCTTGGGGATGCCTCGGAAGGCATCCCCTCTTTCGTCTTCGTCTATCGGTAACTTTACTTGGGGCTATATTTTTATTCACCACATGATATGTGTTTTGCTTTGAGCGTCTTGTATGATCCGAGTCTTTGATTTTTAGTTTAACACAGTCATCCTTGCTGTACACACCTTTTGGGAGAGACGCATGGATCGTGATTTATTAGAATACTCTATGTGCATCACTTATATCTTTTGAGCTAGGCAATATTGCTCTAGTGCTTCACTTATATCTTTTTAGAGCATGGCGGTGGTTTTATTTTATAAACATTGTTGAACTCTCATGCTTCACTTATATTATTTTGAGAGTCTTTTAGAACAGCATGGTAATTTGCTTTGGTTATAAAATTAGTCCTAATATGATGGGCATCCAAGATGGGTATAATAAAAACTTTCATATAAAGTGCGTTGAATACTATGAGTAGTTTGATTCTTTATGATTGTTTTGAGATATGAAGATGGTGATATTAGAGTCATGCTAGTAGAGTAGTTGTGAATTTGAGATATACTAGTGTTAAAGTTTTTGATTCCCGTAGCATGCACGTATGGTGAACCGTTATGTGATGAAGTTGGAGCATGATTTATTTATTGATTGTCTTCCTTATGAGTGGCGGTCGGGGACGAGCCATGATCTTTTCCTACCAATCTATCCCCCTAGGAGCATGCGCGTAGTACTTCGCTTCGATAACTAATAGATTTTTGCAATAAGTATGTGAGTTCTTTATGACTAATGTTGAGTCCATGGATTATACGCACTCTCACCCTTCCACCATTGCTAGCCTCTCTTGTGTTGCGCAACTTTTGCCGATACCATACACCCACCATATACCTTCCTCAAAATAGCCACCATATCTACCTATTATGGCATTTCCATAGCCATTCGGAGATATATTGCCATGCAACTTTCCACCGTTCCGTTTATTACGACACGCTCCTTCATTGTCATATTGCTTTGCATGATCATGTAGTTGACATCGTATTTGTGGCGAGGCCACCATTCATAATTTTTCATGCATGTCACTCTTGAATCATTGCGCATCTCGATACACCGCCGGAGGCATTCACATAGAGTCATATTTTGTTATAAGTATTGAGTTATAATTCTTGAGTTGTGAGTAAATAAAAGTGTGATGATCTTCATCATTAGAGCATTGTCCCAAGTGAGGAAAGGATGATTGATACTATGATTCCCCCACAAGTGGGGATGAGACTCCGGACGAAAAAAAGAGGTCATAAAAAAAGAGAAGGCCCAAATAAAAAATAATAGAAAAAGAGAGAAGGGGCAATGCTACTATCCTTTTTCCACACTTGTGCTTCAAAGTAGCACCATGATTTCATGATAGAGAGTCTCCTATGTTGTCACTTTCATATACTAGTGGGAATTTTTTGTTATAGAACTTGGCTTGTATATTCCAATGACGGGCTTCCTCAAAATGCCCTAGGTCTTCGTGAGCAAGCAAGTTGGATGCACACCCACTTAGTTTCTCTTATCGAGCCTTCATACACTTATAGCTCTAGTGCATCCGTTGCATGGCAATCCCTACTCTCTCACATTGATATCTATTGATGGGCATCTCCATAGCCCGTTGATACGCCTAGTTGATGTGAGACTATCTTCTCCTTTTTGTCTTCTCCACAACCACCCTTCTATTCCACCTATAGTGCTATGTCCATGGCTCACGCTCATGTATTGCGTGAAGATTGAAAAAGTTTGAGAACATCAAAAGTATGAAACAATTGCTTGGCTTGTCATCGGGGTTAATATTTTGTGTGATGAAGATAGAGCATAGCCAGACTATATGATTTTGTAGGGATAGCTTTCTTTGGCCATGTTATTTTGAGAAGACATGATTGCTTTGTTAGTATGCTTGAAGTATTATTGTTTTTATGTCAATATTAAACTTTTGTCTTGAATCTTTCGGATCTGAACATTCATGCCACAATAAAGAAAATTACATTGATAAATATGTTAGGTAGCATTGCACATCAAAAATTCTGTTTTTAACATTTACCTACTCGAGGACGAGCAGGAATTAAGCTTGGGGATGCTTGATACGTCGACGTATCTATATTTTTTGATTGTTCCATGCTATTATATTATCTGTTTTGGATGTTTAATGGGATTTAATATGCTCTTTTATATTATTTTTGGGACTAACCTATTAACCGAGGGCCCAGTGCCAGTTTCTGTTTTTTTGTGTGTGCATATTTTAGTTTTGCAGAATAGGAATACCAAACAGAGTCCAAATGGAATGAAACCTTCGCGATGATCTTTCTTGGACCGAAAGCAAACCAGAAGACTTGGAGATGAAGTTGGAGAGGCAACGAGGCGGCCACGAGGCAGGAGGGCACGCTCAGGGGGGTAGGCGCGCCCCCATCCTCGAGGTCCCCTTGTAGCTTCCCTAACCTAGTTCCTTCGCCTATATATACTCTTATACCCTAAAAACATCAGGAGGATCTGTAGGATCTTGAAGTATGTCTAGAGGGTGAGGGGTGATTAGACTACTTGACCAATTAAAAACTTAACCTTTTCCCAATTTTAGAGTTTGGCAGATTTTAGCTATCTTAGGACAAGTCAAGCAATCATCACACAATTCAAGCAAGCATGCAAAGAGTATATAGGTAGCGGAAATTAAAGCATGCAACTTGCAAGAAGGTAAAGGGAAGGGTTTGGAGGATTCAGACGCAATTGGAGACACGGATGCTTTTGGCGTGGTTCTGATAGGTGGTGCTATCGTACATCCACGTTGATGGAGACTTCAACCCACGAAGGGTAACGGTTGCGCGAGTCCACGAAGGGCTCCACCCACGAAGGGTCCACGAAGAAGCAACCTTGTCTATCCCACCATGGCCATCGCCCACGAAGGACTTGCCTCACTAGCGGTAGATCTTCACGAAGTAGGCGATCTCCTTGCCCTTACAAACTCCTTGGTTCAACTCCACAATCTTGTCGGAGGCTCCCAAGTGACACCTAGCCAATCTAGGAGACACCACTCTCCAAGAAGTAACAAATGGTGCGTTGATGATGAACTCCTTGCTCTTGTGCTTCAAATGATAGTCTCCCCAACACTCAACTCTCTCTCATAGGATTTGGATCTGGTGGAAAGAAGATTTGAGTGGAAAGCAACTTGGGGAAGGCTAGAGATCAAGATTCATATGGTAGGAATGGAATATCTTGGCCTCAACACATGAGTAGGTGGTTCTCTCTCGGAAATGGTAAGTTGGAAGTGTAGGTTTGTTCTGATGGCTCTCTCTCCACGAATGAAGAGGAGGTGGAGGGGTATATATAGCCTCCACACAAAATCTAACCGTTACACACAATTTACCAAACTCGGTGGGACCGATCCAACAGACTCGGTCAGATCGATTCAGTAAACCTAGTGACCGTTAGGATTTTCGGTGGGACTGACATGCAACTCGGTAGGACCGATTCGGTTAGGGTTAGGGCATTATGTAATCTCGGTAATACCGATTACACAAACTCGGTGAGACCGATTTTGGTAATAAGCTTTCCAGAGAGTTGGTCAGGTAAACTCGGTGGGACTGATTTGCTCTTTTAGGTGAGACCGAAATGTTACAAAAGGGAAACAGTGAGTTTACATTGCAATCTCGGTGGGACCAACCGCTCACTTCGGTTAGACCGAAACATTACAAAGGGAAACAGAGAGATTACAATCCCATCTCGGTGAGACCGAGATCCCTATCGGTAGGACCGATTTGCCTAGGGTTTGTGGCAGTGGCTATGACATTTGAACTCGGTGGCGCCGGATAGAAAGAATCAGTGTGACCGATTTTGGCTTTAGGTTTAGGTCATTTGTGGATGTGAGAAAGTAGCTGAGGGTTTTTGGAGCATGTCACCAAGCACATGAAGCAAGAGGCTCATTAAGCAACACCTCATCCCTCCTTGATAGTATTGGCTTTTCCTATAGACTCAATGTGATCTTGGATCACTAAAATATAAAACGAAGAGTCTTGAGCTTTTGAGCTTGAGCCAATCCTTTGTCATTAGTATTTTGAGGGATCCACTTTCATCATCCATGCCATGCCATTCATTGAGCTTTCCTGAAATAATGGTCTTGGAATAGTATTAGCTCAATGAGCTATATGTTGTTATGAATTACCAAAACCACCTAGGGATAGTTGCACTTTCAATCTCCCCCTTTTTGGTAATTGATGACAACATATAGATCAAAGTTTCGACATATGATAATAAGATTGAACAACATCGTCGCTTTGAGAAGTATGTGATAAGCAAGAGCTCCCCCTAAATTTGTGCATAGTTTAAGATTTGCTTTGGACTGCAAATGCACAAGGAATTAGGCTCATGGGTTATTCTTCCATGTCACATACATCTTGGTGGAGCGCTCAAAATAATAAAGATTGAATACATGCACTCATCACCAAGCAAAGTGAATGATCACATATGAATAGGATAACATAATATCATCAAACATGCATAAGTGTAGCTTATGATCAAACACAACATAGTATCTTAAGGACTCAAAAGCAAACAAGTTTAACAACCAAAGCAAAGCAAGAGAGAACAAAAGCAACACTCTCTCTCTCTCTCTCTCTCTCTCTCTCAGCCTATGATCTATACATTTTTCTCCTCCTTTGGCAACAAGTTACCAAAAAGTTCATAGAAAATGCATAATGCTAGATCGACTCTCAGGCTTGATCTTTAGGTGGTGGTGTCCGGATAACTCCAAGAACGAAGGCTTCAGTTGAAGTAGATGGAGCTGGTGGAGTTGATGTTGGAGCTGGTTGCACTGGAGTTGTAGGAGCTGTAGCTGGTGCAGATGATGTGGCTTTGGTGTCTGTCACAGGCACATCAGTTGACCTCTGAGCTCTAGGCACTCTGGCAAATACATTAGTGATAGTCTTGCCCTGCCTCTCCTGCATGGCATCCTGTAGCTGCTCCACAACTGACTGAATCTCAGTTACTTTGACATCTAGATCATGGAATTTTAGTTCCATGATTCTTTCCAAACTCTCCTGATTTCGAGTGAGGGTGGCCAATCCCTTCTCAATCCTCAGAGTTGATGCTATCAAGTAACCAAGCTGCTCCTGCTTGTTCTTCAAAAAGTACTCAGATGCCTCCTCTTGAGTTGGCATCTTGGCAGCCTTCTCTTTTCTTGCCTTCTCCTTCTTCTCTTGAGCTTGTACTGATGATGGTTCATTCTCATTCATGACAACCTGATTGTCCTCAAAGTCTGGATAGAGAGGAAAATGTTCCTTATCCAATTGATATTTCCCAGTGCCCATCTTTGAGTTAATCAACTCCACGAATCTGAGGGCATATCCACAACTCCTCTTCAGTCTGCTGCAGTCCTCTTAATGGTCTCTACCATAAGGCTCATGACCTTGAATTTCTGTGGCACATCAAACAAATGCAACATGTTGATTGCATGCCCTCGATCATGTTGTGGTCACGGACTTAGGCAACAGAGTGTGCCTTGGGATCCAGATTGATAGTTGGCAGCCACGACGGAAGAAAGTGGGTGACCCAAACTTATGTGTCTCAATGGCTTTATCTGGGATCTCCTTGTACATGTGTGCCATGGAATTGTGGTTCATCTTCTTCTTGGCATAGATATCCAAGTCATCTTCATTCTCCTTTGGGGCATTGATCAGTTTTGCCCACTCCTCAACAGTTGACTGGTACCTTGTACCTTCAGACATCCAAACTATCCTTCCATCTGGATAGAAGTGTGCTGTGGAGTAGAATTGCATAATGAGTTCATCATTCTAGTTGGTGAGCTTTTGCCCAACAAAATCTGCAACCCCACAAGCAACAAAGTTGTCTTGCACTCCAGGATAGTGCTCTTCATTGTCTTTCATGTAGGTCCAGTCAACCCACCTCATATCACACACTATGGGCTTCTTGTCCAACAAGATTGTCTCATAGAAGTCCTGATGTTCCTGTGTATGGAACCTGTAATCAACAGCAGTCCTTTTCCTTGTGGCATATGGACCTGTCATCCTCCATAGCCTCAACCCTGAGTCTTTTCTGATCCTCATGTCCTCAGCCACATAATGGGCATCATTGTGGTCTGGTATCTTGGGCTTGAGCTTCCTCATCAGCAACTTCAGGCACTGGGGCCTTGTTCTTCTCAGCAGCTGGAATACTCCTGGTATTCCCCTTTGGTGCAAGCTTGGGCTTGGGGGCAGCTTTGGGTGCTTCCTTGGGCTTTGATGTTGCAGCCCCTGATCTAATAGCATCACCCATAAGCTTTTGTGCCTTGGGTGCTGGTGCAGCAACCTCTTCTTCCTCTTGAGTCTCTCCTCATTGAGGATTTCCAAGAACACAGGCAGAGTGGTTCTGGCTCTCTTCTTCTTCTTATTCTGAGCAGCTTCATCTTCTGATTCCATGGTAAACTTCATAGTTTCTCCAGTAGGAACTTTCTTGGGTTTGGAAGTTGTGACTCTCTTTGCAGGTGCCTCTTTGGGTTCAGGCACTTGAGTAGATCCTCTGACCTTCAGCATAGGTGTCCTCTTGGCAGGAATCTTCCTATTGAGTCCAGGCTTTGTGTTCTTTGCTGAGCCATACTCCTTTTTGAGCACTACCTTCTTGGAGGTAGCCTCATCCTCTTCTGCTCTATAATCCTCATCCTCAGAATCTGAGGTTCTCTTCTTCCTTGTCCTGGTGGCAGCTTTAGGCAGATTGCTAGGAGTGCTTCTACTGCCATCATCTGAAGAACTTGAGGGACTAGTGCCCTCACTCATGTGAACCTGCTCCTCTTCCCTGTTTTGGCTGTCACTTTGGTCTGACATGCTGCAAACACTGACTGCTGACCCAGTGAAGAGTTATAGATGAGATAGAGTGGATGAGCATCACAAAATGCAGAGAGTTTTGCAAAAGAATGATTCAAAAATTCAGTTTTAGTTTTCCACAGAAAGCATGGATCAACCGATTTTCAAACTCGATGATACTGGAGCAGTTTTGGAACCTAAACTGATGAACTCGGTTGGAGCGAGTCTCAGTTCGGTGGCACCGAGACTGCTAGGGTTTCACAAAGTCCTAAAAATTGGTCTCACCGATTAGCAATTCTCAGTCAGACCGAGAGTTACTAGTGCAATGGCGTTAGCCAAATCGGTGGGGCCGAGTTTTTCAACTCGGTGGGTCCAAGATGGTTTCGGCAGAAACCTAACCCTAAATTTTTGAATCTCATCTAATCTAAGGATAGCATTGACTGGATAGGAGTGTTTCAATCGTGGCAAGAATCAATAAGAACACAATGTGCTAGGAATCGGACGAGGATAGAATAGTGATCGAGTCCATACCCTAGCTTGGCGATGAACTCGCTATGGCGGCAACAGCGGGGGTGAAATCCGTTGACGGCGGCGGAGACCAGCGACAGGAGGCGGCTGGCGATGAGGAGACGATCCGGAGACCCTGATGGCTGAGTGAGCCATTGCGCAGGCGAAGAGGTTCGGAGAAATTTGCAAATTTTTTCCCGTGACTATATATAGCCCGAACCTGTCGGTGTGACCAAGTGGAACAACTCGGTGGCACCGAGATGCATAACTGTGTACAGTTACAGCAACTCGGTGTGACCTAAATGTTCAAATCGGTTGCACCGAGATTGAAAACCTAGATCGACTTAATGATCTTGGTAGGACCGAAATGGAGGAATCGGTCAGACTGAGAATCACAAAGAAGTTTTGGAAGTTTAAGTCTATGACGAATCGGGGACTCCGAGTGCTCCTCACACAGAGTGGTTCGAATCTGACTTGATCAAATTTTGTGATGTAGCATGAATAGAGTTTGAGACGAGAAAAGCATAGATAGCTAGAGAAAGTTCTTAGGCATTCTTGTCCATCCACTTAGCAAAAAGAAAAAGGAAGCCAATCAATCAAAACAACAAGTGGATGTCCTTGAATGAGTAAAATATGCACCAACATGTTCACACAATAAGATGGCAAATAAAATATGTGGCAAAACATGCACAACCAATTCTAGCATCTATCAAACAATTGGCGATGACTGGGTCATCTATATATGAGTATATTGACTTAGGAGTCAAATGAAAACATTTGATCATAGGTCATACTCATCGTTTAAGCTCAAGTGGGGTTACCACTTTTACATAATGCATTGATGTGTTCACACCATTAGAGTTAGTTTGACTCAATTCTTAGAGTTAAGCTCCCCCTAGATGTGAGATCCCCTTTTAGAGGGATGAACTAACCTTGGGTTTTGTCGATGATGACTTCATGTAGGTGTTGAAGATGTGGATGCTCGAAGTTGATGTAGATCATTTGGAGCAATCCTTTGGAGTGATTTGCACTTTCAACTTACCTACATGGGTTAGTCCCACAAGGAACAAACAAGAATATCCATAGACATAGAGTGATACACACACAAGATGATGTCCATGAAATCATTAGGTTACCTTGTCCCTTGCCTTACCAACATGAGGGTTTGTGACTCCTTGAACTAGTGCAAGATGTGGAAGTTGATTGCACTTGTTCTTGCCATAATGATATGAGTGAAGAATGTTGGCAGAGTCACCCTCAAGAACTCTCTAGTTCTTCTTCTTCGGGATCCACATCATCTTGATGGGAATCCTTGGAGTTATAGTTGTACTTGATGAAGTAGAACTTGGCGTAGTCTTGAAACCCACTTGACCGAGGCCTTAGGTGCTTCTTCAAATGCATCAATCTCTTCTTGAAGCTTGTCCTTGCCTTTGTTCTTGTGGTCTTGTGGTGGAAGATCATCTTGTGCTTGTGTTCCTTTGAAGGAAGTAGGATCATACTTCTCTTGTTGAGGAACAAACTTTGTCTTGGGGTATTGATCTTCTTCCCATTCAACTCCATTGGCATTGAACTTTCGTTCAAAACCAACACCTTGATTCTTCCGGTGCCTTCCTTGCTTGCGTACAATTTCCTCGAATTGCTTACTCCCGGCAAGGCTCTTGTAAACACCTTTCTCTATAATTCCCTTCAATAAGATATTTTCTTGCTCAAGTGTAACTTGGCTAAGAGAATCATTAGTGGAATCAAGAGAGATACTAGAAGCAACAATATTGGATTTGACATTATTATTGTTACTACTAGAGGAAGGATCTTTCTTGTACTTGTTACTAGACTTGACTTGAGGCATGTAAGTAGATAAGAGTAAACGCTTCGCAATGTAAGAAGAACTTTTCTTATGGAGATCATCATTGATTTCTTTTAAGAACTCATGCTCTTGCTCAAGATTGAGCTTTTCAAAGCGTAACTTCTCATGAGCCCTTAAAAGTTCTCGATGATCTTCGAAGATAGTTTCATGAGCTAACTTAAGAGTGTTTAGTTCTTTAGTTAGAAGCTCAATCTTCTCCTTATCATTGGCATTCGTTTTATCTTGATTAGCATGATTAATTGACGTTTCATCATAGTATTCATCACTAGAGTTGTCAACAAGTAAATCATCATCCACAAGCAAGTCATCTTCATCACTATCGAAATCAACATACAAAGGATGTGTTACCTTTGGACCTTTGGCCATGAAGCATCTTCCAATTCCTTCATTTGGTGAATCAAATATGTCGTAGGAGTTGGTTGATACAAGTGCTAGACCGGCAACACCTTCATCTTGAGTATATTCGGAGTCGGAGTGATAGCTTCTCTCGGAGTGATTATCGGAGTCGGAGCCGGATACCCATTCACCAACATGAGCTTGATGTCTTCGTTTTGTGTAGCTCCTTGATGACTTGTCCTTCCTTTCTGAATCCTTGCTTCTCCGTGAGGGTCTTCGTTCATAACTATCATCTCTACTCCTCCTCTCTCTCGGTGGTGATTCTTCTCTTTTGCTTCTTCTTTTTGGAGAATCTTCTCTTCTTTTGTAGGGTGTCGTACACTCATTGGAATAGTGTCCGGGTCTCCCACAATTGTAGCAGTTTCGCTCTCGGCTAGAAGATCTTTTGTCATTGTAAGACCTTGACTTGGAGCTTCTTTCTTTGCTTCTACTCTTGTAGAATTTGTTGAAGTTCTTCACCATTAAGCTCAATTCTTAATTGAAGGTTTGTTTCTCACTTGATGATGTGAAGGCTTCACTTGAGGCTTTGTAAGCACCACTTGACTTGTTGTGAAGTTCCTCCTGTTGGGGAACGTAGTAATTTCAAAAAATTTCCTACGCACACGCAAGATCATGGTGATGCATAGCAACGAGAGGGGAGAGTGTTGTCCACATACCCTTGTAGACCCGGCGGAAGCGATCTGGCGTAGAGGAAGTAGTCGACGTTCTCCTCGTGATCCGACCGATCCGGCGCCGTTACTCCGGCGCCCGAGTTCTTGACACACGTACAGCTCGATGGCGTCCCTCGTACTCCGATCCAGCCGAGTGTCGAGGAGAGTTCCGTCGGCCGACGGCGTGGTGGCGATCTTGATGTTTCACCGCGCAGGGCTTCGCTAAGCTTCATGACAGTATGACCGAGGTGGAATATGGTGGAGGGGCACGCGACACGGCTAAGGAGCGATCCGTAGATCAAACTTGTGTGTCCTAGGGTGCCCCCTGCCCCGTATATAAAGGAGGGGGGGAGGAGGCCGGCCTAGAGGAGGCGGCGGGAGGAGTCCTACTCCCGGGAGTAGGACTCCCCTTTCCTAGTTGGAATAGGATTGGGGGAGGGGAAGAGGAAAGGGCGCCCCCTTCCTTGTCCTATTCGGACTGGGGGGGGGCGCCACCACCTGGCCGGCCCTTCCTCTTCTCCTCGAGGCCCACCGAGGCCCATTTACCCCGGGGTTCCGGTAACCTCCGGTACTCGTAAATTCCTGTTTTCACGGAACCATTCGAACTCCAAACATAGGCTTCCAATATATCAATCTTTATGTCTCGACCATTTGAGACTCCTCGTCATGTCCGTGATCACATCCGGGACTCGAACTTCTTCGGTACATCAAAATACATAAACTCATAATAAGCATCATCGAAACCTTAAGCGTGCGGACCCTACGGTTCGAGAACAATGTAGACATGACCTAGAACTATTCTCGGTCAATAACCAACAGCGGGACCTGGATGCCCATATTGGTTCCTACATATTCTCGAAGATCTTTATCGGTCAGACCGCATAACAACATCGTTGTTCCTTTGTCATCGGTATGTTACTTGCGAGATTCGATCGTCGGTATCAATACCTAGTTCAATCTCGTGCCGGCAAGTCTCTTTACTCGTTCGTAATACATCATCTCACAACTAACTCATTAGTTGTAGTGCTTACAAGGCTTGATGATGTGCATTACCGAGAGGGCCCAGAGATACCTCTCCCACAATCGGAGTGACAAATCCTAATCTCGAAATCGCCAACCCAACATCGCCTTTGGAGACACCTGTAGTACTCCTTTATAATCACCCGATTCACGTTGTGACGTTTGGTAGTACCAAAGTGTTCCTCCGGCAAGCGGGAGTTGCATAATCTCATAGTCATAGGAACATGTATAAGTCATGAAGGAAGCAATAGCAACATACTAAGCGATCGTGTGCTAAGCTAACGGAATGGGTCATGTCAATCAGATCATTCAATTAATGATGTGACCTTGTTAATCAAATAACAACTCCTTGTTCATGGTTAGGAAACATAACCATCTTTGATTAACAAGCTAGTCAAATAGAGGCATACTAGTGACACTCTGTTTGTCTATGTATTCACACATGTATTATGTTTCCGGTTAATACAATTCTAGCATGAATAATAAACATTCATCATGATATAAGGAAATAAATAATAACTTTATTATTGCCTCTAGGGCATATTTCCTTGATCTCCCACTTGCACTAGAGTCAATAATCTAGATCACATCACCATGTGATTAACATCGATAGTTCACATCATCATGTGATTAACACCCATAGTTCACATCGCCATGTGACCAACACCCAAAGGGTTTCCTAGATTCAGTAATCTAGTTCACATCGCTATGTGATTAACACCCAAATAGTACTAAGGTGTGATCATGTTTTGCTTGTGAGAGAATCTTAGTCAGCGGGTCTTTCACATTCAGATCCGTTATGTATTCGCAATTTTCTATGTCTACAATGCTCTTGCGGAGCCACTTTAGCTAATTGCTCCCACTTTCAATATGTATCTAGATCGAGACTTAGAGTCATCGGATCGGTGTCAAAACTTGCATCGGCGTAACCCTTTACGACGAACCTTTTGTCACTTCCATAATCGAGAAACATATCCTTATTCTACTAAGGATAATTTTGACCATTGTCGATGATCTACTCCTAGATCACTATTGTACTCCTTGCCAAACTCGGTGCAGGGTATACAATAGATCGGTACACAGCATGGCATACTTTATAGAACCTATGGCCAAGGCATAGGGAATGACTTTCATTCTCTTTCTATCTTCTGCCGTGGTCGGGTTTTGAGTCTTACTCAATTTCACACCTTGTAACACGGCAAGAACTCTTTCTTTGACTGTTCCATTTTGAACTACTTCAAAATCTTGTCAAGGTATGTACTCATTGAAAAAACTTATCAAGCGTCTTGATCTATCTCTATAGATCTTGATGCTCAATATATAAGCAGCTTCACCGAGGTCTTTCTTTGAAAAACTCCTTTCAAACACTCCTTTATGCTTTGCGAATAATTCTACATTATTTCCGATCTACAATATGTCATTCACATATACTTGATCGAAATGTTGTAGTGCTCCCACTCACTTTCTTGTAAATACAGGCTTCACCGTAAGTGCAGTATAAAATTATATCTTTGATCAACTTATCAAAGCGTATATTCCAACTCGAGATGCTTGCACCAGTCCATAGATGCACATTTTGTTAACACCTTTAGGATCGACAAAACCTCTTGGTTGCATCACATACAACTCTTCTTTAATAACTCCATTAAGGAATGCAGTTTTGTTTATCCATTTGCCGATTTCATAAAATCGGCAATTGCTAACATGATTCGGACAGACTTTTAAGCATCGATCTGAGTGAGAAAATCTCATTGTATTCAACATCTTGAACTTTGTCAAAACCTTTTTCGACAAGTCTAGCTTTGTAGATAGTAACACTACTATCAGCGTCCGTCTTCCTCTTGAAGATCCATTTATTTTCTATGGCTTGCCGATCATCGGGCAACTCCACCAAAGTCCACACTTTGTTCTCATACATGGATCTCATCTCAGATTTCATGGCCTCAAGCCATTTCGCGGAATCTGGGCTCATCATCGCTTCCTCATAGTTCGTAGGTTCATCATGGTCTAGTTACATGACTTCCAGAACAGGATTACCGTACCACTCTGGTCCGGATCTCACTCTCGTTTACCTACGAGATTCGGTAGTAACTTGATCTGAAGTTACATGATCATCATCATTAGCTTCCTCACTAATTGGTGTAGTAGTCACAGGAACAAATTTCTGTGATGAACTACTTTCCAATAAGGGAGAAGGTACAATTACCTCATCAAGTTCTACTTTCCTCCCACTCACTTCTTTCGAGAGAAACTCCTTCTCTAGAAAGGATCCATTCTTAGCAACGAATGTTTTGCCTTCGGATCTGTGATAGAAGGTGTACCCAACTGTCTCCTTTGGGTATCCTATGAAGACACATTTCTCCGATTTGGGTTCGAGCTTATCAGGTTGAAACTTTTTCACATAAGCATTGCAGCCCCAAACTTTAAGAAACGACAACTTTGGTTTCTTGCTAAACCACAGTTCGTATAGTGTCGTCTCAGCGGTTTAGATGGTGCCCTATTTAACGTGAATGCAGCTGTCTCTAATGCATGACCCCAAAAGCGATATTGGTAAATCTGTAAGAAACATCATAGATTGTACTATATCCAATAAAGTACAGTTATGACGTTCGGACACACCATTATGATGTGGTGTTCGGTGGCATGAATTTGTGAAACTATTCCACATTGTTTTAATTGAAGACCAAACTCGTAACTCAAATATTCATCTCCACGATCGGATCGCAGAAACTTTATTTTCTTGTCACGATGATTTTCCACTTCACTCTGAAATTCTTTGAACATTTCAACTATTTCGGACTTATGTTTCATCAAGTAGATATACCCATATCTGCTCAAATCATCTTGTGAAGGTCGAAAATAACGATACTTGCCACGAGCATCAACACTCATTGGATCGCATACATCGGTATGTATTATTTCCAATAAGTCGGTAGCTTGTTCCATTGTTCGGAGAAGCGGAGTTTTAGTCATCTTGCCCAAAAGGCACGGTTCGCAAGCATCAAGTGATTCATAATCAAGTGATTCCAAAATTCCATCAGCATGGAGTTTCTTTATCGCTTTACACCAATATGACCTAAGCGGCAAGTACCACAAATAAGTTGCACTATCATTATTAACTTTGCATCTTTTGGTTTCAATATTATGAATATGTGTATCACTACGATCGAGATCCCATGAACCATTTTCATTGGGTGTGTAACCATATAAGGTTTTATTCATGTAAACAGAATAACAGTTTATTCTCTTACTTGAATGAATAACCGTATTGCAATAAACATGATCAAATCATATTCATGCTCAACGCAAACACCAAATAACATTTATTTAGGTTCAACACTAATCCCGAAAGTATAGGGAGTGTGCGATGATGATCATATCAATCTTGAAACTACTTTCAACACACATCATCACTTCACCCTTAACTAGTTTCTGTTTATTTTGCAACTCCCGTTTCGAGTTACTATTCTTAGCAACTGAACCAGTACCAAATACCGAGGGGTTGCTATAAACACTAGTAAAGCACACATCAAACACATGTATATCAAATATACCCTTTTTCACTTTGCCATCCTTCTTATCCACCAAATATTTAGGGCAGTTCCGCTTCCAGTGACCATTTCTTTTGCAGTGTAAGCACTCAGTTTCAGGCTTTGGTTCAGCTTTGGGCTTCTTCGTGGGAGTGACAACTTGCTTGTCAATCTACTTGAAGTTCCCCTTTCTTTCCCTTTTTCTTGAAACTAGTGATCTTGTCAACCATCAACACTTGATGCACTTTCTTGATTTCTACCTTCGTCGATTTCAACATCATGAAGAGCTCGGGAATCATTTTTGTCATCCCTTGCATACTATAGTTCATCACGAAGTTCTACTAACTTGGTGATGGTGACTAGAGAATTCTGTCAATCACTATCTTATCTGGAAGATTAACTTCCACTTGATTCAAGCGATTGAAGTACCCAGACAATCTGAGCACATGCTCACTAGTTGAGCGATTCTCCTCCATCTTTTAGCTATAGAACTTGTTGGAGACTTCATATCTCTCAACTCGGGTATTTGCTTGAAATATTTAACTTCAATTCCTGGAACATCTCATATGGTCCATGATGTTCAAAACATCTTTGAAGTCCCGATTCTAAGCCATAAAGCATGGTGCACAAAACTATCAAGTAGTCATCATACTGAGCTAGCCAAGCGTTCATAACGTCGCATCTGCTCCTGCAATAGGTCCATCACCTAGCGGTGCATTAAGGACATAATTCTTCTGTGCAGCAATGAGGATAAACCTCAGATCACGGATCAAATCCGCATCATTGCTACTAACATTTTTCAACACAATTCTCTCTAGGAACATATCAAAATAAACATATGAAAGCAACAACGCAAGCTATTGATCTTATAACATAATTTGCAAAATACTACCAGGACTAAGTTCATGATAAATTAAAGTTCAATTAATCATATTACTTAAGAACTCCCACTTAGAAAAACATCTCTCTAGTCATCCAAGTGATCACGTGATCCAAATCAACTAAACCATAACCGATCATCACGTGAAATGGAGTAGTTTTCAATGGTGAACATCTTATGTTGATCATATCTACTATATGATTCATGCTCGACCTTTCGGTCTCCGTGTTCCGAGGCCATATCTGCATATGCTAGGCTCGTCAAGTATAACCCGAGTATTCTGCGTGTGCAAAACTGGCTTGCACCCGTTGTAGATGGACGAGAGCTTATCACACCGATCATCACGTGGTGTCAGGCACGACGAACTTTGGCAGCGGTGCATACTCGGGAGAACACTTCTTGATAATTTAGTGAGAGATCATCTTATAATGCTACCGTCAATCAAAGCAAGATAAGATGCATAAAGGATAAACATCACATGCAAATCAATATAAGTGATATGATATGGTCATCATCATCTTGTGCTTCATGATCTCCATCTTGCGGCACCACCATGATCACCATCGTCACCGGCGCGACACCTTGATCTCCATCGTAGCATCGTTGTCGTCTTGCCAAACTTATGCTTCTCGACTATCGCTACCGCTTAGTGATAAAGTAAAGCATTACGAAGCGATTGCATTGCATACAATAAGCGACAACCATATGGCTCCTGCCGATTGCCGATAACCGGTTACAAAACATGATCATCTCATACAATAAAATATAGCATCACGTCTTGACCATATCACATCACAACATGCCTGCAAAAACAAGTTAGGCGTCCTCTACTTTGTTGTTGCAAATTTTACGTGGCTGCTACGGGCTTAAGCAAGAACCGGTCTCACCTACGCATCAAAACCACAGCGATACTTCGTCAAATAGACTCCGTTTAACCTTCTCAAGGACGGGCGTAGTCACACTCGATTCAACTAAAGTGAGAGAGCAGGCACCCACCAGTCACCTTTAAGCAGCGAGTGCTCGTGGCGGTGAAACCAGTCTCGCGTAAGCGTCTGGCGTAATGTCGGTCAGGGCGCTTCATCTTCACAATACCGCTGAACCAAAGTATGACATGCTGGTAGGTAGTATGACTTGTATCGCCCACAACTCACTTGTGTTCTACTCGTGCAAAACATCAAACCATAGAAAAAACCTAGGCTCGATGCCTTTGTTGGGGAGCGTAGTAATTTCAAAAAATTCCTACGCACACGCAAGATCATGGTGATGCATAGCAACGAGAGGGAGAGTGTTGTCCACATACCCTTGTAGACCCGGCGAAGCGATCTGGCGTAGAGGAAGTAGTCGACGTTCTCCTCGCGATCCGACCGATCCCGCGCCGTTACTCCGACGCCCCGAGTTCTTGACACACGTACAGCTCGATGGCGTCCCTCGTACTCGATCCAGCCGAGTGTCGAGGAGAGTTCCGTCGACCGACGGCGTGGTGACGATCTTGATGTTTCACCGGCGCAGGCTTCGCCTAAGCTTGCATGACGGTATGACCGAGGTGGAATATGGTGGAGGGGGCGCGCACGGCTAAGGAACGATCCGTAGATCAAACTTGTGTGTCCTAGGGTGCCCCCTGCCCCGTATATAAAGGAGGAGGGGGAGGCCGGCCGGCCTAGAGGAGGCGCCGGGAGGAGTCCTACTCCCACAGGAGTAGGACTCCCCCCTTCCTAGTTGGAATAGGATTGGGGGGGAGGGAAGAGGAAGAGGCGCCGCCCCCTTCCTGTCCTATTCGGACTGGGGGGGAGGCGCGCGGCCCCTGGCGGCCCTTCCTCTTCTCCCTCGAGGCCCACCGAGGCCCATTTACCCCGGGGTTCAGTAACCTCCGGTACTCAGTAAATTCTGTTTTCACCGGAACCATTCGAACTCCAAACATAGGCTTCAATATATCAATCTTTATGTCTCGACCATTTCGAGACTCCTCGTCATGTCCGTGATCACATCCGGGACTCGAACTTCTTGGTACATCAAAATACATAAACTCATAATAAGCATCATCGAAACCTTAAGCGTGCGGACCCTACGGTTCGAGAACAATGTAGACATGACCTAGAACTATTCTCAGTCAATAACCAACAGTGGGACCTGGATGCCCATATTGGTTCCTACATATTCTCGAAGATCTTTATCGGTCGGACCGCATAACAACATCGTTGTTCCTTTGTCATCGGTATGTTACTTGCCCGAGATTCGATCGTCGGTATCCAATACCTAGTTCAATCTCGTTACCGGCAAGTCTCTTTACTCGTTCCGTAATACATCATCTCACAACTAACTCATTAGTTGTAGTGCTTGCAAGGCTTGATGATGTGCATTACCGAGAGGGCCAGAGATACCTCTCCCACAATCGGAGTGACAAATCCTAATCTCGAAATCGCCAACCCAACATCCGCCTTTGGAGACACTGTAGTACTCCTTTATAATCACCCGATTCGTTGTGGCGTTTGGTAGTACCAAAGTGTTCCTCCGGCAAACGGGAGTTGCATAATCTCATAGTCATAGGAACATGTATAAGTCATGAAGGAAGCAATAGCAACATACTAAACGATCGTGTGCTAAGCTAACGGAATGGGTCATGTCAATCAGATCATTCAATTAATGATGTGACCTTGTTAATCAAATAACAACTCCTTGTTCATGGTTAGGAAACATAACCATCTTTGATTAACAAGCTAGTCAAGTAGAGGCATACTAGTGACACTCTGTTTGTCTATGTATTCACACATGTATTATGTTTCCGGTTAATACAATTCTAGCATGAATAATAAACATTTATCATGATATAAGGAAATAAATAATAACTTTATTATTGCCTCTAGGGCATATTTCCTTCACCTCCTTATCCTTGAGTGACATCTCATGAGCAACAATTCTTCCAATGACTTCCGTTGGCTTGAGATCTTTGTAGTTTGGCGTCATTTGGATCAATGTGCACACGGTATAATACTTTCCGTCCAATGCTCTTAGGATCTTCTTGATGATGAACTTGTCGGTCATCTCTTCACTCCCTAAGCCGGCAATCTCATTTGTGATAAGTGCAAGCCTAGAGTACATTTCAGCGACACGTTCACCATCCTTCATTTTGAACTTGTCAAGCTAACTTTGGAGCACATCCAACTTGGATTCCTTGACGGAGTCGGTACCTTCATGCATATCAATCAAAGTATCCCAAATTTCCTTTGCATACTCAAGACGGCTGATTTTGTTGAATTCTTCGGGGCACAATCCGTTGAAGATGATATCACAAGCTTGAGCATTGTATTGCAGCATCTTCAATTCTTCCGCATTAGCTTCACGGTTCGGCTCTCTCCCATCAAAGAATTCACCTTGCAAGCCAATACAAATAATTGCCCAAACGGCGCGGTTATGTCCGAGAATATGCATTTTCATCTTATGCTTCCAACTAGCAAAATTAGTACCATCAAATTAAGGACCTCTATGGTGATAATTTCCCTCGCTAGATGCCATACTCTCCTAGGTTTTGAAACCAAGGCTATGACCACCAAAAGCTATGGAAATCAAAGAAAATGGAGACCAAAGTGCTGATACCACTAGTAGGACCTTGAAGTATGTCTAGAGGGGGGTGATTAGACTACTTGACCAATTAAAAACTTAACCTTTTCCCAATTTTAGAGTTTGGCAGATTTTAGCTATCTTAGGACAAGTCAAGCAATCATCACACAATTCAAGCAAGCATGCAAAGAGTATATAGGTAGCGGAAATTAAAGCATGCAACTTGCAAGAAGGTAAAGGGAAGGGTTTGGAGGATTCAAACGCAGTTGGAGACACGGATGTTTTTGGCGTGGTTCCGATAGGTGGTGCTATCGTACATCCACGTTGATGGAGACTTCAACCCATGAAGGGTAACGGTTGCGCGAGTCCACGAAGGGCTCCACCCACGAAGGGTCCATGAAGAAGCAACCTTGTCTATCCCACCATGGCCATCGCCCACGAAGGACTTGCCTCACTAGCGGTAGATCTTCACGAAGTAGGCGATCTCCTTGCCCTTACAAACTCCTTGGTTCAACTCTACAATCTTGTCGGAGGCTCCCAAGTGACACCTAGCCAATCTAGGAGACACCACTCTCCAAGAAGTAACGAATGGTGCGTTGATGATGAACTCCTTGCTCTTGTGCTACAAATGATAGTCTCCCCAACATTCAACTCTCTCTCATAGGATTTGGATCTGGTGGATAGAAGATTTGAGTGGAAAGCAACTTGGGGAAGGCTAGAGATCAAGATTCGTATCGTAGGAATTGAATATCTTTGCCTCAACACATGAGTAGGTGGTTCTCTCTCAGAAATAGTAAGTTGGAAGTGTAGGTTTGTTCTGATGGCTCTCTCCATGAATGAAGAGGAGGTGGAGGGGTATATATAGCCTCCACACAAAATCTAACTGTTACACACAATTTACCAAACTCGATGGGACCGATTCAACAGACTCGGTCAGACCGATTCGATAAACCTAGTGACCGTTAGGATTTTGATTGGGGATCGACATGCAACTCGGTAGGACCGATTCGGTTAGGGTTAGGGCATAACATAATCTCGGTAAGACCGATTACACAAACTTCGGTGAGACCGATTTTGGTAATAAGCTTTCAGAGAGTTGGTCGTAAACTCGGTGGGACCGATTTGCTCTTTTCGGTGAGACCGAAATGTTACAAAAGGAAATAGTGAGTTTACATTGCAATCTCGGTGGGACCAATCGCTCACTTACATTAGACCGAAGCGTTATGAAGGGAAGCAGAGAGATTACAATCCCATCTCGGTGAGACCGAGATCCCTATCGGTAGGACCGATTTGCCTAGGGTTTGTGGCAGTGGCTATGACATTTGAACTCGGTGGCGCCGGATAGAAAGAATCGGTGTGACTGATTTTGGCTTTAGGTTTAGGTCATTTGTGGATGCGAGAAAGTAGCTGAGGGTTTTTGGAGCATGTCACCAAGCACATGAAGCAAGAGGCTCATTAAGAAACACCTCATCCCTCCTTGATAGTATTGGCTTTTCCTATAGACTCAATGTGATCTTGGATCACTAAAATATAAAACGAAGAGTCTTGAGCTTTTGAGCTTGAGCCAATCCTTTGTCATTAGTATTTTGAGGGATCCACTTTCATCATCCATGCCATGCCATTCATTGAGCTTTCCTGAAATAATGGTCTTGGAATAGTATTAGCTCAATGAGCTATATGTTGTTATGAATTACCAAAACCACCTAGGGATAGTTGCACTTTCTGGATCCAAGAAACCACTTTTCCACCGCCGCAACCTTCTATACCCGTGAGATCCCATCTTGGGGCCTTTTCCGGCGATCTACCGGAGGGGGATTCGATCACGGAGGGCTTCTACATCAACACCATTACCCTTCCGATGAAGCATGAGTAGTTTACCACAGACCTTCGGGTCCATAGATATTAGCTTGATGGCTTCTTCTCTCTCTTTGATTCTCAATACAAAGTTCTCCTCGATGTTCTTGGAGACCTATTCGATGTAATATTCTTTTGCAGTGTGTTTGCCGAGATCCGATGAATTGTGGATTTATGAACACGATTATCTATGAATATTATTTGGTTCTTCTCTGAATTCTTATATGCATGATTTGATATCTTTGCAAGTCTCTTCGAATTATTGGTTTAGTTTGGCCTACTAGATTGATGTTTATTGCAATAGGAGAAGTGCTTAGCTTTGGGTTCAATCTTGCGGTGTCCTTTCCCAGTGATTGTAGAGGCAGCAAGGCACGTATTGTATTGTTGTCATTGAGGTTAAAAAGATGGGGTTTTCATCATATTGCTTGAGTTAATTCCTCTACATCATGCCATCTTGCTTAATGCGTTACTCCGCTCTTTATGAACTTAATACTCTAGATGCATGCTGGATAGCGGTCGATGTGTAGAGTAATAAATAGTAGATGTAGGCAGGAGTCGGTCTACTTGACAAGGACGTGATGCCTATGTTCATGATCATTGCCTTAGATGTCATCATAATTATGCGCTTTTCTATCAGTTGCCCGGCAGTAATTTGTTCACCCGCCGTAATATATGTTATTTCGAGAGAAGCCACTAGTGAAACCTATGGCCCCCGGGTCTCTTTTCCATTATATTGAATCTAGTTTATATCTTGCTAGTTTCCGATCTACTATTTTGCAATCTTTACTTTCCAATCTATACATTAAAAATACCAAAAATATTTCATTTACTCTTTATCTATCTCTATCAATCTCACTTTTGCGAGTGACCGTGAAGGGATTGATAACCCCTTTATCGCGTTGGTTGCAAGTTCTTGATTGTTTGTGCAGGTATTCAGCGATTTGTGCGTCGTCTCCTACTGGATTGATACCTTGGTTCTCAAAACTGAGGGAAATACTTACGCTACTTTGCTGCATCACCCTTTCCTCTTCAAGGGAAAACCAACACAACCTCAAGAGATAGCAAGGCCAGAGTGTCGGCAAGGCTCGTCATCTTGTTGAAGTAGTTGATGATGCTGAGGTCAAGAAGCTTGGTCTCCCCAAGCTCGATGCCGATGGCGTGAGCACGCGCCTGCTGCTGAGATGCGAAGCTCGTGTGCAGAGCAAACCACACATCCCGAGAGGTGGTCGCGAAGGGGACAAGCGACGAGACATCTTCCGTGAGCGAGGACTGGATCACCGAAAGAATGGCCTGATTCTGGGCCACCCATGCATGGTACGACGGGTGGTACTGTGGTGGACACGGCAGAGTACCATCGACGTACCCCGCGAGGTAGCGACTGCGGATAAGGGGTAGCGCCTGTGTACGCCATGCCAGTAGTTGTTCGGCGTAAGCTTCACCGGTATGAGGTGCGTAAAGTAGAACAACGACGGGGCCGCAACCTGATCCCCAAGGACAGAGGGCATCGGCGGCGGGGTGGGATCCCCATATGCAGGCGGGTAAAACCCCGAAGGCGACACACCAACGGAAACAAGTGAAGAGACCTCCGTCTCCGAAGGTGACGGATAGGCTCCGTAGCCCGTCAGCGGCCTCGCCCCATAGGGCGGCGGAGGAGCCCCGTAGGCAGTGGCGGAGCCAGCTATCTGGCAAGGCCTAGCAGCTGTCACACCTGAATTTGAACCAAATGTACTAGTACACCTACGTGCTGGACCTGGACCTGGTACTACAAGTACGTAGCTGGTGGGTTGATGTAAAACTCCGGCGAAGAGAGCACGAGTACATGCATGATAATAGAATATGGTACTTAAATTTGGATTTTAGTTGTATTTGCAAAATACAAAGTATTTATATATCTAATATTCTAGACAGCTTTTGGTCAGTTGCATTTTACATGATTTTCTCCTTCATAAGCTCCGCCACACCTGAAAATTATTTCTGCATTCGCCACTGCCCGTAGGGAGACGGCGGGTGCGCCCCGTAGGGCGACGGCGGCGCCCCACCATAGGACAATGGCACCGGATGTGCAGAGGGAGGTGCCCCGTAGGGGGCCACTGGATCAGCGCCGATCGGCGCCGGCGCAGCGGGGGCGATGGGCGAAGGCAGCGCAGACTGAGGGGCCACCGCGATCGGGGCCGAGGCTGCAACGGCCGCCCCGGAGTAGGCCTAGGCCAGCGGACCAGGGGCCATGAAGGGCGACTGGAGGGCAGTAGATGGCAGGGCAGCGGCGCCCGAGATCAAAACAGAGACGGTGGCAGCGGAAGACATGAGACCGACCTAATTTGATACCATGTAAAACGTGTTAATTGGAAAAATGCTCGACACCCTAACACGGGTGTGGCTATCTCATATATAAAAAGGTACACCGGGGTGTACAATACAGAATACAGGTCATGTACAGAGACTATGTATTATACAATGTAACAGACCACACCATGTCACTAGGAGAACCAAGAAGAGAAGAACGCAGACAAAGAAGTGCCCAAAATGTGGCCCGTGATGGACGAATTTCGTTGACTTTCTCGGATCATTCCTCGCACGCGTACGTCGTATGTGGTGAGTGTCTATCACACTATTTTTTACACATCATCTACCATAGTCTCTAGTTAGCTCAGGACATCATTCTATTGGCAAAAAGTCATTGTTGGTCACATGGATGGAAAAAGGAAGAATAGTATGGAGATAGACTTTCATGTGGGGGTGGAGCTCGTTCGAGGGGTTGAGTTTTAGGGTAAGGGTTACATGCTAATTTTTTAACCCCCCAAACTTTGGGGGAACTAGATAATGCCCCGCACTTTGCTGCAGGAACCTTCTAAAAGAAATGCATAAAAGTTCGGCCTCTACGCCGCTGAGTAACATTGGCTCGGGACGTCCAACATGGCAGAGCTCGCCCCGTGCGTGCTGGACATCACGTGTTTGCGACTCAGCCAACCGACACACGGGATGAATTTTCCAGAAGTAGAATCCCGGGAGGTGGCGGAGTTCATCGCTTCCGAAGTGAACATTGTCTCCAGCAAGGAGAAGAGGGAAACCTATATCGTCCTTGACCAGGTCAACATATGTGAGAGCGATGATGTGACTATGTCGAGGTTCGCCATGGAATGCACCTCGTACATGAGGAGTACGAGTTCTAAGTGTAGGGCAACGAGGCGATGGAGAAGAAGGTGAAGAAGGAGGACAAGGTTGGCCCCTCATCATGGGTGATCAAGGTCGAGTCGGAGGAAGTCAACACCCATGAGAGAGACAATGCGGCTATGTCTAGGTTCGCCGCGGAACATCCGCACCTCACTGCGGGGTATGAGTCCTGAGCACAGTGCAACAAGGCGGTGAAGGAGGACGAGCCTGGTCCCTCATCAAGGGTGATCAAGGTCATGCCGGACAATGAGGTTCAATCCAACGAGGATGATGATGACATTGATAGGGACAGTGTTAGTGATGAGGAGTAGTTGTCTGTAGTATCTGTTAATTTTAAGTTTGCAAGTTTGTAGTCAAACTATGTTAAGTTTGCATGTTTAAAACTTTGAGTGTTTCGATGTTTGGATCGAAGGACAACTCTCATTCTTTGCTAAGAAGAAATGCATGGCTGCTGTGAGGATGCTTGCACTTGGTACCACTGTCGATGTTGTTGGTGAGACGGTCCGGATAGGGGAGAGCACATGACTAAAGACCACTGTGAAGTTTTCCCGTGTTGTGGTGGAGGTGTTTGGAAAAGAGTATTTGAGAAAACGAAATATGCAGAACACAGAAAAATTGCTGGCTATTGTAGAGACAAGAGGTTTTTGAGGTGTGCTTGGTTCAATTAATTGCATGCATTGGCAATAAAAGAGCTGCCCTAAAGGTTTCCACATGATGTACCAAGGTCACACCTAAGAGGCCACCATCATACTGGAAGCAGCGGCATCACATGACTTGTGGATTCAACATGCTTTCTTTGGAACGCCTGGTTCTCGCAACGACATGAATGTGCTTCAGGATCTCCCGTGTTCAAGAGACTTTGTAATGTTGAATCGTCGTCGTGCAATTACACTGTCAACAACCGCAACTACAATATGGGGTACTACCTTACTGATGGTATCTATCCTCGGTGGTTGGCGATTGTGAAGACCATATCTTATCCCCCAAGGGAACAAACAATGCCAGTTCACATCAATGCAAGAGGCGCCTAGGAAGGATGTGGAGTGGGAAAAGTGCTTAGAGCTTGTTGGAAAATTGTTCGTGGAGCTACAATGATTCGGAAATCAAAGACTTTGTAGAAGCTGGTGACCTATTGTGTCATTGTGCATAATATTATTGCCGAGGACGAGAGTGATGGTGCAGCCCAAACACATGATTTTAACAAGCCTAGAGAACAAGTCGAGATCCCGGAACAACAAGATGCAAATGAGCTTATCAATTTCGTGCAGATGCATCAGAATCTTCGAGATCATCAAACGCACACGGAACTACTCAGTGATCTGGTCGAACATATGTGGACCCACAATTGAAAACCAAAGAGCTAATGTTTGAATTCTACACTTAAAATAAAATTTATGTTCAAACTATGTATTTTGCTATCAATAAATGTTTACTACGTGCGATATTCATGGACGTGCATGGATTTGCATGAATTTGAGGATTTATATTTGAGGTGTGTGGCTGTTCGGCAACCCATATGAGGGGTCGTCCGACACTGTTCATGGGCGTACCTAGGGCCGTATTTGCCAAGTCCAGCCGTAGAAACTCCTATGAGAAAATCAAAGTAAAAAAACCTATAATGCCAGCTATGAACACCAGATTTGTGTCAAATACTCTTTAATTTCAAAACTATGGTTCTTCAAAATATCATGTGCATCCGAATATCTCCGTCTTGTCACCTTTTCTATTATGTGTAATTGCTTCGGAACTGGAGTTTATTTTTTATGTATTGGATACTCGGTTCTTGATTACAAATTTAACATTTAACTTACGGCTTCCAGTTGATGGGTCCAAATGCACCGTAGCACGTGAGACACACGGAGCAGTGGATGGCGTTAGCTTCCAACATATGTGAGACACATGGGTCAGTCGATGTCGTTAACCTCCAACATATAAACAGACGTTTTTTCAGATGAGCACTGCTCTGGTGTCAACGTCGTTGGTAGTTGTCACGAAACTTGCTGAGGCAAGCTTCCCTGTAGATGTAGCCATCAGCCATGGAGGTGCCTCGTCACCTCCTTTCCCTTTTCCCATGTTTAACCTTATCAAGGACAACCATATAGTACATCTATAAACCCCTTGCTTGCTGAGTAAATCTGTTTTGGTCCATTAATGGCCGGCCTAATTATTCATGATATATATGAAAACGTTGTATGGTGTGGGTTAGCATGGTGATATTATTAGTGATGTGGATGGTGAATTGGTACTACTATTATTATTTTTGCCATAGTTGTTGGGCCGTGCATGGTGGTACGTCCCCTGCAGTCCAGCTGTGCCCTCCACCTGAAGCTGCTCAAAGTAAACGTGGTTTTCGTCCGTTTACTGATGTGAATGTGAAGGTTGCTTGTGAGTTCTACTCTGCTGCCAGACTGAATAATGTCTTGGTGGGTTCCATGTGTGCCTGCTCTTACGTTGCCCAAACTAGCATGCATGACTATGTACAAACGTTGTCAACACAGCAATACTGAGAAAGAACACGTGTACACACCTACCGCGTACATTAATTATGTGTTTCTACGGTACATGGGGGCTGTACAGGAACACTAGCACATGATCACCGCCAACTCCATGAATTAATTGAAGATTCCAGGTAAAACCAGTCAAATGGTTATGTGCGTTGCATTGATGCAGATATAGTGGGTTTCAACATTTTTTCCGGAGGTAAGAATAAAAGAACATTCACAACTTGGACTGAATATTACTCCTTCCGTCCCATCACGTAAGACTTTTTTTGACACTATACTTGTGTCAAAAAAATGTAGTGTCAAAAAAGTCTTACATTATAAGGCGAAGAGAGTAGTGTAGAAAAATATCTTATATTATTGGGACGGAGGGAGTACGCAATAGCGTAGATGAGATGTTAACGGGACGCACGTATATGAACTCCAGCAAACCACCCGCTGATGTGAGCATCAAGGAAACGAGCAGAGCCACTAGCCGTGGTTGCTTCCAATAATTCATGCAGCATATGGGTCTCCAACAAACCAGCTCTCACGTAACCTCATGTCATTTCCAATTAGCACACTTGAACGGCAACTAGCTCTTATATATAACCAACTAAAACATGGCCCCTATCATTTATATTCCACCCTTTCCTCCATAAACAAGAAATCGCCATGAAAAAGACGGGCTACTGGAACTGCACCAAACACAGCCCTGTCAGTGACCAGGCCATCCACCTTACTTGCAAACCAAAACTTTCTGCTCCAGCAGCAGCAGCAGTACTGGCCGTGATTAAGAAGACGCACCTCTCCTAGTCATATGTTAATCATAATAAACCGATCCGTGGCATCGCCCGGGAATCGTGATCGTGGCCAGGCAAAACCGAGCTCCGTTCCAACGGCAAGTGGTTGGGATCCGAATCGAGCTCTCGCGATGCTACGCTTCGGCTGTTGGCAGTTCATGTTGTTTCTCCAGAGTGTACTCCTGGCCTCTTTTAAATAATTGTTACTCAACATGTTCTCTCTGATTCCGCTGACAACAAGCGGCCGGCGAATGACGTCGTACCATTTTCCCTTTTGCCGTCTGATATGCAACTTGATGAAAGCATCTTCGACAGAGCCAATTTTTCTCAATGGTGGTTACCGGGGTAATTCCAATAATTGAGGGATTTGTAGGTGGGGTCTTTTCTCAAAACCTAAATAGTTTTTTTTCTCAATAATCTGTTTTTCCCTATTTCTTTTTGAACTTGCATACAAATGGCATATGCATGTCTAATAATTCAAATAGTGATAGTTCAGACACACATAATTGAACACCATTTCAAAATCGACAATTTATGAAATCCAAATTTAAATAAAATTTCAAATTCGAACGTAACAAATCCTCCAAATGATTCAAAGTAAAGATAATGAATGGTCAAAATGATTCCAAGTAAGCATAACATGAAGATCAAACATGCAACATACGGTTTACCTAAACACAGAGATCAAACATAGAGCATAGAAGTTTTTAACATGCTCCCTCTTACGTCTCCTTTTGACATGAGAGATAAGAGTATAAAATAGATATGAGCCGTTGATTGCACTAAGTAGTGGGTTTGATTAACTCTTACTACCTTTTAACCTCATGTGAAAAGAGGGGGTAAGAGGGAGCATGTTAAAGTTGCTCTAGAGCATATGATTCATCTAAACATGAAGATGAAACATGGAGCATCACTCCTCGCTCCCATTGCCATCCACACTACCATGTCCCCTGACACACGCACGCCCTACCATCTTTGATACTATTATTTATGCCTTCATCAGCTCAAGATACTTGAGCTGGGCCGCATCAAGTCCAACATTGCACGTGAATATGATCTTCTATTCTTGCTCCATTTTCTTCGTATGTGCTTCGTCTGCAAGGATTCTCAACTTCTCTTCATCGATTGCTGCATTGTGCTCCTCACATTGTATCTTGCACTCCTCCATTGCCTTGACCTTGAACCACCTCGTTTCCTTCTCGTTTTTTTCTCCCCCGACTTGTTTTTGCTTGCTATGATCTCTTCCACCGCAATCTTGAACACAACTGCGGATCCTCCATTCTTTTGTTTCTCTTCCTTACCTCTCCTCCCTGGTGGCCTCTTTGCATTGATGGTCGGAGTCAAGTTGGGATTAGAATTTGGGAAACATCCACCTCATTACGTATCGTAATTGTTGTGCACTTGTGTAACCAATAAAGATATAGCCTTCTTTTCGGTTGGAATGTTGTTCATGTCTCTTCATTTCTAATTGCTTTGGAGCAAATCCCGACAACGGAACAAGCAAAAAGACTTGCATTTTGGGTCCCCTCTGCTTGTACAATTCGTTTGTTTAGCTTAGTTTTCAAGTTGAACTTTCATTAGCAATTTGGATTTAAACAATTCATAAAAAAAATTAAAAAAACTCATCGGCATGTCTTCTGTCATTATTCCACTAGGTTTGGCACGATCCACTTGATCCACTCAACGTGCCCAACAATTGCAACACTCCTGAATTGTGCTCCATCGATTTGCGAGTGACTTGATCGAGTAGTGAGTGAAAACCGACACAATGCGATGAAAGTGGTCTGCAAGATGCTTTCAGTAGGTATTCGCATTTTAATCGGACCCAACTACCGGATGAATGTTCACACTCTTCTATGCCATGACCGACGTGGTATCCTCGGTCGTGGAGAAGTTGCTCCCCCTTACCCATCTCTTCGATTTGGAAGCGGCAACATCAACTTGATCCTCATCACCCTCAGATGGAGTGGACAAAGAAATGTCTTGTATGCCTACGAACTTGCTCATCATGTTGACATGTGATTTTGCACTACATAATTGCAAATATGAAACTACTGACCGTTGCATATTGCCATTTAAAACTATGATTGCGTTTTGTCAAAATGAAACAAATGAAAGATAAATAAAAACAAAAATATTAATATGTTTCGTACGTTTTCTTGAACAAGTCATTGTTGTTGTACATGTCGAAGTGGTCGCCGACCTCGAAGAAGGTGGGGACGATCGGCAACATATTTGTGAAGGAGGTCACGAGATTGGTGAAGGAGGTCGAAGTGACACAACCATGGCTGTCTTGTTTGTCGCTCGTATCTTCTTGGATGGCGTGATGAGCCGGCGAGCAATGGTGAATCCGTCATCCCCCATGGCATTGATGCGCACGAGGTGGATGCCTGGTAGAGCGCCTAGGCCAGGGCAATGACGGCGACCGTGGGTAGAGGTGGCGGGGCGGTAGACGGTCATCTAAGGCTGTCTGGATTGACGACGGGGCATGTGGAAGTTCAGGCGGGAGAGGGGATGTTGATTCCCGCCAAGTATTGGGAGGGGTCAATTTCCCCGATATTGTGGCGAAGTTGGGTTGTTTGATTGGGAATACCCAATAATTTTGGCGGGTTGGGGCAGTGTTGGAGCAGGTTTTTTGGCCCAACTCCCCCAATATCTGATTTTTATTGGGAAATGGGCTATGTTGGAGATGCCCTAAGTAAGTCATCTATCACCGTCTATTTGTATTCATTCACTTCCATGGAGCAACCGGGTGAAACCCTAGCCGCCACCCCCGTCTCTCCCCACCCCATCCACCTCCTGTCGTCGTAGGAAGCCGTTGAGCAAAGCATGCCTAGCGGATGGCGACCGCAGAATCATCTCCTTGTGCTTCATGAGTCCTCATGGCTAAAGCGTTGTGGTGGCCCTAGACGGCACCCACATTGGTGGAGATCGGACACGGGGGTGGTGGCCACAGGATAGTTTGGCGGTGGCTATATCATAGCGGTTGTGAGGGCAGCGTGGCGTCCGGTCGTGGTACCAAGGATGACGAAATGATTTGTGGTGTAGGCATTTCGTTCCTTGATTCGTGACAATGGTGATAACGACCCATCTTTCTGGTCCCTGTATGGAGCCTCTACGGACTGGCGCATCTTGATTTGCTCATTGCGACTCAACCTTAGGTTGCTGACCGTCTTTACAGGGCGCAAGTTCGATGGTTTTACCCTCCGTATAGAAGGTTCCTGGTAGCATGCTCTAGTGATTAGATTTCTCCCGCTCGGTGCAGAGGTTTGGAGTGCTTGACATGAGGCTTAACTTCTGTTTGATGCGCAGGTTCCGCTCTTGTCGGAGGCAGCCCATGTGACTAGCCAAAATGGGTTTGCGTGGGCGATCTGGACTTTTGGCGGCATGGAATCAGTGGAGATGGTAGGCGTCCCTACGCACTACTTGACAACATGTGTTCCACGGACATGGTTCTATTAGTATGGCCATGTCCGCGTCAAGACTGTGCGTCTGCATAAGTTGTGCAATGATGGATCAACATGGTGGCAACCCAAGGCCGCGTTGGCCACGTGGTGCTCTTTGAGTGCATGAGCTTGAGTTCCATCGCTGAAAATTCTTGGTTCTGATCTTTCGTTGGTTGAATCTGGCAATGTCGACGATCACGCAAGGTTCCCTTGTGGAAGGCATTACGTGAAATTTACTCAAACTAGTCACCGATATGCAAACCCACAATTTGATTGTTGGGTCCAGCAACAACGGCACTCGTGTGTCATTTCTTGGTGACGATCACGCGGCATCGCCTTATGGAAGACATTACATCGGGTTTACTTAGACTACTTTCCCGGGTGAAAAATCCATGATTCGACCTCATGGTTGGGTCCAACAATGAAAGTGGTCTTGCGTATGGTGTTACATGGGGTTCCCATTATTGATGGTTTGTGTTGTTTGATGAAGTTGTTTTGTTGATAATTGTTTTTCTTCTTTTGTAATAATTTGGCCGTGTTTACATCCTCGATACCTTGAGTAGCTTTTGAGATCGTGCTAGCGCAGATGCAGTATACTGATATTTTCTTGATATCAATATATTTCCTTTTAAAAATATCTCTAGACCATAATTGGGGTGTATTGTTGGTACTACTCCCTCCGTTCCTAAATATAAGTCTTTTAAGAGATTTCACTATAGACTACATACAAAACAAAATGAGTGAACATATATACTCTTTTTTTTAAACTCACTTCAAACTTTATTTAGGCTTCCCACGCGGGAATCTCGTCTGATACAGTATGTAAAATGAAATCTCGTGGCACATGCAGCCACACCTTACAAGCATTATTCGCTACTGCTGCCTTAGCAAGCAGATGAGCAGCATTGTTAGCTACCCTCCTTACCCAAGCAATTCTCCAACTCTCCATCGGTGCCAAGAGCTGCCGGACTTCTTCGATGATAGGTCCTACCGGTGAGAGATCTTTTTGTTCGCTCTGGAGCTTGCTGACAATCGATTTGCAGTCCATCTCAATATGTAGTTTTGTGACCTGCAAATCGTAGGCCATGTGGGTAGCTTTTTTACATGCCAAGAGCTCACAAAGCTCCGGATCCCTCCCCAGTGGGAGAGTGTGGCATGCACCACCCAAGTATGCTCCTTCATGGTTACGGAAGATCATCCCAGCTCCACCAATATCTCCGCCCTTGCTAGTGGCACCATCCACATTGAGCTTGATCCAGCCCTCCTCCGGTGGACTCCACTTCTCCCTTACGGCTAATGTATCTTGCTTGCTTTGCCTCCCGTGTATCGCCTGCCATTCTGTCATCAAATTAAACACCCTTTGTGCGATCGGCTCCGGCTCTTCAATTCTTAGACCATCCCGAGCATTATTCCTGGCTAGCCATAGAGCATAAGTGCCCTGCACCATAACGGCCCTTTCATCATCGGAGGCTTCCGCAAACCACGATAGTAGCCACCTAGACAACGCACTCTGGGAATAGATTTGACTCCGGTGGGATCGCCACCGGTACTCCCAACTCCGAATGCATTATCGCCCAAAATTTCTTTGAGTGATAGCAGCCCCAAAATCTATGCAAGTTCGTTTCCTCGCGGCCGCATGCCGTGCAGAACACCCCCGCCTTTATCTTCCTCCTGAGCAGCTCTGCACCAACTGCCAGCCCGTTCCGTATCAATCGCCACATGTGAATTTTCACTTTACCTGGCGCTACCGTGTCCCACAGGCTCAACCAGGACTTATGATCTGCCACCATTGAGGATGATTCCGGCCGTCCTACTTTGGCTCTTTTCTGGCTCATGCGAAGGTGATATGCGGACCGGACCGAGAAGATCCCATTGTTGGTGTAGTTCCAAGCCTGGTAGTCCTGGATCTCCGGGCCGCCTATTGGGATCTGCAAAATCTCTAGGGCTTCATCCGGTGCAAACATATCCATTACCAAGCTCCTGTTCCATGATCGACCATTAGCTTCCAGCAGGTCCCCCACACGTGTGACACCGGCGATATAGCATTGGCCCAGTGGCCTAAGGCTTCCATTCCTTGGCAGCCAATTGTCATGGTGAATCTTAACAAGCGAACCATCACCTATCCGCCAAATCAGCCCATCATTCAGTAGATCTCGACCGTGTAAGATGCTCCGGAATGTGAACGATCCTTCGTCTGGGCATGTAGCGTTTAAGAACGATCCATCCGGGAAGTACCGTGCCTTCAAAACCCTTCCACACAGAGAATCTGGTACCTGAAGAAGACGCCAAGCTTGTCTTGCTAGCATAGCTTGGTTGAAGGCTTCCGGGTCTCTAAACCCCAGCCCCCCCGCTTTCTTACTCATACACATCTTATCCCATACGATCCAGTGCACTTTCCGCTTATCATCTGTTTCTCCCCACCAGAAGTTTGAAGAGATTGAAGACAGATTCCCGCACATTTTCTTTGTGAGTTGGAAACAGCTCATGGTAAAAGTTGGTGTTGACTGAAGGCCGGATTTGACAAGTACCTCTCTCGCCATCTTCGACAAGCCTTGACCTTTCCATCCAGAAACTTTGCTCTTCGCGTTATCCTTGACATATTTGAAAGTACCGTCCTTTGATTTCCCTACCACCGTGGGTAGCCCCAAGTACCGTTCACTCAGTGCCTCCTCCTCAGTTTGCAAGACATGTTTGAGCTCCTCCTTATCGCCATCCAGCGTGCCTTTGCCAAAGAACACCGCTGACTTATGGAGATTTACCTTTTGCCCTGAGGCCTCTTCATAATCAACTAAGATCTGTCGCAGGGCCTCAAAGTTATCTCTAGATCCCTCCACAAACACCACACTATCGTCGGCGAAGAGTAAGTGAGTAATCGTTGGTCCCCCTCTTCCAAACGAGACCCCTTTTGATATTCCTCTCCCTTTGTGCATTTTCCAATAAAGCAGAGAAACCTTCGACGCAAAACAGGAACAGGTACGGGGATAGAGGATCACCTTGTCGGAGCCCTCTGGTGGGGCAAAACCTACCCGAGAGGCCCCCATTTAACTTAACTGAAAAAGCTGCTGATTTCACACATCTCATAACCATTTCTGTCCAGTGATCAGAAAAGCCAAATTTCAGCATCATTTTCTCTAAAAAATCCCACTCCACTCGGTCGTATGCTTTCATCATATCCAATTTAACCGCACACATAGGTTTCCTCCGCTTCCTTTTCCTGATAGCATGTACACACTCATATGCCACACGAACATTGTCTGTAATCAGTCTGCCAGGAACGAAGGCGCTCTGCTCTTCTGATATCAAGATCGGTAGGACCACCTTTAGGCGATTGGCCAGTGCCTTCGCCGCAATCTTGTAGAGGACGTTGCACAGACTAATGGGTCTGAACTGAGATAGAAGTTGCGGTGCCTTCACTTTCGGGATCAGCACCAGGATCGTATCGTTGAACCCATCCGGAGTAGCCGTGCCCGCAAGGAACTCCCGGATCGCCGCGCACACATCCTCTTTCACCAGCGCCCAGTGGCGTTGGTAGAACATGGCCGGGAGGCCGTCCGGCCCCGTAGCTTTAGTTGGTCCCATTTGAAAGAGTGCTTGTTCGATCTCTTCGTCGGTGAAAGGGCCCCCCAGCTTAGCATTCATCTCAGGAGTGACGGCTCCCTGAATATGCTGCAGAATCCGATTCCCATTCGCAGCACCTTCCGAGGCAAACAGATTCGCATAGAATTGCGCCGCCATGCTTCTCATCCCTTCATCATCTGAGCACAAAGTCCCATCATCCCTTCTGAGAGACTTGACTGTATTTTTCCTCTTGCGGTGTGACGCACGATTTTGAAAGTATCTTGTATTTTGGTCTCCCTCCGAGAGCCAATCGACTCTCGACCTCTGCTTGTAATATACCTCTTCCCTTTCATAAAGCTCATGGAGCTGATCTTCAATGTCCTTAATCTCCTGCCTATACCCAGTCCGGGTTGCTCTCTCCTTTGCATCGACGAGCTGGCTCTTTAGGTGAGCTATTTGCTTTCTAATGGACCCAAAAACGCTTCGACTCCACCTTTGCATGGCCCTCGTCGCATTCTTCAGAATATTGAAAGTTGCATCTAGCCGGCCCTCCTTCTGATTGGTTGCATGAGCATCTCCCCATGCATCCGCTACCATGGCTTCGTACCCCTCATGCCGCGCCCACGCTGCTTCATAGCTGAATGGCCTCTGTCCATGTGTTGTGGGCTGTCCCACCAAGGTACATGCCTTAATAACCAGCGCTTGATGATCTGATTCCTCCGTCATTACGTGTTGCACCTCCGTTGCAGGAAATAGTTGGGCGAAATCAGCATTGCACGTTGCTCGGTCTAACCGCACCTGAATATTGTCCTGGTGCTCCCTTTTGTTATCCCATGTAAACGGGTATCCGGAGAACCCTAGATCTGCCAGCCCGCAGTCGGTCAGACAGTCGTTAAAAAGCTCCATTTGTCTCCGCGACCGAGGGTTGCCCCCCTGCTGTTCGTCCTGCCGAAGTGCTTCGTTGAAATCACCAGCACACAACCACGGAAGATTGTCTTGAGCCCGAAGGTATCGCAGAATCTCCCAAGTTTTTGTTTTCTTTTCGACGCATGGCTCCCCATAGATTCCAGTGAACCTAAAGGAAGCGCCGCCCGACACGATCGCTGCATCAATGTAAAACTGACACCACGGTCGCACAGTCACTTCCACATGGTCTCTCCACCACAGCGCTAGGCCTCCACTCTTCCCTTTACAGTCCACTGCCACCCCCTTACTGAACCCTAAACTCCATTTTAGTCTATCCATAGCTCCCGATCTCTTCTTTGTTTCAGAAAAAAAGACCACCGCTGGGTTGTACGACCTAACCAGGTCCCGAAGTTCGCCTACTGCCGAGTCCAACCCCAATCCTCGGCAGTTCCAGGCCAGGATGATCATCGCTCCCGGCGGCCCCGCTCCCCGGCAGGGTCCGCCGATGCTTCTGCGTGCTCCTCAATACGCTCAAACACTGATGAAGTTTTTTGTCTAGTGTCTCTGATGAAGGATTCTGCACCATCTTGCTTGTCCCCTTCCCCTTTGGGCACCCACATCTGCTTCGGCCTCCTCTTCCTTGAATTTGGGGTGTTGTGGGGGCTAGCATCCTTCCTTCTCCTCTCCTCCGGTTCTTTTCTGTACTTTCTGACATAGTGCCCTCTCCTCCTCTCTGTGGGATAGTGTGGCTGGTATCCACAGGCGTCAGCTCCGCCTCTGCTGGAAGAACCCCTCTCCCATTGGCTTCTCCAGCCGGACTGTTCACGTTCGATCCATCTTTGCCTTTGCTGCTCCTTGAGTTGCTCCCTCAAATCTCTCTCTTTCTTCTTTTCTAGCTCATGCCTGAGGTCGCGTTCATCTGGCCATTCTCTTCCCGCCCTATCTTTCTTTGGCGATTCAACAACCCTTCTCTCGACACGGTTCTGCCCGCCAGTGCGTGCATTCGTCGGACGATCGAAATCTGCATTCAGATTACGCTTAACAGGGGCATCCCGTCCTTGAGCATGGCTGTCCTGCTCTCTATTGTTGCCGTCCGATTGCGAGCTCATGAAGCTGCCACTCATATTGAGGTTGCTCTTTCCCCCCTTGGCCTCAGACTTGGAGCCAGTGCTCCTACCTGGTGAGGCTCTCAGCCACCCCCCCCCCCATTGCTCTGCCTTGTTGACAGGGGGTTCACATCGTCCATGCGCATGCACCAATCTTCCACACTCAAAGCAGAAGTGCGGAATTTTTTCATAGTGAAAGTCAAACCAGGTGCCAACCTTATCATCCTGCGAGGTTTTGAGGACAAAACCACGTACCAAAGTCTCAAACAGCGAGATCCTCGCCCTCACTCGCAGCTGCTCTCCACTAGCCATGCCATCCTTGTCAACATCCACCTTCACAACTTCGCCAAGCCAGTTGCCCAAAGTTTTGCCAAACTTCTCCGTCCTTTTACCTAGTGGGAGATCCGAGACTCTAACCCACACATCTGTCTTGTCAAAAACCATCTCCGATGGCCTGACGTTGCTCTCATATTCCTTTAATGCCAACACATTGAAATCATATTGCCATGGTCCGCTGTTCATCGCATGCTTCCAATCCCCCTCACTACCAAAGTGGACAACGAAGACGTTGTCGCCCATGATTCGGAACCGTGCTTCGTGGTGGAGTCCCCAAGCCCTATGCATCGTTTTCTCTAGCACCGTCCTGTTCAGGGGTCGCGGGGAGAAGGCTTTCCCCACCGCAGACCACTTTAAGTTCTTGGGCAAGATCTGATCTGGTTCCTCGTAGACGAAACCCTCCGCCTCCTTGTCTAGCAGAACCATACCCCCCAGTCTCGCTGATAGGCTTGCGGCCGGATCCGGCGTCTTGCAAGTGATCGGGGATTCAGAGTGAACATATATACTCTAAAAGACTACTATATAGTACATCTGAATGTAGTCTCTGAAGTGAAATCTCTAAAAAAAGACTTATATTTAGGAACGGAGGAAGTATGAAACTTAGCACCTACGCCGCCTACCTATATATGGCTGGTGAGTGGTATTAAAAATTTGAGGCCACAAATCATGTTCACGTGTAAATAACAAACAAACTATTGTCAACTCGTTGGCCGGAGCCTGTACCGGAACATGTCCAGAGCAGCAGCAATTTCGGCCGGGAGCCGGGATGGCTGGAGTAATCCGGGGCAGGAAGCCAGGGTGGCACCGACAAGGGATCACGTAGGAATGAGCTTTGCATTTGCTGATGGCGGTAGTGTACACCACCATCCTGTCGTGCCGAGATGGATCACGGTGGTATCAGCTCCAGCGAGGAAGGCGTGATTTATGTACTCTATATCCAACCGCGCAGATCACGTGGCTCCAACTCCAAGTTCGGAAGAAAACAAGGAGACGTCTCCCCCTTTTTTTTCCTTCTGGCATCTTGTGCCTCATTAAGATCTCTCTCTCCACTCTTTCCTCGCTGTCTTTTTATATTAGTAGGACTATATATATGTAGGAGTATATGACAACCAATGCACCTGCAACACTCTAGGGAAAACAATTTTAAGGGGTCTGGTGGATTCTAGATGAATGAGGCGAGTGAATTCACCCCGTGCACCCATAATACTCCCTCCGTCCGAAAATACTTGTCATCAAAATGGATAAAAATGGATGTATCTAGAACTAAAATACGTCTAGATACATCTCCTTCTATCCATTTTGATGACAACTATTTCCGGATGGAGGGAGTATCTTATACTCCCTCCGTTCACAAATATGATATGTTTTGGATATTTCAATATGAACTACGTACGGACTGAAATTAGAGAACAAACACATTAAATGTGTCTACATACATCAGATTCACAAAAAGTTGAGAGATCTTATATTGCTGAACGGAGGTAGTAGTATTTGTTTTTTGGTCTAATAATATAAGATAGACAATCCTGAGGAAAAGTGAAGATCTTCTACAGTGTCGGCCTACAATAGTGCCAGGCCGTGATATAACGTCTCCATCGGACGAACCTTGCGTGAGGCCCCAGTATAAGCAAAAAAATAGACCAATTCTGAATTAAAGAACAAATCAGCTGGACCACAGCAACAAGTTCTGTGAACAAGTTTAATGATCATGACGATTCATAGGAAATACTTTTAAAATGATTACATGGCCACACTAATTCATGATGCATCATCCAGATCCATCTTGTTTCTTTTTTATAATAATGGGCTATCTAGTTCACACAGGACTCTGCAACAAAATGATGACAAAATACCAATGGTGCACACGGACAAAGATCTACTCCCTCCGTTCCTAAATGCAAGTCTTTTTAGAGATTCCACTACAAACTACATACGAATGTATATAGCCATATTTTAGAGTGTGGATTCATTCCTAAATGCAAGTATTTTTAGAGATTCCACTACAAACTACATACGAATGTATATAGACATATTTTAGAGTGTGGATTCATTCATTTTGCTCCGTATGTACACTAGTGGAAAAACAGGCTTTCCGTCCAGCCCATAAGTCATGGGTTTGTAGGAACCATGACCAATGGGACCTTTAGTCATGATTACGAGGTGAACGCGACCAAAGGCTCGGGCCTGGCGCTCGGTGGCAGTGGTGCGCGTGAGGGCTTTAGTCGCGGTTGGCGAGCCAACCGCGACTAAAGGTTTCGGCATTTTTAGTCACGATTTGCTGTGCCAACCGCGACTAAAGCCCTCCCTATATATACCCATCCAGCAGCCAACACTTAGCCATTTGGAGCCATTCTCTTCACAAGTGGGTGTAGGTTTGCTTTTGGTTCCTCTTATGCACATAAGGTGTTTGATGAAATGCCCCAAGAGCATGAAACAAACATGACATGAAGTGTTGGAGCCACACTCTTGATCGCGGTTAGCAACTTGATGAACCTTTGATGTGTCAATATGCATGTGTGTAGTTCATAACAAATGCATGATGGTTAATTATATATTTTATATTATAATAATGCAGATGAATCGGCAATGGATGTCTGATAACCGACTCTCCATGAGTTCACTACGGGTTTGAAAGATTTCCTCGTAGTGGCTAATGCGAACAAGCGGGGGTTTTGTTATCGTCCATGTGTTATCTGTAAGAATGAGAAGGGTTACTCTTCCTCAAGAGTTGTTCACATGCATCTGCTTGAAGGGTTTCATGCCAAGCTATAATTGTTGGACCAAGCATGGAGAAAGAGGGGTTATAATGGAAGAAGATGAAGAAGGGATGATTTCATCGATGAAAGCTATCTTGCTCATTTCGGTGATACTTTCATGGAGGATCTTTGAAGGTGAAGGGAAGGTGAAGAAGAGGCACGTGATGATCCGTTGATGATCTTGGTCGGACCATTCTCGATGCACGGAGACGCCGCTAAACCGAAAAGGAGAGGAGAATTTGGATCGCATGTTAGAGGATCACGTAAAGGCGCTGTACCCGGATGCGATGATGGTCGAAAAAATTTGGGCTGCACAATCGGATTTTTGAAATGGAAGGCGAGGCGGTGTAGGTGACTCGGCATTTGAAAACTTCTGAAAATGTTGAAGAATATGTTTCCAAAGGATAACGAGTTGCCCTTGAAGACGTCTGAAGCAAAGAAGGTTGTCCGCCTCTAGGTTTAGAGGTTACAAGATACATGCATGCATCAACGATCGCATCCTCTACCGCGTGAATACGAGAATTTGAATGAATGCCGGTATGCACTTTGCATTGCGTTATAAGATCGAGGCGATGACCACGGTGAGCGATGTTGAGGGCCGAAACCCGGAAGAGGGTTCCCGCCAAGGTGATGTGGTATGCTCCTATAATACCACGGTTGAAACGTCTGTTCATGAACAAAGAGCATGCCAAGTTGTTGCGATGGCACAAAGAGGAACGTAAGTCGGACGGGAGTTGAGACACACCGCAGATGGAACGCAATGGAGAAAGATCGACGGATGGTTCAGAGATTTTGCGGTGACGCAAGGAACATAAGATTTGCTCTAAGCACGGATGGCATGAATCCTTTTGGCGAAAGCGAGCTCCAGCCATAGCACTGCCCGTGACTCTATGCATCTACAACCTTCCTCCTTGGTTGTGCATGAAGCGGAAGTTCATTATGATGCCGGTGCTCATCCAAGGTCCGAAGCAACCCGCAAGCGACATCGATGTGTACCTAAGGCCATTAGTTGATGAACTTTTACGGCTGTGGGTGGTGTCCGTGTGTGGGATGAGCACAAACAAGAGGAATTTGACCTCGGCGTTGCTTTTCGTAACCATCAACGATTGGCCTGCTCTTAGTAACCTTTCGGGACTGTCAAATAAGGGATACAATGCATGCACGCACTGCTTACATGAGACTGAAAGTGCACGCATTTGCCAGCTACGCTCTGACCAAAGAAGAGAAGGTCATCTTTTTTGAATGCCTGAGCAGTATGAAGGTCCCGTCTGGATTCTCGTCCAATATAAAGGGAATAATAAACATGGCGGAGAAAAAGTTCCAAAACTCAAGTCTCACGATCGCCACGTGATTATGACGCAATTGCTTCCGATTGCTTTGAGGGGCTCTCGCGGAAAATGTTCGATTAGCCATTGTGAAGCTATGTGCATTCCTCAATGCAATCTCTCGAAGGTAATCAATCCGGAAGTTCTACCACAGTTCTGAGCGATGTGATCCAATGTCTTGTCGGTTTGAGTTGGTGTTCCGCCATCCTTCTTCAATATTATGACGCACCTCCTGGTTCACCTAGTCGAAGAGATTTCCGTTCTCGGTCTGTATTTCTACACAATATGTTCCCCTCGAGAGGTTCATGGGAGTATTAAAGAAATATGTTCAGTAACCGTGCTAGGCGGAAGGAAGCATCGCCAAGGGCTATGGAAATGAGGAGGTAATTGAGTTTTGTGTTGACTTTGTTCGACCTTAAGCCGATTGGTCTTCCTCGATCATGCACGAGGGGAGACTAAGTGGAAAAGGCACGATCGGAAGGAAATCAACGATATGTATGGACGGCCATTCTCTCGATCAAGCACACCACCTTTGTCTTGACCAATTCCAACTTAGTGGCTCCGTACTTTGAGAAACACAAGAATATTTTACGCTTCGGACAACCCGGGAAGCCTGAATCTGGATTAGGAAGGCCCACATGGAGACTTTCGGCAGTTGGTTGAGAAAACATTTAATGAATGACAATGATGTTGTAGATCATTTGTACATGTTGGCCAAGACACCATCTTCGACTATAACGACTTTCCAAGGGTACGAGATAAATGGGAATACATTTTACACGATCGCCCAAGATAAAAGAGCACCAACCAAAGCAGTGGTGTCCGCTTTGATGCAAAGAACCGAGAATGGGCAAAAGGTCACATATTATGGTTACATAGAGGAGATATGGGAACTTGACTATGGACCCTCCTTTAAGGTCCCTTTGTTCGGTGCAAATGGTTCAAGCTAACAGGAGGTGGGGTAAAGGTGGACCAGCAATACGGAATGACAATGGTGGATTTCAACAATCTTGGTTACCTTGACGAACCATTCGTCCTAGCGAAAGATGTCGCTCGGGTTTTTATGTGAAGGACATGAGTAGCAAACCGAGGAAGCGGAAAGATAAGAAAACGATCGATTACATCATGCGATGATTCAAAGCGCCACATTGTTCTTTCAGGAAAAGAAACATCGTGGGAGTGGAGGACAAGACAGACATGTCGAAGATTATAATATGTTTGCTGAAATTCCGCCCTTCAAAGTGAACACCGACCCAAGCATTAAGTTAAATGATGAGGATGCTCCATGGATACACGCACAATCGTAAGCAAGCGAGGACACAAGGGAAGAATTGATGTGTAATAATTTATTGTACCAAACTTTGTATTTGGTCGATGAACTGAATGATGTATCAAACCTTTTGTCAAACCTTCAAGGATTAGTTTTATTTTTCTGATTTTTTGATATATAATTGTATTTTTAAGATTTTAAAATGAATTAGTTTTATTTTTCGATTTTAAAAGGAAAAAGGAAGAAGAAGAAAGAAGGAAAAGGAAAAAAAGAAGAAAAAACAGAAGAAAAAAGGAAAAACAGAAGAAAAAAACAAGCAGAAGAAAAAAGGAAAAACAGAAGAAAAAAACAAGCAGAAGAAAAACATAAGAAAAAAACAAGCAGAAGAAAAGCAGAAGAAAAAAGGAAAAGGAAGAAAGGAAGAAAAAAAGAAGAAAAACAAGAAAAAGGAAGAAACAACAGAAGAAAAAAAAGAAGAAAAAGGAAGAAAAAAAGAAGAAAAACAAGAATTTAAAATGAATTAGTTTTATTTTCTGATTTTTTGATATATAATTGTATTTTAAGATTTTAATAACATAAATAAATAAGTAATTAGAAACTTTAATAGCAAAAATAATTATCATAAAGTAAAATAAATAAGTAATTAGAAACAAAATAAAATAAAATAAATAAGTTTTTTGTTGTAAGTAGAAACAAAACAAAATAAATAAAGCAAAAATGAAAACAATACAAATTAAACAGAAAACAATACAAATTAAAAAGAAAACAATACAAATTAAACAGAAAACAGGCCTTTAGTCGCGGTTGGCGACGAGAACCGCGACTAAAGGGTACAAGCCGCGACTAAAGGTGGAGGCGCGGGAACGCAAAAAACACTTTAGTCGCGGCTGGGCAGGCAACCCGCGACTAAAGGGTACCTTTAATCGCGCTCTCGCCGCCAACCGCGACTAAAGTGGGGGCTATAAATACTCGTCTTCTCCGATTCCCTTTGTTAAATCGCCTCGCCCTCGGCCTTGCGCTGCCAGCGACGCCGATCGACGCTGACGCCGACGCCTTGAAGCCTGCCCTGACGCTGAAAGCGCCTGACGCAAAGCCTGCCGCCTGCCCCGTTCGATGGCGCGCCGCCCGCTGCTGCCCTGCCCTTGCCCGCCGCCGTGCCCTGCGCCCTTGCCCGCCGCCCGCCGCCCTGCCGCCCGCCGCCCGTGCCTGCGCCCCCCCGCCGCCGCACGCCACGGGCCGCCTGCTTGCCCACGCCTGCCTGCCGTCCTCAAGCGTGGCATCCAGAAAAGAAGAAGAAAGAAGAAGAAAAGGAAGAAGAAGAAGAAAGAAAAGGAAAAGGAAGAAGAAGAAAGAAGAAGAAAGAAGAAGAAAGTAAAAAGGAAGAAGAAGAAAGAAAAGAAAAGGAAAAGGAAGAAGAAGAAAAGGAAAAAAAAAAAAATTTTTTTTTTTTTCTTTTTTTTTGTTCTTTTTAATTTTAACTAGTTAATTAGGTTAACAAAAACGGTAAATAACTTAAAACCCTAAACCCCAAAAACAAAAAACAACAGAAAACCGGCCAAAGAAAAACAAAAAGGAAAAAGGAAGAAGAAGAAAGAAGAAGAAAGAAGAAGAAAGAAGAAGAAAGAAAAAGAAAAAGGAAAAAGGAAGAAGAAGAAAAAGGAAAAAGGAAAAAGGAATTTTTTTTCTTTTTTTTTCTTTTTTTTGTTCTTTTTAATTTTAACTAGTTAATTAGTTTAACAAAAGCGGTAAATAACTTAAAACCCTAAACCCCAAAACAAAAAACAACGAAAACCGCCAAAGAAAAACAAAAGGAAAAAGGAAGAAGAAGAAAGAAGAAGAAAGAAGAAGAAAGGAAAAGGAAGAAGAAGAAAGAAAAGAAAAGGAAAAGGAAGAAGAAGAAAAGGAAAAGGAAAAAGAATTTTTTTTTTTTTTTTTTTTTTGTTCTTTTAATTTTAACTAGTTAATTAGTTTAACAAAAGCGGTAAATAACTTAAAACCCTAAACCCCAAAAACAAAAACAATGAAAACCGGCCTCCTCTCCGTGACGCTGTAAATCGCCGCCTGCCCGTCTCGCGCTCATCGCGACACCCTCTCCCACCCCTTCTCGCCTCCTTTTGCCACCGCCCTTCGCCACCGCCACCGCCGCCCGCCCCTTCTTCACTTAATTAATTTGTTTTTACTACATGTTTTCAGGATGACATAATGGCGACGATAGAGTGACCCGATTATGGACAACTATGATCCGGACGGTGAAGCACATATGTTCGGCATCATAAACGGCGATATTCAATATGTGCCGACCGGAGAAGAAGAAGATGATATCTCTTCTTATCTCGAACCTCGACGGTGAAGATGAAGGCGCCGTCAAGAAGATGATGTCAAGAAACGTCGATAAACGCACGATCTTCAAATGGAAGTAGCAACCACCTCCGCGCCGAGGTATATATATACATTGAGCCTCTGGTGATACAAACTAACCGATTTGAATAAATATGTGTGTACTAACGCAGCGCGACTCTCTTTCTTATTTTAGCCCTCGGCGGATCGTCGAAACAATCGAGTACGTCGTCAAAGCGTGGCGCAACAAAGACGATGAAACCGGAGAAACATGCACCATCCGGGTTGTCGATCGTGAAACCGGCAGTCAGCCGGAGCCCGCAAGAACGCCACCAAGTTTGTCACCAATGCGGAGCCATTGTTAGAGACAACGTCTCGATCACCGCCCAGAGTGGAATGAGCCAAAGAAGGCACGAATTGATGGTGTCACTTTTGTCGATAAGAGAACAAAAAAGATTGCTTGACGAAGCTTATGGAACATTTCGTTCTACCTCCGAATACAACAAATTCGATGAGGAGGGTAACAAGATTGAGGAAAACAAGGAGAGGAGGAGGCTAGTCAAACAGTTCGCTCTTCATAAGATGGCCGACGATTCCGAAATTCAAGCAAAATCTAGCCCGTGACTTTGTCAAGCGAACAAGACTCCGGAGTTCAAAGGACAATATGAGAAACCGAAAGATGATTGGCCGAATTTGTGAAGCAAAAGAAATCGGAGCAGTTCATTCAAATATCGAAACAAAATAAGGAAAATCGGCTAAGAAGGAGTACAATCATGTTATGGGGCCAGGAGGGTATCGCATTTGGGTGCCTAGGTTCGAGAAGATGGAGAACGAGTGAGGGCGCGAGAATCCGTCCAGTGCACGGAGGATGGGACCCAAGGGCCAAAAGCTGGTGAAATACGGGCATGGGGAACGCTGAACCGGAGGAGGGGAGTGTGTTTACGAGGCAAATTAATTAAACCCACCCAAGCCCTTATTGACGCAATGAAGGATGCTCAAGAGGGAAGATCAAGTTCAACAGAGAGAACGACGCAGCGACAAAAGCCCTCGAATCTCGAACACGGAGGACGTGACGAGGCATGGGGCACATTCCGTGGAAAATAGGGTTCCCCGAGCGATGACCCGTCTGATTCTGAAGCCGTAAGAGAAAGATGGATCGGGAAGCGATGTTGTGGCGCGGTTGGCATCGAAATGGAAGTGATGAAGAAAACCATGAGTGTACTAGTAGCGAAAAAGATTCAGCTCGGGTGCAAGATGAAGATCATCCGGCGGATCTCGAAGCCAAAGCAGCGTAGAAGCGGCGTGGCTTCCACGGAGGCCCCACCGCTGGTGCGGATGCACCGACGATCGAAATTCTGCACCGGAGCCTCGGTGGTCGAAATTATCGCACCGAGCCTCCTCGCTACCCGTGGGCGATATAAAGGAGATGAAAGAATGTCATCTCAGATATCCTATCGGGAACATGTCCGTGAAGGTAGCCATCGGCAGTGCTTTACCATGTTTATTCGAGCACTCCACCACAACAACCCCATTAAAGATGGCTATGCTCGTGTCACGGTGGAGGACATAGTCCAAGGGTTTGAGGGCACGGAGATTGAAATTGCTACACCGAAGGGAGAAAAGACTTGAGATGTCAAGCGCCATTACATTCTATGGCAAAAGAAGTTTATCAAGTTTCCAGCGAGGCGCCAAGGACAACAAGTCCACCCCTACGGTGGTGGTGGTGGCGGTGGCGGCGGTGGTGGTGGTGGTGGTGGTGGCGGTTCACCTACACCTCCGTCAGATCACCGACGCCGCCCCGATCCACAACGTCCGGTGGTGATCATCCGCCGCCCGATCCTCGTCCGCGGGTGATCGACGCCGCCCCGATCCTCGTCCGGCGGGTGATCGACGCCGCCCCAATCCACCTATGGCAAAAGCGAGGTATAGTCTGGATTATTAACCAGACCCTTATGTACCTAAGACCACAAAGGTACCGGAGCCATCATCAAGCCTCTCCCACAAGGCCTTGGGAACGTAGTGCCGAGGAAGTCGGCGCGCGCTGGCTGCTGATTTGGAGAAATGGAAGGCGGACTGCAAGAAGAAAAGAGAGCCCGAGCCCAAGCCAAGATTTTCGATGAGCAAAAGAAGTGGGCTAAGTCATTTTGAGCACACCGTCCCAAGCATGAAGAATCGCCACCGACTATGCACGTGAACTTCGCAGCAGGCATTCATGTTCAAGGAGAACAAAGAGCGGAGAAGGCCGAAGTATAAAAGCGGAAACAAGTTGCCCACTCGGGAACAAAGTAAACAATCGATTGCCCGCTTATAGTGGAAGCCTTCGTCCGGATGCCCCGAGATCATACAAGCTGCAAAGACAGGAGGATTAGAACGAGTGCGAGAACAAGCGCCAATTTAGGTATTACTCTTCGTGAACTATTAGATCTTGATGAGTTGCCGGTGAAGGAGGTAGTAATTACATATGTCAAGAATGGGCCTCTCGTCGAGCTGCTTGAGAAAAGGATCTACCGACCAAATGAAACGTCGCTGAATTGGTACAAGGGTTACATAAAAATAAAAACGCCAAAGAATATATTTATGCGGAAGTTAGACATGAGCATCACTTCAAACATTACTATGTACAAGTTGAATCGAGTGAATTGTTCCACTTTTCAATCTGCTTGAGCTCGACAAATCTATCATCGGTTGCTACGCTCGTAAGTGATTTATTAATTTCTACCCCATCTCGTTCATATTGCTCGCACTATATATATGTCCTAACTATATTGTTGTGTCCTCTATTATACATGCGTAATGAAGATTAAGGAATGCGAGTAAGGAACATCCATGATGTTGGGTTCATTGACCCACACATCGTTAATGATATTGTGTTGAAGCATTACCCCGCCGACGTGGAGGCGCACTGTGGCGATTTCTTACAAAGCAGAACTCAAAAGTGATATTCTATTTCTTTACCATTTTGGGTGAGTGTTTCATCTTGAGCACATTCTCTTTTGTTTACTCCATGCATGGTATGTGGCGGCTAATCGATGAGTTATGCATGACGTCTTGTGCATGTATCGTGTCCGCAGTTCCACCGGATTCGCTAGTAATTAAAGTTAACACCTCGTAATGTCTCGCCCACGACTCTCGGATAAGGATCCAAAGCTTTGGGCCGACATCGAAAAATCTGCGAAGTAATTATTTTCATTCATTTGCGCCTATATCGATCGGCCTATTTCGCTCATTTCCTAATATCAAGTAACTAATAACTCTCTTGTTCATTTAATTTTCTTTGCCTCGTAGGGTTTGGAGACGGTTCGTAGATACAAAGGTCGGTGAATTCAAAAAGAGCTAGAATTCAAAAGGGTAAAGACTAAGATCGGGATATTCACCACCGTTGACCAATCTATGTGCATACTACATCAGGAGATGATCCGAGATACACCTCGAGCGGGTTGATCCGAGTGATACCAATGCTCGAGGAATAACCTCCGGTGGACGCTTAGTCCGTAAGCTCGCCACCACTTCAAGAGGAACTATTTGGATGGTTCTGCAGGAAGTCCTCCATCCTAAAGGAGAACACTATCACGAGGACGAAGAACTTTATATGGATTAAATCATGTATGGAAACTTGTTCAAAATTGTATATGGTCATCCGATGATATTGAATATATATTGTATATTCCTCTTGAATTCTTTTTGTTCTAATTTCAAATTTATTTGAAATTGTACATTCATATGCATGTATGTAGTACCGTAGAATATATGAAACTCCTTCAAAATTAAAATAAAGCACAAAAGAAATAAAACAATACAAATTAAGCAGAAAAACAGGTTTAGGGGGGGGCTAAAACCCTAAACTCATGGGTCGCTTTTAGTCGCGGTTGGCGGAAGAACCGCGACTAAAGGTCCTCCGCCTCGACGGCCACTTTGGCGCCCACGTGGGACGGGCCTTTAGTCGCGGTTCTTAAGCAGCCGCGACTAAAGGTGGTGGGCTTTAGTCGCGCTTTGCTGGTCGCGGTTGCGCAGCCGCGACTAATGGCAGTTGCGAACCGCGACCAAAGGCCTTTTTTCCACCAGTGGTAGTCCATAGTGTATAATCTCTAAAAAGACTTATATTTAGGAACGGAGGGAGTATCTCGCTAAAAGTAGGTTATAACTTACTGGATGCAATACAAAGTAACACAAAACACCAGACTGTTCCTATGAAAGCGGAGGAGACTGGAGCACTACTAATCTGCACTTATCTCTGCAGGTTCACAGATAGTTGGTACTGAATTGTTCTGAAACTAGGATTCAAAAGCACATTAAACATATATAAATCACATATGGATGTTATACTCGCCTGCAGGAGGAACTCGACTATCAAATAAAAGATGATACACGAAGGCGACGTGCCAGCGGTAGTTAAAACACCACTTGTGAACTGACCCACAAGTCAAAATGGAGCAAGTTGTGTCTTGGGAGTAAGGATTAAGAACCCATGTGACAGGCATGCCTTAACGGCCGTCTCTTGCCTTATATTTCTATCATATTTGTAACTCCACTGGTGTATGCCTTGTAAACCATATGTAATCAAGCAGCAGCAACCTTCCTTCCATCTTCTATGAAATATACGGCGGATTCAGGAACCTGAAAGACAGAAAAGCAAGGAGTAACCAACGTGAATAAGTAACCAATGTGAACAAAAAGAGTCTTGCTAACTTTAATCAGATTATGGTGATCGGCCAATAACTGGTGAAGAACTATATTAGTTGTTCTGTCAGTGTTCAACCGCAAAAACATAACATCAGATTGTGCCACCTATTAGTCCAAGGTAGAACGAATCCTGGTTGAGATCCAGAATAGCCACAGTATTATGAAACATATTTCATCAAAATGGAACCTATATCAGCAATTGATGAAGGATTGATGAGGTTGTTTGTTAAGTACAGAAGGTAAACCATAGGAGATTGATTCCACAATTTTACTACATAACCTTCTAAGCAAATATCAAATGCTCAAAACACCATTGAGCTAACCCCATTATCTATTATCCATGAAAGCACCAACTGAAAGCCAGATCTCCACAAAGCTACGGTTGCTCTCCATTCCTATATATATACACGAAGCAGGAAGTAATAACTAATAAGTATTCCTTGACTTCCATAGTTTCACTTTCTTGGTCTGGAAGGAGATTACTGATTTGGATTTCCTTAAATCATTACCGCAAAGATAACATCAGTCTTCAGCGTGATGTGAAACCGAATGAATTGTCAAGTTGATCAGAATGCTAACGACCATGAAAGCATACATGACATGTAGACCATAATAAGATGCAGAGATGGATAAATTACATCAGGCCATGTAGCTGTAATGAAGTCCACAACATCATATGATATGTCTCCTTGGACATCGATTTGCTCCTTCTCAGTTGGGCCCTGGGGAACACATTAAAGAGAGAATTAGACAAGTCCTAAACGAAACACTAAAAGCCTTCCTAGTTCCGTAGATAACCGATTACCTTGACAACCGAAGCTCCAGTAGCAAACTTCTTTCCAAGCTTCTTTGAAGCATCACTCAGCTTTACACCTAAATGTTCAGGAAACAACTCAGCTTTACCCTATCATCAAACTTTAAGGCAGGTTCAGCTCAAGCCTGGATCTAGCATTTACAGAACCACCTCTTCCACAGAGTTCAAAATATGTTCATCTCCAATCTTTTTACTTCACTAGCTGCAAACAGTTAAGTGTACCACTCACCAAACAAATCCAGGCCTTTCACCACAGTAACACACTTGCGCTTGTTGCGGACAATCTTCTCGATGATAACCTCTTGCTTGTCCTACACATAAAAAGGGACATTGACAATCAAAACATTGCAGGACAGGCATTCTACATTGGCCCGAACTCAAGCCAGAATAACAAATCCTCAATTTCAGACTAGCATCTAGGGGTGAAGTCAAACACCTAGAGAGTGAACTGTGTAAAGTGTGCAAAGGGAACCAACCTTTTTCTTGAGCTTACCACCCGGCAGTCGTTTCACCTCTTCAGTCTTGGATGCCGAAGCACCCCCTGCGAACACAACACACATCAATTTGACCGAAAATGTCCTAGTTCTAGGTTAAACAAAAAAGAGGGGGGAGATAGCCAAAGCACGAGCTCGCAGCAACCTGCGCTTGTGGAGCCGTCGGCGGTGGAGATGCTGACGCCCTGGAGGCGCTCGCCGACCTTGCCCACGTCCTTATCATCGCCGCCTTCACAGATCAAACGAGCCACCACACGCAGCATTAGAGAGCGAGACCGACACAGGGTAGGCGTAAACGAAGTGGGGGATAACAAGCGAGAAGGCTAGGTAGGTAGGTCATGGGGCGAACCGGAGGAGGAGGCCACGAGCTCGTCGGGGTAGACGCCGGGCGCGTGGGCGCGGAGCCACGGCTTGCAGCGCTCGAAGTCGGGGCCGAACTCGCAGTACTCCGCGGGGAGGCCGCACACGCCGCAGTAGAGCACCTTCGCCGGGGCCGGCTTCTCCGCCGCCATCACCGCCGCCGCCGCCGGATTCGATCCGATCTGATGGGGAATGCTCGACGAGGTGGGCTGCGCGAATCTGTGTTGCCCTGCTCGAGGGCTCGTGGAGTCGTGACGGATTTGGTTCTGCTCGACGGATTTGGGTGCGATTTTTCTTTACTTTTTTTCCTCCTTTCGGGAAGGCGGGTGCTAGGCGCCGGCGGACCGGCCGAAATATCGGCCGGTCCCTGCGCACCCGTTCGATTCGAGCGTCCAGGACCGTTTGATGCCCTTTCCTCGAGCGTGTGTCCGCGTCGTTCTCATGCGCTTCTTCAGTTCGTGAAGGAAAAATCCCCTCTGCGCTGCATCTCGCCCATCTCCCATGCTGTTCGAGATGCGCAGGACCCAACTCCGACTCTCCGACAGCGGCAAAAACTGCCAGCGGCCGTAGCCACCGGCTGCATCTTGCCCATCTCCCATGCTATTCCTCGTCGCCGGCCTGCACACCAGCATTCGCTGTCTCTCACCATACCTTGCCTCGCAGCAGCTCGGCACCGTCGTCGTTTGCACCGGTCAACCACGGTCAGAGCTGCATTGAAGCCACTTGTAGCAAAATTGTCGTCCCGTCGTGCTTGCATCACCCGCATCGCTGGTTTCCAGCAAAAATCTTCAGCTGTTCCTGCGAAATATTTTTTGCCCTTTGCACTTCCGCTAAGCCGCTGCGTCTCCCATCAGCAAAAAAACTTGCCGGTTGCAGCAAAATTGAAAGCTCGTTCCAGCAAAAAATGCCACGACCACTGTCGCCGCCAAGCACCAAAAAGAGTTGCCGGTTGCAGCAAAAAGGCAAGCTCGTTCCAGCAAAAAATCAAATGAAGCACCACGGCCATCGTCGCCGCCAAGCATCAATAAAAGTTGTCAGTTGCAGCAAAATGGAAAGCTGGTTCCAGCAAAAATTAAATGAAGCAAAAACGTTGCGGCCACCGCCGTCGTCGCCCAGTACTATCATTGCCGGTTGTAGCAAAAAAGAAAGCTGATTCCAGCATTGTCGCTTCGGGTCGTAGCACTCCTGGTGGCTGGTCCCAGCATCTCGCGCGCCCGATTCAAGCACACCAAGCCGATTCCAGCATCGTAGCTTTGTGCAGGCGGTAGCCAGCACAGCGGCAACTCCGGCGTGGGCGCGCGGCTCGCAGCAGCAGCTCCGCATACTCGCCGGGCTGCCTCAGAAGGTCCTAAACGACATCGGCCGTGCGTGGGGGAGATTGGTGAGGGATGGACGGTGGTCCCCAGAACGACGGTCGGGTGCGCAGCAAAGTTATGGATTCAGCCTCATGCGGTTGGGGCGTTGGGTGAAAGAAAGAAGATGAGAGAAGAGACGAACGAAAAGACCAGGGGTAAAGGAACGGTGGAGATCACGTGACAGAGGATAAGGTTTGACCAGAGTCCAAGAATAAGCGTTGCGTGTACACAGCGTGTATGCGAGCGATGCGGGACCGGCCGAAAGTTTGGCCGGCCCGCCGATTGTAAACGTTTCCCTTTCGGGAAAGCGCAAGAGAACAAACGAAAAGTTGGCGAGTGCGGCAGCCGGGGGCGTTGGGCTAGCGGAAATCCAGCCCAGGAGTTTCGGGCTTTTGTCCGGCTTGGGCTGGGCTAGGCTAAGCAGTGTGCGGAGAGCTTTTTTTTTCTAACTCTAAGAATGTAAGGTTTTCTGTTTCACTTTTATTTCCACCACCACTTCGTCCAAATTTCCCTGTAATCAATCACCTCAATTTACTTACCTTCTAAACTGATTGCACTTTAATTAATCAAAATTTAAGGCAAATCACTGGCAGGATTTGATGACATTTATTTGCACAATTGCATTAATATGAGCAGGTAAATCACAAGTTAACGTACTAGAATATTTTATCTCATTGCAACACATGAACATTGCCCTGGTTTGGAGAGATGAAAAAAAACAAGTGCACTTACTGCTATAACTCGGCATCTCGCTTATTGTAGCAAGATAGAAGTTGGAAGGAGCTCTCGACTTCAGAGGCGTTCTATTTCGACCGGCCCGTTAGCTCTGGTTTTAGAAACCTTCTACTCGGTTTTGAGCAGCTTCAAGAAGATTCCAGTTTCAAACCCTTTTTTTTGTTTCTCTGCCGGTTTTTCTTTCTTTCTTTTCTATTTTATTTTCCTTTTTTCTTTCTTTTTCAAATTCATGAACTTGCCAGACTGCACGACTTAGTATATGAACATTTTTTACATGAAATCAAAAATTTAAAATAAATACCTGAAAATTTTATTACGTTTTCACGTATAATTTTTGTGTGTGGAAAAGTATAATATTTGTATATATGAAAATTTATAAAAATAAAAAAGTGAACATTTTTAATGCCAGTATAGTTTTACATGTCATGAAACTTTTTATTAAGTTGCTCAGTTTTTCAAATTTCAGGAAAGATCGGAAAAATGCCATGAAATACATTTTGAAACACATGAATATTTTTTCAAATATTATGAACTATTTTTTAAGAGTTCATATTTTTAAAAAATTATCCGAACAAAATTTAAATTTCAATGAGCACATTAAAAAAAGTAATGAACAATATTTTCAATGGCATGACCATCATTATTTGAATGCAATGATTTTTTCTTATATATTTGAGATGTTTTTTTACATTTCATGAACATTAATGTGTGATGATGTTTTAATCTTTTTAACAGAGTAATTTTTTTAAAAATAGAATATTCCAAAATATAAAGAAAAGTAAAATCATAATTGCAGTTGGTAGAGAAAACCAATGCTACGTCTTTGTGCTACAGGTTTTGTCTTAGAAAAACCAAAGTTGGCAAAGAGAACCAGTTTTACAATGTAATGGGCCGGCCCACTAAAGCAGTGTTGTAAGCGAGCGTCATATATGTCTTGCAGTATGCAATATATAGACGCTCCCCTGTTGCATGAATGACTCACTAGATAGTCAGCGAAGGGACCTCCTTTCTGGGAACTCCTATGTGACGCGTTTTGCGTCAACTAGTTGCGGCTTCGCAAAGGGCAGCTGACTGGCGGGCTTTGTGGGCCGCTTGGCGCGCTTGAAACATTTGAAACGTTTCGCTGGCAACTGCTCGCCAACTGTTTCTTTGGTTCATCTGTTTCTTCTCTTTCTGCTGTTTCAGCAATGGTAGTAAACATAAATAAACAGGAAACAGAGAAACCTCTTTCTGCTGTTCAACTTGATGAAAAAATGGAAACAGGAAAACAGGAAAACAGGATTCTGTTCTGTTCCTTGTTTCAACTGTTTCCCAAAGAAACAGCAAACAGAAAAAGCTTCAACTTACAGGATCCAGTTGTTCAGTAGCACTTGTAGGTTACAAGCTGGTGCCATTTATTACAAGCTGGTACTTCTAAAACTATCATAAAAAGTGTTACAACTTGATGAAATTTAGTGATAATAGTATCACCAAGGTTGCTCTATCGGTAAGGAAACTTTTTTGCCATCGAAGTATTCCTTGGAGTTGAATCTTGCAGTGCAGTTCCGTTGAAGGTTGGAGTATTAATGAGACCCTTGAGAATAGAAAGAAGAATTTGAAGAAACGTAAACACGATTAGAAAAAATTAACTTCACTGTTTGGAATGAAAGAAACAGGCTCTAAGAAAATAACATTTCTATTGTTTCCATAGGAGAGAACTTACATATCGCTGCAGGAAAGAAGTTACTAATGGCAGTTGAATTTCATTGTCCTTGCATGTTACAATCTCAAACAGGAATTTTTGACGTAGAGCTTGTAAATCATCCTACAGTATTTTAGAAAATGTGCAGTTTAATTCCTGGTATGTTCCAAGTAATGAGCAAAAAAGGGAAAAAATGTTTATAGCTTACATTAGAGAAACCCTGCAATTCAAGACCTTTGTATTTGCTAACATACTGCAGAATGAAAATTCCTGAGTCATACCTATGAAAAAAAAATAGCACAATCAGTTCCATACTCAAGATGGAAAATTGTTGTGAATTTAAAATACTTCTAATTGTTCTTTTAGGAGAAAGAGCCAAAAAGTTGCCTGGAGATTTCCATGGAAAACACACCTGAAATTGACCTTGGGAGCTGGTACAAATCTTGATTCGAAATTACCTATGTTGAAAGAAGTAGAATTTCCATAGGTAGCAGCAAACAAGACCTGGAAGTTGTAGATAACCGCACTGATTGTTGGTAGAAATGTATCACCACTGTAGTACGGGTTCATGATATCAAAAAAATTTGCTCTGAAGTTAGCAGTGATTAAAATCCACTGTTTTTCCTTGAATATGGGCATTTTTACCTAGGGAATTGTGGAAAGGAAAAGTCTATTAGTCTAACCTCTTTCAACAAGAAAAAAGAGTAAGAAACAGTTTGTAGAAAAATAACTTGTCTTACCAAGGAAGCATTCAATAAACTGAAGCCAACATTACTTTCCTGTAAGATTAGTTTATTTGCAGGATCTGAATGATTTAGCATAGGGTTCATTAACTTCTCCTGCGTGTTTGTTTACCAGAAAATTATTGATAGTTAACAAAAGGAAATGTCCTAAAATGGTTTGGAAATGAAAACACAGGAAAAGAATTTAAAAAATAAGCTCACCATGTCGTCAATGCTAACTATGTGCTCCACTATTTCACTGTTTGGTAGGAGGCCTTTTCTTCCTCGGTTCAGCTGGTCCTTGTTCTTTAGTTTTGAAAAACAGGCAACAACCCGAGGGTTTATCCAACCACCAGGCTTGAATGATAGAGTTATCGTTTTCTGATCGACCCAAACTCCTTCAATCTCAAATATTCTTTGGCTATGAATGGCAGAAGAATATCATCAAGAAAAGTGAAAATAAAACATGAGAAAAAAGCATTCATAGCATATAAAAAAATGTTTATGTTCGAATCATGTACAACATATCACATAAAAATTCATATGCTTTTTGTATATACCTGAAAGTTAATTTTGGAAGTAGTCCAACCAATGTTTGGTAGAAATCATTCTCTATTCCGTCTGAAAAGATGACTTGTTGCCCAGAATTTTGGGGTTCTTGAATTACTAGTGTTGCAGATTTGAAAGAACTGTTGACATGTTGTTGCCAGGTTGAAGTTTCTGGTTTTGAAAACTTGCTGGAATGTGCTTCATGTTGTTCGAGTGCTTTAACTAGCAAAGAATCTTCAATGGGTGTTGCAATATTGTTTGGGAAGAGTTTTGGTGATAGGAAATCCATTATCCTTATTGGGCTCTCAGTTCCAGGAACATTAGGATTGGCATGACTATTGCAATGCATGCTATACTGATTTGCTGAGAGGGTGAACTGACTAGAGGAACGAGATGCAAATGGAACATTGTGAACTAACTCAATTGAATTGGTAATTGCATCAAATGAAGGAGAATCTGTGTCTTGATATTGAGTGACTGTACCAGCCTCTCCATTTGAATTGGCATGCATTGAATTGTTCAGAGTACTCTGAGATGCAACTACATTTTCATCAGGTAACAAGTCTTTATCCAGTTCAGGATCAATGAAATCTAGTTGAACAAAAAAAGTTGAAAGAACATTAAGAATAAGAAATCTTAACAACTCAGTTCATCTACATGTCTGAAAAATTACTTTGGATAAAATGAGGTTTGTAAGAGAAATTACCTTCCAAATGCTCTCCTGGTAATAAGAATCTGAACAGTGGAAAGCAAAATTTTGTTTCTTGTACTCTTTGTTTTGCGGGTTTTGATTCAGACAAGAATCCTGTAGAAAAAATGTGTCATTACTTAATTCATGTTCTATTTGAGTACAGAGAAGAAACATGCTTAGAAGAGCTATGAAAACAAAACTTACGATGCAACATTTCTGAAACATCAGTGGGAGGTGTTGTTTTTCGACTTGATGTCTTCACAAATAATTTCGGACAAGCAAGCTCTTCGAAAGATGGTAGATTGCCATTAAAAGATAGAGAGAAATTAGAGCTGGTTATGTTCAGAGACTGATTGAAATGATTGCCCAATTGCTGAAGAATTTCATTGATGTTGACTTCTTTATCTTCATCAACGATTGTTGGAACAGTTAGCATTGGGAAGTTTGGCGGTGATTCTATAGCCAACAATTGTTTAGTCTTAGGAACTTTGAATGTGTTATCCGAAACTGATGATTTAAATTGCAGGTTTGGGCTGCTGGAAGATGTCCACGTCTTGAGCAATGAAGTATGCATGTCGTCTACATAGGTCTTTAGAGTAGGTGCTGAGTTCCGAATGATATTCGTGTAGAATTTCTGAGCTTGTACTTGAAGAATTATCTTGTCCTATTGAAATGAGAGAGTATGTCTTGTTAAACAAAATTTAAAAAATGAGAAAGTCAGTTTGTTGTTGCTCCGAAAAAGATGAAAACAGCAAGAGAACTTACTTGTGTCATACTAATATCTGTGAATTTGGATTCAATATACTGTGATATCTCTTCAGGAAGTTCAATGAAAACAGAATCATTGAATGGAGTAGAGGAGATGTGTTTTATCTGTTGTGTAAGAAGAAGATGTTAAATATTTATGTAACGTTCCATTGCACTTTGAAGTAGTACCATAACTATAAAAGAAGATTAAAGACAGGGAATAGAACTATGTAATGTGCAAGAGTAATATCTATGAAGAACAAGGTCATACCGGTAGTCTGCCATATTCGTTTCTCTCACCATGAAGCGCATCGAGTGCCATGTATGAATTAAGCATGTTTGCCGACCATAGTGGTAGTCTTGGTTCAATGCTTGGCAACTTCAATTCACTTATTATGAGGAACTCGAAATAGGATATATGACATTTAAAACAAAATTCAGACAGATTTGGTAAAAAATGACAAGTGGTGAACCAGAGACAAAAAATTGATTGGTGCATAGAAAAAGGAAAATTAAAGAAATTTTGTCGTGTGAAATGAGCTTACCACCATAAGTAATTTGCATCCTCCAGGAATGAACTTTTTGGTACTTGCTTTGTTTAGTTTTGCTTTTTGATTGAATAAACCATGTAGCTCAGACATAGCAGACACCAATCATATTGTGAAATACTGTCTATGTCAACTACTGCATTGTAGACAAACTTTGTAACAACTCCACTTGAATTAGGTGCAACAAACAGTGACAGTAGTATCAGAATGAAGATTCGGCAGTATTTATCTTCAGGAAGTTCATCATTGATAATTGAGAAAAGGTACTCAATAGTTGGTGAAGTTGTTCCTAGCTCGTGCTTGATGAAGTCATACGTTGCTTCCGATGGTTTCGTGATGACAGGAACTCCACCAATTGGCATACCAAAAATCTTGTGAACAGTTGAAGTTGTAATAGGGAATTTGAATCCATTTCCCATTTCAATGGAGCAAGAAGTAGTGTTGAAATGGTTTGAAAGCCACAGGTAAATGGAGTCAATATTGGACGTGCTTGTTATTTGTAGGAATGTTTGAAACCCCATTCTAGCTACACACTGTTTGTGTCTATCGCTCATTTCAGATGTAAGCTTCATAAATGATTCGACATGCTCAAAATGATTGCACTGGTGACAAAAAAGAGAGTAAATATTCAGGTTGAAACAATAATGCAAAGAACTACTGCTATTTGCTTAAGTTTTATATCATTGCGCAATGGGTGTGAACATGGAAGATATTTACTGATTGATTTGGGAAATGAAATGGGTACATAAAAACCAGAACATAAACAGTAATTGTACTGCTAGAGAACTGGCCAAAACATATCAGAGAATGTTATAGAGCATATCTTCATTACCTTGGATCTTTTGCCTCCATGTACAATCTCTTCTGGTTCTCTTTTCTTAGAACATCCTTGTTCCATCTAGAGTGAATAGAGTATCGTTAATTGTTGCAATGAAATTAAGTGGGAGAAATTCAAAGTAGGAAAACATGGCAGTTGCTTCGTTGTGGAAGTGATACTATCTATCAGTATTGAAACACAAAATTCTAATATGCATTCATTGTAAACACTATCTTGAACTACTAACAAACTGCAGCTCATTGATCGCCCGACAACGACCGCACCAACAACCTTCAATTCCGCGACAGGAATAGTTAACAGTTGGTTTCCCATCAGAAAAAGATGCTGAAATTATCTTCTAATAAGCACTTGCTATAGTACTTCTAGGAATTAGTGAATGTAAGCAGAGAAAACATCTTAATTGGCATGAACAAAAAGTATTCCCACAAGGCTACTATTCCTGACATGTTCAAATCGAACTACATGGCTGCTAAAAAATTCCATGAGAACAAATCCGAGCCCATCAGAACATGCGTTGTAGTCAGAGGCTCCTAACAAAGACAACAGCAACAACCTATCTAAGTTGCAATCCTTGGAAGAAGATCTTAATCACGATGATACTTCCGCAAGATTGAACAAAATACACACAGATGAAGAGGTTAGAGGCGAGTAGAACATAGGCAGGGCGGAAGGGAGAGGGGATGGAACCTTTTGCTTGGAGCCGATTCAGCCAACGGAGAAATATCGTGAAGAAACACTTCAGATCTCAGGAGGGGCGACGGCGAGCGGAGGGGAGGAGAGAACAGAGAAGTGAAATGGGGAAAGTGTTCTAAGTGGACGGTCCCACTTGTCTGTTGCTGAACAGACAATAAAGGAGGAAAAATAAAACTCCGACCAGATAAGACCTGGGGGGTACGTGGCCCGATCTGTTCCACCAAACCACGAGATAGGCGGCGGCGGCAGTGTAGCGGCGGCGCCGCTTGAGGCACCTAAAATCCCGTTTCCACGGTGGCGTGCTCGAGCGCACATGTAGTAGAATACCTCGCCCACTCTTCTTGATCTTCTTCCTTTCCTTTCCTGAATTCTGTTGTACATTGAAGAAAGTTTGGTTGGGGGAAAAGGAGGAAGTAGTGGAAGAAAAATTACTTGAAGTTTCTAGGATTGTAAGAGGTAGAGTTGGTCAGTTAGTTGCTGTTGATCTGACGAACAAGTACCTAGTTTAGCCACTACCTAGAAATTGCCCAGTCATTGAACCTTGATGATTACCTAGTTTAATGCTCTGAAGAATTTCCTGTGGCCTGACTTGCAATTGTTGCTATGATTCAATTTCAAGTAGATTTTTAAAAATACATTGAATTAGTCCTTTAAGTAGTGAAAAGTTCTTCCAAGCACTGTCTTGCAGATGTTGCAGCGGCAATGTAATGCTAATTCCCCCAAGCTGCTCTGGCCGCTCTTATGTTTCCTGAAGAAATATTCACTGAAATTACATAATAAGCATTACGTGTTGTTTTTTTGTTGCAGCCTATGGTATCATCCAGATGGAAGGTGAAAGCAGTTTTGTGCAATTTGCTAACCAGCAAGTAATCAGTAAGGAGAAAAAGATTACTAAGAAGGTTAGACTCTGCATTCCTTGTATATAAAAAATAGAAGTTGAGTGTGTTCATTGAAAAAGTTAGTGCCTACAACACCAGGAAATATTCAAAAAAAGAGAGAATGTGTCATGTTTTTTTCTGGATGCAGAAACAAATTGAGAAAAGAACTGCATCCAATGTAAAAGAAGTTAAGAAGAGAAGGACCAACAATGAAAACAAACTGCTGGAACGTTCCGCAGGCAAAGATGTTGCAGAACCTGCAAGTGTGGTGAGTGACTGTGTTTGATTCAATCATTTCTTTGTGGTTTCAGATTAAGATGACAAGATCTTTTAAATTACTATCACTTTTCTTTTAGGGGTGTCCTTTGATGGAAGAATTTGATCAGTTTGTTCAATATCAAAGTTTGAGGAAAGAAACTGAGGTTGGTTCTTTGAGATGTCTGATTTGAAATGCATTTCGTCGTTGCAAATGATATGCAGTACTAAACTTTAACACACTCAAAAATTGTGTCCAGGAACTAATTGAGAGTCAAGAAGCTGAAATGGGATTCAATTTATTTGGTGGCATTGACAAAGAAGTAGAAGTAGCTGCACCAAAAATTATCGGCGAACTTTTGCGAATGTCAAATAACAATGAACACACTGTAAGTACTTTCAAATTGGGTAGTCTGATTATAATTGTAGCACATGTTTTTCTCAACCAAAAAACTATGACAAGATCTTGAATACAGTTTTACTATTTGACAGAAACTATATCTTCATCGTTTTTTGCAGTCAACGGGGAGAAATGATGATAACAACTACGATGCTTCTGAATCATCTTCAGCAGAGTGCTCGGTTTGAGCAAACAGTCGATGTGAGAAAAAATGAAAACACGCAAGTGCTTTTGTTTGCAAATAAACTAAATTAAGAAGTGATTTGAGTATTCAAATGTAAATAAATCTTTACAGGACAGTGTTGGTGAGAACATGAACATTGAACCTTTGACAACAACAGAAGAAGTGGAAAATATTTGCCGTGAGGTACGATTTTTGCATGCTTGGGAAAAGGAATAAAAATAGACTTTTCATATTTTAAATTTGCTTTGTAAAGATTCTTATTCTGATGTTGAATACTTGTGTTCCTTTTCAAGTTTGTTTTCTGTTTTTTCAAGTTTGTTTATTTTAACTTTGCATGGTTGGGAACATTGTTTTGTAAAGATTCTAATTCTGATGTTGAATAGTTGTGTTCCTTCTCTTTGCAGGTACTTTCTTTGGCTCAGAATTCTGAATGTGATTATGAAGGGAATTCTAAGAGTGCAGATTCTGATGAAGAGACAATAGCTTGTGCGGGGAATGAAGAGTATGTGTTCCCTACACCAGATGAAGCAGACAATGGTAGTGTGCCAGAAATTGGTAAAGTCTTCTCAACCTTTGGATGATCTTTGCCGGTTTGTAAATGTTTATGCTCAGCTGAATGGTTTCGCAATGATAAAAGGAAGGAATTATAAGAATAGGAAGTTGTATTTCACGTGCAATAAAAGTAGGAAAAGACCAAGTATCAACACTGGTTTGAGGAAAAGGAAAAGAAACATTATTGAAGGGACAAATTGTCCAATGAATATAACAGTGAAGTTGGTGGATGACAAATGGCATATCGCTTCAATGTGTCTTGAGCACAACCATGATCTAGTAAGGTCTCCATCACTTGTAAAAATTTTCTTAAGCCACAGAAACATGAACGAGGCAGAAATCATGTTGCCAAAATTGCTTCAAGAACACAGAGTGAAACCGAGAAGAATCATGAGCATATTCAGAAAGCTTTGTGGTGGGAAACTGGGAAACATTACCTTTGATGTGAAAAAACTGGATAATTTGAAAAAGGGAGAACGGATGCGTAAAAGGAGAACACAGATATTGAATGGACATTGCGGTATATTGAGAAGCTACAAATTGATACTCTGGTTTACGCCACAGGATGCAAAGAGATCTGCACAACACGGTTCTCGACTTGTTACGGACGGATGCTCGTTCGATTGAACTACTGTGTTGTTTGGTGAGATCATTTCATTTGATACCACTTATAGCACAAATAAGTATAACATGCCTTTTGCACCTATTGTGGGAATTAATGGCCATGGAAGAACAATTGTGTTTGGTTGGGCGTTATTGCAAGATGAAACTTCAGATACTTTTGTGTGGCTGTTTGAAACTTTCATGGAGGTCATGCGATGGAAAAACCAGAATAATATTGGTGACCAAGATGCAGGGATGAAAGCTGCTATTCCTCAAGTATTTCGAGATCGTTACATAGGTTACATCTTTGGCATATATTTAAAAATGTGCGCGAAAACATGAGTGCTTACATGGCTACTAGGGAAAAGATGGAAAAACATATGATGAAGTGTTTATTGCAGTCCATTATTGTTGAGGAATTTGAAGAAAGTTGGGAGAAATTTGTGCTGAAGTATAATTGTGCTGAACATGCTCACATCAAAAGGATGTGGGAGAACAGGACCTTCTTTGTTCCAGCTTATTTTTGAGGCGTGTTTTGCCCTTTCATAAGGTCGACCAGCCGGAGTGAAAGCTTCAACTCAAATTTCAAGGACTACATCAAGAGGAAAGATACTATAGAGGCTTTCATGAAACAGTATGTGCTGTTCCAAGAGAATGTCATTCACATAGAAAACTAGGACAGATTCTTGTCTAATGAGAAGACTCCTGTCTTTTGGAGTCATCAGCTTGTTGAACGGCATGCAGCAGCAATATATACCAGAGGGATTTATTTGAAGTTTTTGACAGAATTAGTGAATTCAACAGCTTTTAAAGTTATAGAAATTGAGAAGGATAAAGTGTATGATTTGGAAAAACACATCAGGTATGAAAAACCAGAATTCACAAGAGAAATGTTCAGAGTCCATGTGGACCTTAGTACTGGTTCATTCAAATGTTTTTGTGGGAAGTTTGAGCGTGATGGTATTGTTTGTTGCCATATCCTCAGACTTTTTACGCAGTTTGACATTACCCATATTCCAGATAAGCTGATTGTTGACAGATGGACTATTTCCTTCAGAGAAAAAGAATTGGATAAGTGCAAGAAAGAAATGGTTCTGCTTACAGGTGAGGATCAGTCACACAATGCAGTCAGATATGCTATTCTGATGAGTAAAGTTGGTGAAGCTTGCTCAGACATCAGCAAAGATTCTGAACTTAGCAAAGAACTTTTGGATGTTGTTGCTCAAATTCATACGAAGTACTTGCAAGGGAAGAAACAGCAAGAAGAATTGCAGTCTGAAAATTCGTTGAAAGATCCTCCTATACGGCCTTCCAAGTCTGTGAACAAAGGAGAAAGATTGAAGCCACAATCTGAAAAGAAATCTAGGAAGAAAGCAGCTCCAAAAAAGAAGACTAGTTGATGGTTTTCGTTGTTCAGAACAAGGAAGAAGACAATTTCTGTTTGCAGCAACGAAGAAGATAATTTAATTCGTTGAAGAATTGTTTGCATTCTTAGCTGAAAAAAATTTAGATGGATTTTTATTATTGTGTGGACAAACAAATTTGATGATGTCCCCTGGATAATGTTATTTGCAAAATGATGATTGGATAATGTTCGTTGGATAAAAAAAATGATAACTGTATAATGTTCCTAGGATAATATTCTTTGCAAAATGTTCCTTGGGGCCAAAACAAATTAGTTGAACAATATTGTCCGAAGCTTGAATATATAATTGTTCCCCGAATAATGTTGCCTGAATTAAAAACTATTTAACGCTTACTAAATAGTTCCTGAATAATGTTTATATAATATGTTTGTGTATAATATTAATATATAATGTGTTTGTGTATGTTTGGGGTCAACAACATTTCCTTCAAAGGACATTTTTATATAATATGTTTGTGTATAACATTATAAATTGTGTAGAAATATTTCTGTACAATATTTCCTGAATAATGTTCAAAGAAAATCAGTAATTTGTTCCGTATAAATTCTATAAAGTTTAAAAATGTTCAAAGAAAATGTTTGTAATGTTCCACAAAAAAGTTTGAACATTGCTTCCAAGAAAATCAGTAAAATGTTCCGTATAAATAAAGTTCTCTAAATTTTAATAATGTTTTCCAAGTAAAAAAAATTCCTCATAATCAACAATTATTTGAGGAACATTACAAACAAAACATTATTTGACGAACATTATTAGAGAACATTGTTCAGAGAACATTAATGGAGTAACAAAAAATTTGAACATTATTGGAGGAACAAAATAATTCGAACATTATTATAGAACAAGATTGGAAAAAATTGAACACTATTTGGGGAACATTATTTGTGAAACAGTATTAAAATAACAATTAATGAACACAATGAATAAAGAACAAATTATTTAGGGACTTTAGATAACATTATTTGGTCAACATTATCTTGGAAACATTATTAGAGAACAAGACATTATTGCAGGAATAAAAAGTTTGAATATTGCTTCTAAGAAAATCAGTAAATTGTTCCATTACAAATAAAGTTCTTTGAAGTTTAAAATGTTTTTCAATCGGAAAAATTCTCAGAATCAACAATTATTTGAGGAACATTAAAGACAAACAATATTTGAGGAACATTATTGGAGGAACAAATAAGTTTGAACATTATTAGATAACAAGAGAACATTATTTTTTAAAAAAATTGGAGAACATTATTTTTAAACATTATTAAAAGAACAATTACTGAACACAATTATTAAAGACAAAAATATTTATCATGGGAACATTATTAGAGAACAAAACATTATTTGGGAAACATTATTTGTGGAACAAATATTTAAACAATTTTTTTAACATATTTAGTGAACATAAATTTATATATCGTGCGGACATTATTAGAGAACATTGTTGGGAGAACATTATTGGAGGAACAAAATAGTTTGAACATTGCTTCCAAGAAAATCAGTAAATGTTCCGTATAAATAAAGTTCTCTAAATTTTCATAATGTTTTTCAAGTAAAAAAAATTCCCCAGAATCAACAATTATTTGAGGAACATTACAAACAAAACATTATTTGAGGAACATTATTAGAGAACATTGTTCGGAGAACATTAATGGAGTAACAAAAAAATTTGAACGAACAAAATTATTTGTGGACATTTTTATATAATATGTTTGTGTATAATATTATAAATTGTGTAGAAATATTTCTGTACAATATTTCCTGAATAATGTTCAAAGAAAATCAGTAATTTGTTCCTTATAAATTCGATAAAGTTAAAAAATGTTCAAGGAAAATGTTTGTAATGTTCCACAAAAAAGTTTGAACATTGCTTCCAAGAAAATCAGTAAAATGTTCCGTATAAATAAAGTTCTTTGAATTTTAATAATGTTTTCCAAGTAAAAAAAATTCCTCATAATCAACAATTATTTGAGGAACATTACAAACAAAACATTATTTGACGAACATTATTAGAGAACATTGTTCAGAGAACATTAATGGAGTAACAAAAAAATTTGAACATTATTGGAGGAACAAAATAATTCGAACATTATTATAGAACAAGATTGGAAAAAAAAATTGAACACTATTTGGGGAACATTATTTGTGAAACAGTATTAAAATAATAATTATTGAACACAATGAATAAAGACAAAATTATTTAGGGACTTTAGATAACATTATTTGGTCATCATTATCTTGGGAACATTATTAGAGAACAAGACATTATTGGAGGAATAAAAAAGTTTGAATATTGCTTCTAAGAAAATCAGTAAATTGTTCCGTATAAATAAAGTTCTTTGAAGTTTAAAAATGTTTTTCAATCGGAAAAAATTCTCAGAATCAACAATTATTTGAGGAACATTAAAGACAAACAATATTTGAGGAACATTATTGGAGGAACAAATAAGTTTGAACATTATTAGATAACGAGAGAACATTATTTTAAAAAAAAATTGGAGAACATTATTTTTAAACATTATTAAAAGAACAATTACTGAACACAATTATTAAAGACAAAAATATTTATCATGGGAACATTATTAGAGAACAAAACATTATTTGGGAAACATTATTTGTGGAACAAATATTTAAACAATTTTTTTAAACATATTTAGTGAACATAAATTTATTTATCGTGCGGACATTATTAGAGAACATTGTTCGGAGAACATTATTGGAGGAACAAAATAGTTTGAACATTGCTTCCAAGAAAATCAGTAAATGTTCTGTATAAATAAAGTTCTCTAAATTTTAATAATGTTTTTCAAGTAAAAAAAATTCCCCAGAATCAACAATTATTTGAGGAACATTACAAACAAAACATTATTTGAGGAACATTATTAGAGAACATTGTTCGGAGAACATTAATGGAGTAACAAAAAAATTTGAACGAACAAGATTGGGAAAAAAATGAACATTATTTGGGGAACATTATTTGCGGAACATTATTTGGGGAACAGCATTGAAAGAACAATTAATTGGTAAATTATTCAGGCAACATTATTGGAGGAAGAAAAAAGTTTGAATATTACTTGCCGAACATAACAACATTGTTTGGTGAATTTACTTGTTGTGGAACATTCTTAAAAGAACAATTATTGAACACAATTGAGCACCATTATTAAAAGATAAATTTATTTAGAGAACATTATTAGGTGAACAAAAAAGTTTGTACATTATTTGAGAAACATTATTCAAGGAATAAAATTATTGGGTGAACCAAAAGTTTGAACATTAATCAGGGAAAGTAGGGTAACAAAAGAAAAATTCAACACTTATTTTGGGGAGATTATTGAAGGAACATTATTAGACGAACAATCAATATTCTATAAAAAAATTATAACTGAATAATGTTTCTTCGAACAAAAGGGTGAACAAAATTTGCTTGGAGGAATTTTTTTACTACATTTATTCCGTTTGTTCGTTGGTAGGAATATTATTATTTGATGCGGAATTGAATTATGTTTGTTGAATACTGTTCGTTAGTTGAATAATGTTTATTGAATAATGAATAAAGTTTGTTGAATACTGTTCATTCATTGACCAATTTTATTTTGGAGAAGTGTTCACAACAATTTGAATAAAAAATGTTTCACTGAGGTAAAAAATTGAATAATGTTCACAACAATTTGAATAATGTTCCCTCCACTGGCTGGTGATGAGGAACAGAAGTTTTAATAAAGTTTTCCAACATTACTTAATGTGCTCTGAGGTAAAAAAAATGGTCTTCAAGCCAAAAATGATTTGTAGGAACAAAATGATAATTGAATAATGTTCCGTGGAACAAAATTTCCTAGGAACGAGGTCAAGAAGCGGACCAAATTTTGTGAATCTTTGTTAACATTATTAAAACAGGAAGAGATGCTGGTCAAGAAGCAATGTTCTCCTAACAATGTTTTCCTTCTATAAACTTATGTTTGATCCATATATCAAAAAACTTCAAAAACAACTATGAGCACCGAACACATATACTCCACAAGAGATGCTGGTCACACGATTCCGATAAAATGTATTAAACTATTAGGAAAATCATTTAGTCAAAACCCAGATGAAACAATTAAATTGTTCCGAATATTCTCCTCATAATAATTGCAGTTTTCTGGTGATACTGGGGAAGAGTTAATTCCACAACAAGAGAAAAGAGCGGTACTTAAAAAGTTTTTCAAATAAGAGACAGCTGACTTTACAACTACTTCTGTTTCATTCATGGCGCAATTGGACAGAGATCAATTTTAGAAGCTGGAAGTGTTTTCTTTCTAGACGGAACTAACGGCGCTTTTTCCTCTTCTTGCTTGAAACATGTTCTTGAAGTCGCTCGAAGTCTTCTTTATTGATGTCAGACTTTGCCAATTTGTAAGCAACGAGCTGCCGAAATTGAGGAATAATTTCCTGATACAAATGAAAAGGTGAACAACACATTAGGCATGACAAAAATAGAAGTGCTGGAAACTAAACATAAAGCAAGTATGGACAGAGAACAAAATCATGGCAACATACATCATCAAATTCCTTCATGTTCTTCCCATCCCAGATATCCATGTACATGATATCATACAGAGCACAATTGTGTCTGCACAAGAATTTTGAAATTCAGTAAAAGAAAATTGTTTCAAAAAATTCAAGTGAATGAAAGAGTTTAACAGAAAAGAGTGGATTCTCTATAAAGATGCTTTTGTTTTACTCACAGGTTGTTTTGCTGGGGGTAGTCCTCAGGAGAGATGCACTGAAAATTTTCGATGTTTTTGTATGTGTGCCTAGAAGATTTGAAGAGCGTAGCCATGTTGATGATCTGTATTGAAAAGTAGTAGAGTTCAACAACCACAGAACTTCAATAAGAAAAGGGTACTTAATTTTTTTGAATGGCTAAACATACAGAGGCTTACAGGGCAGTTAGCAATAAAAAACAGATTATGTTACAAAGCGAAAAGAAGTTAAAAGTAAAGGAAGAAAACAAACCAGGTTTGACGTTAACTTGTTGACAAGATTTTGAGGAACAGAAGATCTTGAATCAAAGAAGTTGATAGTTTCAAACAAATTGTTTATGCAGAACAAAGTCCAGTGGAATGAGTCAACTCTGGGGAAGTATAGCTGGATGGCAACAAAAAAAGAAAAAACAGATAAGATGAGATGGAATGCAAAAGAAGAGAAATACTTGTGATGATAAAAGTTGTTTACCAGATCACACTTATGCAAGTTCTTTCCTGAGGTAATTTTCTTGAATTCTCTTAGGCAAGACCGAGAATTGAAGATTTTGGGGTCTACAAGCACCTTTTGCTGCAAAGTTAAATTAAAAAAAGATCATAGCACCAAGAAAACATAACTTCCATGAATGTATCATGAACAAAAAGAAACATAGATGAGGAATAGAGAATAACCGTGAAATAGCTAGTAAAGCAATATTTTGAAGGGTCCTTGCTGTTTGGGTCTGGATTTTCATTCTCATAATTGAAAACTTGGACATAGGCATTGAATACTTCATTATGAACATTTCCAATTGCCTTTAATGAATTATAGAAATTATCATACTCCACGGTAAAGCCATTCACATCAATAACAGTTGGACTGCACGATAAAAAAGATTAGAAACATTTATTGCACAAACAGTACAAAAAATAAAAATACATGATATTGAAAAAATTAATTTGCACATTGAAATGACTTACTTATTGCCATTCCTGAAGAATTTGTTTCCAAGGTATTTCTTATAGAACTCCTGAACATGAGGTTCAACAAACAACTTTGAAATCTTTTCGTGAGGAGATATTACTTTTGCTTTCCTTTTCTTTCTATTTCTCTTCTCTATCGTGCTTGGACCAGACATATTTAGTGTAACATCTGATGACTGCTTCTCAGGTACTAGAGGATCTGTCCAATTAAGCAGTTGCATTTAATAAGTATTGTGCTGACAACACAATGAAACATATATAAAAAGACAGGGCATTGCAAGAACAAAATCAGTGAACCAAAAAGCAAAGCAATGGAACAGCAGGATGGGGAGTTGGCAACGAAAAAGTTTTGAGTTACCTTCAGGAACAGACTTGACAACTTCTTTGACTAATAAATCATCTCCATAATTCATGGCAATTTCAATGCCAGTTGCAACATTGTCAATTGATTGTGAGTTCAGATTTGTTGGCGTGGAGGCATCTTCAATTATAATGTTGCTCGAAGGAGACAATATGATCTCGAGACTAGAATTGTTCTGAACTAGAAAAGGAGAGATGGGATAGGAAGATGATTCATTGTTTGGTGTCTGACTGGCAGGTCTAACATCACCTGGCTTTTGCTCATTCAGTAACTGAACATGTTCTCTGACAGATAACGAGTTTCTAGCAAGAGGAGTTTCCTGATTTGGTTCAGTAACACTTGTAGGTTGAACAGAATACAGTGGTTCCAGGAATCCCGTTGATTTAGTATGAACTGCCTCAGAAACGGTACCTGAAAATGTCAAATAAAAAGTGATGTCAGAATGTGTTTACAGAATTAATGTATTTACCATAATTGTGAAGTCAGGAACAGGAAACTGAGTACTAATCAAACTGCCTCATGAACAAGAAATTGAGTGGTATGACTAGTTTGATTAAAGGAAGAAATGTTTACCAAATGTGTTATCAGAAGGAATATCATTGTCCACACCTGTTTGTGATTGCTCATTTCCCTGGAATTGCTGAGGTAATGACACTTCCTTTTGAACTTCATCGGAAAATTGAACTTGGTTATCCTTGGTAACAACTGGAGTAGGAATGACTCTGATATGGTCGTCAAATAAAGAACCTGTAATTGACTCACTGTTAACTTGGAGTCTGCGATTGCCAGGATTTAATGGTTCTCTGAGAACATTTCTGTTGCTGGCTCCAGACAGAAGAACAATTGGATTCGTGGTTGAAGTGCCAGCATCATTGACTTGGCTGCTAGAATTTTGATGAAAAGACAGCACAGTTGCTTTCAGTTCTGCTAGCATTCTCTGTACATGCTCTTCATGGGACTTCTTCCAGATGGCATCATGTTTTGCAAGTATTTCAGAGACTATCTTCATAACCTGTTAGTTTGAGCAAACAGAACAGATATATGTGTATTAGTTTCTGGTATGAAAGTAAAGTGAGAACAGTAATATCTATTAAGAAAAGAAAAAAAGCAGGCCAACATACTTCTGGGTTGTTGTTCGAAGTAGATGCAACATTTTCTCTGTCATTTTGCTTTGGAATGTCATTTTCAACATTATGAAAAGACTCTGGCGCTTTGGACCACTTCTCCTCAGCCAATACAATTGCGCGAGCACTGTAAGGTGTCATAGAGATGTCTTTCAACTGCACAAAAAAATTGAAATTGAAAAGGATTATAAATGACAATATTTCCTTCTTCTAGATAGGTTGTAGAAGAAATTTTTTTTTGCTAACTTGAAAAATGAACAACAACAAATTTATACAAGAAGCTTACTGGTAAGAAACCCAATGCAAAACTCTTCTTGGAAGCTCTGTTCAGATCCACTGTAGCTAGATAGTCAAAGTCTTCATTCTGAACATGTGCAATTCTAGGGACTCCATAATTGATGTTTTTTGTTTAGAAGCTTTTGTGAAGTCTACAAAGTCCAGATACACAATCTAGGAAGGTTGTGAATCATAAGAGAAGATATAAGAGGTAATCAGTGACTATAAAAAAAGTTTGCATAACTAAAGTCTATGTAAAAAACTGAAAATGACAGAGAAAAGAAAACTTACAGCAGCCAAAGGTAAACATCCACCAACATAGATTGAATCATTCAATGGGACTTCAGTTCTATTGAAAAGTTTAGTGCTGAAGTTATCAATTTCATTGTTCAGGTGATCAATGCACAGCTGAGCCAAATCAAATGTCTTCAGCTTGGTGATGTCGTCCAGCCCATAAAGAAGTTTCCAGTTTGCATAATTCCGAGTGGTTGGACATAAAACAGATGCTATGAACAGAAACATGAAGCTCCGTATGAAGCCTTCCTCACTCTCATCATTTTTCATCTTGGTGATTATCTTATCGAATGAAATGTTCTTCTCCCCATCACCAAGATACTCAGACCTAAGTTCCAATACTCTAGCCATGGTAACTTGATCTGTGCTGTCAATAGGAAAAGGCACGGAACTAGAACGAATACCAAAAACTTGAATTACCATTTCCCTTCTCAGATGAATTATCTTTTGACCCTTCCTGAAAACTCCAGTTCCATTACAATTTAAGTGGTTCGCAACCCATTGTAGTACTGGAATTGGAATCATTAAATGAGGGTGAATGTTCAGGAGATGATCGAGCTCATATTTGGTAACATGTGACTTCTGGATGTCAGTTAAATCAGCAACTGCCTTACGCCACCTAATGGTAGAGAATCTGTGTTTGATACTACCCGGAGGGTATTTGTAAAGTTTAGGCATTTTGACAGTTGAGTGAGAGCTGTATAAAAATAATAAAAAGTAAGGTGCTGGAATTTCAGGTATAAAAAAACATTTCATGTAAATGTAAACTGCTGAAAACAAAAATTAATTCTGAAACAGAAGAGAAGTACATAGTATCACTCATAGTTACATTATACACAGAAAAAACAGAACATGCCAACTGATTGCCAAGAAAGCAGAAGTGATGAAGGACTAATTCCAATGCAAGAAAGATATGTAGCCCTAACAGCCAATTTTCTTAAAATTTATTTTATAAATTTTATTTTCTTCCTCTTCTGTTTCCTTGTTTTTCTAAATTTTCTAAACAACTTACATTATTTTATTTTATGAATTTTTCTAGAACACATTTTCAAATTGGTGAACATTTTTTGATCCTCAATTTCAGAAAATGTTCATCCATGTCAAGAAGTTCAAAAAAAATTTGATGTTATATAATTTAGATGTGATATAGTACAAGGACAAATATTTGAGTGAACACACAATGTTCAAACAATTTTACACACTACAGAACACAAAGAAATGAGCAAGAACTTGAATCAGGTGATAGCTCGAAGTAGAATGTACTATATAGCAAGTTGCAGTCTGATAGGATCTAGAATTAACAAAATAAACAAAGCTAGGGTTCCCAAACCAGGTGATAGATCGAAGTAGAGGGTTCCCTGACGCGGGTTTGTGTTCTGCTCACCTCATTCAACTATTTTGATACGGGTTTTTTGAACCTTCTAGCAAGTTGCAGAGGACACGAACCAGCTAGACAAGAACACAGAAAAGGGAACTGGGGACAATACCTTGAAGATGACGAACTTGACGAAGATTGATGGAACACTAGGCGACCCGATCTTGGCGGAACCCTAGGCACGCCGACGCCGACGAGGAAGCAAAGTGACCACGCAAAAAGCATCCATCACGACGCCGTCCGCCAGATCTAATCTGCGATCCCTGACGAGCCGACGGAAAGAGGTCCGTCTTACCGCTACTGGCGGCGGCCTCTTACCGGAGCGGGATCCCGGCAGGAAAAAGCAAACGGCGGGAGGCGGAGGAGGGAGGAAGTGGGATGCGCGACGAGGGAGGAAGAGCACGGCGTCTCGGCGGATCCGGGACGAGTGAGGACGAGGAAGGGGAACGAGGAAACAGACACTAGGAAAAGGAACGGGGAAACAGCGATAAAAAGGCCGGCCCAAAACAGCGAGGGGGGTGTGCGTCGCGTCGACAGTTTGACGCAAAATGCGTCAAATAGGATTTTCCCTCCTTTCTATCGTATTCTGCGGCACAATGTCTGAACTTCGCACAGGGCGGGCCCCCGACTGGGCTGGCCCATGCAGGCTGCGAGCAGTATAAAAAATCAGAGAAAAACACAGAGGTTGGATTCAAACTCACGATCGCACTCTCGTAGACAAAGGTAGCTAGCCAGTATGGCTGATTCGTGCTCGTCATGAAAAGGAAACACGAATACTTTAGAACTAGCCACATCAGCAGATCTGATTATTTTTCCTTCTTTTAATCATTTCTCAAAAGTTCTGAATAAATTTTTAAAAAATCTGAACATTGTTCAAAAACACACACTAATTTTCAAAAAATGTGAATTTTTTTTTTGAATTTTTTACCTAAATTTAATAACAAGAACAATTTTTTAAGTTGTCAAATTTTCAAAAAAGAAACATTTTTTAAAATTACAAACTATTTTGATAAACACGAAAAAAATTGAAAACAGGAAATATTTTTGATATGTGAACAAATTCTGGAAAGTAGGAACATTGTTTGAAAAATGTGAACAAATTTTGAAAACAAGAATATTTTTTGGAATCTGAATAATTATTGAAAAAAATCTAAGCGTGAAAAGAAAAATAATCTTTTAGAATAAAAAAGGAAAATTATAGTTGAAAAGGAAAATAAAAACAAAACAAAGAAAAAAAGAATAGGAAAACACTGAGGACAAATGCCAAAAAATAGTAGAAGAAAGTAAACAGAAGAACCCGATTTTGAGAACCATCTACAAGTTTCTCAAAAGCGATTTGCTCCTAGTGTGATAACGCTCTCGCGCTCGGGTGGTTCGCTTGTGCGTTGCGTCGAATTGTCGACGCAGCAAGCACTAAACTGGAAATCATGTCAGCGAATGTGCTACTGCGCTGGACTGGAACGAGCCATTGACTGATAGCCAATTCTCTTTTTTGTTTTTTAGTTTTCTTAGTTAATTGTTACCTCCGTCTTAAATTATAAGACAACTGGTTTATGGGATGTGCCTCGGCTGGGTTTGTGCCTGCTTTTTGTCTGTTTTTTAAAAAAAATCGTAGTTTTTTAATTATAGTCATGAATTATAAAATTGTTCCTAGAATCTAAAAAATATTGATGCATCCAAAGAATATTTCCGAATTTAAGAAATGTTCAAAAAAATGTTCTTCATTTTCTAAATGTCCCTAAAAAAATTAAAATACGGGCACATAAAATGAACGATAAATAAAAATAACAAAACATGAAGGAAAAAACCATAAGAGAACCAAAAAAGGGAAAAACAAGAAAAAACACAAACTAATATAAAAACACAAAAATCAGTGGGGGTGGACCCTCCCAATAGCGTCCTTGGGGGGTCCGCGGGGAATAGTATTCTCCCTTAGTCATATGTGAGAATGGGGGCAGCACGTGGAAAATCTTATTGGTGGTTATGTCGTGCAATCCAGAAAAGGACTCTTAGGCTTTAACCCAGTCTAACTGAAAAAGTGCTTAAAACGCTAGAACTGTTTTAGGAGGGCAACCCTCGCCCCTGTCGAAAGCCAATATATCGGTTTTCTCCACATCCCCCAGTCCCGACAAAAACCCTAGTTCACGTGGGAGTGAAATTTTGACAGACAATCGCCTTCGGCATGATCCTCACGGTCCATTGCCCTCGCCTCAAAACTACAATTAGCATTACAGCGAACTCAACCCCCAATGGCAGTCGATGATGATGATGTGACACATGACCACAGTCCCAGCGCAGCTTTCATGGGTACTAGGGCATCTGACCGACTTCACCCTACCCCATGCACCCACCTCCTACAGTCTGCTATGCCACCGACATACCTCCTTCATTGGCGAACTCCACCATGACCCTGCCATGTCCACCGTCGAGCTCAACTTAAAGGACATGATGCACGCGACCACCTTCAAGCCCGTTGAGGCCAAACCCACCTACCTCAAGTAGCTCGAGCGCGAGGTAGGGGAGGAAGAGGAGGAAGAGGAGTTGGATGACACCTGTGTGATCTTGGCCTCCCTCGAGACCTATCATTGCGGAGCAACACACGACCGACAAGGAGCGTCACACAATGATGAGGTCGTTGCCTCCTTCCGGTCTGAGCTCACGTACTATGAGCACCTTGCCATCGTCGAGCGACACACAATGGACGAGTATGAGGCCTCCTGCCACCGCGAGCTCGCCTAGCCTGAGCATTGTGCCGTCTACAAGGTGGTGCAGGGCAACCACGTCGAGGCATGGGGCAAGATGCAAGACGACATTGGAGATGACGAGGAGGAGGCAGCAACATCAAGGGAGAAGTTTCCGATGACGGTGATGTGTGTCGGCCACATACGTCATCATCTTCACCAGCGAGGCCTAGGGTGGTAGAGAAAAGAAGCTCTTCTGTTATAGTTGTTTTTGATAAATTAATTTTAGGCTTTTGTAATGAACTTATTAAGTAGTGTTCATGTTTAATTAGCATTTGGTATGGTAGTGAGATATTTTGTTTGAACTGCATTTTATGTAGTTAGTTGAAATTATGAAATTGGGAGCTACATGTGTTTTTCGGGTTTAGAGTACTGGAATCGACCACGACCAGAGCCCAGCCTCCTAAATGCCCACATTTTTGCGGGATCTAAGTTTTGGGGCTGTCCTTTTGGGTTTAATTTTTGGCTATCTAATTACAGATGCCCTAACAGCAGTGACCGGACAGAGACTTGCCAAGAAATAAAATTCAACCAAACTATCTTGGAGTAATTCAGTGTCAATTGTCACCTAAAATGCCTTTTAGGGTCATTTTGACCGGCCATTAGTGTGGATTTTAGACGATTCTCTCTAATCCTTTTGCAGTGGATCACGCACCGATTGCTCTTGGTAGCCAAGGTGGATCGACTCATCATCTTCTCCTAAACACAAGACAGCCTCGCTCCACATAAGGATGTGTCCGTGTACGCGTTCATAAAAATGAGTGTATGAGTATATGTATGAGCGTTTGCGTCGTGTTAAAAAAACACAAGACAGCCTCGCTCCCGTTGCAATTTAAATAGCAGTGCACTGCAGACAGTAGTGATCTTGTCTTGAGTTGCCACTAGTAGTTCCTACATGTGTTACGTGCTGTACTACTCTTCTCTTGTAGCGGTAAACATGCCGAACACGTGTGAGCGCATCCGCGCAGCCGAACAACGCCGTGACTTGGCCACGAAGTGCGTGGCTCCTCCACATGCGCCGTGGCGCGATGCAGAGAAGCCGAACAACGCCGTGACTTGGCCACGAAGTGCGTGGCTCCTCCACATGCGCCGTGGCGCGATGCAGAGAGGCCGATGCTATACCACTAGTATACGTACTCGCCGTACCCTCTACCCTGGGCTGGGGTGGCTCGATCGTCAGGGATTGGTCGTGGACTGAACAGCGCCATACCAGTACTTTTCTCTGTAGGAGTACGTACGGCTGGGCGAGACGGGCGGCAGGAAAGTTCGACCGACGGAGCCGACTGCGATCTGCGGAATTCCGGCGTGCTCCAGCCCGTGGTGCACCGTTAGTTTCGCCATCTTTTTGTCGTCTACTACTTAGAAAAACGATCGGAGTTGGGGGCGTCGGAAGCCATGGTTGCGAGCTGGATCGGAGTTGTTTTATAATAATTTCGAACCACCGTGGAACGTTCCTTGCTCCCTGCTGCCGCCGCCCCAAATCCTGCAATTCACTGTTTTTTTTCGAGCCCAAAATGCGCACTATAGCTTTATAGAAGGAGAGAAAAAGTACATGACATCTACCACTTGCTGCAAACAACGAGCGTAGAACAACATCACGTCCGGCTATCTTCGGGACAGCCACACACGACAACACAACTACAACACGGGAAAACCTGTCCAAAACCGAAAAACCTCGCCGCGTCTTGATCGACACCGAACACCTCCTAAGAACAGCAACTCCAGCTTCCTTTGGATTCATCCGCGACGCACATACATAGCGCCGGAGGAGAGCAGTCAGGGCCACGACGAACACCGGAGGAGCGTCAACAGGAAGCTCAGTATCCTCGCATGATGCTCCCAACAGAGACGCCGCCATCATGCTGCTCGAGAGGACCAAGGCTGTCGCCCGGAGACAACTGCCAACACCAAACACGAGGAAGATGGCGACATACTCGACGTCGCCTCCAGAGAGGGAAACGACACCCGCGGGTGCCATCGACACCGGCCGGCCAAAAACCGGACAGGATTTTCATCCGTAACGTTGCGCATCTCCACTCCGACGAGGTACCAGGCAACACCGTTCCTGAAGCCTCGCACCGCCGTCACCGCAGCAAATCCGCCGAAGCCGCGAAGCCGTGGTCCAATACCACCCGCACTGCCGAGAGAGCGCAAACCAGACCTCCACCAACATCGTCGTCGAGGAGCAACCACAACCTCCAAGCGGACCAAAAGCCAGATCCGCTTCAACGACCTTCATCGACACCGAGAGACTGCCGCCAGATTGGATCTGGCCCGCCCCTCCAACCTCACTCCGGCGCCAACTCCACCGAGGCATCACCGCGATCCCCTCACACGGAGGCGGCTGGAAGCCCGCTGCACGCCAGGACACCTTCCTGGCAGGGCCATCTGGGCGCCGCCGCCCCCATGGCTGATCCAACGCCGTCGCCACCACCGATGCTGGCGCTCCACCTGCAGCCACCAACCAGAAGTTCTCCTCGCCAGGATCCGGCGAAAGCCCTCGCCTTGCCCCCGCTGTGCCTCCAACTGCACCACGAGCCCCCGCGCCGCCCGCAAGAAGAACGCCGCGCCAGACCACGCCCGCGCCTAGCACGCGCTCCGCCACGCTGCCCGTGCCAAGACCGAACGTCGCTAGCCTCAGCGCCGTCCTCCAGACGCAGCTCCCCCACGCGAAGGAGGTGCGTTGGGGCGCGCCACCTCTGCCCGCAAGCGTGTCGTGACCGACCAGCTCGCAGCGCCGCCCAGCTCCATCTCCTACCTGCGCGCCCCAACTGGCCATGACGCGCCGGCCTCCGAGCACCGCTGCCAGATCAAAAAAGAAAGCCCCCCGCGGCCCCTACTCCAGCGAAGCGCGCGAGATCCCGCCGCCACTGCACTGCCATGAAGCTTTGCCCTGGCGCTAAGCGGCGGCGGCAAGGGAGGGGAGGAGAAGGGGATCGAGGATCCGGCGGCTAGGGTTGAGCACCCGGGTCGCCCGCGGGGGAGCGACACAGGGCCGGGTTTGGTAACACGCGCATTGTTTGGCCCATGGGCAACGAGGACGTTTACTAATGTAGAGTAACTTGAAGAATAACATAGGCTTCGGCTTAGTCAAATTGTGTAGTGGCTTCTCTCAAGAAAATAACATAAGGTGGGTAAACAAATTACTGTTGGACAATTGATATAAGAACAAATAATTATGATGACGTCCATGGCAATGATCATGAATATATGCATCATGTCCAAGATAGTAGACCGAAACGATTCTGCATCTACTACTATTACTTCACACATCGACCACTATCCAGCATGCATCTAGTGTATTAAGTTTATAGAAAAACGGAGTAATGCAATAAGAACGATGGCATGAAGTAAACAAGATCTATTCATGTAGGAATAGACCCCATATTTTTATCCTTAATAGCAACAATACATGCGTGCCTCGCTATCCTTTCTGTCACTAGGTGAGGACACTGCAATATCGAACCTATCACAAAACACCTCTTCCTATTGCAAGAAAAATCAATCTAGTTTGCCAAACCAAACCAAAGTTTCGAGAAGAGATACGAGGCTATAGCAACCATGCATATAAGAGGTTAAAAAGAACTCAAATAATATTCATGGATAGATCTGATCATAAAATCAAACTTTATTGGCTCCTAACAAATACACTGCAAAAAGTCATTACATCAAATAGATCTACAAGAACACCGAGGAGAACATTGTGTTGAGAATCAAAAACTTTCATATAAAGTGCATCGAATACTGTGAGAAGTTTGATTACTTATGATTGTTTTGAGACATAAAGATGGTGATATTAGAGTTGTGCTAGTGAGTAGTTGTGAATTTGAGTAATATCGTGTTAAGGTTTGTGAGTCTCGTAGTATGCACGTATGGTGAACTGTTATGTAACGAAGTTGGAGCATGAGATATTTTTAGTTGTCTTCCTTATGAGTGGCGGTCGGGGATGAGCGATGATATTTTCCTACCAATCTATCCCCCTAGGAGCATGCACGTAGTACTTCGTTTCGATGACTAATAGATTTTTGCAATAAGTACGTGAGTTCTTTATGACTAATGTCGAGTCCATGGATTATACGCATTCTCACCCTTCCACCATTGCTAGCCTTTCTTGTACTGCGTAACTTTCGCCGGTACCATACAACCACCATATACCTTCCTCAAAACAGCCACCATACCTACCTATTATGGCATTTTCATAGCCATTTCGAGATATATTGCCATGCAACTTTCCATCGTTCGGTTTATTACGACACGTCTCATCATTGTCATATTGCTTTGCATAATCATGTAGTTGACATCGTATTTGTGGCAAAGCCACCATTCATAGTTCTTTCATACATGTCACTCTTGATTCATTGCACATCCCGGTACACCGCCGGAGGCATTCATATAGAGTCATATTTTGTTCTAAGTATCGAGTTGTAGTTCTTTAGTTGTAAGTAAGTAAAAGTGTGACGATCTTCATTATTAGAGCATTGTCCAATGTGAGGAAATAAAAAAAAGAGAGAAAATGCCAAAAAAGAGGCCCAAAAAAAGAAAAAGAAAAAAAAAGAAAAAAAATGAGAGAAAAAGAGAGAAGGGGCAATGCTACTATCCTTTTTACACACTTGTGCTTCAAAGTAGCACCATGATCTTCATGATAGAGAGTCTCCCATTTTGTCGCTTTCATATACTAGTGCGAATTTTTCATTATAGAACTTGGCTTGTATATTCCAATGATGGGCTTCCTCAAATTGCCCTAGGTCTTCGTGAGCAAGCGAGTTGGATGCACACCCACATAGTTTGTTTTTGAGCTTTCATACACTTGTAGCTCTAGTGCATCCGTTGCATGGCAATCCATACTCACTCACATTGATATCTATTGATGGGCATCTCCATAGCCCGTTGATACGCCTAGTTGATGTGAGACTATGTCACGCCCAATATGCGACCCTATCCAAAAGGAACTCGAAGGTCCCACCAAGGATAGACCCGCATATTGAAACGCTTTTGCAAGGTGGATATCATTACATCAACATTACATAATAGATGGGGATGCATACAAAAGGCATACAATGCCACACGAATACAACATCATCATACAAGAGATCAACATCCGACTACGGATGATCCATAAACAGAAAATCAAACAATATCGACCCTGCTAGCCCAGGCTGCCGACCTGGAACCTATCCCCTGATCGAAGCAGAAGAAGAACTCCAAAACAAGTAAACATCGCTCTCGCGTCATGATCATCGCATAACCTGTACCTGCAACTGTTGTTGTAGTAATCTGTGAGCCACGAGGACTCAGCAATCCCATTACCATGGGTATCAAGACTAGCAAAGCTTAATGGGAAAGGAAGGGGTAAAGTGGTGAGGTTGCAGCAGCGACTAAGCATGATATGATGGCTAACATACGCAAAAGAGAGCGAGAAGAGAAACAAGCGGAACGGTCGTGAAGCTAGCAATGATCAAGAGGTGATCCTGAACACCTACTTACGTCAAACATAACCCAGAAACTGTGTTCACTTCCCGGACTCCGCCGAGAAGAGACCATCACGGCTACACACGCGGTTGATGCGTTTTAATTCGGATCTGGTGTCAAGTTATCTACAACCGGACATTAACAAATTCCCATCGCCACATAACCGCGGGCACGGCTCTCGAAAGTTTAAACCCTGCGGGGTGTCCCAACTTAGCCCATGACAAGCTCTCGCGATCAACGAAGGAATAGACCTTCTCCGGGAAGACCCGATCGTCTCGGAATCCGGTTTACAAGACATTTCGACAATGGTAAAACAAGACCAGCAAAGCCTCCCCTTTGCCGACAAATCCCGATAGGAGCTGCACATATCTCGTTCTCGGGGCACACCGGATGAGTAAGACGTCGGGTTGGCATAGACCTGGTTGCCTGTGGGCGCCGGACATCGCTCGGTTCGGACCAGCACTTAGACAAGCAACGGCCGGGGGCTAAAATAAAGATGACCCTCGGGTTGGCGACCCAAGGAAAGGGATAGGTGGTGGTGAGGCAAATGGTAAAACCAAGGTTGGGCCTTCTGGACAAGTTTTATTCAAAGCGAACTGTCGGGGGTCCCATAAATCACCCGACCGCGTTAGGAACGCAAAATCCGGGAACATAACTCCGGTATGACGGAAACTAGGGCGGCAAGAGTGGAACAAAACACCAGGCATAAGGCCGAGCCTTCCACCCTTTACCAAGTATATAAATGCATTAATAATATAAAAGATATTGTGATATCCCAATATAAACCTTGTCCACCATGGAGAAATCTTCAACTTCACCTGCAACTAGCAACACTATAAGAGGGGCTGAGCAAAGCGGTAACATAGCCAAACAACGGTTTGCTAGGAAGGGTGTCAAAGGTTAGAGGTTCATGGCAATTTGGGAGACTTGAAGAGCAAATGGTAGGTTTCGTAGCATAGCGATAGAACGAAGCAACTAGCATAGCAATGATAGTAGTGAGATCCAGGGTAGCGGTCATCTTGCCAGAAATCCCGCAAGGAAGAAGAACGAGTCCATGAAGAAGATGAAGCCACGAAGACGAACCACACATAGATGAACGAATCCTCACGATCGCAACGAAACGGGAACTATCGAGAAGAAGCACACAACATGGTAAACACACCACGCATGAACAAGGCATGATGCACAACAAGCATGATGCATGACCAAGCTACATGAAGCTACTCATGGCAAGAGATGATGCAAACAAGAACAACACATCAAGGCAAGTTTAAATGAGGCCGGGAACAACATATAACAATTCCGGAAAGTCCTCATATGCATATTTCGAAATTGGTCCAGATCTGAACAAACCTTATGTTCAAGTTGTTAAACAGCAAGTTAATATGCACCAAGATGATCTACACGAAATTCTAGTCAAGTTGCATATAAAGTTCATTAGATTCGGAGCTACGGCCTAGAAGATATGAGCAAAACAAGTTAAACATGGCATTGAAGCACAATGCACCCAAACATCAAGTAAACACACCAAAACAAGGACGCAACATGGTAATATGAAGCTACATGCAAAATCAAGCAAGTTTCATATAGAGCACACTCAAAACGGAGCAACGGTTCAACACATACACTCTATACAAGTCATAGCAACAATCTGTCCAAAACAGCAACTAGGCATATTGCAAGCATCAAAACAATAAGCTACAGCACCCCAACATAATAACAAAAGGCATGGGCATGAAGTACATGTAAAGTATAACAAAACATGAACACTGAGCTATCTCCAGAAACAACTAGAACATGCTCAAAAGGACATGGGAAGATTGCAAATAATAACAGTTTCAGACTTTAGCAGAAATAACATCAGGTTGCAATGTTTAGAGCTATCAAACAACATGTTACAGGAAGCTATCATGGCAAACAAAGGCATGGCAAGAATCTACTAATTGCACAGAACAACAGTCCCTTACTGACCATGAGCCAAAAAGAATCAGAAAATATGATGGCACCCATGTAAACATGGCAAGTTATATTACAGATTCAAACATGGCAGAAACAACAATAAGTAGGCATGTTGGTGAGCTTGAACCACTCACTACAGAGCAATACATGGCATGGCAATGCAGCCAACAGTAAGAAGGCATGTTTATGAAGCTAAGCATGGCAAGAGCAAGGTCATAGGATGCATGGATCACTAGGAAAACACATAGGAACTAGTGAACTTAATGTTAACAGGCTGATAGCAACATTTTCAAGCAACTTTGGAGCAAGATAACAACATGTTACAGCAGGCTATAAATACAACCAAGGGCATGAATGGATAGAGCATGACATGTAGATTAAAACATGTTTATAGGACATCTCCAGATTATGCATAGAATGATTAGTAGAAGCATGTTAACATGGCATCACAAAATTACAGAATCTGTCTAGCAAAACAGCAACAGCAACTACCCTACTTAACAAGCTTGATGCACTCAACACACAACTCACAAAAATACATGGATGGTACCCCTGGAAGGATGGCATGGCATAGATCAAAACACATGAATGCATCAACCTCATAGGATGCACACATCAATCATGGCAAAAATGATAGATGAGCAAGTTATAACAGTTTCAGCAGATTAACATCAACATGCACTCTTCCAACAGCATTTCGGGCATCAAGATGAGATCAAATGAAAATGATGCAATGGAATGAAATGAAGTACTCGTCGAGGCGAACAATTTGACATATTACACACACGAAACGGAGCTACGGATGCAGAGATATAGCAGGTCAAACATGGCATGATTATGCAAGATTTCAGGGACTTGGTGGAATTATACCCTCGCGAAAACTGGACGAGAAGGTCCCGGGACGGAGAGATTCGGGCGTTTGGTTGGTGGGGCGGGTGGATCTCATCCACCCGCGGCGGATCTGGCCGGAGGAGAGCTCCGGCGAGCTCTCCGGCGAGGCACGGTCGATGAGGGGCGCGGGACCGACGAGGGCGGCGACTTGCGGGGCGACGGAGAAGCGGGCCGGGCGGCGCGGCTACCGAGGCGCTGCGCGCGCAGCCGCCGGGCTGCGCGAGGGAGGAGCGGGCGCGCTGGCGGCGCGGCTGGGACGCTTGGCCCGCGCTGGAGGAGCAGAGGGAGGGGGCGTGGCTGCGCGGCGGCGGCGGCCGAGCCGGGCGCGGGCGAGGCGGCGGAGGGCGCGGCAAGACGCCGGCGGCGGCCGCGTGCAGTGTGCGGGCGGAAGGAAGGCGGCGCGGGCGCCTGGCGGGCGAGGCGGCCGGCCGGCGAGGTCCGAGGGCGCACTCGCCGACGGGAGCCGTGAGGCGAAGGGTTCGGCGAGGTTCGGACCGACCCGGGCGGGCGGATCTGGCCCCGGGCGGCGGCGGCGAGGTGAGGCGCTGGCGGCGGTGACGTGGCGCGACGTGAGTGGAGGGGAGCGGCGGCGGGGTGACGTGGCGAGCTGTCATTGGCCGGAGTGATGTGGCCGGCGGACATGTCCGGCCGGGGTGGACGTGTCCGGCGGCGGCGGGAGGAAGATGACTAGGGTTAGACCGGGATTTCGGGAGAGGTGCACATATATATAGGTAGAGGGAGCTAGGAGTGTCCAAATGAGGTGCGGTTTTCGGCCACGCGATCGTGATCGAACGTCCGAGAGCATGGAGGGGAGTTAGATGGGCTTTGGGCCACTTTGGATGGGGTGTTGGGCTGCAAACAAAAGAGGCCTTACGGTTACCCGGTTAACCGTTGGAGTACCAAACGACCTCCAAATGGCACGAAACTTGACAGGCGGTCTACCGGTGCTATACCAAGGCCGCTTGGCAAACCTCGGGACATTCCGAGAAAGTTTAATACCCGCACAAGAGAAGGGGCAAAAAGGGAACGCCGGATGACATAGGAGCGCCGGATTGCAAAACGGACAACGAGGAAAAGGCTCGGATGCATGAGACGAACACGTATGCCAATGCGATGCACATGATGACATGGTATGAAATGCAGATGATGACATGGCAAAGTGCAACACGCAAGCAAATGACATGGCAACGACGGCGAATAACTGGCAGACGCCTGGCGCGTCGAATCCGGGGCGTTACAGACTATCTCCTTCTTTTTGTCTTCTCCACAATCACCATATTCTATTCCACCTATAGTGCTATGTCCATGGCTCACGCTCATGTATTGCGTGAAAGTTGAAAAGGTTTGGGAACATAAAAAGTATGAAATAATTGCTTGGCTTGTCATTGGGGTTGTGCATGATTTGAATATTTTGTGTGATGAAGATGGAGCATAGCCAGACTATATGATTTTGTAGGGATAGCTTGCTTTGGCCATGTTATTTTGAGAAGACATGATTGCTTTATTAGTATGCTTGAAGTATTATTGTTTTTATGTCAATATTAAACTCTTGTTTTGAATCTCATGGATCTGAACATTCTTGCCACAATAAAGAAAAATTACATTGATAAATATGTTAGGTAGCATTCCACATAAAAAATTCTATTTTTATCATTTACCTACTCGAGGACGAGCAGGAATTAAGCTTGGGGATGCTTGATACGTCTCCAACGTATCTATAATTTTTTATTGTTCCATGCTATTATATTATCCATCTTGGATGTTTTATATGCATGTATATGCTATTTTATATGATTTTTGGGACTAACCTATTAACCTAGAGCCCAGTGCCAGTTTCTGTTTTTTCCTTGTTTTTGAATTTCACAGTGAAGGAATATCAAACAGAGTCCAAATGAGCTGAAAATTTATGGTGATTATTTTTGGACCAGAAGAAGCCCATGGAGCATCGGAGTTGGGCCAGAAGAATCCTGAGCCAACCATAAGACAGGTGGGCGTGTCCTACCCCCTGGGTGCGCCCCTATCTTATGGTTGACTCGGGGACCCCCCTGACTTGTTCCCGACGCCAACACCTCTTATATATCCCCAAACTTCCAGAATAGAACCTAGATCGGGAGTTTCGCCATCGTAAGCCTCTGTAGCCACGAAAAACCAATCGAGCGACTGTTCCGGCACCCTGCCGGAGAGGGAAACCATCACCGGTGGCCATCTTCATCACCCCGGCGCTCTCCATGATGAGGAGGGAGTAGTTCACCCTCGGGGCTGAGGGTATGTACCAGTAGCTAAGTGTTTGATCTCTCTCTCTCTCTCTCTCTCTCTCTCTCTCTCTCTCTCGTTCTTGATTTGGCACGATCTTGATGTACCACGAGCTTTGCTATTATAGTTGGATCGTATGATGTTTCTCCCCCTCTACCTTCTTGTAATGGATTGAGTTTTCCCTTTGAAGTTATCTTATTGGATTGAGTCTTTAAGGATTTGAGAACACTTGATGTATGTCTTGCATGTGCTTATCTGCGGTGACAATGGGATATTCACGTGATCCACTTAATGTATGTTTTGGTGACCAACTTGCAGGTTCTATGACCTTGTGAACTTATGCATATGGGTTGGCACACGTTTTGTCTTGACTCTCTGGTAGAAACTTTTGGGCACTCTTTGAAGTTCTTTGTGTTGGTTTGAATAGATGAATCTGAGATTGTGTGATGCATATCGTATAATCAAACCCGTGGATACTTGTGGTGACATTGGTGTATCTAGGTGACATTAGGGTTTTGGTTGATGTGTGTCTTAAGGTGTTATTTTAGTACGAACTCTAGGGCTGTTTGTGACACTTATTAGAATAGACCAATAGATCGATCAGAAAGAATAATTTTGAGGTGGTTTTCTACCCTACAATAATCACTTCGTTTGTTCTCCGCTATTAGTGACTTTGGAGTGACTCTTTGTTGCATGTTGAGGGATTGTTATATGATCTAATTATGTTATCATTGTTGAGAGAACTTGCACTAGTGAAAGTATGAACCCTAGGCCTTGTTTCCAACCATTGCAATACCGTTTTCGCTCACTTTTGTTACTTGCCACCTTGCTGTTTTTATATTTTCAGATTACAAAAACCTATATCTACCATCCATATTGCACTTGTATCACCATCTCTTCGCTGAACTAGTGCACCTATAGAATTTACCATTGTATTGGGTGTGTTGGGACACAAGAGACTCTTTGTTATTTGGTTGCAGGGTTGTTTGAGAGAGACCATCTTCATCCTACGCCTCCCACGGATTGATAAACCTTAGGTCATCCACTTGAGGGAAATTTGCTACTGTCCTACAAGACTCTGCGCTTGGAGGCCCAACACGAGTTTACAAGAAGAAGGTTGCGTAGTAGACATCACCCACCACCCATCAAGGTGCACCAGGGGCCTCTGGCGTGCCCTGGTGGGTGGTGGGCCCCATGGGCCTCCCTCAGGTGCTTCCTTGGCTCCCAAATGGTATTTGGACGTCGTTTGGTACTGATATCTGTGAAGTAAAAAAAAGCAAAAACAGCAACTGGCACTAGGCATTATGTCAATAGGTTAGTCCCAAAAATGATATGAAGTTGCTATAAAATGAAGTTAAAACATCCAAGAATGATAATATAACAGCATGGAACAATCAAAAATTATAAATACGTTGGAGACGTATCATCCTTTCGTCGGGAATCCATTGCGTCCTCCCAAATGGCGCATGGATCCGCACTAGGCGTGCCGTCGCTGCCTTACCGGAGGCGGTGCGGTCTGTCTGGCGTCCAAACGCGATGGCGGATGCACAACCCCTCTGTCGGCGCGCCGAGCAGTGGAACACAACATGGGCATCGTTTGACGAGACATGGCACAGCGTGCCCGCTGTGCAAGGCAGCGGGCGCGAGAGGCGGCGACAACCCTCGCGGCGGTGGACGTCGGTGAGGTGGAGTCGCATTCTTCGGCGCCCCGTATAGTGCACCAGTCCAGGCGCCACAACCGCGTGGTGGTGGATGTCGCCGGCTCGTCCCAGGATGGATCCATCATCGATCTGATATCCACCGGCACCGTTGGGGTTCCAGGCTCTGACGAGGAAGAATCGGGCATGGGAGACGGCAACACCTTGAGTCCCATGAGCCGGCTCATGTCCCATGCCCTACTCTACCTTGCCGGCGACTAGGCCAACATTCTAGAGCGCAGTTGGCCGCCGAACATTGACACGGTAGAGCCGGACGAGCTCCACTTAAAGATCGCTTTACATTGCATGTAATAATATGGATTTGAGTTTCTAATTTGAGGTATCTGAATGTGGAATGCATTATTTGAGGCGTGACCGGTCAGTGTCCACGGACACACCCGGGCGTCTCCGCGGGCGTTTGAGGGGTCGGATTTACCATCACGATTGTAGATGCTCTTAGGGCATCTCCAAGGCGGACCCGCAAACCGCCCGAGTCCGTCCAGGCTGCGCTGTCCGGATCGGAGAAGCCATCCAACACCGACCTGTATTGGTACACGACATGGTTTGGACGCGATTTCGCCCGCAAACCGGAGACAAAAGTGGAAGAGGTTAGCTAGAGTCTGGACCAATCCCACGCCCGCTTCTGACCGCCCTGGCCCACCAAAAAACTCTCCCCCTCCCACACGCACATTCCGCCCAGTGCCAGCTGCCCGCATTCATGCCGCTGTAGAGCGCGCCACTCCACATTGAAGGTAGCTCAGGGTGGACGCGACCTCTCACTACCTCCGCCACTGAAGCGGCTCGTCGGCTGAGGGCGTCGCCCACTACACGCCTAACTGAACACGCTTCCTCGCTGCATTCATACGTCTCCATTAAACCCGCGTGGAAGCCGAGAAACCTACTCCAGTCACACGTCCATTTATGAGCGGGCCTACAGTAAACGGAATGCTGCTCGAACTCCCCCTGTCTGCCCTCTATTTAAACGAGGCCAGACACTGGGCAAGAATGACACCCTCCACTGCTCCTCACACTCCTCCTTCACCACTCTTCTGATGAGTTCCGAAGAGCAGTTCTCTAGCATACAAGCCGTTTGGGTGGCCCACCAAGCCCATCGAATATGAGCGAGGCAACTCGCTGCTGCACCTCCCACGCCTAACATGATGCGGAGCGTCCTACAGACATCAGCATGTCAATAGTCTGTTTGGCGAGTGATACGTGCGACATGTACTTCACATACACAAAGGTGAATCATCTCCTTACACGCGTTCACTTGACACCACCGAGGATGGTATACTACTTGACACTCCTCTCGTGTGCATGCATAGGTATCATAAGAGCACCACGGATGACGAGGAGGAGTGCAAGCGCAAGTATATGCCTACACCGTCCGCGAGGGAAGCTTGGAAGCGACGACGGAAGAAGAAGGTGCAAAATTTGCACTACCGGACTGTCCGGTCGCCCAATCAGACTGTCCGGTCCATCCAGCGAGAAGTTTTGGTCTGTGCAGAAATTGCACCACTGGATAGTCTGGTCCCCCAACTGGACAATCCGGTAGTACAATATCTGGATGCCCAAAAGTTTCTCTTTCAACCGAACTGTCCGGCCCCCCATATCGGACGTCCGGTAGTGCATCTGCGGGCCGAATTTGGGCAAGGCCCATGTAACTTTACCCTTTCGCCCTCACTTACCCCTTCCTTGCCTTGGACCTATATATATCCCTCCTTCTCCTCCATTTTAGGGGAAGTTAAGAATAGATCTAGACATTAGAGCTTAGCTCATGTATCTCCCCTTGTGGGATTCCTCTTGAGAGAGAGAAGGCTCCATTGGATTTCAAGACCTCCATTGGAGAAGATCCTTAGGGATTCAAGACCTCCTTGTGGGAAGGATCTATCTAGATCATCAAGACCTCATCTCCTTCATAGGATTTGGGATGAACTCTATCATATATCTTATTTCCCGTTGATTGTTCATGTACCTTGTGGATCTTGTGTGTTTGTTGGTCTAGTGGATGTGTGATTGGACTTATTCCTGAGTGTTCCTCTTACGATTTCCCATCTTGTTCTGCGTGTTCTCCGCATTCTTCATGGATCCCCCTCCAATTCATGAAAGATCTCCACTTAGGGTCTCCACCCTACAACATCTTGGTATCATGAGCCACGTTGATCACGAATTTGGAGCCCCTACCCCTTGTTTTCTAGCCTAATTTTGTTGATTTCATCCTAAATTCGAAATCCCCACCAAAAATAGCCCCAATTTTTTTTACGATTTGTTGGTTTGATGATGTTTTGTTGATTTTGATCCATGGATTCGTTGTGTTTCGAGTGGATCTAGCTTCCCCACAAGTTTCCTCACCTTCCATCCATGAAATCTCCTCAATTTTGACCCCAAAATCATCCATTTCCGCCTAAAGTTTCGAGTTCGTGCTTTCCCAGCCCGCACCGGACTGTTTGCACCCCCATAGCGGACTGTCCGCTCACATTAGGACCAAAATCGCTCTTGGAACAGACTGTCTACTCCCCAATACTGGACTGTCCGCTTGAATCAGAAGGTTTTCAGATGAAGACCGGACTATGTGCTAGTTCAAAAACTGCTTCGGCTGATTTCTTGTTTCGGCCATATCTTCCACATCTAGAGTCCGATTTTGACGTCTTTAGCTTGTTGAGTAGCTATTGACATCCCCCATCCATATAGATATGTTCCAACATCATTTGACTCCGTCAAAATTTTGACATTTTGTCATCTTTGCCTAGGCCCTCCACCATATCATCTGCAAAACCACCATAGCTTTCTGCAACCTAACCCATTTTGATCCTTATAGCATTTGTGGTTGCTTGAGTGGTGACTTGAGTCTTCTAAGGTATTTCGGCTACTTAGGGATGGTTTCTTCTTCATCAACCACCACCACCACTTCCGCATTGTCAACTTCGGAACCTGTAAGTGCATCTAGAGCCACTCTAGTTGGTTTTGGAGTATTGACGACAAACCTGGTTGAGGGACTAATGTGTTTGTGAGAATTGCAGGATAACACATGTAGTAGTCCCTCATTGATTTGGTTTACCTACCGGAGATGACCCCTAAAAATGTGTGAAGACATTGAAGACAATGGTGGTCTGTGAAGCTATTCACGTTGAAGACTATGACATGAGAAGACATCGCATGAAGACTATGGAGCGCGAAGACTTAGTTGTTTCGTTGTTTCCTTTTCTTTTTTGTTGAGTCATAGGAACCATTGCACTGTTAGGTGGGGTCCAAGTGAACAAAGTCAGAGTGACTGAAGTGATGCTCAACCAAATCCTATGTCTTCGAGCGAAGACAATGAGAGAAAATCTTATCCTGAGTCGGATGAGTCAGCTTCACTTGTAGCCCAAGTCAAGCTACCGCGTGTGTTTGAAATCTGACCGTTGGGACACGTGTCAGTTCCGTAGTGACCCAGGGTCATTTCGGACAAATCAGGTTGGGTTGCCCAGTGGCTATAAATAGCCCACCCCCCTACACCATAAATTGGGGCTGCTCAGAGTTAGTGCACGACTTTTGTGTTTGAGAGCAACCCACCTCTGAAGCATTTGAGAGAGAATCCTTGCGAGGACAAAGCCCAAACCACCCAGAGCCCAAAGAGTGTTTGGCATCACTGAAGTCTTTCTGTCCGCGTGATCTGAAGATTTGTTACACTTGAGGACTGTGAATCCTCCAGCCGGTTAGGCGTCGCGTTCTAAGCATCCAAGAGTCATTGTAGATTGCCGGTGAACGAAGTCTGTGAAGGTTTGAAAGTCTACCTTGAAGACTTACCAGAGTGATTGGGCGGGGACTAAGTGTCCTTAGCTCAAGGGGAATAAGGTGAAGACGCGGTCTTCCGAGTTGAATCTCAGCCTCCCTAACCAGACGTACAGTTGTCACAGCAACTGGAACTGGTCGAACAAATCTCTGTCCTCTCCAAGCTACTGGTTCTATCTCTCACTTCTCTGTACTTACAGTTTGTCTTCGTGAAGTCATTGCCTACTTGCATTATCTTATTGACTTCACTGCGTGACTACTAGTTCTGATTGGCTTCATACTATCTTCCATCCTGATCCTTACTACCTAGCAGCTAATAGTCTTCGTGCTTTCACTTCATTGAATACTTGACTATGACTTGCCTAGTGTAGTCTACCTTTTGCTGCATATGAATAGTGTCATTTCTATTGTTTGTCTTTGAAACTTCCATGTTTTGAAGACTTTCATAAAAATTGCCTATTCACCCCCCTCTAGTCGATAACCAACTCTTTCAATTGGTATCAGAGCAAGGTACTCTCTTGTTCTGTGTGATTCGGTTTAACGACCTGGAGTTTTAGCTATGTCGACTGCAAGGATAATCAAAGTCTCCTCTACGTGCCCCATCTTCGATGGCACTGAATATCCCTACTGGAATAATAAGATGCGCATGCATCTTGAAGCCATTGATGTCGATCTGTGGTATGTCTTCAAAAACGGCGTTCCCAAGACCGGTGAAGGTGTCACCCCTGCTGATGTCAAGAAGTTCGTTCAACTGGACTCTACTGCCAAGAATATCATCTGTGGTCATTTGACCAAGGGACAGTATGGCCAAGTGAGTGCTCTGGAAACATCGAAGCTAGTCTGGGACTGGCTCTCCAAGGTCAACGAAGGCGTCTCAACTCAGCGAGATCAAAGGATAAGTGTTCTCCGCAACCTCTTCAACCGCTTCAAGAGACACGACAATGAGAACGTCCAGCTCACATTTGATCGCCTCACTGATATCACAAATGAGCTCCAAGCACTCGGCGCCACTGAGATCACGAAGCATGAAATAGTCAAGACACTACTGAGATCACTTGACAGCTCATTTGACACCTTAGCCTTGATGATTCAAGAACGCCCTGAATTCAAGACTCTCGATCCGTCTGACATACTTGAGAGTCTCAACACACATGAGTTTCAGCTATCTGAGAAACGAGATATCTATGGCCCCAGCTATGGCCGAACTCGCGCTTTGAAGGCAAAGGCTGTTTCCTCATCCAAAGAAGAATCTAACTGAAGTTCTGGTGATCCTGAAGACATTGGAAAGGAGCTTCTATGCTTGTAAAGAAGTTCCAGAAATTCACCAAGAAGAAAGGCTTCAGAAAGTCTTCACAATCTAGCTCAAAAAATTATGAAGCTTCCACCCATGACCACAAGAAGAGAACCTGCCACAAGTGCAAGAATCCTGGTCAATACATCTCTGAGTGTCCACAGTGGGACAACGAGAAGAAGAAGAAAGAAGAGCAAAGAATACAATTCTGATGACAAGAAGAAGAAGAAATCCTCAAAGTCTATTTCCAAGTCTTCTTCCAAGTCTTCATCACACAAGAAGAGCTCATCTGGCAAGGCTCGTGCTTTTGTTGGCAAGGAGATAGATTTAGAGGAGTTTGCTTCTGAGGAGGCGAAGGTGGAGTCTGAGGAGGAGTCTGACTCTGGTGTTGCGAGTCTTGCTCTAGCTACAGCCTACGTTGCCAAGTCCATCTTCAACACTGAAGACAATGGCTCCGTCACCAACGCTGAGATAATGACCAAGACGACCCGGCTCCCACCTACTGCTTCATGGCACGTGGTGCCAAGGTAAAATCACGCGATGCCTACTTTCAAACATCAAGTGAAGATGACTCTGATGGTGAATCCAAACATAGTTACAAAACACTTGCTAAAATTGCAACTGAACAACAGAAAGATGTGGAACATATTCAAAAACTGTTAGACAAAAGCGATGACCTGTTGGACGCGGAAATGACCAGATCTCAGTCCTTAATAGAATATATCAAAAATCTTCAAGTTAAGTACGAAGAACTTGAAATTCGTCATGAAACGCTCTCAACAACCATGAAAAGCTTTCCTACAATTATCTTCAAAGGAAGCAAGATCTTGAGAAGTTGAGAATGATTCATGAAGATCTTCAAAAGGAGAATGAGGCACTTCGCGCTCAACAGATCAGTCCCGCTCAGGAAGGATTTGAACCGTCATATCTAAAATGCATTGAGCGTGATAACGCTGCCTCTGTTGCTGAATGTTCTACTGCTACTACTGTTGCAATATCTTCAACTGCCAATGTGGTAACTAACCCCTCTGCTACGGATACCACTACTATTGCTGATGAGAATGCTAGGTTGAAGACACTGCTTGAGACAGGGATGTTCAAAAGTCTCAAAGGGCATCAGACACTATGTGATGTCCTCAAAAAGCAGATTTTGAACCGAAACCCTAGGAAAGAGGGTGTTGGGTTTGAAAGGAAAATGAATGTTGATCCAAACACCGGCAGAAGTGACAATGACACTGAGTTCAAGAACACCGGCCTCGACCTTTATCTGGATACTATGGGCATCACTCATGAGTTCTCTGCTCCGTACACACCTCAGCAAAATGGCATCATGGAGCGCAAGAACAGAACCCTTATTGAGATGGCCTGAAGGATGCTTGATGAGTACAAGACTCCACGGAAGTTCTGGCCTGAAGCCATTGATACTGCATGCCACATCATCAACCGTGTTTATCTTCACAAACTTCTAAAGAAAACATCCTATGAACTCCTAACTGGTAAGAAGCCAAATGTAAGCTACTTCAGAGTATTTGGTGCTAGGTGCTGGATCAAGGATCCACATCACACTTCAAAATTTGCATCGAAAGCACATGAAGGTTTTATGCTTGGTTACGGAAAGGATTCACACTCCTACAGAGTCTTCAACCTCTTTCACTATAAAGTGGTTGAAACTATGGATGTGCGGTTCGATGAGACTAACAAGTCGCAAAGAGAGCACCTGCCAAATGTGCTAGATGAAGTACCTTCTAGTGAATCAATGAAGCAAATGGGAATTGGAGAGATCATACCTTCTGAGGCTCAGACTGAAGAGGAACTTATCATTTCTGCACCTAATCAACCTGAAGACAATGCTCAACCTGAAGACAGTTCCCCAAATGATGACATTGATCAGCAAGAGCAAAATCTTCGTCCTGTTCATCCTCGTGTTGCAAATGAAGTATAGATTGAGAAGATAATAGACAACATCTATGCACCTGGTCCACTCACTCATTCAAAAGCTACTCAAAGAGCAACACAGCTAACAAATTTCTGTGGGCATTTTGCATTCGTCTCAATCTTTGAAACCAAGAAAGTTGCTGAAGCCTTCATGGGACCTGAATGGATTCAAGCCATGCAAGAAGAGCTTCAACAGTTCGAGCTGAACAATGTGTGGGAATTGGTCAAGCGTCCTGATCCTCGTAAGCACAATATCATTGGCACCAAATGGATATATCGCAACAAGCAAGATGAGCATGGTCAAGTTGTCAGAAACAAGGCTCGTCTCATTGCTCAAGGATACACTCAAGTGGAAGGGATTGACTTCGATGAAACATTTGCTTCGGTGGCTAGGCTTGAAGCCATTCGCATACTGCTAGCCTATGCAAATCATCACAACATCCTTCTGTATCAAATGGATGTGAAGAGTGCCTTTCTCAATGGAAAGATTGAAGAAGAAGTATATGTCGCACAACCTCCTGGCTTTGAAGATCCAAAACATCCTGATATGGTATACAAGCTCAACAAGGCATTGTATGGCCTCAAACAAGCCCCTCGTTCTTGGTATGACACACTCAAAGACTTCCTGAAGAGCAAAGGATTCAAACCTGGTTCACTAGATCCTACACTCTTCACGAAGACATATGATGGTGAACTATTTGTGTGCCAAATCCATGTGGATGACATTATCTTCGGCTGCATTAACAAGAAAAACAGTGATGAGTTTGGTCACATGATGCAAGAGCAATATCAGATGTCCATGATGGGCGACCTGAAGTTCTTCCCGGGTCTCCAAATTCGTCAGCAACGCAACGACATCTTCATCTCTCAAGAAAAATACCTCAAATATTGCCTGAAGAAGTTTGGAATGCAAGACTACAAAGGATACACGACGCCAATGCCAACCAAAAGTCATCTGGGTCCCGACGCCAATGGTAAAGAGTTCGATCAAAAGGTATACCGCTCCATGATTGGTTCTTTACTTTATTTATGTGCATCTAGGCCAGATATAATGCTTAGTGTTTGCATGTGTGCCCGATTCCAAGCAGCACCAAAGGAATCGCATCATTTAGCAGTGAAGCGAATTCTTCGATATTTGGCTTACACCCCAACACTAGGATTATGGTATCCAAAGGGCTCAGAGTTTGATCTAGTTGGATTCTCAGATGCTGATTATGCTGGTGACAAGGTTGATCGCAAGTCCACATCAGGCACATGTCACTTTCTGGGACGATCTCTTGTCTGTTGGTCTTCAAAGAAGCGTAACTGTATCTCTCTCCACTGCTGAATCTAAATACATTGCTGCTGGATCTTGCTGTGCTCAGCTTCTCTGGATGAAGCAAACTCTCAAGGACTATGGTATCCACCTGAAGAATGTGCCACTCTACTGCGACAATGAAAGCGCCATCAAGATTGCCAACAACCCAGTTCAACACTCGAAGACAAAGCACATTGAAATTCGTCATCACTTTCTTAGAGATCATGTCATGAAGGAAGATATTGATATCATTCATGTCAACACTGAAGAGCAATTGGCTGATATCTTCACAAAGCCCTTGGATGAGAAAAGGTTTTGCAAGTTGCGGTGTGAGCTAAGTATCTTGGAATCCTCAAATGCCCTGTGATTGGACACACATCCTAACACTTATGCATTTTGATGACTTAGATGTGCAACACATGAAGTAATGTATATCTTTAATCAATGAATACATACACTCTAAGTGTGAATACATTAATGCGGAATTTGACTTCGGAGCGCCACAATAATTGTGCGTCGTGTCTGGGTCTAATACTTCCTATACGGTGGGTAATGCCACCACCGAACTTTTGTTTGAAGTGTTTATCTTGGCGTTATGATTGCAAAGTCTTCACATTTGGTTTGTCTTCATCCTTGACTTATGTTCAGGTTTATCGTCATCTTGTTGATTTGGTCTTATTCTAGTTATATACATATTTGTGTTCTGTCCTCTACAACATTCACTTATAGCTATGACTTCTTGCTAAATCTTTTGATCTAAGTGAATGTGATTGGGCCCTAACCTATATATACTTCTACCTCAACTCTATCTGTCCAAATCATATGCATTCTATTGAAAACTGTTGATTGTCTTCACTGAGATCTTGTTAGCTGAAGTCAATCTGACAAACATTTATATCTGTTTTTAATGCTATATCCTTATTGCCTGAAAGACGGAGAATTCAGAACGACCACCCTGACAGTCCAGGCGTGCGTGGGAACATGGAACAACTTCCAATGTGTTGCATGCTTGCCACGTGCCCTCCAGATGTGAACCGCCAGGGGCACCTGCATAATTGCGCTGTGCCGTCCCTTTCCTTATAAATACCCATCACATCACGGTCAAAATCCTTCTTCCACCTCGCCACCTCTCACAAACCCTAGCGCCACCGCTAGCTCTCGACGATGCCGGTGACGAAGTGCTTAGCTGCCACGACCTCGTCGACGCTGTCCTCACGCCAACCGCGGACCTCGTCTTCTTCGCCGCCGCCGTCGGTGTCTTCCATCGCCAAGTTAGAGCACGGGAGATCAAACTGCTCGGCCTCCAACTTCACTCTGTCTAGCAGTTCATCGTGTGGTAATTAAAACTTACTTTTTACCGTCTTTTTGATCTGATAGATTCATCCTTCTTTACCAAAAGTGGTTTCTATAGTTCCAAAGTTGAATCTATCCCATTCTGCATCTCGTATTTTTCCTAGTCCATTCACTTATGCTTCTCTATAAGTTTGATTCCTCACTTGTACTTATTCTTGGATTCGTACAAATCTGGAACCAACTCACAACAAATAAGTGAATGTCTTCGCGTTATGAGGTCAATGTCTTCAAACTAATTTATCTTCAAAATATTCTGAGAATGCATATGACCTCTTCCCCTTCCCTCGTACCTCTAATGCTGTCACAGGTACATGTCCGTGGGAGAATCCCTTGGTTCTCATAGTATGCATTCATTTGCAGAATTCTTACAGAGTCACATAAATTCTCCTGAAGCCAGTTCTTGTCTGACCAGCCATCAGAAGCCTTTGCTAGTTTTGAAGCCATTCAGTTTAAGCTTCATGGCAACTGAGAAGTCAGCAAGAAATGGTGGCAGACAGCACCGTGGAAATACATCCAAAGATTTGCTGCCAGATCTGCACGAACTGTACAAGACAGACCCAGAAGAAACCTATGGTGAATGCAAGAATCGAATCCAATGGATTCGAAGATATTGGGCAGAGGAATGGTACAAGTACAGATTTGTCACTGCTAAGTATGCCGAGAAGAATACCATCAAGCGACCTTGGGGAGATATCCTATACAAAAATCTTCCACCCAGGTCCAAGTCTGAAGCTATTGATCAAGGCTTCTATCCGTGCATGGTTCGCGGACCACAGCCAGAGAATGCTGACCCATCTTCTCTGCTGTGGTGTCGCGAAGACAATCTGTTCAAGCACAACTTCAAGTTTGCCAAAGACACTGCTGTGAAAAACAAGAAGGCATTTGGACTTGACTTCAACCCAGGTCCATCTGCTCCTCGGGAAGATGGCACCTGTGAAGCCAATGAAAACCAAATCGGCCCCTTCTACAACCTCGAAAGCCTCATCACTCACATTGCCGTCCAAGGTGCAAATGTGGATCACTCTGCTGATGATGCTGATTCTGATGATGCTCCAGCTCCTCCTCCTAAGCCACAGAAGCAGAAGAAAACTAAGGCTTCAAAACTTTTTGCTGCTTCAAAAGCTTCCCATGCGAAGCCATTGGCAACTACTCCTCCTGCACCAATTATCAATTCTGAAGATCTCTCTTGCATTTCCAAGAAGAAAGAGAAGCCCCAGAAGAAAAGTGTTTAGAGTTCAGGTCAAGCACTGACACTGACTGCCGTTCTGAGGAACGAAACTGAAGCCATTGATCTATTAACAGATGATGAGTGTGGTGATGATGCCCTTGAGCAGCTGATAAAGAGCACGCAAGAGGCGGAGATCTTCAATGATCTGCCCCTCTTCGATGTGAACATTCTGGACAACTTCATTGATGAGTGGTTTGACAACCCCAATCTCAGCTTTGATGATCTTCAGCTCCCAATTGGCATCACTCGCCTTCCAAGGCGCCATTGCTCCTGAGCTGGCTCTGGCTCAGAGGATTGTGGAACTGAAAAACAAAATTTACTATGAGAAAGACCAGTTCAAGAAGCACGTGGCCAAGCTCAGTGTGGCTGATGTTCAAAACTTCAAGCTAATGCTGCATGACCTCAAGGAGGCATTTCGCAAGAAGCGCGAAGAAGCCAAAGGTTCACATGAGCGAATGAAAAATCTAGCTGCCAAGTGAGTTCAAGCTTACAATGAAGCTGAGAAGCGCAAGGCACTTGGGCGTCCTGGCATAGACCCCAAGCTGGCTGCCAAGAAGAAGAAGCCTGATGTGGCCCAAGCTGAAGCACCAAGGCGGGAAGAACCTCGCATTGTCTTCCCTGCCAGTATGACAGGCTCGAAGCCCAAGGTCCCCACAGTGGCTTCAGAACTGAAGAAAACTAGGGAAGCTGAAGCCGAAGCCAGAAAGCGCAAACTCAAGAACACCACTGACGATGCTCCACCAACCAAGAAGAACAAGAAGAAAGATTGGTATGCTCCCATAGAGCCCCTCGTTGTCAAGCCCATCTCTTTTGCTCGTCCTGCATCCGAACACCAAGAGCGTCAGTTGATAGTTCACGAGCCTGCTTACCATAGAAGCTGAAGAAGTTCCAGCCGTTGACCCCATCACTGCTGAAGACATTGGTCCCCAAGACAATGTAGATGACGATGAAGTCCTTCCTCAGATCGAGCGCCAAATGTGTATCATCGCCTGTCCTCACGAACAGCGAACTCATCAGTATTGGTCATTCTTTGATGCCACTCTCTCAGGATGCCTCATGGGCTGATCGCCCCCAACCAGCAACTCCAAGTCAAGACTCACCGCGAACTCCCCCACCTCAAGTCACCAATCCGGTGCTTGATGATGATGACGACTATGTGGTCCATCCAACTCCTACTCCAAAGGCGTCGCCCGCATTTTGTAGGATTCACATAGGACCAAGGCCACAAGTCGCTCCATCGAGCGTTTCAGAAGGAGAAGTGCAATCCAACTTGGCAACACAGCAAGTGTTTCCTGAAGCCACCCCTACTGCGAATGTCTCTGCGTCTGAAGCCAATGCTGCTAAAGACATACCGGCTACATCAGCCGATGAAAATCAAGAACCTCGTCAAGAAGAAGAACGTGTTGCCACACCCCCTACCATCCAAGAAGATGCTCTCAAGGATAACGTGTCTGTGCCCGACCCTCCAGCTACTCAAGTGGAGGTTGCAAATACTGAGGCGGCCACCAATGACACCACTGAAGCCAATGACATTGTCATGGCTGACGCTAATGTGGCACCGCGAGAAACACCATGCCCGGTTAATGATGCAATCGCACCAACTGCGGCGATCGATGCCCTTGTCAATGCCACTGCTCCTGTACCGCCACCAAGGCCACACACCATTGAGCAAGCATTTTATCAAGGCAAGCTTGTCACTGTCAGATGGCCAATTCTGGTTCCTCCGCCTGCTCCTGGACCTCAGTTTGATTATCATGTGGAGCACAGGCCACAGGTTCAGAAGCCAAAACCAAGGCTGCCAAGGTTTCCAGGTACTGCATCTGCACCAGGATCATTCAACGTCAATGGCTTCATTGCGCACAACACTTTCTTTGATAGCGCCAAGAACCCATATTCCAAGCCAAGATATCATCTGATCGGTTCTGGAGTTATCAACAGCGCAGTTATTACTCCTGTGTCCTATACAATCAAGGGCGCATATTTCCTCATATGCGTCTGGACTGCGAAGCCATTGTGGGCCTGCCTTGCTTAGAAGAAGCCCTCGATCGTTTTGAGAGATGCAGCCTTCTCCGCTTAGGATCGACAAAGAAAATTGGAATGAAGAGCTTCTGCTGCAATTCTATGCAACTCTCCACATTCGCGGCTACAATAGGGATCCGAAGACATGGGTCCTTGAGTGGATGACAGGCAATGTACACCATGAAGCCAAAGCTCTTGATCTCATTGAGCTTACTGGCCTGTCCACTCCAGGTGACCTATATGAACCTGGTTGTCAGCTTCACCGCAATGCATTGGAAAGCATCTTCCAGAAGCCTGAGACCAATATGAGCCAAATGCTGAGTATGATGAAGCCACTGCCGCAGGATGCTGAATCTCCCGAGGAATTCTTTGTTGAAGACCTAGAGTATCTGCCCCGCACCATCTATCACATTATCAGGCGAACTCTTTGGCCCATCAGAGGGTATTCTTCCTCAGCTAAGCTTGAAGGCTCAATGAAGACTTTGGTCTTCTATATTCTCAATGGCATCGGCTTCAATGCTCAGGATTTCTTCATTCGCCAATTTGCTGCATCTGGCTCAGACATATTTGGTCTGAAATTCTATGCTCCATGGGTAATGCGTCTGATCAAGCTTCACTCTGCTGTTGACTATCAGCCCTCTGCATGCAACCATCTCATATTTTTGCCAGAGGTTGATATGTCAGTCGAAGCCATATACCCAGAGCCTGCCAACGAGGCAATTTATCTTCACAATGTCGATCATCAGAGTTTCTCTCAGCATGTTGAAGGAGTTCATGCTGCCACTCGTGTTTATCCGCTGGCTGGAAATACTCATGCACCTCGCCGTGCCCGTACTGAAGCCACTGAAAGCAGTATTGTTCCAAGGACCCGAAAGAGATCTCGTGTGCTTAATGACCGAGAGCTTCTCGTGGCCTTGCATCAGAAACACGATAAGCATCATTACTGGCTAAAGCATCAGATGCAAAGCCTCTTGGTGGATATTAATCACATTCGCAATCTTGCCACCAAGAATGCATTTGTCACTCATGAAACCTGTCGGAGGTCATGGAAGAGTCTGACTCTGCTCAGTGCTGAAGTTGATCTTCAAGACGATGGCTTCATAGAGAGATTCAAGTTCGATACCACTCCTCCCAGGAATGCTGTCTTGCGTCGGACTCCATCACTCGAAGATTCGAGTACTCCTCCTCTGTGGCAACTGTTAATGCCAGAGTTCTTGATGACACTGATGATGCTACTTCACCACCTCCAACTTCGGCACGTATCGACACTGCACCAAGTTTGTCTGCACCACCAAACCTCAACGACGACCCTGCTGCCTCACCTACTCCTCATGGGAACGAGTAGAGACTATGTCTGCAAACCTTGTTGGTCCTTACTGACAAAAGAGGGAGAACCATATGTTGATAGTCTTCAAGCGGGTCCATATGGGTGGTTGCTATACTTTTGCCAAGTGTCTACAACTCTCGGTTTTGATACATTTGGTTCTTTGAGTTGTAACACTTAAACTTGATGGTCGTCTGCTACTTTTTCTGTTATTATGTGATGTGATGATAAATTCTGCATGTGTGATGATAAATCCCACATGAAGTCATACTACAGATGTCCATTTTTCATTATGCATGTCATTATTCTTGTATATTTGTTCATGCATGATGTATTGTCTTCATAAGGTGAAGAGGATCTCCACAAGTACAACCTGCCATGTGCATTTGCATTCCAACGCAAAACATTCCTATGCACATCTTCAGGGGGAGTCTTTTTGCTACCTATGAAGACAATATCTTAATCCTTTACAATTTCACATACTTTTATCCCCATTGAAAACTTCAACCAGTTTGTCATCAATCACCAAAAAGGGAGAGATTGTAAGTGCATCTAGTGCCAACCCTAGTTGGTTTTGGAGTATTGAGGACAAACCTGGTTGAGGGACTAATGTGTTTGTGAGAATTGCAGGATAACACAGGTAGTAGTCCCTCATTGATTCGGTTTACCTACCGGAGATGACCCCTAAAAATGTGTGAAGACATGAAGACAATGGTGGTCTGTGAAGCTATTCACGTCGAAGACTATGACATGAGAAGACATCGCATGAAGACTATGGAGCGCGAAGACTTAGTTGTTTCGTTGTTTCCTTTTCTTCTTTGTTGATTCATAGGAACCACTGCACTGTTAAGTGGGGTCCAAGTGAACAAAGTCAGAGTGACTAAAGTGATGCTCAACCAAATCCTATGTCTTCGAGCAAAGACAATGAGAGCAAATCTTATCCAGAGTCGGATGAGTCAGCTTTACTTGTAGCCCAAGTCAAGCTGCCGCGTGTGTTTGAAATCTGATCGTTGGGACACGTGTCAGTTCCTTAGTGACCCAGGGTCATTTCAGACAAATTAGGTCGGGTTGCCCAGTGGCTATAAATAGCCCACCCCCTACACCATAAACTGGGGCTGCTCAGAGTTAGTGCATGGCTTTTGTCGTTTGAGAGCAACCCACCTCCGAAGCATTTGAGAGAGAATCCTTGCGAGGACAAAGCCCAAACCACCCAGAGCGCAAAGAGTGTTTGGCATCACTGAAATCTTTCTGTCCGCGTGATCTGAAGACTTGTTACAGTTGAGGAGTGTGAATCCTTCAGCTGGTTAGGCGTCGCGTTCTGAGCATCCAAGAGTCATTGTGGATTGCCGGTGAACGAAGTCTGTGAAGGTTTGGATGTCTACCTTGAAGACTTACCAGAGTGATTGGGCGGGGACTAAGTGTCCTTAGCTCAAGGGGAATAAGGTGAAGACACGGTCTTCTGAGTTGAATCTCAGCCTCCCTAACCAGACGTACAGTTGTCACAGCAACTGGAACTGGTTGAACAAATCTCTTTCCTCTCCAAGCTACTGGTTCTATCTCTCACTTCTCTTTACTTACAGTTTGTCTTCGTGAAGTCATTGCCTGCTTGCATTATCTGATTGACTTCACTGCGTGACTACTAGTTCTGATTGGCTTCATACTATCTTCCATCCTGATCCTTACTACCTAGCTGCTAATAGTCTTCGTGCTTTCACTTCATTGAATACTTGACTATGGCTTGCCTAGTGTAGTCTACCTTCCACTGCATATGAATAGTGTCATTTCTATTGTTTGTCTTTGAAACTCCCATGTTTTGAAGACTTTCATAAAAATCGCCTATTCACCCCCCTCTAGTCGATAACCAGCTCTTTCAGAACCACCAACACATTCCGCTATCACCATTTGACATTTTCCGTTTGAGATTTTGAGTTTGCGTTTTTTTGTTAACTAGGGTGTTTCGGCTAACTAGGAACGGTTCGGCATCGACAACATTGCCGCTCAACTTCGCCATGGATTCAACATCGGCCACCTTCACCTTTTTGGCAACCTAATAGTAAGCAAGAACGACAACCTCTATATCATCTTGGTATCATGGTATCCCATCATTGTACATTCATTCTTGCCATTGCTTTGTTAACCCCTAGCCATTTTGCATCACTTGCCTATTGAGACTAGCCATTTGAGTATTGCCGGCAACATTACTTGTGCACATTAGTGATCCGCACCTCCCATTGCGTACATACCATATCATCTTGGTATCCTCATCTTGGTATCATCATATCATGTCTTGTGTCACAAGATTGTTCCCGCATATACACAATTGCTATCTTGGTTTGTGCATTTCGCATAGTGACCATACAAAAAAGAGAATAAGCTTTTGAGCAAAGAGTAAAACAAAGAGCTTGTAAGCAATATCCATAGCATTGCCACATTGCTTATCATGCTACCATATTGATCATCTTGGATCATCGTGTGCGAAACACCAGGAACCATACATAATAGCATACTTGGGATAGAAAGTTGATACATTTTGCATCTTATAGTTTGTGCACAAGTGTCGCATCCGCCTATTGAGCAATCGTGCTAGCGCCTCTCTAGAGTTGTGCAACACGACTGTTTTCTGTGGATTCCACATTTTGTGCTCATTCCTTGGTTCACGGCCCCATTTATCTATCTGTGTGTGTGTTTCTGTGTGCGATTCGTTGCTATTGGTCTACTTATTTCACTTGAGAATTTGTGAATCTCTTTCAACATTATTGAATCTTACTAACAATTGCATCAAATTTTTGTGCCACTTGCCCAAACCAAGCCACTCAATAAGCTTTACTTTGTAGGTGTGAGTGAGCATGTCCGGTACCATTTCCACTATTCTTTCATTTCACATTGAGTGAAATGGGATACTTCCTCAACTTTGGGAAAGGGATAATTAGATTTATGCCCCTAGTTGTGTCCCACTCGTCTGTTTTACCCCTAATTCCCAAAAGTCACCGTTTCTGTCCAAGTCACTTTGCTACTCTTATGCTTTTGCCCTTTGACCGTTTGACCGTCAGTTTGAAGACTTCATAACTAATTCATACTAAATCAGAAAAATGCAAATAAGATACCAAAATGTTAGGAAAAACATCAATATTCGGTGTCATTTGCATTCATGAAAAAAGTGTTGGAAAGTGCCCATCCAAGTTTTAGCTCTTATGCTACCACCATGAATAGTAAAATCTAAAAAGTTCAAAAAAATTCAAAAAAATTTGGTGGCAAAGAATGACAAATGTTTTAAGTGCCTGCCAAGTTTCATCAGGGAATAACATTCGTGGGTGCCGCTTCCAAAAAAATGATCAGCACTCCAACATAGATTAATTTTTTGCCACGACTTCCACGAATGTCGTTCCCTAACAAAACTTGGCAAGCACTTAGAACATTTGTCGTTCTTTGCCACCATATTTGTTTTGAATTTTTTTGATTTTTTTAGAGTTTACTATTCATGGTGGTATCAAAAGAGCTAAAACTCGGATGTGCACATTCCAACACTTTTTTCATGAATGCAAATGACACTGACATATAGGTGATGTTTTTCTGAACATTTTGGTATCTTATTTGCATTTTTCTGATTTAGTATGAATTAGTTATGAAGTTTTCAAACTGACGGTCAAACGGTCAAAGGGCAAAAGCATAAGAGGAGCAAAGTGACTTGGACAGAACCGGTGACTTTTGGGAATTAGGGGTAAAACAGATGAGTGGGACACAACTAGGGGCATAAATCTAATTATCCCTTTGGGAAATGGTAGCTTGGTATTGTTTATCTCATTTCCTTCTCACCTCTACTCGAGTCTTGTGATGGATAGGAAGAGCACATCTACTTCAGTCTACACCACCAACAACAACCAGTTTGACGCCATGAAAAACAACTTGGATGCCAAGATGGATGCTCAAAAGGAGGAGATCAAAGCCCTCATCAAGTCCTCCAAGAGATCTTCCTCATCTTCGAGAAGATGCTCAAGTGCACATCCTTCCAAGCTACCATCTCCGGCAAGATCACATCAGCATCGACACCACCACCGACGAGAACGTGAAGGTCAAGATCTCAACACCAACTACCGCTAAATGACTTCACCATCTACATTGGCATCTTTGCCAATCGACTTCAAGGAATCTTCGCCTTTGGACATTCGGCATCTTCGCCAACGAGCACCTCAAGAGAAGCTCACCAAGCTCAAGTCCGCGATTTCCACAAGCTACTATGACCTCGACACCGACCATGAGCTTCCTTTCTATGGGACTCAGACCCCGAGGAGTATCTCGAGTGGGAGCGCAAGATGGACGACTACCTCAAGCTACTTCAAGTCCCTTCCGAAGATTAAGTGAAGTGCGCCACAAGTAACTTCCACAACTACGCGTTGACATAGTGGCTTCATAGGCTTTTGATAAGCTTCACCATGACTTGGCCCAAGATGAAGAAAGCGATGAGGTGAGAGTTTTTGCCTTCCACCTACATGGAACATCTTCTACGCCAATTGGAGAACACCATACAAGGATCCAAGTCCATCGAAAAGTACTTCGAGGAGATGAAGAAAGCCTTGCGACGAGCCAGCATGCACGACCCCATTTCGACGAAGTTCCACTTCGTGATGGGATTGAACAACAACATCTCCAAGACTATCTTCCTCGAGAACTACAAGTCCCTCGACGACAACTACAGTGCTGCTCTCAAGGCGCAACAAGAACTCATTAAGGCCAAGGCTTCTCCACCCCAAGCACACTTTGTGATGAGCAAGCTCCACGACAATGAGCATTAGGATAGTACCACCAAGATGTCCAAGCCCGATGAGCTCCAAGACGACAGTCCCAAGAACGACCCTATTTCGATGAAGTTCCACTTCATGATGGGTGATGTCTACTTCACAATCTTCTTCTTGTAGACTCGTGTTGGGCTTCCAAGCGCAGAGTTTTGCAGGACAATAGCAAATTTCCCTCAAGTGGATGACCTAAGGTTTATCAATACGTGGGAGGCGTAGGATGAAGATGGTCTCTCTCAAAAAACCTTGCAACCAAATAACAAATTGTCTCTTGTGTCCCCAACACACCCAATACAATGGTAAACTATATAGGTGCACTAGCTCGGCGAAGAGATGGTGATACAAGTGTAGTATGGATAGTAGATATAGGTTGTAATATAAAAATATAAAAACAGCAAGGTAACTAGTAACAAAAGTGAGCGAAAATGGTATTGCATTGCTTGTAAACAAGACCTAGGGTTCATACTTTCACTAGTGCAAGTTCTCTCAACAATGATAACATAATTAGATCATATAACAATCCCTCAATATGCAACAAAGAATCACTCCAAAGTTTCTATCGGAGAACATAGGACAAAAATGTGCATCAACCCCTATGCATAGATTACCCCAATGCCACCTCAGGAATCCGTGAGTTGTGTGCCAAAACATAGATCAAGTGAATCAATAGAACATCCCATTGTCACCCCAGATATCCCATCGCAAGAAATACATCAAGTGTTCTCAAATCCAATACTCAATCCAACATAACAAAACCTCAAAGAGCAAAACTCAATTCATCACAAGAAGGTAGAGGGGGAGAAACACCATATGATCCAACAATATTAACAAAGCTCGTGGTACATCAAGATTGTGACAAATCAAGAACATGAGAGAGAGAGAGATCAAACACATAGCTACTGGTACATACCCTCAGCCCTGAGGGTGAACTACTCCCTCCTCGTCATGGATAGCGTCGGGATGATGAAGATGGCCACTGGTGATTGTTTCCCCCTCCAGCAAGTTGCTGGAATGGGCTCTCGATTGGTTTTTCATGGCTACAGAGGCTTTCGGTGGCGAAACTGCTGATCTAGGTTTCCTTCTGGGGGTTTCTGGATTTATAGGAATTTTTGGTGTCGGTTTCACATCGGGGTTAACGAGTCGGCGACAAGGGGGGGCGACCCTAGGGGTGGCCATGCCCTCCACCGTTGTCGTTGACTCGGGACTCTTCTGGACCAACTCTTGTGCTTCGGGGGCTTCTTCTAGTCCATAAAAAATCACCGTAAATTTTCAGCTCATTTGGACTCCGTTTGATATTACTTTTCTGCAAAACTAAAACAAGGAAAAAACAGAAATTGGCACTGGCTCTAGGTTAATAGGTTAGTCCCAAAAATAATATAAAATAGCATATAAATGCATACAAAACATCCAAGATGGATAATATAATAGTATGGAACAATAAAAAATTATAGATACGTTGGAGACGTATCAAGCATCCCCAAGCTTAATTCCTGCTCGTCCTCGGGTAGGTAAATGATAAAAATAGAATTTTTGATGTGGAATGCTACCTAACATATTTATCCATGTAATTTTCTTTATTGTCGCATGAATGTTCAGATCCATAAGATTCAAAAAAGAAGTTTAATATTGACATAAAAACGATAATACTTCAAGCATACTAATAAAGCAATCATGTCTTCTCAAAATAACATGGCCAAAGAAAGCTATACCTACAAAATCATATAGTCTGTCTATGCTCCATCTTCATCACACAAAATATTCAAATCATGCATGTCGGTGTACTAGAGTAGGGGTACCCTAGTGTCCCGAACTGGTGCACGGCAACAGCAGCTACCAGGGCAAGGCTTGCCGGGTGCCCGCCAAAGTCCTCCATGGTTCCTTTGGAGCCATTCAAGAACAAAGTGTTCAAGCCAAGGAGATAAGGCCCCGCAAGAGGAGCTTGCCGAAGGAGACAAGACCTCGCAAGAGGAGCTTGCGGGAAGGCCAACCAAGGCATTCAAGGAACTTGCCGCCCGCCGCCACGCTGCTCCCGCAAGGCCCGGCGAGCGACAAGCTTCCGGCGCGACAAGACAATGATCATGCAAGGCGCTTGTCATGTAAGTTACCACTCAGACCAAGGCCCAGCTCATCCACCAACGTGTCGCCTTGTGGCTTTCCCAGGTGCACGTGGCGAGAGGCTGTGCAGCCAGGGGTGCGTGGTGGCAAGCGGAGATGACAAGATAGCCATCGTGGCAAGCGGTGGCGCCCCTGACGGTCCTTTTCTTGCACTGTTTGGGCGACTCAGACGGGCATTTAATACCTTTGTCCCCTGCCGTCAGGGTTAGGTAGGATGCACTGTGCAAGTAGTTGTACCAACCGCAATTCTTTTCCAGTTTTACCCTTGTCTACGTTGCCACCTGTCGGTGACCCCTTGAGCCTATAAAAGGAGGCCCATGCGCAACGTAGAAAGGGTTCGAAGCATTCGAAACTATAACACACTTACGCTCTCTAGCAAGAACGCAATACAACCACAAAGCAGCAGTAGGAGTATTATCTCTCCGGAGAGCTCCGAAGTTGGGTAAAATCACTCGTGTGCTTCGCCTCGATCCACTCTTCGTGCGATCTCCGCCCCTCGCCGAACCATAAGGGGCTCCGGTCCCATAGGTGTTCGTCTCCCATGACATCTATGGTGTGCCAGGTAGGGGCTGTCGAGGTTGTGTGAACCCGATCCGGCGTTCACGCGAGCCAGATCTTGATCTTCTTCATCATCTTCACCGACATGCCACCGAAGAAGAAGGCTTCGGGGGTAGCCGCTCCGTCCACGTCGATCCCACCGCCACCAGAGCAAACGGGTGGTGGGGTAGACGCCGGCGGAGGAACGGGCACCGACGAGGGATCTCATGCTGCCGCCAGGTCCAAGGACAAGGCCGCGCAAACCTCGGCGTCTGCGACACGCACTACACCCATCTCAGAGGCGCGGACCGACAACGCCATGGTACTCGCGTACCATACGCCGTTGGACCGAGATCGAGCTGGTGGATCTCGGATGCTCAAGACCAGCATGCACGCCAACATATTGGCACGAGCAAGACGCTGTCGCTCGACGGATATCGCCTTCCAACCCAGCTTGGGGGTCCGAGCGATCCCGCCTCGCACCGCTTCGCCACCGCCACCCAAAACTTTGAAGAAGCTGGCCCGAGCTCAATCGCTTCGGATTACCCTCCAACGGCGGACAAGATCGACGATTGGAGGGCCACCATTCAGAGTCTCATCGGCTTCACCAACGGTGACACTCCCCGGCAACCGAGCACATCGAAGCCGCGACAAGATTGCCAGGCGCGAGCCGATGGCGACAAGACCGGTTGGGGTGCAACCACCGGCATTCTCCGCCCCAAGGCCAAGATTGCCGACTCGCTGGTCAACCTCGACACTGACTCCACAGCGTCATCAGATCCGCGAGCTCGTCGCGATCAGCGCCAAGTTCTTCAAGAACGACAGCAAGAAGACGCCGACACGCATTGAGCGCCAAGAGAAGCGCCGGCCGCCGACCAGCGCCAGCCCACTGCTGACATGCATGCGCCAGGGAACCAGCGACTTGTCAGACGTGGTAGGTTGCCCCACGCTCACTCGTGAGCTGCGGCAAGTCCAAAGGGCCCAAAGACAAAGAACTTCAAGCCGATGTACCCGAGAAGTACGACGGCAGGTTGCATCCGTCGGAGTTCCTCAGCATCTACACCATCACGGTGCAAGCTGCCGGGGGGCGCGACGACAAGATCCTTGGCAACTACTTCCCACTAGTGCTCAAGCCCAATGTCAGATCCTCGCTCATGCACTTGCCGGACAACCCATATCCTCATGGCGGATCTGCGCTATCAGTTTGTCACGCTTTCACAGCGCCACAAGCCTCATGGCTAAGAGAGCGACCTTCATCCGCCGCCGAAGGAAGGAGAACCCCTGCGCAATTATATTCAGAGATTCAGCCAAGTGCAACGCAACATCCCAGATGTCCACCCTGCCGCGGTCATCAGCGCGTTCCATCAGAACATGCGGTAACCGCAGGATGCGGGAGGAGATGGCGATGTGCAAGATCAGAGATGTCAGTGAGCTATACGCCATGGCCGACAAGTGTGCACGTGCTGAGGAAGGGAGGAAACTCCCCGGAGAGAACGCAGGAGCAGGAGGATCAGACAGTGAAGATGCCGCCCCGGCAAAGAAAAACCGGCGGCGAAACAACAGAAAGAGGAAAGGCAAAGACGTGCTAGTTGTTGAGCAGTCCGGCAACGGAGGTGGCGCCGAGAAAGCCAAAGCTGGTAACTCCGGCGAGGCCGTGGCTACCGCCGACAAGCAGGGCGGCTCCGACAAGCAGTACTGCAAGATCCACCGCACCAAGGGCCATGATCTCCAGAGCTGCAAAAAGGTCGAGCAGCTTGTCGAGCAACAGAAGGCTGAGTACGAGCGGCGCGACAAGGAGAAGGCCCAGGAAGGTACTCGAGGATCCGGCAAGAAGCGTCCCGGCCGGGGAGGACGCCGCGGCAAGGCCAAGCAGCGGCAAGGAGACATGCCTCCCCGCGGCCGCGACAAAGATGAAGATGAAGACGATGACGAAGACATGGATGATGACGAGGCCGATGAGCAGGAGTTTCAAAAAGCCACAGAGGTCCTGTGCATTGACGGTGGTGCCTCTTCAGATACTTCGCACCGCGGCTCAAGCAAAGGTGCGGAAGTCAATGCAGCAGAACCACCCGTCGAGTCACGCAAGCCTCTAAAGTGGTCCAGCACGCCTATCATCTTTGATATTGAGGACCACCCTGATCGCATAACTGCGGTCGGGTGCTTGCCGATGTTGGTATCCCCAACTATCCGCAACCTCAAGGTCACTAAGATGCTAGTTGACGGCGGGGCCGTCTTGAACCTGATCTCCTCCGCGGTGCTCCAGAAACTCCAGATCCCTGACAGCGAGCTCGAAGAAACCGGTACATTCCAAGGAATCAACCCGGGAAGGAGCAAGCCGAAGGGGAAGATCACGTTGCCAGTGACATTTGGCAGCGAGCTGAACTTCCGGACTGAGAGAGTCACTTTTGACATTGTTGATTTTCCATTGCCTTACAATGGGATACTCCGCCGTCCAGCACTCGCCAAGTTCATGGCAGCCTCTCACTATGCCTACAACGTGCTCAAGATGCCAGGCCCGATAAGTGTCATCTCTGTCCCTGGCGACAAGAAGGATGCTCCTATCTGCACCGACAAGATTTACCGGGAAGCAGCAGCTGCAGCTGAACGCAAGACACTTGCCGCTGAAGCTCCCGGGGGTAAGAAGAAGACCAAGTCCGGCAAGAGCTCTGATGACCACTCCGCAAGCGCACCTCTTCGGAGTTCTGCGCCACCACGAGGACGCACCATCGAGCTCCACCGCAAGTGTAAGAAGACAAAGGCAGCTCCGCCGAAACCAAGAAGGTGTCCGCCAAGGAGGACGGCACCGGTGGTACCTTCACCATCGGTGCCACGCCGACCCTAAATAGGAAAGGCCGTTGTTTTCTCGGGCTAATGTCGACGTGTTTGCATGGTAACCGTCTCGACATCCCCGTGTTCCTGGAAAGTAATTGAGCACCACCTGCCGCTTGTCCTCATCGCGCGCCCATCAAGCGTAAAGTCAGAAACAAGCAAAGGAGCGCCAAGAATTCATAGCGTAAGAGATCAAGAAGTTAGAAGCAAGCAGCCTTGTCGAGGAGTGCTCCATCCTATGTGGTTGGCCAACTCGTAGTCGTATGAAGGAAAACGGGAAATGGAGGCTTTGTATTGACTTTACCGATGTTAATAAAGCTTGTCCCAAAGACCCATTTCCTTGCCGCGATGGACCAGATTGTTGACTCCACGTACCAGATGTGACCTGCTTTCATTTCTTGACGATACTCTGGATATCATCGATCTTCATGGCGTAAGAGGATGAGGAAAAGACCGCATTCATCACCCCGTGTGGCACGTACTGTTTCGTACGGATGCCTTTCGGTTTGAAGAATGCTGGTTCAACATTTGCAAGAGTAGTTCATGACGCTTTTGAGCCACAGTTACTCAGAAATGTGGAAGCCTACATGGATGACATAGTGGTCAAGAGCAAGGACAAAGCAACTCTGATTCAAGATTTGGATGAAACATTTGCAAATCTGCGCAAGATCAACCTCAAGCTCAACCCCGAGAAGTGTGTGTTTGAGTTCCTTCCGCAAGCTTCTCGGTTCTTTGTGTCTCAACGGGAATTGAAGCCAATCCCGACAAGATCAAGGCCATCGAGCGATCAAGCACAAGCGCCAAGGATGTACGAAGGCTTGCCGGTTATGCGGGCTGCTCTCAGAAGTTCATCTCTAAGTCTGCTGAAGGCCCTGCCATTTTTCAAAATATTGAAAAGGCAGGTCCAATGAAATGGACTCCGAAGCGGAGGCTGCGCCGCAGACTTGAAGAGATACCGCCCTCTACTCCAATACTTGTCGCACCTAAGCCACAAGAGAAGTTGCTGCTGTATCTAGCGGCAACCAATCAAGTGGTTAGTGCTGCGTTAGTAGCGGAGAGAGAGGCGGATGATGAGCCAGAAACCACGGCAAGCGCATCCAACGACAAGCAGGGGGCTTCCTCGACAAGCTCTGGTCCCGACAAGAATGGATCTGCGTAGGCGCAGGAGGAGAAACAGAAGAAAATGGTGCAGCGCCCAGTCTACTTTGTCAGTTCCCTCCTGCAGGGGGCTAGGTCAAGGTACTCTGGTGTGTAGAAGTTGCTTTTCGACCTTCTCATGGCCTCGAGAAAGCTGCGCCATTACTTCCAAGCACATGAGATCACAGCTTGTCACTCGCTTCACCAAGAGGATACTGCAGAATCCAGAAGCAACAGGCAGGATTGTCGAGTGGGCATTGGAGCTGTCAAGCTTTGGACTCAAGTTTGAAAGCACTTCAACTATCCAGAGCCGGGCATTGGAAGAATTCATAGCAGAATGGACGCCAACACCTGATGAAGAAACTCCAGAAACGAGCATCCCCGTCAAGGAAGCGTGCAAAGAGTGGCTGATGTACTTTGATGGTGCCTTCTCGCTGCAAGGCGCCGGTGCGGGCGTGCTGCTTGTCGCACCCACCGGGGAGCACCTCAAGTACGTAGTCCAGATGCACTTTCCCAAGGAGCAAGCAGCAAACAATACTGCAGAGTATGAAGGTTTGCTTGCCGGTCTCAGGATCGCAGCTGACCTTGGGATCAGAAAGCTCATTGTCAGGGGTGACTCGCAGCTTGTCGTCCGCCAAGTCAACAAGAATTACCAGAGTCCATTGATGGAAGCCTACGTTGACGAAGTGAGAAAGTTGGAAGAACATTTTGACGGCCTACAGATGGAACATGTTCCGAGAGCTCAGAATGACATTGCCGACGGCCTGTCAAAATGCGCCGCACTTAAGTTACCTGTGGAACCAGGGATTTTTGTGCTCAAACTGACTCAACCATCCGTAACACCATAAACTGGGCAGAGCAAGAAGAGGAAGTTGATTTCTGGTGACTATTTTCCGGCAGAGCTCCCCGAAGCCGCTGCCAAGAAGGTCCCCAAGATCAACACCAAGAGTGCTGAGGAGCAGTCTGCTCCGACAAGCCTTAGGGTTTGTTCCGTTGAAGCAAACACTCCCGACAAGTTTTGCTCCGGCAAGCTTGCCGGGGAACATCAAGCTCCGGCCGAACCGCAGGTTCTCGCCGTAGAAGCAGATGTTCCCGCAACAGCATATGTGCCTTTGGTCCTTGTTGTCGAGCCGCAAGCTCCAACATGGGCACAACAGATTGTCCGTTTCCTTCAGACAGGAGAACTTCCCGAAGAGCAAGAAGAAGCGGAAAGAGTAGCCCGGCAGTCAAGTATGTACCAGTTTATCGATTTACACACCGCATGTAAGAAGACTCAACGGTGTGAAATTGAAATGTATTCCCGGGAAGAAGGACCAATGCTGTTGGCAGAGATACATGAAGGCATATGTGGTCACCACATTACAAGAAGAACACTTGCCGCAAAGCTGCTCCAAGAAGGTTTCTTTTGGCCGACAGCCTCTAGGATGCAATCGCACAAGTAACCAAGTGTGAAGCATGCCGCCCATTCCAAGCAGATACACCAGCCAGCCTCAAGCTCTCCGTGACGATCCCTTTATCCTCGCCATTTTCACCGGGGCTCGACATCCTCGGCCCTTTCCCGAAGTTGTCGGGGCTTTGAGTACTTGTACGTTGCAATCGACAAGTTCACAAAGTGGCTGGAAGTGGAAGCAGTGAGGAAGGTGACAACACAGTCAGCAGTCAAGTTCTTCAGATCGATTGTTTGCCATTTCGGGGTCCCTAACAGGATCATCACCGACAACGGCATGCAATTCACGAGCCGCACCTTCATGCAGGTGGTCCAAGATCTTGGCGCCAAGGTCTGCTTCGCTTCTGTTGCTCACCCGAGAAGCAACGGTCAAGCGGAGAGGGCAAATGCTGAAGTGCTGCGTGGACTCAAGACCAGGACTTTCGACAGACTGCACAGGTGCGGAAAGAACTGGATTGAGGAGCTGCTAGTGGTTCTTTGGTTGATTAGGACAACGCCAAATCGAGCCACCGGCCAGACACCTTTCGCTCTAGTCTATGGAGCAGAGGCAGTTCTCCCCATGGAACTCGTATACGGATCGCCTTGAGTTCTCGCTTATGATGAGCTTGAGCAAGAGCAGCTGCGACAAGATGACGCTACGCTTCCTCGAGGAGGATCGCTTCAGTTGTCAGACGAGTTGCTCGATACAGCAAGCTTTTGCGCCGCTACCATAGCCGCAAAGTTAATGCCAGAAGTCTCGAGGAAGGCGACCTTGTTCTTCGACGCGTTCAATCCGCCAAGAATTCCAACAAGTTGACGCCAAAGTGGGAAGGCCCTTACCGGGTGAAACAAGTCACTAGGCCTGGCGCTGTCCGCCTTGAGACCGAAGATGGCTTGCCGGTGAGCAACTCCTGGAACATTGAGCATCTTCGTAAGTTTTACCCGTAAGGCGCAGTTGTCGGAACCTGTTCCGGCAACCACCTTTTGTACAAAGTCTTGCCGCTGTTGCATGTAATCCTATGTACAAAGCCGGGGCGCAGACCCCGTGCATAAATAAAGTTCATGTGCTCCGCGCATCTTGTCAATTTCATGCTTTTTTCTTTTTGCATGTGTTATCTGACATTTTGTGCAGCACCTGCCCCCGGTAAGCAAAAACGTGCCTTAAGGCTCCATATCTTTATTTTCTCTTCTTTATTTTTCTCAAAAGGAAGGTTCCCTCGCCCACAAGTTTGCCGGGGGAAGGACGAGATAATGGTGTGGACCAGATGTCGTTCAAGAAAGTACCGCCTTGCCGGGACGCAAACGACAGAAAAGCTAAGTTGCCAAAGTTTGAGCAATCAGTTCTAAAATTTTTTAAGTTATCTTCCTTGAACGACCGTGCTTTGTATGGAAAACTCCGGCGCGGAGGAACCAACTCAGCTAGTTGCGCCTTACTTTGTTTCGAGTCCGCCAACAACTTAAGTGTGTGCGACTAGTTGCATAAGGTTTTTGCCAAGGCGGCACCGCCAGAAGCTGTCGACATTCAAGACTCAGCGCCATGCAAGGGTGCCCGCGCCAACAAGTTCCTTAAAAGCGTAGGGTAAAAACATACAAAGGAAGGAATCAAGTAAAGGAAGTAACATAGCAAATACTGCCCAAAATAAAGTTATATTACAAGGTAACTTGTCGCAACTCTAATAAATTGTTCTCGCAACATGATCAGCAGCGGCAAGGAAAGAAGGAAACGGGCGGCCTAGTCTACGCGACCGCCGTCAACCCTCTTGACCTCATTCACCTTGTCCACAATGGGTGCAACAAGGTCCTTGAGCGCCTCCAGATCAGCATCCGCCGGCAGCTTCCTGAGGACGTTGGTGAGGTTGAGGCCTGGCTTGCGGAAGGCCACCTTCACCAACACCTTCTACAGAACTCTGGCACAAATCGTACGCGACTCGTCGGCCAGCTGCTTTGGGATCCTTTCCCGGAGTCGCTGGAGTGCTGTCGCCACGCCCTTGAAGAACAGAGTGAGCTTGGCGCTGGGCTGGAGGTTCTCGTCGGAGGAGTACTCAAAACCCTCCATTCCCAACAAGCGCCAGCCTCGCCGATGATCGCGGTAATGTTGACGAGGCCCTCCGTCCGTAGCTCCACAGCCTCCTCAAGGTGTTCTCGGTTTCGCGCGGACCCTCGTTAGCAGCGCTTGCTGGCCTTGATTTCTCCTTCAAGGCCACCTCCCGCTCCTTGGCGCCGTCTAGCGTCTCGGTCAGCGTAGCCAACTTCAGCTCAAGATCAGCATTGGAGTCCTTGGCGGCGCTTAGCTCCTTGCCCTTCTCGAGGAGACGACCCTGCAGCTCGCCATGGGCGTGGGCGTCCTTCTCGCGCTCACGCTGGAGCACGGCAAGCTCTTCATTCCTCGCCTTGAGATCGGCCTCCAGCTGCATCACCTTCGTCTCCAGCTCCTCCTTGGCGGCCTCAGCAGCTGCGGCAACATCTTTTGCCTCCTTGAGAGCCCCGCCAAGTGTTTGCTCGCGTGCAGCAAGTTCCTCCTCGTAGCTGTCCAGATTCACTTTCCGCTACGTCAACTCACCTTCCCGCGTGGACAGATCCTCGGCGGCAAGCCGCTATTGCTCTTCAACTTCAGCCTTCTCGAGAAGGAAGGCTTTCGCGCCGACGAAGCTGCGCCTGGCCTCCGCAATTGACCGAGAGCCTCGATTATGCTCCTGAGCTCCTCCGCTTCAATATCTGATCCCGCCTGCGCGACAAGCGCTTCCCGGGATTCCACTTTGGCTTGTCGGGCGCGGTAGAGCGACAACAGCCTTTGCAGCAGCTGTTCCTCCTCAGGCTCGCCGCTGCTACTGCTCGACACGTCAACCAGTGTCAGCCCAGCGGAGGCGAGCACTTCTCCGTCAAAAGCTTCTCCTTCGACCGGCGCCCTGGAACTTGATGACCAGGGGAGCTTGATGAAGACACCATCGCCGACCTTCAAGTAGGCGCTGGCTGGGGCTCGAGCCCGGGCGCAGATCACGGGCAGAGGATCGGCGGTCGGCGAGCGCCTTGCACTCCGCGCCTCGTAGTCGCCAAGACGATCACGGACCTCGCAGCTCCTCGCGCCAAGAGCTTTGGCGCCTCCTCGCCGGCAAGATCATCAGCGTCGGCCTCTTCTTCGGTGGCGGCGGCATCATCAGTGTTGCCACGCGCGTTCTCCCCGCCGGTGGCCTCGGTCTCCATCGGCTCCGTGGAAGGTGGATCTGAAGGCCGGAAGAGAGAGAAAAGTTAAGCAAAAATCCAAAAAGAGAATCAGAAGAAGAACCCAAGGGAAGTTTCAGGCAAGAAGGATTACCTGTGCTGGGATCTACAGTCATGGGCTCCGCCAACGGGGGATCGCTGGTGCTGCCCCTTGCCGGAGACTCCTCCCTTGCCGGGGACCTCTCCCTTGCCGGAGAACGCTCCCTCACCGGGGAATCCTCCCTTGGCGGCGTAGTCGAAGCAGATAGCATCTCAGGGGTGGCTTCCGGAGGCTCCTGGTGAGGCTGCTCTGCTCCTACACAAACCAAAGACAGATATCAGCAAACAAAGAGCACCCATGTGCGCCCAACAACAAGAAGTAAACAGATACTTACGCTGGGGGCTGCGCTAGGGGCTGCTTCGCGGAGTAGTTGTCGGGTCCGGCAAGGTGGTCTCGGGCGCGCCCCCTGCCGTCGCGGTGGGCTTGTCCTCGATGATAATCACCGGAGCCTTGGCTCTCTTCGCCGCTCTCTGGGCCAGAGTCCTGAAAAGGAACAAAGTTCAGAGAAAAGCAAAATCAGATGCAAGACAAAAAAAACAGCGAAGATTGAAGAACTACAAATACCACAGAGAAGCTTACTCTTCTTCATCTTCCTCGTCGGAGCTGAGTGCGGAGAGGTCGAAATCAGGCCCACCTGCGACACGACGAGGCAAAGGGGAAGGTTCCCTTGGCCGCTTGGCGGGGGCAGCGGCAGTGGTCCAGGACGACCCAGCTCTAGTTGCTGCCACGGTGCGAGGCGCTCCCGCGACAACATTTCTTGTCGCGGCGGAGCGTGTCGCGCGGCGCGACGGCTGCTGACCCGTCTGCCGCCCTGCTGCATCCCCGGCCTTGCGGAGACGCTTCCTTGGTGGAGCTGGGGCTGCGCCAGGCTCCGCTTATGCAAGCTACCGAGACAGCGGCCGCCGCACCTCGGCGGGCTCGCTTGACTCGGCGCCGACGCTGCAAGCTCTTTCTCGCTGCTGCCATTTCGCCGCAAGGCTTGCCGCCGCGCTGCTCTCGCCTCCATGATAAACCCGAACTCGCCAGCGGCAATGGCTGCCGCCGCCTCCGCTTCGGTGGCGCGCGCTGCATTTCTCCTAAGTGGTGTCGCGGTGAGGCTCTCGCTCACAAGACAGCACCGCTACCTCCACCAGCCCGTCGAAGAACTCCTGCACAACGTCGTCCGCAGGCTCCTGCCAAGTGGGGATGATCCCATGGGAGTTGCACTGCGGCATCATTGCGCGGATGCGATCCAGCGAGTAGTTGTTGCATAGCGGAACGACACCTGCCGGCAACCTGAACCACTCGGGATGCTGAGAATCATGCTTGAACAACTCCTTGAGCATCGCATCCAGCTCCAGCACAGTGAAATTGAAGTTGAGGCCCGGGCGCAGCCTCATTATATCCGCCAGACCCCCGAACTCCTAGGCGGGTCTCCTCCTCTCTTGCAGGGGAGCGATGCGGCGGTGAAGGAAATCCGCGCCAACAGCGCCCACAGTGAGCCCGGCAAACCTGAGACGCAGGATCCGGGTGGTGGCGATTTTTAGCTTGTCGTCATCCGCGGCCAGGGCGCTCCAATCGCCGCCGCGCACTACCGGGGCTTGGCGCAGGTTGGTGAATGGTTGCGGGTTCTCCTCGACGATCCAGCACCATTCCGCTCTCCACTCCTCCCATTTGCTGCGGAGCTCCCCCTCCAGATACGTCTCCTTCTTGCCAGCTCTCGAGATCCAGGCGATCCCGCCGGATAAGGGCTCTCCTCTCTTGACCCGAGGCATGAAGTAGTGACGGAAGAGGGCTACATTTGGGTGGACTCTGACGAAGTTTTCACAAAGATGTGCAAAAACCGCCATGGTCAGGACAGCATTGGGGGTGAAATCAAGGAGGTGGAACCCGTAGGTGTTCATGATGTCACAGAAGAATTCAGAGAAGGGCGGGCAGAGCCCGCAGTAGAAGAACAGCACAAAGAAGGGGTATCCGCTCGAGCCCGCTTCAAGCGGGCGGCGGAGAGTACCTTCGCGCTGATGCGCCGCCTCCGCCGACTGTAAGAGATAGTACCATTCCTCAGCTCACCCGGGCGAGCTCGGAGGGGAAAGTGGCCCGCCTTTCAGAAGCGCCGCGTGCGCAGGTGCTCGGCCGACTTCACGTCCTTCCCGGTTTTCGGAGCCATGGCGGGGGTGGTGGGAGAGATCGACGGTGTTGGTGGCGACCACGGCGATGGGGGGCGGAGCGCTGATCTCTTTCGGCTGTGGAAGCGGAGGGGAGCGGCGAAGATTTCTGAGATTGGAACCGCAAATGGCGAAGGTGGGGGAACTGCCCCTGTTTCCCCTGCTTATAAAGAGGAGGAGGCGAACGTTACGCTTTCTCCGAATAAAGAATCACCCACGATCTCTCCCACGACGCCGCGTTTGACGCGTGCCGTTAGGGGAGGGCGCGGTGGATACGGAGCAGGATACGGCGTGGACCAAGGCCGCTGCGTCGCAGCCTGCTTTTGGGCCCGCCCAACAGCGCCGCACCATGTGTGGCCCAGGCCCGGGGGCTCCTGTCGGTGTACTAGAGTAGGGGTACCCTAGTGTCCCGAACTGGTGCACGGGCAGTCGCAGCGCCCCGCGGCAAGGCTTGCCGGGTGCCCGCCAAAGTCCTCCGTGGTTCCTTTGGAGCCATTCAAGAACAAAGTGTTCAATCCAAGGAGACAAGGCCCCAGCAAGAGGAGCTTGCCGGGAAGGAGACAAGACCCCGGCAAGAGGAGCTTGCCGGGAAGGCCAACCAAGGCATCTCAAGGAACTTGCCGCGACGCGCCACGCGTCCCGGCAAGGCCCAGCGAGCGACAAGCTTCCGGGCGCGACAAGACAACGATCATGCAAGGCGCTGTCATGTAAGTTACCACTCAGACCAAGGCTCCAGCTCATCCACCAACGCAGTCGCTTGTGGCTTTCCCAAAGACGCTGCAGAGAGGTCAGGCAGCCAGGGTGCGCGTGGGAAGCGGAGATGACAAGATAGCCATCGTGGCAAGCGGTGGCGCCCCTGACGGTCCTTTTCTTGCACTGTTTGGGCGACTCAGACGGGCATTTAATGCCTTTGTCCCCTGCCGTCAGGGTTAGGTAGGATGCACTGTGCAAGTAGTTGTACCAACCGCAATTCTTTTCCAGTTTTACCCTTGTCTACGTTGCCACCTGTCGGTGACCCCTTGAGCCTATAAAAGGAGGCCCATGCGCAACGTAGAAAGGGTTCAAAGCATTCGAAACTATAACACACTTACGCTCTCTAGCAAGAACGCAATACAACCACAAAGTAGCAGTAGGAGTATTATCTCTCCGGAGAGCTCCGAAGCTGGGTAAAATCGCTCGTGTGCTTCGCCTCGATCCGCTCTTCATGCGATCTCCGTCCCCCGCCGAACCGTAAGGGGCTCCGGTCCCATAGGTGTTCGTCTCCCACGACAATGCACAACCCCGATGACAAGCCAAACAATTGTTTCATGCTTTTGATGTTTACAAACTTTTTCAACTTTCATGTAATACATGAGCGTGAGCCATGGATATATCACTATAGGTGGAATAGAATATGGTGGTTGTGGAGAAGACAAAAAGAAGGAGATAGTCTCACATCAGCGTATCAATGGGCTATGGAGATGCCCATCAATAGATATCAATGTGAGTGAGTAGGGATTGCCATGCAATGTATGCACTAGAGCTATAAGTTTATGAAAGCTCACAAAGAAACTAAGTGGGTGTGCATCCAACTTGCTTGCTCATGAAGACCTAGGGCATTTGAGGAAGCCCATCATTGGAATATACAAGCCAAGTTCTATAATAAAAAATTCCTACTAATATATGAAAGTGACAAGATAGGAGACTCTCTATCATGAAGATCATGGTGCTACTTTGAAGCACAAGTGTGGAAAAAGGATAGTAACATTGCCCCTTCTCTCTTTTTCTCTTTTTTTGTGTGGGCTTCTTTGGCCTATTTTTCTTTTTCTTTTTCATCCGGAGTCTCATCCCGACTTGTGGGGGAATCATAGTCTCCATCATCCTTTCCTCACACGCGACAATGCTCTAATAACGATGATCATCACACTTTTTATTTACTTAGAACTAAAGAATTACAAATCGATACTTAGAACAAAAATATGACTCTATATGAATGCCTCTGGTGGTGTACCGGGAAGTGCAATGACTTAGAGTGACATGTATGAAAATTATGAATGGTGGCTTTGCCACAAATACTATCTCAACTACATGATCATGCAAAGCAACATGACAATGATGAAGCATGTCATAATAAACGGAATGGTGGAAAGTTGCATGGAAATATATCTCGGAATGGCTATGGAAATGCCATAATACGTAGGTATGGTGGCTGTTTTGAGGAAGGTATATGGTGGGTGTATGGTACTGGCAAAAGTTGCGCGGTACTAGAGAGGCTAGCAATGGTGGAAGGGTGAGAGTGCGGATAATCCATGGACTCAACATTAGTCATAAAGAACTCACATACTTATTGCAAAAATCTATTAGTCATCGAAACAAATTACTACACGCATCCTCCTAGGGGGATAGATTGGTAGGAAAAGACCATCGCTCGTCCCCGACCACCACTCATAAGGAAGACAATCAATAAATAAATCATGCTCCAACTTTGTTACATAATGTTTCACTATACATGCATGCTACGGGAATCACAAAGCTCAACACAAGTATTTCTACAATCCACAGTTACTCACTAGCATGACTCTTATATCACCATCCTCATATCTCAAAACAATCATAAGGAATCAAACTTCTCATAGTATTCAACACACTTTATATGGAAGTTTTTATTATATCCCTCTTGGATGCCCATCATATTAGGACTAAATTCATAACCAAAGCAAATAACCATGCTGTTTAAGACTCTCAAAATAATATAAGTGAAGCATGAGAGTTCATCAATTTCTTCAAAATAAAACCACCACCGTGCTCTAAAAAGATATAAGTGAAGCACTAGAGCAAATGAAAAACTACTCCAAAAGATATAAGTGAAGATCAATGAGTAGTCGAATAATTATGTATCTATGTAAAGACTCTCTAACATTTAAGAATTTTCAGATGTTGGGATATTATTCAAACAGCAAGCAAAACAAAATAAAATAAAATGACGCTCCAAGCAAAACACATATCTTGTGGTGAATAAAAATATAGCTCCAAGTAAGGTTACCGATGAACGAAGACGAAAGAGGGGATGCCAGCCGGGGCATTCCCAAGCTTAGGCTCTTGCCACTCCTTATTCCATAGTCCATTGAAACTTCACCCAAAACTTGAGAACTTCACAACACAAAACTCAACAGAAAACTCGTACGCTCCGTTAGTATAACAAAGCAAATCACCACTTAGGTACTATTTTGAACTCATTGTAAATTCATATTGGTGTTATATCTACTGTATTCCAACTTATCCATGGTGCATACTCTCCGATACTACTCATAGATTCATCAAAATAAGCAAACAACACAACGAATACAGAATCTGCCAAAAAACAGAACAATCTGTAGTAATCCGGAAACTTCGTATACTTCTGTAACTCCAAAAATTCTGAAAAATTAGGAAAACATAGGAAATTTGTATATCAATCTTGTGTAAAAAATTCAGATCAAAAGCATGTTCCAATAAGTTTCAAAATTCCTAGACTGAGAGCAAAAGTTTATTGAAACAGAATCAAGTCAACTATCATCCACACTATCCCAAAGGCTTTACTTGGCAATTTATTGAAACAAAAGCTATAAAACATGATTAATATTGTAGCCTAATCATGTGAACACATGAAAGCAGTAAGGGTAAATATTGGGTTGTCTTCCAACAAGCGCTTTTCTTTAATGCCTTTTTAGCTAGGCATGAGGATTTCAATGATGCTCACATAAAAGATAAGAATTGAAACACAAAAAGAGCATCATGAAGCATATGACTAGCACATTTAAGTCTAACCCAGTTCCTATGGATAGGGATTTTGTGAGCAAACAACTTATATGAGCAATAATCAATAAGCATAGGAAGGCAAAACAAGCATAACTTCAAGATTTTCAACACATAGAGAGGAAACTTGATATTATTGCAATTCCTACAAGCATATGTTCCCCCCTCAAAATAATTTTCAGTAGCATCATGAATGAATTCAACAATATAACCACCACACAAATCATTCCTTTCATGATCTACAAGCATAGAAATTTTATTACTCTCCACATAAGCAAATTTCTTCTGATGAATAGTAGTGGGAGCAAACTCAACAAAATAACTATCATGTGAGGCATAATCCAATTGAAAATTAAAATCAAGACAACAAGTTTCATGGTTATCTACATGTCATCACAATAATCATCATAGGTAGCAACTTTGTTCTCATAATCAATTGGAACCTCTTCCGAAATAGTGGATTCATCACTAAATAAAGTAACGACCTCTCCAAATCCACTTTATCAATATTAAAATAAGAATCAACACCCTCCAAAATAGTGGGATCAATACTACCTAAAGTTGACACTCTTCCAAACCCACTTTCATCAATATAATCATCATAAATAGGAGGCATGCTATCAACATAATATATTTTCTCATCAAAACTTTGGGGACTAAAAATATCATCTTCATCAAACATAGCATCCCCAAGCTTGTAGCTTTGCATATCATTAGCATCATGAATATTCAAAGAATTCACACTAACAACATTGCAATCATTCTCATCATTCAAAGTTTTTATGCCAAACATTTTATTGACTTCTTCTTCTAACACTTTGGCACAATTTTCTGATCCATCATTTTCAAGAAAGACATTATAAAGATGAAGCATATATGGCAACCTCAATTTCATTTTTTGTAGTTTTCTTTTATAGACTAAACTAGTGATAAAACAAGAAACTAAAATATCCAATTGCAAGATCTAAAGATATACCTACAAGCACTGACATCCCTGGCAACGGCACCAGAAAAGAGCTTGATGTCTACTACGCAACCTTCTTCTTATAGACTCGTGTTGGGCCTCCAAGCGCAGAGTTTTGTAGGACAGTAGAAAATTTCCCTCAAGTGGATGACCTAAGGCTTATCAATCCGTGGGAGGCGTAGGATGAAGATCGTTGCTCTCAAACAACCCTGCAACCAAATAACAAAGAGTCTCTTGTGTCCCCAACACACCCAATACAATGGTAAATTGTATAGGTGCACTAGTTCGGCGAAGAGATGGTGATACAAGTGTAGTATGGATATTAGATATAGGTTTTTGTAATCTGAAAATATAAAAACAGCAAGGTAACTACTAACAAACGTGAGCGAAAATGGTATTGCAATGCTTGGAAACAAGGCCTAGGGTTCATACTTTCACTAGTGCAAGTTCTCTCAAAAGTGATAACATAATTAGATCATATAACAATCCCTCAACATGCAACAAAGAATCACTCCAAAGTTTCTATCAGAGAACATAGGACGAAAACATGCATAGACCCCTATGCATAGATTACCCCAATGTCACTTGGGAATCCATGAGTTGAGTGCCAAAACATACATCAAGTGAATCAATAGAACATCCCATTGTCACCACAGATATCCCATCGCAAGACATACATCAAGTGTTCTAAAATCATTACTCAGTCCAACATAACGAAACCTCAAAGAGCAAGACTCAATTCATCACAAGAAGGTAGAGGGGGAGAAACACCATATGATCCAACTATAATAAAAAGCTCATGGTACATCAAGATCGTGCCAAATCAAGAACACGAGAGAGAGAGAGAGAGATCAAACACATAGCTACTGGTACATACCCTCAGTCCCGAGGGTGAACTACTCCCTCCTCGTCATGGAGAGCGCCGGGATGATGAATATGGCCACCGGTGAAGGTATCCCACTCCGGCAGGGTGCAGGAACAGGCTCCCGATTGGTGTTTCATGGCTATAGAGGCTTTCGGCAGCGAAACTCCCGATCTAGGTTTCTTTCTGGGGGTTTCTGGATTTATAGGAATTTTTGGCGTCGGTTTCATGTCAGGGGGGGTCCACGAGTCAGCCACAAGGTAGGGTGCGCGCCCTCCACCCTTGTCATTGACTCGGGACTCTTCTGGCCCAACTCTTGTGCTTTGGGGGCTTCTTCTGGTCCATAAAAAATCACCGTAAATTTTCAGCTTGTTTGGACTCCGTGTGATATTCCTTTTCAGCAAAACTCAAAAACAAGGAAAAAAATAGAAAGTAGCACCGGGCTCTAGGTTAATAGGTTAGTCCGAAAGATAATATAAAATAGCATATAAATGCATATAAAACATCCAAGATGGATAATATAATAGCATGGAACAATCAAGAATTATAGATACATTGGAGACGTATAAATAGGATTGAACAACGACATCTCCAAGACTATCTTCCTCGAGAACTACAAGTCCCTCAACGACAACTACATTATTGCTCTCAAGGTGCAACAAGAACTCATTAAGGCCATTTCTTCTCCACCCCAAGCACACTTTGCAACAACCAAGCTCCACGACAATGAGCATGAGGATAATACCACCAAGATGTCCAAGCCCGATGAGCTCCAAGACGACAGTCCCAAGTTTGAATTCACCGCCATCCCTCTTTGTGGCATTGATGATGCTGAGTATCCCACGATTCTTTTTGGAGATGGTGCAGCGAAGACTACGACTACGAAGACTCTCAAGAAACAAGCTTTGGAGGCGACGAACATGGTGACGAGCAAGGATGATGCTTCCATCTTTGGAGGCGAGAGTGATGATGTGCCATCTTTAGCCTTCATCCATGGCGATGGTGATGAGATGATCGAGCATGGGATTTTCCCTTCGGTCATGGATGAGAGCGATGATGTGCCATCTTCGGCCTTCATCCATGGCGACGGCAACAAGATAGTAAAGCATGGGATTTTCCATTCGACCACGACAGTTTTTGATAACTTGAGTGACTTGTGCCACGATATTGAGAGTGAGAGAGAGTACACCACTAGCCCCATATATTATGAGTTGCCGTAATTCCCATGTGAGGAGAGCCACAACCCCCACCACTTGAGTGAGATGAGTGACTCCACCATATGTGACTTTGAGTGCACCTATTTGAGGGAGTGAATGAGCCACCACATAGAGAGAGTGAGATAGTTGATAGGTCATGTAAGGTCATCTTCAACACTAATGACTTAACCTCTACCTCTATTGTGTCTACTCATTTGGTGCTAGGTCCCATCTATGATGACGCGTCGATACTCAATGATTTCGTCCTCCTTTTGGACAAGACGATGGCCATGGTGGAATATGATGCACCCCCCACATGGTTCCATCAAGATGAAGAATATGACCACAATTCGGTCTTTACCACCTCACCTACACCACTTGAGTGGAATGAGAAAGGTAATATAGGTGAAGGTGATGCTCTAATCACACTAATGGACTATCTTGAGATTGATTGCTTGCATGATGTTGATCCACCTATTGTGATGCTTCATGCTAGTGCGACTTTCCCATGCGACGATTTACCCATTTATGACGAGTTTGATGATTGCCATGTGGAGCCTATTAGTTGCGATGCCATGTTGCATATGATTTCTTGTGATAGTTCACTTGGTCACATAATGTTTGACAATCCGCTTGACTTGTCATATGCTATGCATGAGATCAACCATCACTAGTAGAAAACAGATCTTTATTACTGGTTTGTAAGGGCCTTTAGTGCCGGTTCTGCTACCGGCACTAAAGTGTGGGGACTAAAGGTCCCCCCTTTAGTCCCGATTCAGCACGAACCGACACTAAAGGGCCACCACGTGGCACGAGCCAGCGTCGGGGGCGGGAGATCTTTAGTACCGGTTTGTAACACCAACCGGTACTAAAAGGTTTAGGGGTTTTGGTTTTATTATTTATTTTCCCTTTAATTTTGTGTTTTCCATTTAATTTAGAGATTGTTTTCCATTTATTTTCCCTTTCATAAATTATATAATAACTCATCATCATCATCATCATCGTCGTCATCATCATCATCATATTAATATAAAAATTCTTGCATCATATCATCACCAACAACTACACTAGCTAATAATCACCATATATATAGTCATTACCACTATTTTAATCATCATTATCTAATCACCACCAACACTAGCTTAAAGAAGAAACATTCACTTGTACAAAAAGCAGAGATATCATCGAGTTCAACATGGTCATGAGATTATAAGCGTTCATAATTAAGACCACAAAAGCAAATCACTTTGAGATTAAGTTCAGGACGAAAACATGAGATGACAAGTACTAAGAGCAGGAACTAGCTAATCACTCTTGCTGCTCTCTCTCAGGTAAAATAGCATAGAACATGTGTAGCTCTCCAGATTCATCATATTGTAGCTGCAGATGAACCTGTCTCCTAATCATGGGCTGCGCTTCTGATTGCCGTTCCCTAGTACTTCTCTGCGATCCTTCACAATTTTGCTCCAGTCTTTCACTATTAAGCATTCCTCGGTTTTAGAAATCCTGAATGCACTCATGTGCAATGTAGGATGTCTTGGTCGTAAGCTAACCATTGACATGCGACCGTTAGTCTCGATCCACTGAGGCACAACTATCATCGGGAGTCCCTATTGAAGAAAATCGTATAGTAACATACTTAGCAATGAAATTTAGCTTAAAAGTAATGTATGCAAAAGATGCACTGAGGACACATAGTAAAAATCTTACCATCTTTCCTAAATAGATGTGACCGTAGTTCAATACGAACACTATTGGTCGCACATTTTGAGTACTATGATTTTCAAGTCCAGGAAAATAATTTCTCTTGACAACATCAAGATTCTCAAGCCATGAAACATAATGACTTATCTACTCGCAGTTTAATTCAGCCCCGGGACAGTGGATGGTCCTGTCTACCAAGCGCCGGACATGTTTGCTTGAATGGAAATAAGCTGTCAATAGAAATTAGTTGTCAACTATTTTTGAATAAACAATATCGAAGACATAAATATGGTTGAGAAACTCACATAATGGTAGAACTGGAGGCGTCTGCACATTGACCCAGATGTCGATATTACCTTCAATATCATCCTCTAGACGAATATTAGAGGTGATAACCATATAAGGCTCAAATGCATAAGACTTGCATAATGCTTGCCAAGTTTTGCATTCAAACTAGGTGTAGGTGTCTACATTGTATAATTTTGCGTTGAAAGTATAACCATGCTCGGTCTTCAAGTAAACTCTCTTTACCTCATAGTTTTCATAGGACTGAAACCTATATTATCCAAGACAAAAATTCTTGCATGGCAGGGGATACGCTAGTAGAATAGCAAAATATTGAAACTATAAGTTGAAAAAAATGAAGCATATGCTTAATTACGAAAAAAGACTTGTCATTGTGACTTACAGTATCCACTTCGAAGGTCTCATCCAGCTTGATGCTGAAGCACCTACAATCAACTAGGAAATTTCTGTCGCACAAGCCGCGCTCGTCTTCGCAGTATTCGCACATAATGAAATCCTTTTCATCGTCAGACATTTCCTATGTTCATAGTTGAAACATTAATTGATAAACACTTACTAGTTCTATTAATTCAACTAATTCAACTAGTTCTATTAATTAAACTAATTCAACTAAGCACTTACTAAAAATAAACTAGTTCTATTAAGCTTCTTACTAAAAATAAACTAGTTCTATTAATCTTCTTACTAAAAATAAACTAGTTCTATAGTAAATTTTAATTAATTATTAGATCATCAAATCTCATATACCTAAATTTAATATATCTAATTCATCTAACATTAATATATCTAATTCATCTATAACTAAAAGTATACAAAACTAACTCATCTAATATTAATACCTAGCTAATTCATCTAATTCATCTAACATTTGACATTAATATATCTACATTTTCTATCTAATTCATCTAACATTTGACATTAATATCTAACATTTCTATATATATAATCATCTAACAATTGACATTAATTTAACATTCATATAAACTAAAAGTATAAAAAACTAAGAAACATAAAACAGAAAATAATTAAAATAAATCTGTCTCTGTGCGTGTACTGTGTGTGTGTGAGCGCCGCCATGGCGCGCGCGGCAGGGGCGGTCTTATAGCGGGGCGACGGCCGGCGATGCGAGGTGACGGGAGGTGGCGATGTAGGGGACGGGCCGGGGGGCGGCAAGACACGATCGATGACGGGACGGGCGGCACGATTTATTTAGGGCGGGACGGAAGCACGGCGGGGTGGCAACGGGACGGGACGGGACAGGGGACGGCGACGGCACGCCATGAGGGGACGGCGCGACGACGAAGCAGATGAAGAATAAACTAGCTGAAATATTCGTAAGTGCTATATATAGGAGGGGCCTTTAGTACCGGTTGGGGCCACCAACCGGTACTAAAGGTCAAATTTGGCCAGGCCAAACGGCGGGAAGCGACCCCCTTTAGTACCGGGTCATAGCTCCAACCGATACTAATGACCATCCTGTCGTGGAATTGTCACGGTAGATGTCCTAGTGAAAGGACTTAGTCGTGGAGCCATCACAACTAGGAAGCTTTAAAGGGGTTAAAACGGGACAAAGGACACGGAAGTTTATACTGGTTTGGCCCCTTGAGGTGAAGGTAATGGCTTATTCCTGTTTGAGGTGGGATTGCTTATGTCTCGATGACTAGGGACCGAATCCGCTTGACCTAGCTCTCGATCTGATGTTCCTTGCCCTGAACCACTGCCGGGTCGTCCCTTTATATACAGAGGTCGACGCCAATGCTCATAGAGTCCCGCCGCTCATAAACAAAGGTCCGCCCGGCTCTCTCTAATCTTGCCTTACAATACAAGTTATATACATATGACGGTTTATCTCTACGGGCCTTAAGTCGCCTTTGGGCTTTGGGCCCTTAACTGATCCACCATCTTCAAGCATCGTCTTGGGCTTCATGAATCGTCATAGGTATAATCCGGCCCCTCCTGGGCGGGTCATACCTACTAGTCATATCCCCAACATTAGGCCTAGATTGATTTGAACTGGTTCATGTCAATCTTCAATACTTAGAAAAAATCTTCTCCTCTTCGTTTGTACGAAAGTTTTGTAACCCGCCATCACGTCATCCTCTGGATTTGTGGTAACCCGCCATGACGTCATCTGTCTTTAATTCGCACTTTGTCCAACATATCTCAACGGATCCTTATCTTAATGACCATCCCGAGGATCGAGGCGTCCTGGTGGCTGGATAACCATATTTTCGGCCTACTCGATTTCGCGCCCACTTAAGAGCCTTTCCCTTATAAATAGCCACGACCTAGTCTTTTCTCATTCTCCCCCTTTCCAGCGTCTTCCACCTCTCGCAACCCTTCTGCCGCTCGAGCTCTGCCGCCACCGCAGAGCACCTTGTCTTCCTCAACCTCGGCCGCTGCATCAACCTGAGTCGATCCAGAGAACGGTGGCGACCCTCCGCAGTAGATCTGCAGTTGTAAGTTTCTGCCTTCCCATAGCTCATATCCGCATTAGGATTTGCGAGTTTCTCTGTGTTCTTCGTAGCTCACCGTAGTTCATCTTCCATGCTCATACCGCGAGCCTCCTTGATTTGAGAACGGTATACAACCAATGCAGTAGTTGTTTTGTTTCCACTTTTGATACCCGTAGATCCCCTTTTCTAGAAGGAAAGATCTTGTGGGAGCTCATGAACTCATCTGTACTGGTTTTTAGGTCTAGATTTATTTTCTTTTCCTGAACGACCGTTGATCCAAAATAATAGCTGTAGCCTGTGAAACTTGTTTGTGCAACACTTAGGCAAAAACTGCATTTTGTTAGATCCACCTAGTCATGGCGGCTCAAACTGCCGACTTAAATTGCAATGCTCAATAGACATCATCTAACTTATCATGGCGGCTTAAATAACCTGCACTGCTGTCGGTGTACTAAGGTAGGGGTACCTCAGTACCCCAACTTGTGCACGGGCAGTCGCAGCTTCCCGTGGCAGGATCCACCAAATACTTGCCGGAGACCACTCCTGCTCCATACCAAGCCATTCAAGAACGGCGTACAAGACATAGAAGACCCGCAAGAGGAGCTTGCCGGAAGGCCGCTCTGTGCTCAAGATCACATCACAAAAGACGCCGGCGCTTATACGCCGCCCGGCGAGGGCCCGGAGCGATAAGACTACAAGCCCGACAAGCTCCCTGCCCGCAAGATCAAGACCCCGCAAGGTACTTGCCGGGCGAAGCGCGGCGCGTGCTCGCACTCCAGCTCATCTCGCCCACGCGCCGCCTTTCAGCCTTCCAGAGACGCTGCGGGCGGATGGTCAGGTTGCATGAAAGGTGCGGTGGCACTCCACGGTGGTGGCTTCATCGCCGTGGCAAACGGAGACGCAAGGGCGGGAGCTTTTGGGGCGACGGCGACGGCATTAAATGCTCTTGTCCCTCTCTCACAAAAGTAGGTAGAATCCATCGCTCGCAATCAGAGCTGCACTGCTCCCGACTGCTCCAACTACCACCTCTTTTACATTTTTACCCTCTACTTACGCTGACACTGCCGGTGACCCTTGCCCTATAAAAGGAGGCCCATGCACAACGAGAGGAGGTTCAACCCTTGGCAACTCTAGCGCCGATTCGATCGTTCCACACACCACACCACCATTCGCTTGCATTCGTGAGCAAGATCAAATACAACACAAAGCAGCAGAGGGTTTTACGCGACCATCGCGTCCTGCCGGGTAAAATCCGCCACAAGATCGCCGATCCGCTTCTCCGCAAGATCCTCCGCCTCGCATCAACACACGAAGGGGCTCTCGCCCCATAGGTGTCCCGCGCGGGCGTGCACCCAGCGCCGCTTGCCACGCGCTTCGACATCTTTGGCGCGCTGTAGGGCGCCGAGGTTGTGCGAACTGATCCGCGTCAGCTGCCGCCGCGCTTTTCATCAACCTCTCCGGCTGCCACGATTTCGCCAACAATCGCGCCATGGCCTCAAGACGAGGGCCTCAAGGGTTGCAGACCTGTCATGTTTCACCCGCCGCCACCGGAGCCGGGCGGTGGGCGGAGGAGACGCCAGCGGAAGGGTGGACACCGGCGAGGGCACTCGCGCGCCACCGCATCTGTGGATGACGGATGACCGCGCCGCTTCCGTGGATCCACGCCCATCTCAGCAAGACGACAACCCAGCAGCGCCATACCACGGGAGGAGGTATCCGCTCGCTGGAGCAAGGCGCGCCGGGGCTCGCGGATGTTCCAACCCCGCCCGTGACAGTAAAGCGAAGGTGCCGGGCAGGACCTCGCCCTTCTAACACCATAGAAGCCCGAGCGCCGCCCCACTTCGCACCGCCGCTTCCCGCTTCCTCCACTCGCAGAAGCGCCACAAGAGCGCAATGTTCTCGACTTCCCCAGCCAAGTGACAAGGCCGAGGACCGAGGGCTACCATCCAGAGCCGGTCGCCGCCAACAACGACCGCTCATCATAGCTCGCGGCTCACGGCCGCGCAAGCCGAGAAGACGAAGGCGGCGGCGATAAGATCGCTGGGCGAATTACTGCACTCCCGCCGCTGAAACGAAGACGCCGTCACGAATAACGCCGACGACGGCTCCACGGCATCGCCTGACCTGCTGGCTCGCTGATCAACGCCAGTCTCGACGAAGCGGCGATAAGAAGACGCCGAACCACGACGAGCGCCGCCGAGACTCGGGCGACAATCGCATCAGAGGGCTGGGAGCACTGCCGACGACGACGGCGCCCGGTGAGCTGTGACGACTTGCCAGACGCTGCAGGCTGCCCTGCGCTCACCCGTGAGCTGCGGCAAGGCCCAAAGGCTCCAGCATGAAGAATTTCAAGCCCGACGCATCGAGAAGTACGACGGCAAGACGCACCTCGGAATTTCTCAAGATCTACACCATCGCCAGACAGCGCCGGGGCGCGACGAGAAGATTTCGCAACTACTTCCCGCCAGGCTTAGGCCGAACGCTCGCTCTGGCTTATGCACTTGCCGGAGGGCTCCATTTCTTCCTCGGGCGACTTTGCCATCAGTTTGTTGGCGCCTTTCACCGGGCGGCCACAAACCCCACGCCAGAGAGTGATTCCACATTTTGGCCCGTATGAAGGAGAATCCTCGCAAGTATATCCAACGCTCACTGCGGTGCAAAGACAACATCCTCGACGTTCACCCGCCAAGGGTTATCAGCGCTGCTCCACCGTAACGCGGCGAACCGCCAGATGCGTGAAGAGATGGCGGCGACCAAAATCCGGATGTCGCCGAGCTTTATGCTCGGTTGATAATGCGACGCGCGAAGAGGGAGGAGGCTCCTCGGGAGGATGTCGGGCGCAGAGGAAGCGACCGACGACGCCGCCCGCAAGGAAGCGCCGCGATGTAACTTTCAAGAAGAACAAGGAAGGTGCTTGCCGTCGAAAAGTCCGCAAGGAGGCTCCGCCAAGCAAACACAGCTGGCAACTCCGCAAGGAGCTTGCTCGTGGCGGCAGCCGACAAGTGGCGGCCCCGCAAGCAAGATCGCAAAATCCATCGCACTAAGGGCCACGACTCTACAATCGCAAGCTGCCGACTATCTCGCCGAAAGCAGCAAAAAGCTGAGTACGAGAGGCGTGACAAGGAGAAGGCCCAAGGTGGCGGGGGGGAACCGAGCAAGAAGCGGTCGTTCAATGGTCGGGGAGGACCCCCCGGCAAGGCCAAGCGGCGGCAAGGAGATCGACCTTCCCGGAGCCGCGACAAGGATGAAGAAGACGGCGACGAGGACATGGAGGACGAGGATGACAGCGAGCAGGAGTTTCGAAGGCCACGGAGGTCCCAGGCGCCGACGGTGGCGCCACTGACACTTCCCACCGCCAGCTAAAAGCAAGGCGCGTGAAGTGAATGCAGCGGAGTCAGCCAGAGTCGCCAAGCAGTCCTCAAATGGTCCGCACGCTTATCATCTTTGACCTAGAGGATCACCCCGACCGCACCACCGCGGTCGGGTGCCCGCCGATGCTGGTCTCGCCCACCATTCGCAACCTCAAGGTCACCAAATGTTGGTTGACGGCGGAGCCGGCTGAACCTGATCTCCTCTCGCTGTGATCAAGAAACTCCAAATTCAAGATGGCGAGCTCAAGAGACCGGTTCTTTCCAAGGAATCAATCCGGACGGAGCAAGCCCAAGGGAAAGATCACTCGCCGTGACCTTTGGCGGGAGCTCAACTTCAGGACCGAAGGCCACTTTCGACGTCGCCGATATTCCGCTGCCGCATAAACGGAATACTCGCCGCCCCGCCTCGCCAAGTTCATGGCAGCTTCCCATTATGCTTATAACGCGTTTCAAGATGCCGGGCCGATAAGCGCCATCACCGCCCATGGCGACAAGAAAGATGCACTTATCTCGCACCGACAAGATCTACCGACGCGCGGCAGCTACCGCAAGGATACGCTTGCCGCTGAAGATCCCGGGGAAGAAGACGAAGACCAAGTCCGCAGCGCCCGGGACCCACTCCGCCACAAAGACTCTTCGAGTGTTGCGCCGCTGTCGAGGACGCCCGCCGAGCTCCACCGCATGGGTAAAAGGGAATGGCCGCCCACCGCAACCAAGAAGGTGTCCGCCAGGAGGACGCAGACCGTGGTACCTTCACCATCGCCACGCTTGACAAAGAATAGGAAAGCGCCGCCGTTGTTTTTCTCGGGCGTAATGTCGATGTGTTTGCATGGCAACCATCCGACATCCCCGTGTTCCTGTGAAGGTAATTGAGCACAAGCTTGCCGCTTGCCCTCATGCGCGCCCGCCGCAAGCAAAAAGTAAGGAAGCAAGCCGTGGAGCGCCAAGAGTTCATCAACGAAGAAATCAAGAAGCTAGAGGCAGCAGGCCTAGTCAGGTGTGATCCATCCGACGTGGTTAGTAAACCCAAATGCCGTATGCAAGGCCAATGGGAAATGGAGATCGTATCGACTTCACCGATGTGAATAAAGCATGTCCCAAGGATCCATTTCTTGCCGCAAGACGACTAGATTGTCGACTCCACCGCCGGATGTGAGCTACTCGCTTTTTGATGCATACTCAGCTATCACCAGATCTTTATGGCCAAAGAGGATGAAGAGAAGATCATGCTTATCACTCCATGTGGCACCTATTGCTTCATACGCATGCCATTTGGACTGAAGAATGCAGGATCAACATTCGCAAGGGTAGTGTATACCGCTTTTGAGCCTCGATTCACGTAAATGTAGAAGCTACATGGATGACATCGTGGTGAAGAGCAAGAGCAAGGATACACCGATTCAAGATTTGGAAGAGACATTTTAACCCGCGCAAGAAGATACAGCTAAAGTTGAACCCCGAGAAGTGCGCTTTGGGGTTCCCTCCGCAAGCTTCTCGGGTTCTTTGTGTCAGAGAGGATCAAGCCAACCCCGACAAGATTAAAGCCATTGAGCAGATCAAGCCCCGGCGGGTCAAGGATGTCAAGGCTCGCAGTTGTGTGGCTGCCTCAGAGGTTCATTTCAAAGTTCAGCAGAAGGCGCTCTACCCTTCTTCAAAATCTTGAAGAAGGCAGGCCCATGAAGTGGACTCTGAAGCGGAGACAACACGCAAGATTTGAAACGCACTGCCCTCCACTCCTATACTTGTCGCACCTAAACCACGAGAGAAGTTGTCATTGCATCTAGCGGCAACCAACCAAGTGGTTAGTGCTATACGGTAGCGGAGAGGAGTCCGACGAGGAGGCTGATCTCCGCAAGTGAGTCCAAATGACAAGGTGGTATCGCTCCGCAAGTTCGCCCCGACAAGGACAAGTCTCACAGAACAGGATGAGGTGCGGAAAAAGATGGTGCAGCGCCAGTGTATTTTGTAAGCCCTTCTCCGTGGGGCTAGATCAAGATACTCGTGTGCAAAAGTTGCTTGCCTCCTCATGTCCTCGAGAAAGCTGCGCCATTACTTCCAGCACACGAGATAACAAAGGGTCACTCGCCTCACCGAAGAGAATATTGCACAACCCAGAGGCAACAGCAGGATCGCTGAGTGGGCACTGGAGTTGTCGAGCTTTGGACTCAAGTTCGAAAGTACTTCAACCATACAGAGCCGGGCTTTGGCAGAATTCATAGCAGAATGGACCCCAACACCTGATGAAGAAGTCCAAGAAACAAGCGCACCCGTGCAAGAAGTGGCGACTGAATGGGTAATGTACTTTGATGGTGCCTTCTCGCTGCAAGGCGCCGGTGCCGGCGTGGTACTCATCGCGCCCACCGGGGAGCACCTCAAGTATGTCATCCAGATGCACTTCCCAAGAGAGCAAGCGACAAACAACACTGCCGAATATGAAGGTTTGCTTGCCGGCCTCAGGATTGCGGTCGAACTTGGGATCAAGAAGTTGATTGTACGGGGAGATTCTCAGTTGGTGGTCCGGCAAGTTAACAAGAGCCATCAGAGCCCTTTGATGGAAGCCTATGTAGATGAAGTGAGAAAGCTTGAGGAACGCTTTGAAGGTCTGCAGATGGAGAGCTCAGAATGAAATCGCAGATGGCCTTTCAAAGTGTGCTTCGATGAAGTTACCTGTGGAACCAGGGACCTTCTTGCTCAAGCTGATTCAACCTTCCGTCGCACCATCAATTGGGCAGTCCAGGAAAAGAAAGTTGGTCTCCGGCGACTACTTGCCGGCGGATCTCCCCGAGGCCGCCGCCAAAGTCCCCAGGATCAACGGCCAGAATGCTGAGGAACAGTTTGCTCCTGCCGATCCTCGGATCTGTGCGATCAAAGAGAGTGTTCCCGACAAGCCTTGCCCCGGCAAGCTTGCCGGGGGACCTTCAGCTCCGGCAGAACCAGAGATCCTTGCCGAGAAGCCGAGGTTCCCGCAGCGCCCTCATGCCTTTAGTCCTGCTGCCGAGCCCCAAGCTCCGCATGGGCGCAGCAGATCGTCTGCTTCTCAGAATCGGAGAACTTCCCGACGACCCTAAGAAATAGAAAAGATAACCAGACAATAAGTATGTACCAACAGGACAACGAGCTGCATGTAAGAAGGCTCAATGGTGTCCGATCAAGTGCATCTCTGTGGAAGATGGATGTAAGCTGTTGCTGGCGAGATACACGGAGGCATCTGTGGCCACCACATTGGCGCAGAAGGGCACTTGCCGAAAGCTTTCCGCAAGGGTTCTTTGGCAAGAAGCCTCCAAGATGCAATCGCACTAGTAACCAAGTGTGAAGCGCGCTGGCCCATGCAAAGCAAATTCATCAGCCACCAAGCTCTCCAAACAATCCCTTTGTCCCGCCCTTTCGGTCTGGGGCTCGATATCCTCGCCCCTTCCCCTGTTGCCGGGGCTTTGAGTACTTGTACGTGGCTATCGACAAGTTCACAAAGTGGCCGAAGTGGAGCCAAGTGAGAAAGGTGACAAGACGCCACGGTCAAGTTCTTCAGTCGATTGTGTGCCGCTTTGGGTTCCTAACCGGATTATCACCGATAACGGTACACAATTCACTAGTCGCACCTTCATGCAAGACGCCCAAGACCTTGGCGCCAAGGTCTGCTTTCGCTTCGCTGCCCACCCAAGGAGCAACGGTCAAGCAGAAAGGGCCAATGTCAAGTGTTGCGCGGACTCAAGACAAGAACTTTCGGACAGCTGCGCAAGTGCGGAAGAAATTGATAGAGGAGCTGCCGGCGCTCTTGGTCAATCGAACGACACCAAATCGAGCCACCGACGGACACCCTTTGCTCTAGTCTACGGAGCGTAGCAGCTTCTCCCCACGGAATCAGATACGGATCTCCTCGAGTGCTCGCTATGATGAGCTTGAGCAAGAGCAATCGCGACAAGATAACGATTGCTCCTCGAGGAGGGACGCCTCTAGGCTGTCAGACGAGCTGCTCGATACCAAGAAGCCTTGCGCCGCTACCATAGCCGCAAGGTCAAAGCCGAGTCTCGAGGAAGGCGACTTTGTTCTTCGGCGTGTTCAGTCCGCCAAGAATTCCAACAAGTTGACGCTGGCGGGAAGGCCCTTATCGGGTGAGACAAGTCACGAGACCCGCGCTGTCCCGCCGAGACCGAAGAAGGCTTGCCGCTGAGTAACTCCTCGAACATAGAGCATCTTCGCAAGTTTTACCCATAAGGCGTGGTTGCGTGATCCGCCCGCAACCACCTTTTGTACAAAAGCTTTGCCGCCGCTGCATGTAACCCTTTGTACAAAGCCGGCGCAGACCCCGTGCAGCAATAAAGTTTCCGTGTTTTATGTTATTTGCCTTTTCCCATGCTCTTCTTTGCTATTTGCATGAGTTATTTGGCATCTTTCAGACGGCACGCATATCCGCAAGCAATAGCACTAAAGGCCACATGCTTTTTTCTTTTCTTTCCTGTCTTTTAAGCAAAAGAAACATTCCTCGTGCACAAGTTTGCCGGGGGGGGGGGGGGAGGAAGTGGAAGATGAACCAAGTGCTGTTCAAGAAAGAAAAGCTTGCCGGAGAAAGCATAGATCACGAAAGATAAGGATTTGAGCAGCTCGAAATTTTAAATTTTAAGTTGCCTTCCTTGAACAACCACACTTTGTATGGAAAACTTGTGCTCGGAGGAGCCTACCCGTGGATAGCCACATCCTTATCTTGCCATCAAGCATGCTCAACGATTTAAGTGAGCTGCGACTAAATGTTGCGCCCTTGTTTCGTTTTCGAGTCCGCTTAGCAAGCTAGGTGCGTTGCGGCAAGCCACGGCAAGGTTGCTTGTCGGTGAGGCCTTGGCCAGCGAACCGCTTCGAGTTCGACACTCAGCGCTCGCGGCAAGGGCTCCTTGCCAGCAAAACTCCTACAAGCATAAAGTTGAAACATACGAAGTTGAGGATCAAAAACAAGGGAGATGACATCGTGATCTCACGATCGTAATAAAGGTAATATCTTACAAGGAGTAAATTGTCGCGATGACTAACGAGTTCATAACAACTCATGCAGCGACAAAAAGAGATAAAGATAAAAGGGAGCCTAGTCCACGCGGTCGCCCTCCATCCTGGGGATCTTGTTCACCTTGGCGATGATGTGGGCGACCTGCTCCTTCAGGGCCTCCATGTTCGCGTCGGCCGCAAGCTGCGAAGAACGCTGCAGGTTTATGCCGGGTTCCGATACGATCTTCGCCAAGACGCTCCATGGTTCCTGCCAGACATCCCGCGAAGTTTCTCGGCAAGTTGTGGGATCTTCTCCGCAGTTTGCAAGGGCGCGCGATTCCCTCAAGAAGAGGCTGAGCTTGGCGCCGTGAGCGAGGTTTGATCCGGGAATAGATGAGGTGCTCCAGCTTCAGCGCCAGCAGCTCCTGGTCAATGGCGGACGCAGAAGACACCAAATCCTCGGTCCATATCTCGACGATGCGACGGAAATCCTCGGCTGCTTTGTTGGCGCCGGCCACTAAGGATCGCTCCTCGCGGAGCTCCTCCTTCAGCTTGGTTTCCCGGTCCCGGGCGGCGTCGAGCGAGTCCTTCAGCGCAGAAATTTTCTGCTCAAGATCCTCGACGGAGTCCTTGGCGGCCTTCAGCTCGTCGCCCTTCTCGTAAAGACGCTACCGAGCTCGAGTTGGTGTGGGTACTTATCGCGCCCGTGATGAGCGCGGCGATCTTCTCCGAGTCCACCTTCAACAGCTCCTCCAGTTGCGCGACCTTGGCGGCAAGGTCTTCCTTGGCGGTCTCCGCGGCCGCCGCGGCGTCTTTCGCCTCCTTCAATTCCCCGCCAAGGGCCTGCTCCCGAGTGGCAAGGTCTTCCTCGTGGGCGTCAAGGTCAACCTTCCGCTGAATGAGCTCTCCTTCGCCGACAGCTCCACTCCGCGAGCCGTTGCCGCTTCGCCTCGGCCTTCTCAAAGCAGCCACCCTTCATACTGCTCGGCGAAGTTGCTCATGTTTCTCCGCCACCTCGCGGAGAGCAGCTTGGTTGGCGGCGCTGAGCTCCCGCCGCTCCATCTCCTCGGCGGCCTTGGCGGCAAGGGCTTCCCGAAGCGAAGCCACCGTCTGCCCCGGTAAAGGGCCAGAGCTGGTGAAGCAGCCTCATCAGCCTGCCGCCCCGCCGGCCCTTCGACGACCTTCAAGCCCATGGAGGCGAGATCTCCCCATCGAAGGCCTCGCCCCCATGGAGCTCAGGACGAGGAACCCCACGGCATCTCGAATGAAGACGCCGCTGGGGGCTTCTAAGTAGTAGCGGACCGCTTTTCTCCGCGGAGGGTCGGTGACGGCGAAGACTGACGCCCCGCGACCTCCGCCAGTGGTGCGGTCGCCGCCCCTCTCCGCCCGCAAGGCTCGCAGCCGAGCGGTCTCGACACATGTGGCTCGGCGGCTCCCGCCAGGTCTCGATGACAGGGGCGCTGCCGCCATTTCACAAGGCTCCTCCTCCTCAATGACGACTTCCGCCTCCATCCGCCGGGGAGGAGGAGGATCTAGAAGAAGAAAAGCAAAAGAAGTTCAAGCAAATATCCAAAAAGGCGACGCCAAGAAGACAAAGTTGCAGAACGCATTTTGGCGGACGCCCCGCCGGGCGGGCTCTCTTGCCGGGAACTATCTCTTGGCGGAGTGGTCGCCTCGCCGGGTTTGCTCGCTTGGCGGGTACTCGCCTTGGCGGAGTACCCGCTTTATGGACGCCTGTGTCGGGAGTCCGACCTTGGCGGGATGGAGGGATCGCGGCCTCGAGGGCGACCGGATGCTCGCCCGGGCGGCTCCATCTCGCACAAGTCAAGACAAACATGTCAAGATGGCAAAACTAATGAAATCTCCAGACGCTACAAGAAGTTTAAGGGCGGGCCGGACTTACGCTGGGCTGCGCTGGGCTGCTTTCGACAGCGCGCGGGTCCGCAGCTTGATCCGGCAAGATCCCGTCGCCTCGGCGGCGAAGTCGTCCGCGACCACCACGGGCACCTTGGCTTTTCGCCTACCGCCGTCAAGGTCCTGAAATCAACACAAAATAAGATTAGCCTCGATAATAATCAAGGCGAAATTTAAGAAGATGAAGATCTTGCATTTACTCCTGCTCTCCTCGTCGCCTTCGCCAAGGCGGAGAAATCATACCGCACTGGGTTGCGCGGTGCGAGGAGCAGAGGCGGAGGCCTCTCGGGCGCTTGGCGGTCCTCGGGCTGGGGCTTAAGACCCAGCCTCAGAGCGCCGGGACCCGAGAAGCGGGCGGAGCCGCCGCCCGCCCGAGAAGACCCCGTCCGCCGGGCGCCGACCGCGAGGCGCTTTGCTGGGCTCGCGCTGGGTCGCTTCCGCCATGTCCGGCGCTGTCGCCCGGCGCGACTCGACTTCGGAAGCTTGCGCTGCCGGGCGAGCCGGTAGTTGCCGGGGCTTATGATTGCCTGCCGCCGCTTATGGAGGCGCTTCAGCGGAGAACGCTTGGGGCTCGCCTGGGCGGGATGTTTCCGACGACGAGGAGAGGTCGCCATAAAGGTCCGTGGACCCGCTGCATCTTCGGCGGCGGCGCCTCCTCTCCTCTCTCGCCCGGCTGGCTCGCCGACCCAACGCCTGCTGGCTGCGACCTTTTTCCTCCGGGGCCTCCGCCTCCGCGACTCCGCCTCGAGGCGCCTGCCCTCCGCAGCACCACCACTTGCCGCGCCTCACCGCGATTCCGGGATCCCAGAGTGCTCAGAGAGGGACCCCGGCGAGCGTGCCGAGGAAGTTGCAGCAGTCTGCAGATCTCCGCCGGCCCGATTGGTAGGACTCTCCGCAGCCTCGCCTCCTCGAGTACAACCGAACTTTCTGCCGCTGCGGCTGCAGCGCCTCTTCGCCCGAGAAGCTATGTACGCTAGCTCTGGTCCGTGGTGTCCCGTGTCAGCCCCGGTCTGCCCTGTTCTTCGCCACTTCCTCAAGGGTGTCAAGAAGTTGAGGACGCTCGATGGCTCGGGCGGAATCCATGAACGCCCACGCCGGTGAGTCACACGCGGGCATCATGGCGAGGAGGCGATCCCGAGCTGCGCTGTTGCAAGGGGCACCACCTCGGGAGGTTCGAACCACTCGGGTGGTCCGGTCATATCTCAAGAGTTCCTGACCATCCCCCTCAGCTCAGCGCCGTGAAGTTAAAGTTCAGCCCGGGCGCAGCCTCATTATATCCGCTGCGCGCCAGATTCCTGTGCCGCCTCTTCCTGCCTTGGAGGGGGGCAATGCGACGGCGGAGGAAGTCGGCGCCTACTCAAGAACGGACAGCCCCGCCTCAAGACGGCGATCCGGATAAGGGCAACGCCGAGCTTGATGTCGTCCGAATCCAGCTCGCTTCCAGCCTCGCCACAAGAATGGGCGCCAGCGCGGCGCGGTGAAGGGCTGCGGCTCGCCTTCGACGATCCAGACCAGTCCAAGACGCCACTCTTCCCACTTGACGCGGAGCTCCCCGCAAGTACGACCCTTCAAGTTGAGACGAAAACCCAAGAAATCCCTCCGAGAGGGGGAGCCGGCTCGCCTAGGAGTGAAGAAATGCCCTAACAGAGCTACATTTGGGTATATCCTTATGAAGTTTTCGCACATATAAAGCGAAACCGCCATTGTGAGGACGGCGTTGGGGGTGAAATCAAGAAGGTGGAAGCCATATGTGTTCATGACGCCGCAGAAAAATTCAGAGAAAGGAGGACAAAGGCCGCAGTGAAAGAAGGCTGCGAAGAAATAGTACCCGCCGATAGTTGTCCATGGTGGCGGCCGGATGAGCTCGTCCGAGGATGCGCCAGTAGTCCTCTTGGCCCGTAACAAGAAATACTTGCCCAGAGTTCTTCCACGCCGAGCCACAAGGGAAGACGACGCTTCCTCCTCAGATCGGGCGAAGCTCGCCGCCGATTTCTCCTCTTGGTCTTCTCCGCCTTCTCCTTCCCCTTCCTGGTTTTCGGGGCCATGGCGGAGGCGGCGAGGGAAGGAGGACGAAGAATCCGGCGGCGCCGCAAACGCAAGAAGCGGCGGAGGAGATGCAGAGGCGGAGCGCAAAGAGGATTTCTGGAGGAGGAAGAAGAAGCAATGAAAGCGATGGAGGGAGCCGCTACCGCTTCCTCTGCTTTTATGGGGAAGTGGGGGCGCTCCGCTTTTCTCATTAAAGGACGGGCACGCCCTATCCCACGACGCCGCAATCAACGCGGCTGTTGTACGGGAAGGCGGCAGAGGCGAAGTGGGTTCGACGCGCCATGGGCTTTCTGCGTCTGCAGATCGCCTTGGGCTCGCCCAACAGCGCCGGCACCTGTATGGCCCAGCCCGGGGCTCTGCCGGTGTATTAAGGTAGGGGTACCTCAAGACCCCAACTTGTGCACGGGCAACAGCAGCTTCCCGTGGCAGATCCACCAAATACTTGCCGGAGACCATTCCTCGCTCCATACCAAGCCATTCAAGAACGAAGTGTACAAGACAGAGAGTTAAGACCCGGCAAGAGGAGCTTGCCGAAGGCCGCCTGTGCTCAAGATCACATCACAAAAGACGCGCCGGCGCTTATACGCCCCGGCGAGGGCCCGGGAGCGACAAGACTACAAGCCCGACAAGCTCCGGGCCCGCAAGATCAAGACCCGGCAAGGTACTTGCCGGGCGAAGCTGCGATGCGTGCCGCGACTCCAGCTCATCTCGCCCACGCGCCGCCTTTCAGCCCTCTCCCGAGACGCTGTGGGCGGATGGCTGTGCTGCATGAAAGGTGCGGTGGCACTCCACGGTGGTGGCTTCATCGCCGTGGCAAACGGAGACGCAAGGGCGGGAGCTTTTTGGGGCGACGGCGACGGCATTAAATGCTCTTGTCCCCTCTCGTCAAAAGTAGGTAGAATCCATCGCTCAAGCTAATCGTAGCTGCACTCGCTCCTCAAGACTGCTCCAACTACCACCTCTTTTACATTTTTACCCCTCTACTCTACGCTGACACTGCGGTGACCCTTGCCCTATAAAAGGAGGCCCATGCACAACGAGGAGGTTCGAACCTTGGCAACTCTAGCGCTCAGGATTCGATCGTTCCACACACCACACCACCATTCGCTTGCATTCGTGAGCAAGATCAAATACAACACAAAGCAGCAGAGGGTTTACGCGACCATCGCGTCTGGTCGGGTAAAATCCGCCCAAGATCGCTCGATCCGCTCTCCGCAAGATCCTCCGCCTCGCATCAACACACGAAGGCTCTCGGCCCCATAGGTGTCTCCGGGCGTACCACTCAGGCTACCGATAATCGCTTCATGGCGGTTTACATAACCTGACATAATTAGCCATATACTAGTAGACCCCTTTATAAGCCGCCATCTTGAATATGAACTGTAATGTTTCTTCCTTCGGCTTAAATTTGAACCGGCAATTTTACTCTTTGTTAGGCTTCTTTTTCCACAATGCCGCCCAAAACAAGCACTTCATGCAACTGGGTCCCATCCATCGTCACTGATAGTACCCTTGATGATTTTGTGAAAACTGGCTATCTGCCAAAGAAGGAAGTCATGTAATACCGTGCTCCTGACCCAACAGAGGAAAAGCCTCAACCCAAAGTAGGGGAGGTCGTCGTTTTCACTGATCACATGATCCGGGGCTTTTCACCACCCGGCTCAAAATTCTTCAGAGATGTTCTGCACTTCTTCGACCTCCGTGCTCAAGACATCGGACCCAATTCCGTGTATAATATTTGCAACTTTCAAGTGTTCTGTGAGGTGTATCTTGGAGAAGAGCCCAGCTTGCCACTCTCCAGAGAGTTGTTTTATTTGAACCGCCAGATGTGCCAACGGACCTAGTTTGGATCTTGGCGGAGTCTCGACCCAACAACGGAGAGACACTATTTTCCCTTATGCCAATCCACCAAGCCACCCCAAAGACTGGAACCAGACATGGTTCTACTGCCAAGATACTTCTCCGGCTGATGAGAACCCTCTGCCCGGCTTTCGCGCCCTGCGCCTGGAGTCTAATCATCCTCTTCCCGACAAGTTGTCAGCTGTGGATCGCCAGAAAATCGCCCCCACCATGGCAAAAGTCAAGGCTCTTTTCGGGAACGGTTTAAATGGCATTGACTTGGTCCGGGTTTGGGTTGCCTGGCAGATTATTTCGTTGAGCTGCCGCTCCGGTTTGACGTGCACCTACACGGGCAAGAAGAATTACCCTCTGCGGCATAGCCCTGACGATTTACCTTACCACGTTGTTGATGACATGAAAAAGTCACTCTTGAATGAAAGCCTAGCAGATTGTGGTAAGGTGAGCTTAAGCCCCTTCTGCAAAGCTAACCCGGCTCCGGTGGTAAGCCGCCAAACTGAATAACTTTACCTTCATCCTTGATGTTTTGTCTTTACTCAAACTTTTGCTGATTTTTACAGGCTGACAATGAATTTTGGAAGACGAAGTATGATCATGAGGCTACAAAGAAAGCCAGGAAGACCAAGAGAGCTGCCAGGAAAGCCGCCACCAAGAAAAAAAGGAAAGAAGGCCAACGCCTCTGACTTGCTTCGACTAGAAGATTCCTCTGAGTCGGAGGTAGCTCTTGACTCTATTGGCTCATTTTTCAACCACCTTATTGACATTGATTATCATTAGGAGGACATGGGAACGAGTCATGGAGAGGATGAAGAGGTAACTATTATTTCCTCCGACTCCGAGCCTTTGTCAAGACAGAAAATCCGAAGAGTAACCCGGAAAGTAAGATTTTCACATCCCTTAGCTTATCAAGATTCTCCATTTCTTTTGATAAATTCATGAGAGACGGAGGCAGACCCGGACTAGCAAGGACGCGGAACTCTCCTCTGGCTTACCTAATACACCAAGGAAGCGTCGGAACGAGGTCACCTCCGACTTAAATTCGTTCTGTACTTTAGCGGGTCTCACTCGTCAACCACTCAATTCTTCTAACTCAAACTATCAGGAAACTTCACCTTCCTCCGGCGACTCAATCCAGTCCAACTTGCCGGATTTTAAGACCGCTTCAGGGTAATGATGATTTACTTATCCTGTACTCATTTCATTCTTCATATTTGTACTGATCTTTTTGATCTTATGCAGCGGAAAAGCAAAGCCTAGCAAGAGGACGAAGAAGAACAAACCGGCCGAAGAACCAATCCTCAAAGAGCCAGAACTCCAGACAGCCGCGCCTGATGCTTCTATTCATGAGCTGCCGCTTGAACCGGCTCATGATACGCCAACATCGACTATTGACCCGCCTGCCGAGCAAGCCGCCGACGGCTCTGAAAACCCTGAAGTCTCTAGCCTGGCCAAGGCAGACGACCCACAAGATGCTGATGTTGAGATTACCAAGACCGGCTTCACTAAGCCAGGGAGACCCACTGTGCTGGCCAAGTGTTCTGCCAAGGAGGAGCACTTGGAATGCCGATTTGACATTGCTGATTATACTCACATGAGAATTGGGGAAGTCTTTTCTGGCTATCTTAGCCAAGTGCACAGCAGCCGTGACCTCGAAGTTGATATGGTGAAGCAGATGCACTAGAAATTTGAGGTATAAACTCTTCCCTTTACTGAATTATCCTTACTATGCCAGCCCCCAAGTCTATTGCTTATGATAAATATGCTGTAGACTTAGAACAAACTTATGAGCATTAATAATATATTTTGACAAAACTTGTAAAAAATACAGCTTACTCCATAGTCCGCAAGGGCCGGTTTAATCAAAATGAATGAGTCGGTCCTTCACATGCTTGTGTAGAATTTAGTAATTGTGCAGATTTAACAGCAATATGCATTAGCCCCCAAGTGCCAAGTACTGTTGCTTGCTAAGTGCTTGGGACTTACTCTCATGAACCGCCACTTAAATAGAATTCTTCGATAGACATTAGCCCCCAAGTGCCAAGTGTTGTTGCTTGCAAAAGGCTTGGGACTTAAGATTGTATGCTAATTTTCATGATTTTGACCCGGTATTTGTACATGCCACCACCACTCAACTTCAATCAGAAGTGTCTGACTTGAAGAACCGCCTGGAAGCACAAGAGTCTGAAACCCAAAGAGCCAACTCCAAATTTGAATTCAGTGTGTCTGAACAAGAGAAACTGAAAAAAGACTTTGAAGTGGAGAAAAAGGCCTGGGCTGAAGAAAGAATCTCCTTGACCAATCGGGCTAAGAAAGCAAAGGCGGTTCTTAAAGAGGTGACCGCCAAATTATCCGGCTTAAAACGTCATATATCTCAGATGGTCTCAGCAATCTTTGGTAAGTCGCCCTGCAAGCGTCAAATATTTAATCTTTCTAGTGATCATATGGATTGTTATTACCTCACCTGATATTGTTATGCAGGATCCAGGAGCACAAATCTCAATCAGGACATGCTGGTGAAGCTGAAGGCGGTTTACACACTCGTGGAACAACTTTATACTGGATCTCAGCGTGCCTTACCCACAGTTGCCCTGTCAAATGAAGTCCCCACTCTCCTGGCAGATGTGCTAAAGAAGCTTTCTGTGCTGCCCCAGTGATTCAATGAACTAAGGTGATCCTCTGCAAGAGCCGGAGCCGTCGCTGCCTTAAGCTGGGCCAAAGCTTGGCTACCGGAACTAGACCCGACTGACATCGCCATTGGTTATCAAAGTCTTAAGGAGGATGGCACCTCATTTGAACTGGAGGACTTCGCCGCTTGTGTGAAGGAAATACGCCCTGTGGCCACCCTGATTGCTGACGAGGCAGATCACTCCAGGTACTAGCCGGGTTATGACGCGGAGAATCGGAGAATTCCAATGCCTCATTATAAATTGACCAACCTGATTCCTCCTATCCGTAAGCATACCTTCGCCCCTGAAGTTGACCCGGCCGGACTAATTGATGATGAAGCTGAATTTGAAGCTTTGAATGGCATTGATTGGTCATCATCAACCTTCCAGGACAGGGAACAAGACGAAGGAGCGGAGAGGGTTGATCCGAAGCTTCAGGACAACAAGAGAATTGATCCGTCGGGCGGCTCATATTTGCAACCTGCTGAAAAACAACTTAATCATTTGGACTCGGGGAGTCATGTAATAGGGTAGAAATGACTTTGCTTTGTCGTGCCATCGTGCACGTTTTGGTGCTCAACACTTTTAAGCCGCCATCTTATATTCACCCATATTATACTTATCATCTGTTTTCCTTATGCCTAAGAAAGTCTTTGAACTGTCCTGCACACAGAAATAGATCACAAGAACCCTTGGCGGCTTACTGCAGGCGGGTCATAATATCTTTATATATAACCATTAATATGGAAAAAAGAGTCACAGATAAGCCTGTTATGAATTATAGCTTTGAAACACAACTTTAATATCATACCTGTGATTTTGAATTTGCACTGCCGGTTTATGTGACCTGAACAGTAAGGGTGATGACCCAATCCTTAGAAGCCAACATTTCTAAATATATGATGATTGTCATATGCTGGCGACTTATCGTCCAAAGCTAAGCCGGGTTAAATTTAAACCACACTTGTACTTAGATCTGAACAAAAAAGTCTCAAGACAAAACCAAAGATTGTTTTCAAAAACTTAAACCCAAAAAGAAAAAAATCGAGGCTTCTGATTCAAATACGATCAGTAAACCGTTCCAAAGGGGTTAAGCAACGATTCGAATACGATCATGTAGCCCCCAGTGGCTTTGGCATTGCGCCGATCAAGAGGTTACCGACAACTATGTTCTCTTTGGTTCGAATATGACCTATGTTTGAACAAGAAGCCCCCAAAATGACCTTGAGAGTTTTTTAATGACTCTGATTCGAATACGATAAAAGTCGGACCCAAAAGGGGTTAAGCTATGATTCAAATACGATCAGGAAGCCCCCTAGTGGGTTTAGCATTGCGCCGATCAAGAGGGTACCGACATCTATGTTCTCTTTGGTTCGAATACGACCTATCTTTGAACAGGAAGCCCCCTAGTGATCATGAGATTTAATGGCTAGATTCGAATACGATCATGAGCCGGACCAAGAGGGTTAAGCTAGATTCGAATACGATCAGCCCCGAGTTGGTCGTTTGAAATGATGATGATGAGGACATATGGTCATTGAGGATGAAAAGGACAGAGGTCCTTGTCGGTGTCAAAACCGGCGGATCTCGGGTAGGGGGTCCCGAACTATGTGTCTAAGGCTAATGGTAATAGGAGGCGGGGGACAGGATGTTTACCCAGGTTCGGGCCCTCTCGATGGAGGTAATACCCTACTTCCTGCTTGATTGATCTTGATGATATGAGTATTACAAGAGTTGATCTACCACGAGATTGTAGAGGCTAAACCCTAGAAGCTAGCCTATGATTATGATTGTATCTTGTCCTACGGACTAAACCCTCTGGTTTATATAGACATCGGAGGGGGCTAGGGTTACACAGAGTCGGTTACAGAGAAGGAGATCTACATATCCGAATTGCAAAGCTTGCCTTCCATGCAAAGGAGAGTCCCACTCGGACACGGGACGAAGTCTTCAATCTTGTATCTTCATAGTCCAATAGTCCGGCCAAAGTATATAGTCCGGCTATCGGAGGACCTCCTAATCCAGGACTCCCTCAGTAGCCCCTGAACCAGGCTTCAATGACGATGAGTCCGACACACAGATCGTCTTTGGCATTGCAAGGCGGGTTCCTTCTCCGAATACTCCATAGAAGATTTTGAACACGAGGATCGTGTCCGGCTCTGCAAAATAATTTCCACACCACCGTAGAGAGCACAATATTCCATAAATCTAATCTGCTGACAACTTTTCATAGCGTGACATCACGCCACGGCTCAGTCATTATTCGAACCATTTTTCTCAACCAGCTACTGCACACATTACGAAGCGGTTTCCTTGGCAGGTCTTGTCGAAGCAGAGATCGTGTCCCCTTATCATAGGATTCTCATCAATACAGGTGTGGGTAACCCCATCGAGCCATCAATCATGGCGCTTGGGGAATAAGCGATCTTACCAGGCAATTGGGGAGGCGCACAATTTCTACTGCATTTATAAAGAGATAAGGATTCTCCTTTTTCACCCACGCCTTTTTCTTCCTTCGCTCATCCATTCTTGCACGCTCGAGCTCCAGCGCCCAAGTTCTCACCTTCTTCGGAAAGCCATTGCAAAAATGTCTGGAGCGGGAGGCAAGTGGGTGGCCTCCTCCGTCACGGAGGAGGACATCACGAAGCTCTTGGAGGCCGGATACTTGGCCGCGGACGTCGCGCACCGGTTCCCGGACGCAGGGCAGATCGTTCCTACTCCGGAACCCCACGATAGGGTTGTCTTTCTCGCCCACTTCGTTCGCGAACTGGGATTTCCTCTCCACACATTTGTCCGCGGGCTCATGTTCTACTATGGGCTAGATTTCCACGATCTGGCCCCCAAGTTCATCCTCAATATCTCGGTGTTTATCGTTGTGTGCGAGGCTTTCCTCCGCATCAAGCCCCACTTTGGCCAGTGATTAAAGACCTTCAACGTGAAGCCGAAGATAGTGGTCGGCCAGCAAGCGGAGTGCGGCGGCGCCATGGTAGGCAAGATGCCCAACGTCATATGGCTCGAAGGCTCCTATGTGGAGACCATGAAGGGGTGGCAATCGGGGTGGTTCTACATCACCGAGCCGCGCGACGCCAACTGGGCGGTGGCCCCCGAATTTCGATCTGGCATCCCCATGCGGCTCACCTCCTGGAAGAAGAAGGGCTTGGCCTGGGGTGCGCCGGTGGAGCTGACCGGACTCCAGAACCGTGTCAAAAATATGATAAGCAAGAAGATCAAGCTTGTCAACATGGTCCAGGTCATGCTCTTCCGTCGGATCCTCCCGTGTCGAAGATGGGCATTCAATATGTGGGAGTTCGATTCGGCCAAGAACCAGACGCTGCGAGAGCTCTTCGTCATGATGCACAAAGACGTCTGGAAAGTGCTCCACACAAATTTTAACAGGACTGGGTAGCGACAGCGGAGCGGATCGACTGTCCAGCTTCACTACCCGAAGATCCAGCAACGGTTCTCTTAACAGAGATGCTGTTTCCGGCGCCTTACGAGGTGCCAGCCAAGAAGAAGGCCACGGGGACCAGGAAAGTTCTTCGGCGCAAGGTGGTATCGGACTCATCGTCCGAAGACACCGAAGCGCACTCCTCCAATGAGAACGAGGAGGAGAAAGAAGAAATCCCTCCCCCCAAACCGAGGGGGAGAAGAAAAGGAAGGCCGCCCCATCTGGGGAGGCCGAAGGGTCCAAGAAGGGAAGGACCCTCCCTCCGAACCACTACACAACAGCCGCCTACAGCGACGAGGAGTGGCTGACCAGGGAGAAGCCCCTGGCAAAGTCGTAAGTATCCGGATACCATAATACTTCTGGCATGTTTTGCTTTATTGCTTCTTATCATGTTAAATATGATAGTGCAGTCCGTCCAAAGCCCGCATCGACTTATTCTCCTCGGATGGGTCTTTGAGTGCGTCGGCGATGAACAACGACTCGCTCCTGACGGCCACCACCCCCCGGCCCGCGGGCGACACCGAGGCGTTGTCTCGGAGGATACTGGGCCAGGGGGAGACAGTTCTGGAGGCGCCCCAAGGCGAAATCCCCAACGCCGGGCACATGGGGGGGAAGACCCCCATGGATTCTGATGAGGGGAGCCGCAGCAAATTTGGCCCCTAGTAGGATACTGCGCCGGAACCTCCAGTGGTTCTGGATTCAGGCAGGCAGCCCCTCGCTAAGGGGCGCGAGCCGCCTATGCTGTTGACCTCTGTCCATCCAGAGGCATCAGACAACTTGCTAGAAGCACTTCAGGGCGCTTCCCTTGGTGAAGAACACCGTACTCTTATGAGTATGGTGATTGCGAAGGTTCGCTCTGCCAAAAGCGGATTGACCAAAGCCTACGCCAGCCTCCTAACAGGCTTTGAGGTAAGTAATTAAATTATGAGAAAATATCACATTATAGACAGTAGCCTGTGATGCTCTGTTTGGTGTTCGGAAAGAAAGGCCGAACAGAGGATCAAATAACATCCCCAGGAGTCTAATCATATTATGTCTATGTGAATAAGCAAAGGCCATCGCTGGTCACTGAGCAGCAAGACCGCGGAGGTCTTGGATCAAGCGGGACTGGGCAGCCGAGGAAGAGCTCGACCTCGTGAAGAGGCAGCTTGAGAAGAACAAAGGTAAGTGATACCCCGTCCTTGTGTCATATAAAGGAAAGATTGTTGATGCTAATAGAAGTATCATGAATTTTAATAGGGGCCACGACTGAAGTGGCGGCCCTTAAGAAGGCGCTGTCCGAGGCGGAAGACAAAGCGGCCAAGGAGCGCACCGAGCACAAGAAGCAGGAGGCTCGGGTTGATGAGGTCCAACAAGAGCTCCAGGACTTCATCAAAAAATTCGAGTCCTTGGAGCGTGACTCCAAGATGCAAGAGTCCGAGCTTGCGAAGGCCCTCCAGAGCGTGCAAGACGCCAAGGCCGAATCCCAAAAGGCCCTCCAGGAGATTCAGGCGGCCAAGAAGATAGCGGAGGGTAAGGCATTCATTATGCAAAGCAAGCATGTGAATGAGGCTTTCCTTTTACTTACCCGAATTCGAGCTCTCAGAGCGTCATAGATCTGCTCAAGCAAAGATATCGGATGCCATGGAGTTCTACCATGCCGAAGAAGGGAACTTGACGGAGAAGTTGTTCTGGTCCCAGTATATTGGGACCGAACATCCGATGCCCTTGAGCGACCAGCTGAAGCAACTGGTCGAACTGCGCAAGGCGGCCGAACTGGCCATGAAGGACTTCATAGTCCGGCTATGGCCTAGCGAGCCCCTTCCCAGCAGCTACTTTGGCCTTGTAAAGAGGATGGTAAATGCCTGTCCGCGGCTTGAAGTCATTAAGCAGTCCGTCTGCATTGAAGGTGCCCGCAGTGAAGGAAATATGCCCTAGAGGCAATAATAAAGTTATTATATATTTCCTCATATCATGATAAATGTTTATTATTCATGCTAGAATTGTATTAACTGGAAACATAATACATGTGTGAATATATAGACAAACAGAGTGTCACTAGTATGCCTCTACTTGACTAGCTTGTTAATCAAAGATGGTTATGTTTCCTAACCATGAACAAGGAGTTGTTATTTGATTAACAAGGTCACATCATTAGTTGAATGATCTGATTGACATGACCCATTCCATTAGCTTAGCACACGATCGTTGAGTATGTTGCTACCGCTTTTATCCATGACTTATACATGTTCCTGTAACTATGAGATTATGCAACTCCTGTTTACGGAGGAACACTTTGGTGCTACCAAACGTCACAACGAATCGGGTGATTATAAAGGAGTACTACAGTGTCTCCAAAGGCGGATGTTGGGTTGGCGATTTCGAGATTAGGTTTTGTCACTCCGATTGTCGGAGAGGTATCTCTGGCCCTCTCGGTAATGCACATCACTTAAGCCTTGCAAGCACTACAACTAATGAGTTAGTTGTGAGATGATGTATTACGGAACGAGTAAAGAGACTTGCCGGTAACGAGATTGAACTAGGTATTGATACCGACGATCGAATCTCGAGCAAGTAACATACCGATGACAAAGGGAACAACGATGTTGTTATGCGGTCCGACCGACAAAGATCTTCAGAGAATATGTAGGAACCAATATGGGCATCCAGGTCCGCTGTTGGTTATTGACCGTGAATAGTTCTAGGTCATGTCTACATTGTTCTCGAACCGTAGGGTCCGCACGCTTAAGGTTTCGATGATGCTTATTATGAGTTTATGTATTTTGATGTACCGAAGGAGTTCGAGTCCCGGATGTGATCACGGACATGACGAGGAGTCTCAAATGGTCGAGACATAAAGATTGATATATTGGAAGCCTATGTTTGGAGTTCGGAATGGTTCCGGGCTAAAACGGGAATTTACCGGAGTACCGGGAGGTTACCGGACCCCGGGAGGTAAATGGGCCTCGGTGGGCCTTAAGGGAGAAGAGGAGGGGCCGGCCAGGAGGTGGCCGCGCCTCTCCCCCCCAGTCCGAATAGGACAAGGAGGGGGGGCGGCGCCCCCTTTCCTCTTCCCCCTTCCCCAAACCTAGTCCAACTAGGAAAGGGGGGAGTCCTACTCCCGGTAGGAGTAGGACTCCTCCCGCCTCCTCTAGGGCCGGCCTCCCCCTCCCTCCTTTATATATAGGGGCAGGGGGCACCTTGGGACACACAAGTATTGATCTATGGATCGCCTTAGCCGTGTGCGGTGCCCCTCCACCATATTCCACCTCGGTCATACTGTCGCAGTAGCTTAGGCGGCCATCGCGCCGTGAAACATCAAGATCGCCACCACGCCGTCGGCCGACGGAACTCTCCTCGACACTCGGCTGGATCGGAGTACGAGGGACGCCATCGAGCTGTACGTGTGTCAAGAACTGGGGCGCGGAGTAACGGCGCCGGATCGGTCGGATCGCGAGGAGAACGACGACTACTTCCTCTACGTTGTGATCGCTTCGCTTCGGGTCACGAGGGTACGAGACAACACTCTCCCTCTCGTTGCTATGCATCACCATGATCTTGCGTGTGCGCGAGGAAATTTTTGAAATTACTACGCTCCCCAACGGTGGCATCCGAGCCTAGGTTTTTTCTATGGTTTGATGTTTTGCACGAGTAGAACACAAGTGAGTTGTGGGCGATACAAGTCATACTACCTACCAGATGTCATACTTTGGTTCAGCGGTATTGTGAGATGAAGCGCCTGCACCGACATTACGCAGACGCTTACGCGAGACTGGTTTCACCGCCACGAGCACTCGCTGCTTAAAGGTGACTGGTGGGTGTCTGCTCTCTCACTTTAGTTGAACTGTGTGGCTACGCCGGTCCTTGAGAAGGTTAAACGGAGTCTATTTGACGAAGTATCGTTGTGGTTTTGATGCGAGGTGAGACTGGTTCTTGCTTAAGCCCGTAGCAGCCACGTAAAATTTGCAACAACAAAGTAGAGGACGCCTAACTTGTTTTTGCAGGCATGTTGTGATGTGATATGGTCAAGACGTGATGCTATATTTTATTGTATGAGATGATCATGTTTTGTAACCGGTTATCGCAATCGGCTGGAGCCATATGGTTGTCGCTTATTGTATGCAATGCATCGCTCTGTAATGCTTTACTTTATCACTAAGCGGTAGCGATAGTCGAGAAGCATAAGTTTGGCGAGACGACAACGATGCTACGATGGAGATCAAGGTGTCGCTACGGTGACGATGGTGATCATGGTGGTGCCGCAAGATGGAGATCATGAAGCACAAGATGATGATGACCATATCATATCACTTATATTGATTTGCATGTGATGTTTATCCTTTTATGCATCTTATCTTGCTTTGATTGACGGTAGCATTATAAGATGATCTCTCACTAAATTATCAAGAAGTGTTCTCCCGAGTATGCACCGCTGCCAAAGTTCGTCGTGCCTGACACCACGTGATGATCGGGTGTGATAAGCTCTACGTCCATCTACAACGGGTGCAAGCCAGTTTTGCACACGCAGAATACTCGGGTTATACTTGACGAGCCTAGCATATGCAGATATGGCCTCGGAACACGGAGACCGAAAGGTCGAGCGTGAATCATATAGTAGATATGATCAACATAAGATGTTCACCATTGAAAACTACTCCATTTCACGTGATGATCGGTTATGGTTTAGTTGATTTGGATCACGTGATCACTTAGATGACTAGAGGGATGTCTTTCTAAGTGGGAGTTCTTTAGTAATATGATTAACTGAACTTAAATTTATCATGAACTTAGTCCCGTAGTATTTTGCAAATTATGTTGTAAGATCAATAGCTTGCGTTGTTGCTTTCATATGTTTATTTTGATATGTTCCTAGAGAAAATTGTGTTGAAAAATGTTAGTAGCAATGATGCGGATTTGATCCGTGATCCGAGGTTTATCCTCATTGCGCACGTAAGAATTATGTCCTTAATGCACCGCTAGGTAGCGGACCTATTGCAGGAGCGGATGCGCACGTTATGAACGTTTGGCTAGCTCAAGATGATGACTACTTGATAGTTTTGTGCACCATGCTTTATGTCTTAGAATCGGGACTTCAAAGATGTTTTGAACATCATGGACCATATGAGATGTTCCAGAATTGAAGTTAATATTTCAAGAAAAGACCCGAGTTGAGAGATATGAAGTCTCCAACAAGTTCTATAGCTAAAAGATGGAGGAGAATCGCTCAACTAGTGAGCATGTGCTCAGATTGTCCGGTACTTCAATCGCTTGAATCAAGTGGGAGTTAATCTTCCGATAAGATAGTGATTGATGAATTCTCTAGTCACCATCACCAAGTTAGTAGAACTTCGTGATGAACTATAGTATGCAAGGGATGACGAAAATGATTCCGGGCTCTTCGTGATGTTGAAATCGACGAAGGTAGAAATCAAGAAAGAGCATCAAGTGTTGATGGTTGACAAGATCACTAGTTTCAAGAAAAGGGCAAAGGAAAGAAAGGGAACTTCAAGTAGATTGACAAGCAAGTTGTCACTCCCACGAAGAAACCCAAAGCTGAACCAAAGCCTGAAACCGAGTGCTTACATCGCAAAGGAAATGGTCACCGAAGCGGAACTGCCCTAAATATTTGGTGGATAAGAAGGATGGCAAAGTGAAAAGGGTATATTTGATATATGTGTGTTTTATGTGTGCTTTACTAGTGTTTATAGCAACCCCTCGGTATTTGGTACTGGTTCGGTTGCTAAGAGTAGTAACTCAAACGGAGTTGCGAATAAATGTAAACTAGTTAAGGGTGAAGTGATGATGTGTGTTGAAAGTAGTTTCAAGATTGATATGATCATCATCGCCACTCCCTATACTTTCGGGATTAGTGTTGAACCTAAATAAATGTTATTTGGTGTTTGCGTTGAGCATGAATATGATTTGATCATGTTTATTGCAATACGGTTATTCATTTAAGTAAGAGAATAAACTGTTGTTCTGTTTACATGAATAAAACCTTATATGGTTACTCACCCAATGAAAATGGTTCATTGGATCTCGATCATAGTGATACACATATTCATAATATTGAAACCAAAAATACAAAGTTAATAATGATAGTGCAACTTATTTGTGGTAATCGCCGCTTAGGTCATATTGGTGTAAAGCGCATGAAGAAACTCCATGCCGATGGGATTTTGGAATCACTTGATTATGAATCACTTGATGCTTATGTAACCGTGCCTTTTGGGCAAGATGACTAAAACTCCGTTCTCCGAACAATGGAACAAGCTCCGACTTATTGGAAATAATACATACCGATGTATGCGATCCAATGAGTGTTGATGCTCGTGGCAAGTATCGTTATTTTCGACCTTCACAAGATGATTTGAGCAGATATGGGTATATCTACTTGATGAAACATAAGTCCTGAAATAGTTGAAAGGTTCAAAGAATTTCAGAGTGAAGTGGAAAAATCATCGTAACAAGAAAATAAAGTTTCGTGATCCGATCACGGAGACGAACATTTGAGTTACGAGTTTGGTCTTCAATTAAAACAATGTGGAATAGTTTCACAGCTCACGCCACCGAACACCACAATGTTATGGTGTGTCCAAACATCGTAACCGCACTTTATTGGATATAGTGCAATCTATGATGTTTCTTACCGATTTACCAATATCGTTTTGGGATCATGCATTAGAGACAGCTGCATTCACGTTAAATAGGGCACCATCTAAACCGCTGAGACGACACTATATGAACTGTGGTTTAGCAAGAAACCAAAGTTGTCGTTTCTTAATGTTTGGGGCTGCGATGCTTATGTGAAAAGTTTCATCCCGATAAGCTCGAACCCAAATCGAGAAGTGCGCCTTCATAGAATACCCAAAGGAAATTGTTGGGTACACCTTCTATCACAGATCCGAAGGCAAGATATTCGTTGCTTAAGATGGATCCTTTCTAGAGAAGGAGTTTCTCTCGAAAGAAGTGAGTGGGAGGAAAGTAGAACTTGATGAGGTAATTGTACCATCTCCCTTACTTGAAAGTAGTTCATCAGAAACCAGTTTCGAGACACCTACACCAAGTAGTGAGGAAGTTGATGATGTTGATCATGAAACTTCAGATCAAGTTACTACGTAACCACGAGATCAACCAGAGTAAGGTCCGCACAGAGTGGTACGGTAATCCTGTTCGGAAATCATGCTACTAGATCATGATGAACCTACGAACTATGAAGAAGCGATGGTGAGCCCAGATTCCGCAAAATGGCTTGAGGCCATGAAATCTGAGATGGGATCCATGTATGAAAACAAAGTATGGACTTTGGTTGACTTGCCCGAGGGTAGGCAAGCAATAGAAAACAAGTGGATCTTCAAGAAGAAGACTGACGCTGACGGTAATATTACTGTCTACAAAGCTCGACTTGTCGCAAAAAGGTTTTTGACAAGTTCAAGGTGTTGACTACAATGAGATTTTCTCAACCGTAGCGATGCTTGAGTCTGTCCGAATCATGTTAGCAATTGCCACAATTTATGAAATTTGGCAAATGGATGTAAAACTGCATTCTGAATGGGTTTCGTGGAGGAAGAGTTGTATATGATGCAACCGAAGGTTTTATCGATCCAAAGGAGCTAACAAAGTGTGCAAGCTCCAATGATCCATCTATGGACTGGTGCAAGCATCTCGAGTTGGAATATACGCTTTGATGAGTTGATCAAAGCATATAGTTTTATCTGAGACTTACGGTGAAGCTTGTATTTACTAAAAGGTGAGTGGGAGCACTACAACATTTCGATAAGTATATGTGAATGACATATTGTAGATCGGAAATAATGTAGAATTATTCGCAAAGCATAAAGAAGTGTTTGAAAGGAGTTTTTCAAAGAAAGACCTCGGTAAAGCTACTTACATATTGAGCATCAAGATCTATAGAGATAGATCAAAGCGCTTGATAAGTTTTTTCAATGAGTACATACCTTGACAAGATTTTGAAGTAGTTCAAAATGAAACAGTCAAAGAAAGAGTTCTTGCCGTGTTACAAGGTGTGAAATTGAGTAAGACTCAAAACCCGACCACGGCAGAAGATAGAAAGAAAATGAAAGTCATTCCCTATGCCTTGGCAATAGGTTCTATAAAGTATGCCATGCTGTGTACCAGATCTATTGTATACCCCTGCACCGAGTTTGGCAAGGAGTACAATAGTGATCTAGGAGTAGATCATCGGACAGCGGTCAAAATTATCCTTAGTGGAATAAGGATATGTTTCTCGATTATGGAAGTGAAAAAGGTTCGTCAGTAAAGGGTTACGCCGATGCAAGTTTTGACACCGATCCGATGACTCTAAGTCTCGATCTAGATACATATTGAAAGTGGGAGCAATTAGCTAGAGTAGCTTCGTGCAAGAGCATTGTAGACATAGAAAAATTGCAAAATACATAACGGATCTGAATGTGAAAGACCCGTTGACTAAGACTCTCTCACAAGCAAAACATGATCACACCTTAGTACTCTTTGGGTGTTAATCACATAGCGATGTGAACTAGATTATGAATCTAGTAAACCCTTTGGGTGTTGGTCACATGGCGATGTGAACTATGGGTGTTAATCACATGATGATGTGAACTATCGATGTTAATCACACGGTGATGTGATCAAGATTATTGACTCTAGTGCAAGTGGGAGATCAAGGAAATATGCCCTAGAGGCAATAATAAAGTTATTATATATTTCCTCATATCATGATAAATGTTTATTATTCATGCTAGAATTGTATTAACTGGAAACATAATACATGTGTGAATATATAGACAAACAGAGTGTCACTAGTATGCCTCTACTTGACTAGCTTGTTAATCAAAGATGGTTATGTTTCCTAACCATGAACAAGGAGTTGTTATTTGATTAACAAGGTCACATCATTAGTTGAATGATCTGATTGACATGACCCATTCCATTAGCTTAGCACACGATCGTTGAGTATGTTGCTCTGCTTTTATCCATGACTTATACATGTTCCTGTAACTATGAGATTATGCAACTCCGTTTACGGAGGAACACTTTGGTGCTACCAAACGTCACAACGTGAATCGGGTGATTATAAAGGAGTACTACAGGTGTCTCCAAAGGCGAGATGTTGGGTTGGCGTATTTGAGATTAGGTTTTGTCACTCCGATTGTCGGAGAGGTATCTCTGGGCCCTCTCGGTAATGCACATCACTTAAGCCTTGCAAGCACTACAACTAATGAGTTAGTTGTGAGATGATGTATTACGGAACGAGTAAAGAGACTTGCGGTAACGAGATTGAACTAGGTATTGATACCGACGATCGAATCTCGAGCAAGTAACATACCGATGACAAAGGAACAACGATGTTGTTATGCGGTCTGACCGACAAAGATCTTCGTAGAATATGTAGGAACCAATATGGGCATCCAGGTCCCGCTGTTGGTTATTGACCGTGAATAGTTCTAGGTCATGTCTACATTGTTCTCGAACCGTAGGGTCCGCACGCTTAAGGTTACGATGGATGCTTATTATGAGTTTATGTATTTTGATGTACCGAAGGAGTTCGGAGTCCCGGATGTGATCACGGACATGACGAGGAGTCTCGAAATGGTCGAGACATAAAGATTGATATATTGGAAGCCTATGTTTGGAGTTCGGAATGGTTCCGGGCGAAAACGGGAATTTACCGGAGTACCGGGAGGTTACCGGAACCCCCCGGGAGGTAAATGGGCCTCGGTGGGCCTTAAGGGAGAAGAGGAGGGCCGCCAGAGGTGGCACGCGCCTCTCCCCCAGTCCGAATAGGACAAGGAGGGGGGCGGCGCCCCCTTTCCTCTTCCCCCTTCCCCAAACCTAGTCCAACTAGGAAAGGGGGGGGAGTCCTACTCCCGGTAGGAGTAGGACTCCTCCCGGCGCGCCTCCTCTAGGGCCGGCCGGCCTCCCCCCTCCCTCCTTTATATACGGGGGCAGGGGGGCACCTTGGGACACACAAGTATTGATCTATGGATCGTTCCTTAGCCGTGTGCGGTGCCCCCCTCCACCATATTCCACCTCGGTCATACCGTCGCGTAGCTTAGGCGAAGCCATGCGCCGGTGAAACATCAAGATCGTCACCACGCCGTCGTCTTGACGGAACTCTCCTCGACACTCGGCTGGATCGAGTACGAGGGACGCCATCGAGCTGTACGTGTGTAAAGAACTCGGGCGCCCGAGTATGGCGCGGGATCGGTCGGATCGCGAGGAGAACGTCGACTACTTCCTCTACGTTGTGATCGCTTCGCTCGGGTCACGAGGGTACGTAGACAACACTCTCCCCTCTCGTTGCTATGCATCACCATGATCTTGCGTGTGCGTAGGAAATTTTTTGAAATTACTACGTTCCCTAACACGCAGGGCCTTGGCCCGTGCGAAAGTGCACTGGGTGAAGATGGACGCCGAGAAGCTGGTGACGGAGGGGCCGCCGAAGGGCAAGGAGCATCGCCACCCCGAACAGTATTATGATAATGTCCTGAAGGGTGCCCGCCTTGTGGCGGAAGAATGTGCTAAGGATGTAATATTTGAATGAATGTACTTATGTCATCCTGTAATATCAAAATGAGTTCATGTGCGCTATATAACGCTTGTTGATTTAAAATATTACCTTCTGTGCGTCCATTTATAAAGTTTGAGAGTTGGCCAGTCGTCGGCTTCTTCCCCCATGTAAGTAGTACTGGGGTGTTCGGGATAAATCTAAACACTCTTTATCCAATTTTTTTGGTCCTTTAAGGAGGTGTTTAGCATAGCGAACAAGGCAATCGGACTATACAACTTTATCACTCTCACTTAGCCATAGAAGTCATCAATTTTAAATTTTGGCGAAGCCCCTAGTGTTCGGAAGACCGAACTTGGGGCCCTATGCACGCCTAAATTGCACAAGGCCGATTCCTTGCCCGAAGCGGAAAAAATCTTTAAGGATTTGAGACCTCTCGAACAGCGACCAGATCTCACCTCATCATGACCGTCAGGTTTCGGCTTTCTCTACTGAGGTGCTCGTCCGGAAGAACCGGGACACAATCACAGTAGTTCTCCCTGTGCTACCTTAGCCGATATAGCAAAACGTAAGGTACCAAAACATGGGAGCCGGGAAAACCCAACTATTGACCCGAGACATGATTCGGAGCTGATGCATATAGTGCTATAAGTTCGGGGTGCCGCACTGTCGAAAGTGTTCGGACTTTTCTTGCCGTGTTATGGGTTATACTGAAGCCCCTGGCGAGCCGGACGTACCAAAATGTACGGGTGCAATTTATAATAAATAAGCAGTAAAAGAAAGGATAAAGAAATGTAATAGTAAGCTGACGATGTACATTATTTTCCATTGTTATTTAAATAATACGTCAAAGCGTATGTATACAAGTAATGCGATAAGAAAAATAGGACTATTTGACATGTCCTGGCCAAGGGTAAGCTGCATGTGGGTATGTAAAACAGGTATAACGATCGTTATCAGAGACCACCTGGGGATTCCCTTGTACGCCAAAGCTTCTTGTCTCCTTGGTGTTTCCATCCCGTTATATGTCCGATGGTCGGGCTATCGGGAGGGCCTCTTGAAAAGAAAAAGGTGTGAAGATATACGGATCCTGAGGCGGTTGAGCCGCATTGCGGACCGTGTCATAGCAGTGCCTCCGCCTATGCCCATGGTATTTTGAGTGCGTAATTATGTACGCGCAACACAAATTTCGCCGCATGACTGGGACTAGGGCGGAGGCCGAACTGCTAGCTGATAACCCACAAGTATAGGGGATCGCAACAGTTTTCTTGGGTAGAGTATTCAACCCAAATTTGTTGATTCAACATAAGGGGAGCCAAAGAATATTCTCAAGTATTAGCAGCTGAGTTGTCAAATCAACCACACCTGGAAACTTAGTATCTGCAGCAAAGTGTTTAGTAGCAAAGTAATATGATAGTGGTGGTAAAGGTAACAAAAGTAAAGACAACAAAAGTAATGTTTTTGGTATTTTGTAGTGATTGCAACAGTAGCAATGGAAAAGTAAATAAGCGAGAACCAGTATATGGAAAACTCGTAGGCACCGGATTAGTGATGGATAATTATGCCGGATGTGGTTCATCATGTAACAGTCATAACATAGGGTGACACAGAACTAGCTCCAGTTCATCAATGTAATGTAGGCATGTATTCCGTATATAGTCATACGTGCTTATGGAAAAGAACTTGCATGACATCTTTTGTCCTACCCTCCCATGGCAGCGGGGTCCTAATGGAAACTAAGGGATATTAAGGCCTCCTTTTAATAGAGAACCGGAACAAAGAATTAGCACAAAGTGAATACATGAACTCCTCAAACTATGGTCATCACCGGGAGTGGTCCCGATTATTGTCAATTCGGGGTTGCCGGATCATAACACATAGTAGGTGACTGTAGACTTGCAAGATAGGATCAAGAACACACATATATTCATGAAAACATAATAGGTTCAGATCTGAAATCATGGCACTCGGGCCCTAGTGACAAGCATTAAGCATAGGAAAGTCATAGCAACATCAATCTCAGAACATAATGGATACTAGGGATCAAACCCTAACAAAACTAACTCGATTACATGATAAATCTCATCCAACCCATCACCGTCCAGCAAGCCTACGATGGAATTACTCACGCACAGCGGTGAGCATCATGAAATTGGTGATGGAGGATGGTTGATGATGACGACAGCGACGAATCCCCCTCTCCGAGCCCCGAGCGGACTCAGATTAGCCCCCGAGAGATTAGGGCTTGGCGGCGGCTCCGTATCGTAAAATGCGATGAAACTTTCTCTCGATTTTTTCTCCCCGAAAGCCAATATATGGAGTTGGAGTTGTCGTCGGAGGGCTTCCAGGGGGCCCACGAGGTAGGGGGCGCGCCCAGGAGGGGCGCGCCCCACCTCGTGGGACAGGTGTGGGCCCCTGGTCTTCATCTTTGGCGAGGATTTTTATTATTTATTCTAAGATATTCCGTGGAGTTTTGGTCATTCCGAGAACTTTTGTTTTCTGCACATAAAACAACACCATGGCAATTCTGCTGAAAACAACGTTAGTCCGGGTTAGTTCCATTCAAATCATACAAGTTAGAGTCCAAAACAAGGGCAAAAGTGTTTGGAAAAGTAGATACGACAGAGACGTATCAACTCCCCCAAGCTTAAACCCTTGCTTGTCCTCAAGCAATTCAGTTGACAAACTGAAAGAGAAAAAGAAAAACTTTTATAAACTCTGTTTGCTCTTGTTATTGTAAACATGAAAAGCCAGCATTCAAGTCTCAGCAATTATTACGAACTAACCATACTCACAATGACACGTAGGTCTCACAATTACTCATATCAATAGCATAATCAGCTAGCGAGCCATAATAATAAAACTCGGATGAGAACACTTTCTCAAAATAATCATAACATGATATAACAAAATGGTATCTCGCTAGCCCTTTCTGAGACCGCAAAACATAAATGCAGAGCACCTTTAAAGATCAAGGACTGACTAAACATTGTAATTCATGGTAAAAGAGATCCAGTCAAGTCATACCCAATATAAACCAATCATAATGAATGCAAACGACAGTGTGCTCTCATGCGGGTGCTTTTTAATAAGAAGGGTGATGACTCAACATAAAAGTAAATAGATAGGCCCTTCGAGGGAAGCGGGGATTTGTAGAGGTGCCAGAGCTCGGTTTTGAAATAGAGATAAATTATATTTTGAGCGGCATACTTTCATTGTCAACATGACAACTAAAAGACGACGATATCTTCCATGCTAAACAGATTATAGGCGGTTCCCAAACAGAATGGTAAAGTTTATACTCCCCCTCCTCCACAAGCATCAATCCATGGCTTGCTCGAAACAACGAGTGCCTCCAACATTCAACGGGTCCCAAGGGGAGTTTTGTTTGCAGTTATTTTGATTTAGTTTGCACGAAGCATGGGACTGGGCATCCCGAATACCAGCCATTTTCTCGTGAATGAGGAGCGGAGTCCACTCCTCTTGAGAATAACCCGCCTAACACGGAAGATAAGGGCAGCTCTAGTTGACATATGAGCTATTCGAGCATGCAAAACAGAATGTTTATTTGAAGGTTTAGAGTTTGGCACATACAAACTTACTTGGAACGGCAGGTAAATACCGCATATAGGAAGGTATGGTGGACTCATATGGCATAACTTTGGGGTTTAAGGAGTTTGGATGCACAAGCAGTATTCCCGCTTAGTACAGGTGAAGGCTAGCAAAAGACTGGGAAGCGAGCAAATGAGAGAGCGACAACAGTCGTAAACATGCATTAAAATTAATTCACACCGAGTACAAGCATGAGTAGGATATAATCCACCATGAACATAAATATTATGAAGGCTATGTTGATTTGATTCAACTACATGCGTGAACATGTGCCAAGTCGAGTCACTCAATTCATTTAAAGGAGGATGCCATCCTATCATACCACATCATAATCATCTCAATAGCATGTTGGCACGCAAGGTAAACCATTATAACTCATAGCTAATCAAGCATGGCATAAGCAACTATAATCTCTAAATGTCATTGCAAATATGTTTACTTCATAATAGCTGAATCAAGAACGATGAATCATCATATTTACAAAAACAAGAGAGGTCGAGTTCATACCAGCTTTTCTCATCCCAATAAGTCCATCATATACCATCATTATTGCCTTTCACTTGCACGACCGAACGGTGTGTATAATAATAAGAGTGCACGTGCATTGGACTAAGCTGGAATCTGCAAGCATTCAACTCAAGAGAGAAGACAAGTAATATGGGCTCTAAGTTAAATGAATGATCATGCATATGAGAGCCACTAAGCATTTTCAATATGGTCTTCTCGACCCCAAAGAAAGAAAAAGAAATAAAAACTCTTTACACGGGAAAGCTCCCAACAAGTAAAAGAAGAACGGGAAATATTTTTGGGTTTTCCTTTTAATTTCCACTACAAGCAAAAAAATAAACTACTACTAATTTTTTGGTTTTTCTTAAAGTTTATCAAACACACAAGAAGAAAGCTAGAAAAAGAAATTTAATCTAGCATGGATATTATAGTGAAAAAGTATGAGCACCGACATCTAGCAATGAGTGTGTGTGTGAACATAAATGTAATGTCGGTGGGAAATACGTACTCCCCCATGCTTAGGCTTTTGGCCTAAGTTGGTCTATTGCCAGGGATGGCTTGGCGGATATCCGTAGGTGAAGCTGGGGTAGTAGTGTGACGAAGAAGACTCTGACTGCCACTGGCTGGCAGCCTCCTCTGGATCCCAAGAATAAACAGATAGTCGTGGAGGCTCATCTTGTGGCTCCGGCTCCGGGGCCGGTGCAGGGTTCCGATAGGTTTGAACAGCCGACCACGGAACAATGTGAGGCTCTGCATACAAGTTAAACAAAGAAGGAGCAGGCAAAGTAATAGTCTCAGGGTGATGTTTATCAAAGTATAATTTATATTTAAGCTCCCCATCGCGACTCTTAACAAGAAAATCATGCACTATCATACTCTTGTAATCTAAATAAGCACAGGGCAGTGCTGTTTCTTCTTTCTCCGCATGCCTAATAGGTATTTCAAAATGTTCAGTTAGGCGTGAAGCATAAATGCCTCCAAAGATGGGGCCCTTAGTATGGTTCAGACTTAACCGTCTAGCAACAATTCCACCCATACTAACAGAGTTATCCCGGTATAAACCATGGAGCAAAATAATAATATCAGGAATACTAAGGTTCCCACAGTTTCTGCGTCCAATCAAGCAACGACTAGCAAATATGGCAAAGTAGCGTAAAACAGGATAATGAATGCTAGTGATCCTCGCATCAGAAACCTTCCTGGTTTCTCCCGCCGTGATAGTGTTGACAAAAGCTTCTAATTCATTACGGTGGGGTTCATCTAAGGTGCCTTCAAAGGGTATTCTGCAAACCTCGCAGAATTCTGCTAATGTCATCTCTTTAACAACGTCATATAAATGAAACTCTACTATTGGAGGTGATTTCTTAGGGAAAAAGTAGAAGTTTTGCACAAAAGTATTTGTGAGTAATAGATACTGATGACGTTAGTCGTGGAGGAAGTCGGTGAGGCCGGCATTCTCAATCAATAAATAGAAATCTTCATGAATCCCAGCTCTCCTCAAGAAGTCATCGGAAGGCCATTCGCACGGCCGGACCTCCATGATCTTGAGGTAAATTAAATTTGGGCTTCTCCTCTTCTTCCTTTTGTTTTTCCTTAGAGCTTCGGCTCGGTGAGCCCCTCAAAAGTCTCTTCATTATTTCTGAAACAATCTGAAATTTTTAGTAACCTCAAATAAAAGTGAACCAACTTCAATAAAATTGATAGCAACAACTCCCACAAGTGCCTAGAGCCTATATAAAGCATTGGAACTACTTGGAACCATATAAATTTGACATGCAAGCTCAAGAACATGGTCACCTATGCAGCACAAATTTGCAAAGAATAAAGCACTATAACAAAAACTAATTGGACCAATGGAGGAGTCACATACTAAGGAACAATCTCCCCAAGCAGTTTTGCGAGAGGTGCTTTGAGCAAGGAGATCGAAAATCACAAAGAACGGAATTTGGAACTCGTGCTTGAGTTGGTTTTTCGTGTTTGTGTGAGACAGAGGAAGAAGATGGGTGCAGGAATAAGTGGAGGAGGGCCACCATGGGCCCACGAGGCAGGGGCGTGCCTCAGGGGTAGTAGGCGCGCCCTCCACCCTCGTGGCAGTGGCAGCCCCCATGGTAATTTTTGCACAGTAAATTCTCAAATATTCCCGAAAAAATCATATTAAATTGGCATGGCATTCTGAGGACTTTTATTTTCGGGATATTTTTATATTGCACGGATAAGTTAGGAAACAGACAGAAAAATACTATTTTACTTTATTTCTACTAAATAACATAAAATATAAAAAGGGTACAGAAGGTTGTGCTTCTAGTTTCATCCATCTCGTGATCATCAAAATGAACCCACTAACAAGGTTGATCAAGTCTTGTTAACAAACTCATTCCGAATAATCATGGAACCGAAGAAATTTCGAATGTCACTAAGTTACCTCAACGGGGATATGAAAATCCCCAACAATAAGAATATCATACTTTTTCTTGACAGTAGGGAGAGGAAATTCAAAACCTCCAAATATAATCGATGGGTTTTTTCCAATAGAGTTGATGCTATAAACTTGAGGTTGTTTCCTCGGAAAGTGTACCGTATGCTCATTACCATTAACATGAAAAGTGACATTGCCTTTGCTGCAATCAATAACAGCCCCTGCAGTATTTAGGAAAGGTCTTCCAAGAATAATAGACATACTATCATCCTTGGGAATATCAAGAATAACAAAGTCTGTCAAAATAGTAACGTTTGCAACCACAACAGGCACATCCTCACAAATACCGACAGGTATAGCAGTTGATTTATCAGCCATTTGCAAAGATATTTCAGTAGGTGTCAACTTATTCAAGTCAAGTCTACGATATAAAGAGAGAGGCATAACACTAACACCGGCTCCAAGATCACATAAAGCAGTTTTAACATAACTTCTTTTAATGGAGCAAGGTATAGTGGGTACTCCTGGATCTCCAAGTTTCTTTGGTATTCCACCCTTAAAAGTATAATTAGCAAGCATGGTGAAAATTCCAGCTTCAGGTATGTTTCTTTTATTAGTGATAATATCATTCATATACTTAGCATAAGGATTTGTTTTGAGCACATCAGTTAATCGCATACGCAAAAAGATGGGTCTAATCATTTCAGCAAAGCGCTCAAAATCCTCATCATCCTTTTTCTTGGATGGTTTGGGAGGAAAAGGCATGGGTTTATGAACCCATGGTTCTCTTTCTTTACCATGTTTCCTAGCAACAAAATCTCTTTTATCATAACGTTGATCCTTTGATTGTGGGTTATCAAGATCAACAGCAGGTTCAACTTCTACATCATTATCATTACTAGGTTGAGCATCAAGATGAACATTATCATTAACATTATCACTAGGTTCATGTTCATCACCTGATTGTGTTTCAGCATCAGACATAGAGATATCATTTGGATTATCAGGTGGTTCAGCAATAGGTTCACTAGAAGTTTGCACAACCCTATCATTTTTCTTTTTCTTCCTCTTAGAAGAACTAGGCATATCAATATTATTTCTTTGAGAATCTTGCTTGATTCTCTTAGGGTGGCCTTCAGGATACAAAGGTTCCTGAGTCATTCTACCAGTTCTAGTAGCCACTCTAACAGCATAATCATTTTTCTTACTATTCATTTCATCAAGCACTTCTTTATGAGCTTTAAGTACTTGTTCTACTTGAGTGGTAACCATAGAAGCATGTTGGCTAACAAGTTTAAGTTCACCTCTAATATCAGCCATATAATCACTCAAGCGTTTAATCATAAAGGAATTCTGTTTTAATTGTCTACCAAAATAAGCATTAAAGTCATCTTGCTTAAACATAAAGTCATCAAACTCATCCAAGCACTGACTAGCAATTTTAGTAGGAGTAACTTCAGCTTTATCATATCTATAGAGAGAACTACCCGTGTCGGGATATCGGGAGGTTCTTCAGTAAATAAGTAATTGAGATCATATACTTCTTCAACAGGCGGCAAATTAAGACCATGTATTTCTTCAATAGGAGGTAAATTCTTAACATCTTTAGCTTTAATATCTTTTTCTTTCATAGATTTCTTTGCCTCTTGCATATCTCGGGGACTGAGAAATAGAACACCTCTCTTCTTCGGAGTTGGTTTAGGAATAGGCTTAGTAATTGGATTAGGAGCTGTCTCAGGAGTTAGCTCGGGAGGTGCCCAATTATTTTGATTAGCCAACATATTATTCAATAGAAGTTCAGCGTCATTAGGTGTTCTTTCCCTGAAAAGAGAACCAACACAACTATCCAGGCAATCTTTGGAAGCATCAGTTAGTCCATTATAAAAGATATCAAATATTTCAGGTTTCTTAAGAGGATGATCAGGCAAAGCATTAAGTAACTTGAGGATCCTCCCCCAAGCTTGTGGGAGACTCTCTTCTTCAATTTGCACAAAATTGTATATTTCCCTCAAAGCAGCTTGTTTCTTATGAGCAGGAAAATATTTAGCAGAGAAGTAATAAATCATATCCTGGGGACTTTGCACACAACCAGGATCAAGAGAATTAAACCATTTCTTAGCATCACCCTTTAATGAGAACGGAAATATTTTAAGTAAATAAAGGTGGCACGATCTCAGATTATTAGTAAACAGGGCAGCTATATCATCTAACTTACGAAGATGTGCCACAACAATTTCAGATTCATAGCCATAAAAAGGATCAGATCCAACCAAAGTAATTATATCTGGATCGACAGAAATATCATAATAATCATGATCAGGAACACAGATAGGTGAAGTAGCAAAAGCAGGGTCGGGTCTCATCCTACGTCTAAAAGATTCTTTACTCCACTTAATTAGCAACCTCTTACGTTCAAGACTATCCTGGCAAGCAACAACAACTTCAAAAGATTCAGCATTAAAAAGATAACCCTCGGAAATAGAAGGCATAGGTTCATCATCACTCACATCATTGTGTTCAGGTTCAATAATTTCTCTTTCTCTATACCTAGCAATTTGCTCATCAAGATATTCACCAAGTGGCACAGTAGTGTCAAGCATAGAAGTAGTTTCATCATAAGTATCATGCATAGCAGAAGTGGCATCATCAATAACATGCGACATATCAGAATCAATAGCAGTAGTAGATTTAGGTGTCGCAAACTTACTCATAACAGAAGGAGAATCTAGTGCAAGGCTAGATGGCAATCCCTTACCTCCCCTCGTAGTTGAGGGAAAAATAGTAGTTCGATCATCTTTCTAGTTCTTCATAGTGTCCAGCAGATATAAATCCCAAGTGACTCAAAGAATAGAGCTATGCTCCCCGGCAACGGCGCCAGAAAAAGGTCTTGATAACCCACAAGTATAGGGGATCGCAACAGTTTTCGAGGGTAGAGTATTCAACCCAAATTTGTTGATTCGACACAAGGGGAGCCAAAGAATATTCTCAAGTATTAGCAGCTGAGTTATCAATTCAACCACACCTGGAAACGTAGTATCTATAGGAAAGTGTTTAGTAGCAAAGTAATATGATAGTGGTGGTAAAGGTAACAAAAGTAAAGACAACAAAAGTAATATTTTTGGTATTTTGTAGTGATTGTAATAGTAGCAATGGAAAAGTAAATAAACGAGAACCAGTATATGGAAAACTCGTAGGCACCGGATTAGTGATGGATAATTATGCCGGATGTGGTTCATCATGTAACAGTCATAACATAGGGTGACACAGAACTAGCTCCAGTTCATCAATGTAATGTAGGCATGTATTTCGTATATAGTCATACGTGCTTATGGAAAAGAACTTGCATGACATCTTTTGTCCTACCCTCCCGTGGCAGCGGGGTCCTAATGGAAACTAAGGGATAGTAAGGCCTCCTTTTAATAGAGAACCGGAACAAAGCATTAGCACAAAGTGAATACATGAACTCCTCAAACTACGGTCATCACCGGGAGTGGTCCCGATTATTGTCACTTCGGGGTTGCCGGATCATAACACATAGTAGGTGACTATAGACTTGCAATATAGGATCAAGAACACACATATATTTATGAAAACGTAATAGATTCAGATCTAAAATCATGGCACTCGGGCCCTAGTGACAAGCATTAAGCATAGAAAAGTCATAGCAACATCAATCTCAGAACATAATGGATACAAGGGATCAAACCCTAACAAAACTAACTCGATTACATGATAAATCTCATCCAACCCATCACCGTCCAGCAAGCCTATGATGGAATTACTCACGCACGACGGTGAGCATCATGAAATTGGTGTTGGAGGATGGTTGATGATGACGACGGCGACGAATCCCCTCTCGGAGCCCGAGCGGACTCGAGATCAGCCCTCCCGAGAGAGATTAGGGCTTGGCGGCGGCTCCGTATCATAAAACGCGATGAAACTTTCTCTCTGATTTTTTTCTCCCCGAAAGCCAATATATGGAGTTGGAGTTGGCGTCGGTGGGCGGGGGGCTCACGAGGTAGGGAGGCGCGCCCAGGGGGGAGGGGCGCGCCCCCTGTCGTGGTTCTAAGTCTGACAGTAGAATAGGGGGTAGGTAAGGAGAGGCGATGTCCTAGCTATGGAGTAGTTGTGAAAACAAGCGATGTACGAGTTCATGCCCTTCTCGGAAGAAGTAACAGCCCTACGTCTCGGAGCCCTGAGGCGGTCGAGTGGATTGTGAATATGGATATTACAAGAGTGCGAACCCCTCTACCTGTGGAGGGGGGTGGCTTATATAAGTCGCCAGACCCCGCCATTACGTATTGGAGAGGTTAAAGTACATAAAGTGCAGGCGTTCTGGTAGCGCCCCTCATAAAGTGTCTTAACTATCATTAAGTCTATTCAATAGCAAGCCGTTGTGCAGTGAGTGCCTTCGACCTTCTGGTGGTCGAGTGAGTCTTCATGGTCGAGTGAGTCTTCCATGGTCGAGTCCTTCCAGCCAGTCGAGTGGGTTCTTCTTTGGTCGACTGGAAGACGATCTCTTCTGAGAGTGTCCTTGGGTAGGACGTTTAGGTCAGGCCTATGACCCTACCCTAGGTACATGAATCCATCATTAGCCCCCGAATGGATTGAGGCTTGAGTGAAGGAAGAGTTGACGTTGTTTCCGATTGTCTTTTGCGTACTGGCTACGCGTTGTCTTGGATCAAGATCTTCTCTGCTGATAACAAGCAACTTTTCTTCAGTCGACTTGATCCATTCTTGTTCTTTAGTCGAGTGACCTTCTTTTACTTTGCTATTCCCGAGCGACAGATCGCAGGAAATCTCGCACTTGACAGACCGATCTGTCGCTCGCGGATCTCGCGGGATACGAAATTTGGGGAAGCGCGTGAAGCGGAACGGACCGGGGAGCTCGGATGGGACGTAACAGGGACGCCTCGATCTCCGCGCCGCTTTTTCCGCCACGTATCGCGCTTGATGCAACTGTTTGGGATATGATTAGATTGTTCGGGTCCACCTGTCATCCACTCGGAAGGGATGCTATAAATGCGACTCGCGGGGGCTTCTGCACAGTACCCTGTTCTTCCTCCTCCGCTCTCTTCGTCTCCGCCCTCCGCAACCGCTGCTGCTCCTGCTACCTCCTCTCCTGCGCGATTCTGCGGCAACCATGGGCAAAGAGAAGGCGGGTGTTGGAGCGCCCTTGAAGAAAGCGTCGGCGGCGGAGAAGGCGTCGGCGGTGAGAAAGCGAGGGGAGATCTACCGGCATGGCGGTTCCTCGTCGAGATCCAACTTGTCAAGGGCTGGGTCGAGGAGATTGGATCGATCGACCATCGAGGAGAAGGATCTCCTCGATATGGCTAACGACGGGTTGATCCCCACGGTGCCGCGAGGCTTCTGGCGAGTGGCAGCCTCGCCGAGAAGAGGGTGAGTCGTGCTCTCGCCACCCATGTCGACCGAGGATTTTCGCTGCCGCCGAGTGTTTTCTTTCGGGGTTTTCTGAATTTCTTCGGAGCCCAGCTCCACCATTTTACTCCAAACTCCATCGCGTATCTCGCTGCGTTTGTGTCTATGTGCGAAAACTTCCTGGGCTGTCGACCGCCTTGGGGTTTGTTCAAGTATATCTTCACATGTCGCTCTCGATGTGAAGAAGGCAAGCCCCGTGACGAGAAGACCCAAGTAGTTCAGATGTGCGGTGGCCTTGGGGTCCAAGCGAGGAATAAGAGCACCTTCCCAGCTATGTCTTTTCCCGAGTCGGTCGGGGGCTGGCGATCGACCTGGTTCTCTTGCCGGAATGAGGCGACGCCGGAGACGATCGGTGGTCTTCCTGCATTCACCATGAGTCGAGTGAATGACCCTCCTCCCGAAGGTGGTTCGGAGAGAGAGCTGAGGTGAAGATGTTGATGGATCGAGTGGTGCAGCTGGTTCGGGATGGCGTGACTGGCATGGACCTCTTGGAGGTCTTCCTTCGGAGGCGAATCCAGCCCCTTCAGTTCCGGAGCCACTGTATGTGGCTGTACTGTGGCACCGAAGACGAGACCCGCGTCCACCCGGAGGCAGTCGACGGTGCCATAGTGGAAAGATGGATGGCCGCGATCACTGGGAACAAAGACAACCCTCGCGGATCCCGGAGGATTTCCCCACTTGACCACAACAGCGTTCCAGAAAAGGTACATTTGCTCCGTTTTCCATTGTATCTCCGTTGAATGTGTTTCTGTGATTTGGTCGACTGAGCTCTGTTTTGATATCTTCAGGCCCTTAGCGAGCTATACTCAATGCCCAATGGCGCTCAGACTCCGATTGAGGAGGAAGCGAAGCGAGGCGAAAGCCAGGAAGAGTGGGATTGAGACGCTGAAGGCGATGGCGGCGCGATGATGATGATGGCGAGGGCGATGATGGCGAGGATGAAGAGGAGGAGGTTGCACCACAGCGCTCGAAAGGCGGTCAAAACTTGTGCACGACCCTTCGACTGAACGCGGTAAGGGAGTTGCGACTGCATCGCAGTCGACCAAACGCCCTCGGACCGCTTCTCCGGTGCCGACTGAGAAGGCGCCAAAGCAGTCGAAGGTAGCTCTGTCGAAGCCAACCAAACCTTTGCCAAAAATGAAAGTGACCATTCCCACCATATCAGGGTAAGCAAATCACCTAAGTCTTCTTGTTCTGTACAAATTCTGTCTCTGGTGGATACTTGAACTAGTCGACTGATTCTTTGGAACTTCAGTGCTGCAACTTCTGAAACCTCAGGCAAGGCTGAGGACCATGAGATGGAGGACGCGGCGACTTCAAATCCCGGTACTGCAACTTTAAATCTTGTTCTTGGTCGTGATGCATAATTTCGACTTTGACTTTTCTGAAGTTCCAACCGGTGACATTATCACCCTTCCCGCGGCGATGATGAGGATGAGGAACCATTGAGGACTAGGAGGAGCAGGAAGGCATCTACCGCCAAGCAGCCCAAGGTGTGATGGCGCCGAGATCATTGCGACGGAAGGGAGGTCGGCACTTTCGACACACCGTGTCCGCCAGCGGTGCCGTTGGCGAGTGCTCGACCCGCCGTCGAGTCTTTGGGCAGCCTTCAATCTTCGCCATGCACCACGTCCGGAGGACCAGGCTAGTGCTGCTAAGGAGGCGATCCGTCAGCGAGGATCATGATGGAAGCGGTGAAGATCGTTCGGGAGGCGAGTCAAGCGACCACGACGCCAGCTCCGCCCTTGAGCAATGTTGGTCGATCGACCACCGCCTGCTGTTAGGATATGTTGTCAAAACTTTTCTTTCTGGAATTCATAGCAGTCACCCAGTGGGTGTGTTGGTAAAAACTCCGTGTTAGCGAAGGGCACGCTGAGTGCACCCGCCGGGTGTAATCCCCAAGGCTAAGGTCATTCTGGCAATCGGTCTTAAACTTCATAAGTAAATATTGATCATCACTCGAATAAAGCGAATGGGCCAGAGACCGGTGGGGGCACGCTGAGTGCACCCATCGGGTGTAATCCCCAGGCGTGGTCGATGCTGGCGATTGATTACGATCGAGAAGTTTTGGTCGACTTGTCGACTCTTTCTCTTTTTTTTTCTGGTCGTGGTCGACTGCATGTGAATAAGACCGGTGGGGCACGCTGAGTGCACCCACTGGGTGTAGTCCCCGAGACTACAGTCGAATGCTTGCATTCGACTGTAGTCTTAGAAACGCACCATTTTTCTTTACTCACTCGGAAGTGGATCATCTCTGACATTTTGTCAATTGACTCTTCGTAGAAATCCTGCGATCTTGCGGCGCTATCTGGCTGGAGCGAAGCATATTCAGCTCGAGTTGGACTTGAAGCTAGTGCGGGAGAACTGTGAAGGCAAAGGAGGAGACCAAAGGTATGTTTGGTGAGACTTGACGACTCTTTTCTCCTCTCATTTGCTTCAATCTCGACTTTGCTGTAATTTCTGAGTAAGGTGAAGGAGGCCCAGAGGAAGAAGGAGCTTGAGCTGTGCGAGAAGATCAAGCTCGTGATGAAAAGCTAGCCTCACCACCAAGCTCGAGCAGACAACACCAATCTGAAGGCTGCTCTGGCCATTGCCACCAAGGATGTTGATCATTGAAAAGTGAGAAGACTACTCTGACTGAGAAGATCAACCAGTTGACCGGGAAGAAGAATGACCTGGAAGTCTTCTTGGGTGGTCTTGCTAAAAAATTGTTCCTTATGCTTGAAGGTAATCTTCTTCACTCGACCAATTCTTCCAACTGTTATGCTCCCATTCGACTATTTTCTTGATTAGGGTTTTGTCTTTGCGAGTTACATCGCAACTTTGAAGAAGAAACCAGCCAGGGAGAGCGAACCTTGACCTGTCAATTCTCCGATGAATGATGAAACTGCCATGAACATCTTCCATTTGGAGTCTCGTGTTCTTTGCCGTCGTGGATTATCTCGCAAGGCGAAGGTTGCTACCTCTCGCATCAACTCGACACTCGCCCGAGGAGACACTCCAAAATGACCTCGAGTCGTTGGTGGCTCGATCAACGCCGCCCCGACCGAGTGCAAGAGTGGAAGAAGTCTTGACTCGGTGTGGCGCAGATGTCGCATACAATGTGCGCACGAGTCCATTGCAAGGGCGCTTGCGAAGATAAGTGGCGGCTCTCGAGTGGCCAACACCAAAAAGCACGACCGGGGCCTTCATGGAGACTTTCATCGCTGCTCCTACACGGATTGCAGACGGGATTGATCTTGACGAGTTCGTTGCTTCATCCAGCCCTCCACAGGAGGGGTAAAAAACTTTCCTTGACTTTAAATTTGCATCGGTATGCCGAGTGGAGTTGTAACCGATAAAACCTTAACAGGCTTAGTGCCTGAGCACTCTCGGTTCCTTTAGGTATCGACCTAAATTTGGATTGGATGTTTGGATATGATTGCTTTTGGCTTGAATTGCCCTTTTGCGAGTTAATGACAAGATGCCCACTGCTGATCGACTTATTTCTTAGGCGAAACCTTTGGGCTGCAGCTAAGCCCCGAGTGAGAGGTTTGCTCTTCACTCGGTAGGATTTCTTATACCTTAGGCGAGCACTGGCTGCAGCTAAGCCCCAGTGAGAGGTTTGCTCTTCACTTGGTAGGATTTCTTATACCTTAGGCGAGCACTGGCTGCAGCTAAGCCCCAGTGAGAGGTTTGCTCTTCACTCGGTAGGATTTCTTATACCTTAGGCGAGCACCGGGCTGCAGCTAAGCCCCAGTGAGAGGTTTGCTCTTCACTCGGTAGGATTTCTTATACCTTAGGCGCAGCACTGGGCTGCAGCTAAGCCCCAGTGAGAGGTTTGCTCTTCACTCGGTAGGATTTCCGTTGTATTTGTGGCGAAGCTCGGAGGAGAGGGTCGCAGTCGACCTGCACCTCGTCCTCCTTGCGGGTACATACGTTACTTATGGTGTAGCTCGGAGGAGAGGGTCGTAGTCGACCTGCGCCTCGTCTTCCTTGCAAGCACAGATTATACTTAGGCGAGTCTTTGGACTGCAGCTAAGCCCCCGAGTGGAAGTCTGGCTTACCACTCGGTAGGATTTTTAATAACTTAGGCGAGCATTGAGCTACAGCTAAGCCTCCGAGTGGAAGTCTGGCTTATCACTCGGTAGGATTTTTAATAACTTAGACGAGCACTGAGCTGCAGCTAAGCCTCCGAGTGGAAGTCTGGCTTACCACTCGGTAGGATTTTTTATATCTTAGGTAGTCTTGGACTGCAGCTAAGCCTCCGGTGGAAGTCGGCTTACCACTCGGTAGGATTTTTGTTACTTAGGCTAAGCGGATTCGCAGCTAAGCCTCCGAGTGGAAGTCGGCTTACCACTCGGTAGGGTTTATACAAACTTAAGCTAAACGGATTCGCGACTAAGCCACCCATCGGGGAAAATTTTATTGGACCAAAAATAAAAAGTGACAAAAATTATGAAGGAATTATGACACTATTATTTCAAAGCCCATGAACTACGTATATTTTATTACAACTCTTCCGAGTGAAAAAACTTTAAGTGTAAAACGGGCGGAGCAGATCCGCGTTCCAAGCTCGGGGCTCTTCGATATTGTGTTCGACATTGTAGAGACGATATGCCCCATTGTGGAGAACCTTTGTGACGATGAAGGGCCCTTCCAAGGAGGGAGCGAGCTTATGTTGCTTCTGCTGATCCACTCGAAGGACCAGATCCCCTTCCTGGAAGGCTCGACCTCTCACATTTACAGGCGACAGCGACGCAAGTCTTGCTGGTAAATGGTCGAGTGGATCAGAGCCATTTCCCTTTCCTCTTCTAGGAGGTCGACTGCATCCTGACGCGCTTGCTCAGCTTCTGCTTCATTGTAAAGTTCAATTCAGGGAGCATTGTGAAGGAGATCACTCGGAAGGACTGCTTCTGCTCCATAGACCAGGAAGAAAGGAGTTCTCCCATTCGACCGATTAGGCGTGGTTCGCAAACCCCAAAGCACTGAAGGGAGTTCGTCAACCCAAGCTCCAGCCGCATGCTTGAGATCTCGCATCAGCCGAGGGCGGACCCTTGAGGATTAATCCGTTGGCTCGTTCTGCTGTCCATTCATTGTGGATGGGCGTGAAGCGTAGTCGACTTCGTGTGCCTTAGGCGTTGCAGAAATCCTTGAATTCTTCCGAGTCAAAATTCGACCCATTGTCCGTGATAATACTGTGCGGGACCCCATATCTGAACGTCAGCTCTCTGATGAAGGAAACAGCAGTACCGGCATCAAGGCTTTTGATTGGCTTAGCTTCAATCAACTTGGTGAACTTGTCGACTGCTACCAGTACATGCGTAAAACCACTCTGACCTGTTCGCAAGGGACCGACCATGTCCAACCCCCAAACTGCGAAAGGCCAGACGAGTGGAATAGTCTTCAAGGCTCTTGTCCACTATCTCTTTCGCCATCTCATTTGCTCTTGGCCAGTAAAATCCGGCTCGGTATGCTTTGGCTACAATGGTCCGAGAGGACGCATGGTGGCCACAGGTCCCCGAGTGGATGTCATTGAGTATGACTCGACCTTCTTACGGCGTTATGCATTTTGTCCGACTCCGTCGGGCTTTCTCGCATAACTGCCCTTGGATAACAGTAAAGGCTTTGGATCGACGGACGATCTGCCGAGCCTCTTCCTCATCTTCTGGGAGTTCCTTTCTCAGAATATATGCGATGTATGGGACTGTCCAATCGGGAGTGACCACTAAAACTTCCATGACCAAGTCGACCACTGCCGGGACCTCAACCTCAGTCGAGTCCGTGGCACTCTTGGGTTGTGGAGCTTCCTCTGTGAAGGGATCTTCTTTAACTGACGGAGTGTGTATATGTTCCAAAAACACACCACTCGGAATGGCTTCTCTTTTGGATCCTATCTTCGGCGGATCATCGCTTCTTGATTCTTGATCGGGGATGTGATGGAGTTCCAACCCTCGAACTTCCTTTCTAGCTTCCTCACTGCATTGCATATCCGATCATAGCTGGGCTTCTCCGCCCCACTCCTTCATCACTTGATTGACCACTAGATCTGAGTCGCCATAGACCATCAAAGTGACGGACGCCGAGTGAGATGGCCATGCGCAATCCATATAAGAGGGCCTCGTACTCTGCCTCATTGTTGGAGGAATCAAAGTGAATCTGGAGCACATACCTAAGCTTATCTCCTATGGGGAAACGAGAACAACCTGACACGAACCGTTCAGCATCTTGGAGCCGTCAAAGAACATGGTCCAATGCTCGAGTGAACTTCGATCGGTTGTTGTTGTTCAATCCACTCGGCAAGGAAATCCGCTATAGCACAGGACTTAATGGCTTTCTTTGCCTCGAATTTGATATCAAGGGAAGAAGTTCAATCGCCCATTTAAGCCACTCGACCGGTTGCGTCTCTGTTATGCAAGATCTCGATAAAGGAGTGTCGCCGGCGATGTGATAGAATGATCGGAGAAATAATGAGCAACCTTCTTTGTGGTCATGTATATACCATACACAAGCTTCGATAATGAGGATATCTCTGCTTGGATGGAGTCAAGACTTGGACAAATAATACACCGGCGCTGAACTTTGAAGGCCTTTCCTTCCTCTTCCCGCTCGACCAGTAAGCACAGGCCCGACAACTTGTCCAGTGGCTGCAATGTAAAGCAACAGAGGCTCTTTGCTGATTGGAGCAGCAAGCACCGGCTGGGTGGAGAGCAGAGCTTTTAGCTCGGCAAACGCTGCATCCGCTTCTGGAGTCCACTCGAATTTGTCAGCCTTCTTCATCAGTCGGTAAAGAGGTAATGCCTTTTCACCGAGTCGTGAGATGAATCGACTTAAAGCGGCCAAGCATCCAGTAAGCTTCTGGACATCGTGCACTCGCACAGGGCGTTTCATTCGGAGAATAGTGCCGATCTTTTCTGGGTTAGCGTCGATCCTCGTTGGAAGCGAAAACGAGTAATTTTCCACGGGAACTCGAATGTGCACTTTGACGGATTGAGCTTGATATCGTACCTTCCGAGGTTGGCAAATGTTTGGCGAGGTCGGCAAGCAGGTCGGAACCTTTTCGCGACTTAACGGCGATATCATCCATATCGCTTCCACATTCCGGTGATTTGGTGAAGACACTCGAATCATTCGCATAAATGTGGCTCCGGCATTCTTGAGGCGAATGGCATGGTGATATAGCGAAGCACCGAATGGAGTGATGAAAGCTGTTTTATTTCATCGGGTCCATCTGACGGATCGATGATACGGAATATCGTCTAGAAAAGACAATCTCTCACATCCCGCGGTCGAGTCAACAATCTGATCTATGCGGGGGAGAGGAAAATGATCCTTCGGGCAGGCCCGATTGATGTGCTTAAAATCAATGCACATGCGGAGTGAGTTGTCCTTCTTGGGAACCATGGCGACATTAGCAAGCCACTCGGAGTGATATATCTCGGATGAATCCCGCTGCCAACAGTCGAGCCACTTCTTCACCAATAGCTTTTCTCTTCTGGACGGCGGACCGCCGAAGATGCTCTTTAACTGGTTTTGCGGACTTGTCGACTCGTAGGCGATGCTCAGCCAGTTCCACAGGAACACACGGCATGTCGGTGGCTTCCATGCGAAAATGTCGATTCTCACGGAGGAACTGGATGGCGCTTCTTCCTATTTCGGTCGAGTGTCGTGGAGATGTGGGTCGGGCTGCATTGGGATCTGTCGGGTGAATATAGGTAACCGTCTCACGGACGACTGAAATGCGAACTCTGTGGCTGGCCTCTTGGATCGTAACAAATCACTTGGATTTGCGTTTTGCTTGTATTAAATCGAATTCGACCGCTGTCACTTGGGAGTCGGCAATCTTTGAGCCCTTCGAAAGCACTCTTACGCCTTCTTCCGATCGCGGTGACGGTGATCACTCCCTTGGGTCTGGCATTTTCAGTTTGAGGTACCGTAGCATGGTCGAGCCATGAATGCGTGCGTGGCGAGCCTCCCAAAATGGCATGGTATGCACTCTGAAAATCCACAACCTCAAAGGTCGACTTTTCCTTACGAAAGTGCTTGGAATCACCAAAAACCACGTCCGAGGCTATTTGGCGAGTGAGTTGGCCTTCTTCCTGGTATGACTCGTGGAAACTCATATTCTTTGGCGCTCAATCGGGACATCGGAATGCCCATCCCTTTCAAAGTATCCGCATATAACAAATTCAGCCCACTACCACCATCCATCAAGCACTTTTGTCGATCGAGTGCCTTCGACAACTGGATCGACCACCAACGCTTGCCGCCCGGAGTGGCAGCGTGAGTCGGTGATCAGATTGGTCGAATGTGATGGGTGTCTGGGACCACTTCACATAACTTGGCTTTCTTGGGGCAACCATGTTTACCTCACGGTTGATGACTTTCGATCGACTCTTGCTTTCCACATCGCGAAGATCATCAGTGGAGTTGACATGCGGATATTCTTCCTCACTTGTCCTCTTTGTCTCCGGCCTTGTCGGCTCCTTCTCCTTGTCCTTAGACTGTTTTCCCTGGCCGCTGGATCGAGGAGTCGACATTTGGCAGTGGTGTGCTTCGGGTAAATGATGTTGCCCTCTTCATCTTTCTTAGTGTGAATATGGCATGGCATATCCATCACGTCATTGCCTTCTTTATCTTTTACTTTCTTAGGATTCCGGGATCCTTTGGCTTCCCTTGAACTTCCCACGAGTTCTGGCCAAGGCCTCTCCGAGCTGCTGGCTCGGCTTTGCGCTTCGCTTCGATTGGAATTTCCCTTCTCCGATCGACTTGGCTTGTACTTGCCGCTTGAGTCGGTCTTCTTCCTCGCCATTAGGCGTGTTGCTAGCAATCTCCATCATTCAACTCAGGGTCATGTCGCGGTTCGACCAAACTTGAGACTCAATTCTCTTTTTGGCGCCATCTTTGAAGGCATAAAGCGCTCGATGGTCGGACACATTTTCCACAATATGGTGCAAAGTAATCCACCTCTGAATGTACTCTCGGAGAGTTTCATTGGTCTTACGCACACAAACTTGCAGCTCTGTCAAACCAGCCGGTCTCTTGCAAGTCCTTCAAAAGTCTGGCGAACACTGGGACAAATCTTCCCAAGTGTATATACTACTAGGAGGTAATCGATTCAGCCATGCTCGGGCAGAACCTTCCAACATGAGGGCAAATGCTTCATGGCCACCTCATCATTTCCACCCGATCTGAACAGCCACTCGGTAATCTTCAAGCCAAGTTTCAGGCTTGGATTCCCCGATGAACTTGTCGACTCTGTTGCCAACCTGAAATTGGGGGATTCTGCGGCTCGATAGCCTGCTAAAACATTCCGGACCAGAGATGTGCACTTTCATTGCTGGTGGGTGCATCTCTCGGTCCACCTCGATGGGCTCTGTTCGGTCGACCAAGCCTTGCGATAATGGATCGCGCGTCAAAGCTGGTTCCACAGGGTCATTGGAACTCTTCGCCCGTCTTCAGCGTCTGTCATCTTGCCGCCGAGGCGTATGACCCTTCCTCGGAGGGGAAAGGGCACTCGGCGCTGTCATCTCGGTCGAATCGGTCTGTCTGCTCTTGTCGGTTGTCGCGCCCTTCTCGCCGCGGAGGCGATCTAGGGCTGTGAGCCGGGCGATATTAAATGGCAACGGATCGGCTGTGAATTACATTCTTGCGACTGCGACACAGCTGAGTTCGGTCTCCTGCTGCTCGGAGTAAATCTACGATCTGCTGCAAGCCTCTCCCGGCTTCCGCTGGGGCGGCTGGATAGACTACGCTATCTGAGTTGCGGTTGCTAAATTCTGAATTGGCGTGCGGTATACCTGAGTCGGTGGGAAGAGTCGACGTCGACTGGCTTCGGGGATTCGTTGCCACGCGCGCTCGTCAAGTGCTCGCTGAAGATTCTCCAGGCGAGCGCATTCAGCCACATTGGCCAAACGTGCTTCCTCCAAAGCACGAGCCTCGGGGGTTTCTCCGGCGATGGGAGTATGCAGGGCATCCATGTTCCTGCGGCGAAGCTCTTCTCTCTGCAGAGAGTCGAGTGTCTCGGGCTGATACTCTTCGTGCTCTTGCACGGGGTCTCCTCCTCCGGCGGCTCCACCGCCGTGGGCGAAGCCGGGAGGGCTGCGAGGGCCGTCGACCATGAGAATCTCCGCCGCTGGATCACTGCTATCACACTCGGATCACGTCTCTCTGAGCCGGTTGATGGATCGAGCAGGTAGAGAGAATCGTCGGGCTCAATGGCGCGACCTAGGCGATGGCTGTCTGGCGAGCCACCGCGTGCTTCACCCATCGCTGGAGTCTCGACCGACCAGAGCGCTTGCGCTGGTGGGAAGCTCGGGCGGGCGATCGATAAAGGAGTCGACCGTCTGAGGTCGGCGGTTGTCGCAGCAGAACGCCCTTGAACACAGTAGCGAAGTCGTCGCCCAGCAGACGAGGCGCCTCGATGTCAAGTGGAGCCTCCACGGAGCCACGCGGAGTCGTCGGCGACAAAGGTGAAAGCACCGAGGCGGATCTCGCGCCCTCAACCAAAACTCCAGCAGTCATCATGATGAAGGTACTCGAAATCTGCAACTCCTCCACAAATCGCTAAAACACCTGCCCCAAGGTGGGCGCCAACTGTCGTGGTTCTAAGTCGACAAGAGAATAGGGGTAGGTAAGGAGGCGATGTCCTAGCTATGGAGTAGTTGTGAAAACAAGCGATGTCGAGTTCAGGCCCTTCTCGGAAGAAGTAACAGCCCTCGTCTCGGAGCCTGAGGCGGTCGAGTGGATTATGAATATGGATATTACAAGAGTGCGAACCCTCTACTGTGGAGGGGGTGGCTTATATAGAGTCTTGGGACCCCGCCATTACGTATTGGAGAGGTTAAAGTACATAAAGTCTGGGGGCGTTCTTGTAACGCCTCATAAAGTGTCTTAACTATCATTAAGTCTATTCAATAGCAAGCCGTTGTGCGTGAGTGCCTTGACCTTACGGTGGTCGAGTGAGTCTTCATGGTCGAGTGAGTCTTCCATGGTCGAGTCCTTCCACCCGATCAGTGGGTTCTTCTTTGGTCGACTGGAAGACGATCTCTTCTGAGAGTGTCCTTGGGTAGGACGTTTAGGTCAGGCCTATGACCCTACCCTAGGTACATGAATCCATCACCCCCCACCCTCGTGGACAGGGTGTGGGCCCCTGGTCTTCATCTTTGGAGAGGATTTTTTATTATTTATTCTAAGATATTCCGTGGTGTTTCAGGTCATTCCGAGAACTTTTGTTTTCTGCACATAAAACAACAACATGGCAATTCTGCTGAAAATAGCGTCAGTCCAGGTTAGTTCCATTCAAATCATACAAGTTAGAGTCCAAAACAAGGGCAAAAGTGTTTGGAAAAGTAGATACGATGGAGACGTATCACTAGGCGAGCTCTGGACGTGCCGGACGATCATGTTGCAGGGTACTCCGGACTCGCTTGACGGTGTCCGGTGGTTTTGTCGCCGAATTGGCGGTCTGCCTAAGAAGGCTCCTTTGTACTTTTGCTGCGAGGGCCCCAGTGTGCTCCTCCGTACGGAGTGAGCGCTCTGTGTTTCCATTAACTGTTATAACCCCGCGAGGTCCTGGCATTTTGACCTTTAGGTATGCATAATGCGGTACCACATTGAATCTGGCAAATGCGGTCCGTCCGAGCAGTGCGTGATAGCCACTGCGGAAGGGGACGACATCAAAGATTAACTCCTCGCTTCGGAAATTGTCCGGAGATTCGAAGACCACTTCCAGTGTGATTGAGCCCGTGCAACAGGCCTCTATACCTGGTATGACACCTTTAAAGGTGGTTTTTGTGGGTTTGATCCTTGAGGGGTCGATGCCCATTTTGCGCACTGTATCCTGATAGAGCAGGTTCAGGCTGCTGCCACCGTCCATAAGGACTCTTGTGAGGTGGAATCCGTCAATGGGGTCAAGGACCAATGCGGCAGAACTGCCATGACGGATACTGGTAGGATGGTCCCTGCGAACGAAAGTGATCGGACAAGAAGACCATGGGTTGAACTTTGGGGCGACTGGCTCCATCGCATAGACGTACCTTAGTGCACGCTTCCGTTCCCGCTTGGGGATATGGGTTGCGTATATCACGTTCACCGTTTTCACTTGGGGAGGGAATTTCTTCTGTCCTCCTGTGTTCTGCGGCCGGGGATCTTCGTCGTCATCGCTATGCAACCCCTTTTCCATGTTTTTGGCATTCAACTTGCCGGCCTGTTTGAACACCCAACATTCTCTGTTGGTGTGGTTGGCTGGTTTATCGGGGGTGCCGTGAATTTAACACAAGCGATCGAGTATGTGGTCCAAACTGGACGGGCTCGGATTGTTTCTTCTGAATGGCTTTTTCTACTGACCGGACTTATAGCCACTGAATCCGGCATTGATTGTCGTGTCTTCGGCGTTGTCGCCATTGTTGCGACGCTTGTGTCTGTTGCGTCGTGGCTTGCCGTTGCTATCTCTGGCATCGGAAGTGCCATGATTTCTTGATGTGCTGTTGCTGCGAGCCAGCCAGCTGTCCTCGCCCGCACAGAAGCGGGTCATGAGTGTCGTGAGGGCTGCCATCGACTTCGGCTTCTCTTTGCCGAGGTGTCGGGCGAGCCATTCGTCGCGGATGTTATGCTTGAAGGCCGCTAAGGATTCGGCATCCGGACAGTCGACAATTTGGTTCTTTTTAGTTAGGAACCGAGTCCAGAATTTCCTGGCTGACTCTCCGGGCTGTTGGGTTATGTGACTTAAATCATCAGCATCCGATGGTCACACATAAGTGCCCTGGAAGTTGTCAAGGAATGCATCTTCCAAGTTCTCCCAACTACCAATGGAGTTTGCCGGCAGGCTATTCAACCAATGTCGAGCCGGTCCTTTGAGTTTTAGTGGGAGGTACTTGACGGCATGTAGATCATCACCGTGGGCCATGTGAATGTGGAGAAGGAAATCTTCAATCCATACCGCGGGGTCTGCTGTACCATCATATGATTCGATGTTCACGGGTTTAAACCCTTTTGGGAATTCATGATCCATTACTTCATTGGTGAATCATAGGGGGTGTGCGGCACCTCTATGCCGGGCTACATCACGACGCAGTTCAAATGAGTTTGGTCTGTTGTATTCGGCCTGGCCGGATTTGCTTTTAGCATATCTGGCGTGACGATCATCGTCACGCGTTTTGGCGCGCCCCCCGTGATCCGTAGATTGATCTTGATTGTCCTGCTTTGTTTTCCAATGCGTCTCGCAGGTCCTTCATGTAGCCCCGGGCCTTAGTGTTACTGTTTGATTGGCGACGGGGTGCGGGGTGGAGTTCGGGCTGATACGCTGCTTTATCCCGGCCACGGGGTGGCCGGTCAGCCGCATCGTGCGCTGGTAGTGTGGGCTTTAATGCCTCCTCCTCGAGTTGAGGTAGCAACCTACGCTTTGGGTAACTTTTGGTAGGGCGCTCGAGTCCGTATTTGTCGGCTGCCAAGACTTCTATCCACCTATCGGTTAGCAGATCTTGATCAGCTTGAAGCTGCTGCCGCTTCTTCTTCAGGCTTTTTGCAGTGGCTATAAGCCGGCGCCTGAAGCGCTCCTGCTCGACGGGATCCTCAGGCACGACGAAGTCTTCATCGCCAAGGCTCGCTTCGTCTTCAGAGAGGGGCATGTAATTGTCATCCTCTGATTCTCCATCTGTTGCCTGTTCCTTAGGACTAGCTTGCCCATCCTCCCGCTCAGCCTGCTCGAAGCCTGGCTGGGCGGGATTGTTTTCGTCCTCGGCACCGTCCGGATTGCTATCATCCCTTGTGCCGGTATTGCTATTTTTGCTGTGGCGGGGCTTAGAGCGGCGCCTATGACGCCGGTGCTTAGATTGCTTCTCAGGGGGAATATCCTCCATTGCCTCATCGCCATTGCCTTCTTTGGGCGTGTCCACCATATATATATATATATCATATGATGCGGTGGCTGTCCAGCGCCCTGTGGGCGGTGGTTCCTGTTCTCTCCTGCATCATCGTCCATACCGTTGATGTCTTTGGAGTTGAAGTCAAGCACGTTGGTTAAGTCATCGATAGTGGCTATCAAGTGGGTGGTGGGTGGGGAACGAATTTCTTCGTCGTCCGCTTCCCACTCCAGCCGGACATAGTTCGGCCAAGAGTCTCCTGATAGGGAGAGAGACTTTAATGAATTTAGCACATCGCCCAAGGGCGAGTGCTGAAAGATATCCGCGGAGGTAAAATCCATGATCGGTGCCCAATCAGATTCGATAGGCACGGACGCACGCGGTTCAGGACCTATGGCCGAAGACGAGCCCGAGGGTCCGATGACACAGATCTCTTTGGAGGCGAAGTCTGTGTTCGGCTCAAGCGCCGATGAGTTTGTGGCCTCCGTGACGGGGTCCATCCACCCGTCTTCGGATGGCATGATCTGCTCCAGATTGATGCCCGGGGCAGCCGCAGGTGCGATCTCCCGAACACTGTCCGATGGCAGATCTAAGTCATGCTTGTCGTGACTGTTCGGCGCACCTGACATGGGCTCGAATCCGTCGAAGATCAACTCTCCATGGATGTCGGCAGTGTAGTTTAAGCTTCCAAACCTGACCTGATGGCCAGGGGCGTAGCTATCAATCTACTCCAGATGGCCAAGCGAGTTGGCCCGTAGTACGAATCCGCCGAATACGAAGATTTGTCCGGGGAGGAAAACCTCACCCTGGACCGCGTCGTTGAAGATGATTGAAGGATCCATCAAGCCTTATCGTGACGACACAGTGGAACTCTCAATGAAAGCGCCAAATGTCAGTGTCAAAACCGGGGGATCTCGGGTAGGGGGTCCCGAACTATGCGTCTAAGGCTAATGGTAACAGGAGGCGGGGACACGATGTTTACCCAGGTTCAGGCCCTCTCGACGGAGGTAATACCCTACTTCCTGCTTGATTGATCTTGATGATATGAGTATTACAAGAGTTGATCTACCACGAGACCGTAGAGGCTAAACCCAAGAAGCTAGCATATGATTATGATTGTATCTTGTCCTACGGACTAAACCCTCCGGTTTATATAGACGCCGAAGGGGGATAGGGTTACACAGAGTCGGTTATAAAGGAGATCTACATATCCGAATTTCCAAGCTTGCCTTCCATGCAAAGGAGAGTCCCACCCGGACACGGGACGAAGTCTTCAATCTTGTATCTTCATAGTCCAACAGTCCGACCAAAGTATATAGTCCGACTGTCCGAGGACCCCCTAATCAAGGACTCCCTCAGTCCTACTTTATTACTTATCATAATATATATATATCATCAAACTATGTACATCATGAGAGCCGGTGGCTCAAGTGTAGTAAGGCCGAAGATGAGCAATATTCCATGGCCAGCGGGTCTCCTCCTCCGACTTACGTGAGTCTTTGTGCTCTCGAACATCGATAAGGTAGTATGACCCGTTGTTCAAGGTCTTGCTGACCACAAAGGGTCCTTCCCAAGGTGGGGATAACTTGTGTGCATCAGTTTGATCCTGGATGAGCCGAAGAACCAAATCACCTTCTTGAAAGGTTCTGGACTTAACCCGGCAGCTGTGATAATGGTGTAGGTCCTGCTGTTAAATCACCGAGCGAGCTGCTGCCAAGTCCCGCTTGTCATCTAACAGGTCAAGTGCATCCTGACGCGCTTGTTCATTATCAGCCTCAACATGAGCCGCCACGCGAGGCGAGTCATGACGGATGTCACTAGGAAGAACCGCCTCGACTCCGTAAACCATGAAGAAAGGCGTATAACACGTAGACCTGTTGGGGGTAGTATGATGATCCATATCACAAAGGGTAACTCCTCGACCCAACAACCCGGCGTCCGTTGCAAAGGAACTAAAAGCCGGGGCTTGATGCCTTTCAAGATTTCTTGATTGGCTCTTTCAGCTTGACCAATGGATTGGGGGTGAGCTACTGATGAAACATCAAGCCAAATATGTTGTTGACAAAACTCCTCCATGGCGCCTTTGGACAGATTAGGACCATTGTCAGTTATAATGTTGTATGGAAAGCCAAAAATGAAAGATCACCTTTTTCATGAATTGAACTGCGATGGCTGCATCACACTTACTAACTGGCTCTGCCTCAACCCACTTTGTGAATTTGTCAACCGCCACCAAGAGGTGGGTCTTTTTATCTTTGGACCTTTTGAAATACCCAACCATGTCGAGCCCCCGGACTGCAAACGGCCAAGTAATTGGAATCATCCTCAATTCTTCAGCTGACACGTGAGCATGTCTTGAGAACTTCTGACAACCGTCACATTTACTGACCAGATCCTCCGCATCAGCGTGAGCCGTCAGGCAATAAAATCCATGACGAAAAGCCTTGGCCACCAGGGACTTTGAACCGGCATGATGGCCACAATATCCTTCATGAATCTCATGAAGAATTTCTTGACCTTCCTTAGGAGAAATACAGCGCTGAAACGCCCCAGTGACACTGCGACGATGCAACTCGCCATTGGCAATTGTCATTGACTTAGACCGCCGGGTTATCTGCCTGGCCAAGGTTTCATCCTCAGGCAACTTGCCCCGGGTCATGTAAGCCAAATATGGCACTGTCCAATCTGGGATGACGTGAAGAGCTGCCACCAATTGTGCTTCCAGGTCAGGAACAACCAAGTCTTCCTCTGTAAGCAACTTGACAGAAGGGTTATGCAGAATATCCAAGAAAGTGTTAGGTGGCACCGGATTACGCTGAGAGCCCAGCCAGCTTAAAGCATCAGCCGCCTCATTCTTTCTGCGATCAATGTGCTCCACTTGGTAACCCTTGAAGTGTCCAGCAATGGCATCAACTTCACGGCGATAAGCCACCATGAGAGGATCCTTGGAATCCCACTTGCCTGATACTTGTTGAGCCACCAAATCTGAGTAGCCAAAGCACCTTACCCGGCTTAAGCTCATCTCCTTAGCCATCCTAAGACCATGGAGCAAAGCCTCATACTCAGCTACATTGTTAGTACAGGGAAACATCAACCATAGCACATAACAAAATTTGTCACCTCGAGGGGAAGCTAAAACAACTCCAGCCCCCGAGCCCTCCAATTGCCTGGACCCATCAAAGTGAATAGTCCAATATGTGTTGTCCGGCTTCTCTTCAGGCATCTGCAGCTCTGCCCAATCATTGATGAAGTCCACCAGTGCTTGAGACTTGATACCAGTTGATACGTCCATTTTGCATCATGCTTTTATATTGATATTTATCGCAATATGGGCTGTTATTACACGCTATGTCACAATACTTATGGCTATTCTCTCTTATTTTACAAGGTTTAACATGAAGAGGGAGAATGCCGGCAACTGGGATTCTGGGGTAGAAAAGGAGCAAATATTGGAAACCTATTCTGCACAGCTCCAAAAGTCCTGAAACTCCACGAAAGTCATTTTTGGAATTAATAAGAACTATTCAGCGGAAGAAATACCCGAGGGGGGCCACCCACCGTCCACGAGGGTGGAGGGCGCGCCCCCTGCCTCGTCGGCCCCCTGGCAGCCCTCTGGTGGCCATCTTCTGCTATATGAAGGCTTTTACCCTGGAAAAAATCATAAGCAAGCTTACGGGACGAAACTCCGCCGCCACGAGGCGGAACCTTGGCGGAACCAATCTAGGGCTCCGGCAGAGCTGTTCTACCGGGGAAACTTCCCTCCGGGAGGGGAAATCATCACCAATGATCCTCTCATTGGGAGGGGGTCAATCTCCATCAACATCTTCACCAGCACCATCTCCTCCCAAACCCTAGTTCATCTCTTGTATCCAATCTTTGTACCCAAACCTTAGATTGGTACCTGTGGGTTGCTAGTAGTGTTGATTACTCCTTGTAGTTGATGCTAGTTGGTTTATCCGGTGGAAGATAATATGTTCAGATCCTTAATGCATATTAATACTCCTCTGATCATGAACATGAATATGCTTTGTGAGTAGTTACGTTTGTTCCCGAGGACATGGGTCAAGTCTTGCTATTAGTAGTCATGTGAATTTGGTATTTGTTCGATATTTTGATGAGATGTATGTTGTCTCTCCTCTAGTGGTGTTACGTGAACATCGACTACATGACACTTCACCATTATTTGGGCCTAGAGGAAGGGATTGGGAAGTAATAAGCAGATGATGGGTTGGTAGAGTGACAGAAGCTTAAACCCTAGTTTATGCGTTGCTTCGTAAGGGGCTGATTTGGATCCATATGTTTCATGCCATGGTTAGGTTTACCTTAATACTTATTTTGTAGTTGCGGATGCTTGCAATAGGGGTTAATCATAAGTGGGATGCTTGTCCAAGAAAGGGCAGCACCCAAGCACCGGTCCACCCACATATCAAATTATCAAAGTAACAAACGCGAATCATATGAGCGTGATGAAAACTAGCTTGACGATAATTCCCATGTGTCCTCGGGAGTGCTTTTCTCTATATAAGAACTTTTCTAGGCTTGTCCTTTGAAACAAAAAGGATTGGGCCACCTTGCTGCACCTTATTTACTTTCATTGCTTGTTACCCGTTACAAATTATCCTATCACAAAACTATTTGTTACCTACAATTTCAGTGCTTGCAGAGAATACCTTACTGAAAACCGCTTGTCATTTCCTTCTGCTCCTTGTTGGGTTCGACACACTTATAAAAAGGACTACAATAGATCCCCTACACTTGTGGGTCATCAAGACTCTTTTCTGGCGCCGTTGCGGGGAGTGAAGCGCCTTTGGTGAGTGGAACTTGGTAAGGAAACATTTATATAGTGTGCTAAAATTTACGGTGACTTGTTACTATGGAAACTAATCCTTTGAGGGGCTTGTTCAGGGTGTCTTCACCCCGACCAGTAGAGCAAAGAGTTGCTCCTCAACCTACTGAACCTACTGAAAATGTTTACTTTGAAATTCCTTTGGGTATGATAGAGAAACTGCTAGCTAATCCCTTTGCAGGAGATGGAACATTGCATCCTGATTTACACCTTATCTATGTGGATGAAGTTTGTGGATTATTTAAGCTTGCAGGTATGCCTGATGATGTTGTTAACAAGAAGGTCTTCCCTTTATCTTTGAAGGGAGACACATTGACATGGTATAGGCTATGTGATGATACGGGATCTTGGGACTATAAACGATTGAAATTGGAATTTCACCAGAAGTTCTATCCTATGCATCTTATTCATCGAGACGTAATTATATACATAATTTTTGGCCCCGCAAAGGAGAAAGTATCGCTCAAGCTTGGGGGAGGCTTAAGTCAATGTTATATTCATGCCCCAATCATGAGCTCTCAAGAGAAATGATTATTCGAAAAATTTATGCTCGGCTTTCTCTCAATGATCGCACCATGCTCGATACTTCTTGTGCTGGCTCTTATATGACGAAGACTATTGAATTCAAGTGGTATTTATTGGAAAGAATTAAACGCAACTCTGAAGATTGGGATTCCGACGATGGTAAGGAGTCAGGTATGACACCTAAGTTTGATTGTGTTAAGTCTTTTATGGATACCGATGCTTTTCATGGATTTAGCACTAAATATGGACTTGACTCTGAGATAGCAGCTTCCTTCTGTGAATCATTTGCTACTCATGTTGATCTCCCTAAGGAGAAGTGGTTTAAATATAATCCTCCCACTGAAGTAAAAGTAGTTGTACCTGTTACAGTTGAAGAAAAGACTATCACTTATAATGATCCTATTGTTCCTACTACTTATGTTGAGAAACCACCTTTCCCTGTTAGGATAAAGGATCATGCTAAAGCTTCAATTATGGTTCGTAAGAGTAATACTAGAACATATACACCACCTGAGCAAATTAAAGTTGAACCTAGTATTGCTATGGTTAAAGATCTCTTGGCTGATAATATTGATGGGCATGTTATTTATTTCTGTGATGAAGCTGCTAATATCGCTAGACCCGATGCTAAGATACATTGACCTGTTGTAGGCATGCCTGTTATTTCTGTTAAAATAGGAGATCATTGTTATCATGGCTTATGTGATATAGGTGCTAGTGCTAGTGCAATACCTTTTTCCTTATATGATGAAATTATGCATGATATTCCACCTGCTGACTTAGAAGATATTGATGTTACAATTAATCTTGCCTATAGAGATACTATTTCACCATTTGGGATTGTTAGAGATGTTGAATTCTTGTGTGGGAAAGTTAAATATCCTGCTGATTTTCTTGTTCTTGGTTCCCCACAAGATAGCTTTTGTCCCATTATATTTGGTAGACCCTTCTTGAATACTGTTAATGCTAAGATTGATTGTGAAAAGGATGTTGTTACAATTGGCTTGGGGGATATGAAACATGAGTTTAATTTTGCTAAATTCGGTAGACAACCCCATGATAAAGAATTGCCTAGTAAGGATGAAATTATTGGTCTTGCTTCTACTGCCGTGCCTCCTACTGATCCTTTATAAAAATATTTGCTAGACCATGATAATGATATGTTTATGAATGAAAGAAGGGCGATAGATGAAGCATTCTTTAAATAGGGTCCTATTCTGAAACACAACTTGCCTGTTGAAATCCTAGGGGATCCCCCTCCACCCAAGGGTGATCCCATGTTTGAGCTTAAACCTTTACCTGATACTCTTAAATATGCTTATCTTGATGAAAAGAAGATATATCCTGTTATTATTAGTGCTAACCTTTCAGAGCAGGAAGAGGAAAGATTATTGAAAACTCTAAAGAAGCACCCTGCTTCTATTGGATATACTCTCGATGATCTTAAGGGCATTAGTCCCACTCTATGCCAACACAAAATAAATTTGGGAGATGATGCCAAACCAGTTAGAGATTATCAACGACGGTTAAATCCTAAGATGAAGGAAGTGATAAGAAAAGAAATACTCAAGCTCCTTGAGGCAGGTATAATTTATCCCATTGTTGATAGTCAGTGGGTAAGTCCTGTCCATTGTGTCCCTAAGAAGGGAGGTATTATTGTAGTCCCATATGATAAAGATGAATTGACCCCGCAAAGAATTATTACAAGTTATAGGATGGTAATTGATTTCCGTAAATTAAATAAAGCTACTAAGAAAGATCATTACCCTTTACCTTTTATTAATCAAATGATAGAAAGACTATCCAAACATACACATTTCTGCTTTCTAGATGGTTATTCTGGTTTCTCTCAAATACCTGTATCAACGGATGATCAAGCAAAGACTACTTTTACTTGCCCTTTCGGTACTTTCGCTTATAGACGTATGCCTTTTGGTTTATGTAATGCACCTGCTACCTTTCAAAGATGCATGATGGCTATATTCTCTGACTTTTGTAAAAAGATTTGTGAGGTATTCATGGATGATTTCTCTGTTTATAGATCCTCTTTTGATGATTTGTTGAGCAACCTTGATCGAGTTTTGCAGAGATGCGAAGATACTAGTCTTGTTTTGAATTGGGAGAAGTGCCACTTTATGGTTAATGAAGGCATTGTCTTGGGGCATAAAATTTCTGAAAGAGGTATTGAAGTTGATAAAGCTAAATTTGATGCTATTGAAAAGATGTCGTGTCCGAAGGACATTAAAGGTATAAGAAGTTTCCTTGGTCATGTCGGTTTTTATAGGAGGTTCATTAAGGACTTCTCTAAAATCTCTAGGGCTCTGACTAATCTATTACAAAAGGATATTCCTTTTGTCTTTGATGATGATTGTGTAGAAGCATTTGAAATACTTAAGAAAGCTTTGATTTCTGCACCTATTGTTCAGCCACCTGATTGGAATTTACCCTTTGAAATTATGTGTGATGCTAGCGATTATGCTGTAGGTGCTGTTCTAGGACAAAGAGTTGATAAGAAATTAAATGTTATTCAATATGCTAGTAAAACTCTAGACACTGCACAGAGAAATTATGCTACTACTGAAAAAGAATTCTTAGCAGTTGTATTTGCTTGTTGTCGGTCTCAAAACCGGCGGATCTCGGGTAGGGGGTCCCGAACTGTGCGTCTAGGCGGATGGTAACAGGAGACGAGGGACACGATGTTTTACCCAGGTTCGGGCCCTCTTGATGGAGGTAAAACCCTACGTCCTGCTTGATTAATATTGATGATGTGTATTACAAGAGTGGATCTACCACGAGATCAAGGAGGCTAAACCCTAGAAGCTAGCCTATGGTATGATTGTTGTAATGGATGTTGTGTCCTACGGACTAAAGCCCTCCGGTTTATATAGACACCGGAGAGGGCTAGGGTTACAGAGTCGGTTACAATGGTAGGAGATCTACATATCTGATCGCCAAGCTTGCCTTCCACGCCAAGGAAAGTCCCATCCGGACACGGGGCGGAGTCTTCAATCTTGTATCTTCGTAGTCTTGGAGTCCGTGGACGATGATAGTCCGCTGTCCGGACACCCCTAGTCGAGGACTCCTCGGTAGCCCTGAACTGGCTTCAATGACGATGAGTCCGTGGCGCATAATGTTCGGCATTGCAAGGTGGGTTCCTCCTCCGAATAATCCATAGAAGGTTGTGAACACCAGGATAGTGTCCGGCTCTGCAAAATAAATTCCACATTCCACCGTAGAGAGAATAATATGTACACAAGTTCAATCTGCTGACGTATTTTGCGGCATGACGTCACACCACTACCAAGCCTTTACTTGAATCGTTTTTTATTATACCACCTCAGCGCGTTTAGCGAAGCGGTTTCCTTGGCACGTCTAGTCGAAGCAAAGATCGTGTTCCCCTTATTCCAGGATTCTCATCAATACGGACGTGGGTAACCCAACCGCTCCATTGATGGTGGCGCTTGGGAGATAAGCGAGTTTTACCAGGCCGGTGGGGACGTATAGTCTTCGTCCGCCTATATATAAGGGGATAAGGATCCGCCTTTTTACCTACGCCTTCTTCCTCCTTTGCTTATCCATCTCCGCGTACTCGAGCTCCAGCGCCCAAGTTCGCGCATCTCGTCTCAACCTTCTCCAACCATGTCCGGAGCGGGAGGTAAATGGTTGGCCTCCACCGTTAAGGAGGAGCACATCGCAAAATTGTGCAGCGCCGGATACCTTTCCGGCGACATCGCGCACCGGCTGCCCGACCAGGGGCAGCTCATCCCCACCACCAGGCCCCATGAGAGGTCGATTTCTCCCCACTTCCTCCATGGACTGGGCTTCCCACTTCACCCTTTTGTCCGAGGGCTCATGTTCTACTCGGCCTAGATTTCCATGATCCGGCGCGAACTTCATCCTCAACATCTCGGCGTTTATCGTCGTGTGCGAAACCTTCTCTCGCATCCAGCCCCACTTGACTTGTGGCTCAAGACCTTCAACGTCAAGCGAAGGTAGTGAAGGGCATGCGGGGAGTCTTGATGGCGCCATGTTGGGCAAGATGCCCGACGTCCTCTGGTTCGAAGGGGCCTTCGTGGAGTCCGTCAAGGGGTGGCAGTCGGGGTGGCTCTACATCACCGAGCCGCGCGACCCTAAGTGGGCGGCGGCCCCCGAGTTCAGATCTGGTATCCCTGCGCAGCTCACCTCCTGGAAAGAGAAGGGCTTGCTATGGGGTAGTTTGAAGGAGCTGACGGGACTCCAAGCCTGTATCCAGAAGCTGGTGAACAAGAAGCTCAGGCTTGTTAATGTGGTCCAAGTCATGCTCGTCCGCCGGATTCTCCCATGCCAAGAACGGGCATTCAACCTGTGGGAGTTTGATCTGGCGCAGCACCAGGCGTTGAGCAAGCTCTTCGACACGACGTACAAAGGCTCCTGGAGGGTGCTGTTTAAGGGCGCCGAAGCCCCCGCATCCGCGACGGAAGATCGCGGATTTCACTCGTAGCGTCCAGCTGACGAGGTAAGTGATTCTACCCCTTTACGGGACACTTGTTGTTAATAGTTCGACCCTAAGCGGGTTTCAATCTCCCTTTTCCTTTGACAGGACTGGATGAAGAAGGCCGAGCAGCTCGTCTGCCCGGCTCCCATGCCAGAGGACCCAGTGGACGCCCGTTTAGTGGGGCTGTTGGTTCCGGCACCATATGTGGTGCCGGAGAAGAAGGCCAAGAAGGTGGCCACGGGTACTCGCAAGAGTTCCCGTTTTCAGGTGTCCGACGACTCCGAGGAGGATTCCTCCCCCGAAGAGGAGGAGGAGGAAGAAGACTCCCTCCCAGAAGAGGGAGAGAGAAAGAGGAAGGCCTCCCGGCTGTGGGAGGCCGAAAAATCAGAGGGAAGAACCATTCCCCCGGACAGCTCCGCCAATGCCAACGTTGGCGAAGAAGAGTGGCCCTCGAGGGCCAGGCCTCCGGCAAGATCGTAAGTATCCTGATTTTGTAATTTCTTTTGTGTCACATAGTGTCCTTCTAATGCCGCATACTGCCTGCAGTCCGGCCGACGATGATCTCCCCGCTTCGTCGAGTGGGTCGTTGGCTCCATTGGCTGTAGATTCCATCCCGACTGCCTCCACCCCTCGCGCCGCTGAGGACGCCGAGGTAGGGTCCCAAGAAAGGACCAATCAGGAGGAGGCTCCGGAGGCGCCACAAGGCAGCCTCCCGGATTTTGCGCCGGACTCTACGACGGAACCTGCAGTGGTTCCAGAGTCCGGCAGGCGGCCCCTTCGCAAGAAGGGCAAGACCATGACACTGGCGGCCCCCGTCCAACCGGAGGCGCCGGACAACTTGTTGGAGGCGCTTCAAGGCACCTCCATTGAGGAAGAACACCGCACTATCATGAGTGCGGTGATTCAGAAGGTTCAGCTCGCCAAGAGCGGGCTGACCGAAGCCTGCAGTAGCCTTCTAACAGGCTTTGAGCTAAGAAGTTAAAATTATGTAATGTAATACCGCATAGACAGTAGCCTCGATGCTCGGTTCGGTGTTGGAAAGAAAAGCGGGTGAGGATCTAACAAGATATCTTGTGAGGTTGCTAAAAATTATGTCAATATGGTTTTGCAGGCTGCGCTGCTTGACCTCTGCCGCACTAAGCTGCGGAGGTTGGTGCTTTGAAGCGGGACCTCGGCGGTCGAGCAAGAGCTCGGCCGTGCCAAGCGGCTCGAGGACAAAGAAGGTGAGTAACACCACTTTGAATAGTTTACCTTACAGAAAAGGATTTAGGTTGCAAGAAAAATAACAAGGATAACGTGGGTACTGCAGGGGCCACAAACGAGGTGGCAACCTTGAAGGAGGCTGTGTCCACGGCCGAACGCATAATCTTGACATGAGCAGGCAGAGCGAGAGAAGCAAGAGGCGCTGGTGGCGGAAGTGAGGCAAGAGCTCCAGGCTCTCATGGAAAAGCATGAGAGTTTGGAGCGCGACTCAAAGACTCGAGAGTCCGAGCTTGCCTCGGCTCTCGAAAGTGCCAAAGCCACAAAGGCCGAGGCCCGTAAGGCCCTTCAGGAGGTTGAGGATGTGAAGAAAATAGCGGCGGGTAAGGCGTTTTTCATGCAAAGCAAGCATGTTAATGTAAACTACCTGACACTTACCCGAATTCGGAGCTCTCCAGGGGCATTTGCAGATCTGCCTCGTAGTGTATCCGATGCTGCCGCATTCTACCGTGGCAAGAAGGGGAGCTCAACGGAGAAGGTCTTACGGTCTCGGTATCTTTGAGGCCGGCCTTCAGTGCCCCTAGCGACCAGTGAAGCAGCTGGTCGAGCTCCTAAGGTAGCCGAGCAGGCCATGAAGGGCCTCATAGTCCATTTGTGGCTGGATAGGTCATGCCTGGGAGCTACTTCGGCCTCGTGCGGCGGCTGGTGGATGCGTGCTCCTGGGTGGAGGTCATTAAGCGCTCCGCCTGTATTGAAGGTGCTCGTCGGGCCCTTGCCCGCGCAAAGGTGCACTGGGGCAAGCTGGATGCGGAGAGGCTTATCACTGACGCGCCACCAGCGGGCAAGGAGTATCGTACGCCCGAGATGTACTATAAGACTGTCCTGAAGGGTGCCCGCAAGATTGCGGATGAGTGCCCCAGAGATGTAATCATTGAGTAGACTCGCTATGTATTATCATGTGCACTGAAAACTTTGTTCATATGCACTAAGCAACGCTTGTTTGATTTAAAATATTACCTTCTGTGCGGCCGTTTATAAAATCTGAGAGATGGCAAGTCGTTGGCTTCAGCCCCCAAGCCACAGTCTTTGGGGTGTTGAGGATAAACTTGAGCACTCTTGTTCCCATTTTGGGTCCATCTAGGAGGCGCTCAACACAACGAACAAGGCAACCGGACTTATAATGCTTGAACACTCTCCTTAGCCATAGAATTCTATAATTTTAAATTTCGGCGAAGCCCCTAGTATTCGGAAGACCGAGTTCGGGGCGCTATCCACGCCTTGGCCGGACATTATCCGGTTCTTCGCCTAAAGCGGCATAAGTCTTTAAGGACTTGAAAAGACCTCTCAAACAGCGACCAGTCTCTCGCCTTATCATGATGATAGTTTTAGCTTTCTCCTTTGGCGAGGCGCCCAGCTCAACCGGCCATAATCGCGATGGTTCTCCAGTGCCACCTTAGCCGCGAGCGGAACATAAGGTACCAAAGCGTGGGGCAGGCAAACCCAACTATTGACCCAAGACATGATTGGTGCCGATTCATATAATACTATAAGTTCGGGTGCGCACTTGTGAAAGTGTTGGACTTATCACACCATAATGCGGGGAACATAAGCCCTGGTGTATTCGGCCGTACCAAAATATACGGGTGCAAGATGTCATTAGTGAACATATATGTAAGGTAATGCAATTACAAGCAAAAAGTGCTGCATTATTTATTCAAGGAATTCTGCTATGAGTGCGGGATGATACAAATAGTGCGGTAAGCAAGGGATTGGACTAAATAAACATGTCCCCCTCCAGGGGTGGGCTGCGGTCTGGTGTATATAATCAAATTTAATGCTCGTAATGGAGACCACCTGAATGTTCGTCGCAGCCTTTTTCCCTCCCTGACTGTTGCATCGTGAGTTCGCCGGGTCTGCCGCCGGACAGGGCCTCTGGTGAACGGAGTCCTGTGTATACAAAGAAGGAAAATAGAAAATAAAAAAGAGCGACACACTTATGAGCCCCTGGTATGGTCGAGATGCACTCTGGGTCTGTTGTGGTCGTGCCCCTCCCCCTAGGCCCATGGTATCTCCAGAGCGTAATGATGTACGCGGAGGGTTGGTCTTGCAATCATGCGAGGGCTGGGGTTGGGGCGCGATTACTCTGGCGTGCTCGGGCGTGCGGGTGGTCTTGGTTGATGTTGCTCCGGGCATGTTTGGCCGTGTCCGGCCGTTTAACGGCCGGACTCGAAAATTGCCTTAGAAGGCCGCTCTGTACTTCTGCCGCGAGAGCCGCTGTATGTTCCTCCGTTCGGAGGGAGCGTTCCGTATTTACGTTGACCGTGATGACTCCACGGGGGCCTGGCATCTTGAGCTTGAGGTATGCGTAATGCGGCACCGTGTTGAACTTTGCGAACGCGGTTCGCCCAAGCAGGGCGTGATAGCCGCTGCGGAACGGGACTATGTCGAAGATTAACTCTTCGCTTCGGAAATTGTCCGGGGATCCGAAGACCACTTCCAGTGTGATTGAGCCTGTACAATTGGCCTCAACACCTGGTATGACGCCTTTGAAGGTCGTCTTTGTAGGTTTAATTCTTGAGGGGTCTATGCCCATCTTGCGCCTTGTATCTGATAAAGCAGGTTCAGAGGCTCTTGCCGCCGTCCATCAGGACTCTCGTGAGGTGAAATCCATCGACGATTGGGTCTAAGACCAATGCAGCGAATCCGCCATGGCGGATACTGGTCGGATGGTCTCTTCGATCGAAAGTGATCGGGCAAGAGGACCATGGATTGAACTTAGGGGCCACTGGCTCCATCGCATATACGTCCCTTAGTGCACGCTTCCGCTCCCTCTTGGGTATATGGGTTGCGTATATCATGTTTACCGTCCGCACTTGTGGGGGGAAACCCTTCTGTCCTCTATTGTTCGGCGGTCGGGTCTCTTCCTCGTCGTCGCTGTGCAGCCCCTTGTCGTTATTTTCGGCAATTAACTTGCCTGCCTGCTTAAATACCCAACAATCTATGTCGGTGTGGTTAGCTGGTTTTTCGGGGGTGCCATGTATCTGGCATGAGCGGTCGAGTATTCGGTCCAAGTTGGACGGACCCGAAGTGGTTCTTTTGAATGGCTTCTTCCGCTGACCGGGTTTAGAGCCTCAGAATCCGGCGTTAACTGTCGTATCCTCCTTGTTGTCGCCGTTAATGCGGCGTTTATTTTTGCTTCGACGCGACCTGCCATTGTGGTCCTTAGTATGCGGACTACCAGCATTTTCTTTGAGGTTGTTGCTGCGAGCTAGCCAGCTATCCTCTCCCGCACGTAAGCGGGTCATCAATGATGTGAGGGCTGCCATGGATTTGGCTTTTCTGTCCTAGGTGCGGGCTAGCCACTCGTCGCGGATGTTATGTTTGAAGGCTGCGAGGGCCTCTGCATCCGGACAGTCGACGATTTGATTTTTCTTTGTTAAGAACCGTGTCCAGAATTGTCTGGCCGATTCGTCTGGCTGCTAATTATGTGGCTTAGGTCATCGGCGTCTGGTGGTCGCACATATGTGCCCCGGAAGTTGTCGAGGAATGCGGCTTCCAGGTCCTCCCAACACCCAATTGACTCTGCGGGCACGCTGTTAAGCCAATGCCGAGCTGGTCCTTTAAGCTTGAGCGGGAGATACTTGATGGCGTGGAGATCGTCGCCGCGGGCCATATGGATGTGAAGGAGATAATCTTCGATCCAAACCGCGGGGTCTGTCGTGCCATCGTAGGATTCAATGTTTACGGGTTTAAACCCCTCAGGGATTTGATGATCCATTACTTCGTCAGTGAAGCATAGCAGGTGTGCGACGCCTCTGTATTGAGCAATATCACGGCGTAGCTCGAGGGCGTTATGCTGCTGTGTTCGACCGGCGGAGTTTATGTATCCGCTCGACGGTATAAATCGTGGGTCGTGGGGCATACGTGATCCATAGATAGATCTGGATTGTCTTGCCTTATCCTCCAATATATCCCGCAAGTCCGGCGCATTCCCCCGTGGCTTCGTACTCTTCGAGCGATGCCGGGGTACGGTCTTGATGGAAGGCCTGGATGCCTCTCTGTGGCGACCACGGGGTGGTCGGTCGGCCGTATTGTGCGCTAGTGATGAAGGTATGTATGCTTCCTCTTCTAATCGGGGGAGCAACTTGCGTTTTGGGTAGCTCTTGGAGGGGCGTTCGAGTTCATACTCTTCGGCCGCGAGGTCTTGATCAGCTTGAAGCTGCTGCTGCGTTTTCTTTAGGCTTTTTGCTGTGGCCATTAGCCTGCGTTTGAAACGCGCTTGTTCGACGGTGGCTGACGGCGCCGTTGTCAAGTGCCGACCAACCAGTGGGCGCCACATGGCGAAGCTATGCCGATGTATTTGCATTGTTTATGCACAAAAATTTAGTCCATGATCAAAATATAAATATCGCATGAGAGTGATCAAAATGAGTAACATAAGTTTAGCAACTATGTTCTCTCATGATGGGATCAGCAAGTAAATAATATGGAAGCTTGAAGCACTAACATGGTCAGAATGAACATAATACAACATGGTAACATGATATATTGCAAGTATATTGTATGTGAAGCAATACATAATTGCAAGACATCCAAAAAGTCTAAGTGACGACTAGATATTATAATTCAGAGCAGAGAGTGCGACAATCATACAAGACTGCTTCCATGCCCTCAAGAGTCACCTCCCTCCCCGCTCTAAGGTAAACATACATTATAATGCATGCATATTTCTTCGAGAGGAATAGTACTTGTTGTTTCACTAAGACGATAACTAATGGTTGATGCTTGATTTGCCTTGCCTTGCCGAAAAATAGGAAATCCATACTGATCAATACAAGGGATTATGTGAACTCTTTTAAGTTCAAGGTTTGCGATCTCAAGGAGAAGAACTAGCTAGACATTGAAAGTCCAAGTAGCCCGGTGTGCCGGCGGCTCTTTGGTCGAAGACGATGCTTCGAGGGTCGAGGTCCAAATAGTTTAAGCCGTCACAATAATTGATGATAAGGAAGATAAGACGATGACATGTGAGGGTTGGATGGTGAAGATAGCGGTGATGCTGGCCCATGATAATACGACAGGCATGCTTCTCAAGATGCTAAAATGCCTCAAGGATCAAATGGGGGAAGCTGACGCCAACCTGGTGATGATGAGCACTACCAGCGGTAGCTGGGGGTCTTTGGCCATGTTTGACATTGCAGCTCAAAGTAATATGCTTTTCTTAGCCTATGCTTATTTAATGGGAACATTGATTGATTTTTTTGATCTAGAAATCATAGAAAATTTTCTATGTTATTTTTCGTTAAGTATATAAAAATTTATAAACAAATTAAATACAACAAAGGAAAAAAGAAAACAAAAATCAACTATCCCACTCTAGTTTTTTCTAACATAAGGAAGAAATAATATGAAGAGACTAGGTCAAATTACCTCAAGGATTCAATCCACTCATCCAAGCAATCAATATTTTTTGCCTTGGTCCTATGCTTGACGAGTATGAGATATTAATTTAATCTATACTTTCAAGTAGTCAGACTTGACACCTCATTTCTGAAAATCTTCTCCTGGCTTAGTATTTGAGTAGCAAAATGTTAATCCATGCCACAAAAAGTTACTCCCTCCCTCCCTGTTTACAGGGCTCAATTAAGAATTCTCACCAACTGTAAGGGCATATTTATCCCTAAGTGTTTTGGTGATTGATGACAATACTCGTGCGGACTAATCGTGTTCCTTGAGTCCCACAGATACTTCATCATTAGGCACAAGACGATTCGGTGCCCCTCGGAGACTAATGAAGCCGGCGTTGTTCTACGTTTCTCTTTGGTGGAGTTGAGTCGTAGGAGAGCCGTACTATTAAGAGGGGGTCCGCGTCAGAAAGGTAGGGTGGAATCACACGTACACTTGCCCCTCCTTTCCTTGCACTTTGGAGCTACCCATCGTTATCGTGGTTGTGCGAAAAACTGACGACTACTGCTGTACTTGCGGTAGTACCGCAAGTACAAGCGGTAGTATCACGACAGCCACGGTAGTACCGCCCCTCTGGCGCGGTAGTACCGCTGATACCTTGGCCTAGTGCCGCTCTAGTGCGGTAGTAAGGCGGATGTAATTTTACATCCGCGCCCCACGATAATACCGCTCCATTGGCGCGGTAGTACCGCCGCACTCTGCCTAGTGCCGCTCGGTCTTGATAGTAAGGCGGATGTAATTTTACATCTGCGGCACCCACGGTAGTACCGCCCGTTCTGCTGCGGTAGTACGCGGCGCCCATCATAGTACCGCTCCCTTGGAGTTGTAGTACCGTGGCCCTTACGCCTAATACCGCTGCGTCGCGGTAGTAGGCGCGGATGTAATTTTTACATCCGTGCCTACCACGGTAATACCGCGCCTTGCGGCGGTAGTACGCGTCGGGTTTTGCACCACCCTAGTTTCTGCGGAAGTAAGCACGGATGAAATTTATTTCGTCGCGCCCTTCGAGCCGTGACCCTCACGCCTTGCGGTAGTACCGCAAGGGGAGCGATAATACCGCGCCCGGTGAGTAATCGCTTCTAGCTCAGGCTTGTTCCGGCCTGTGCAGCTGCCACGGTAGTACCGTGGTCACCCACGGTAGTACCGCGCGGCGTCGCGGTAGTACCGCTCCCTTGGAGCGGTAGTACCGTGTGTCGCTGGCAGAACTAGTGGATAACGGTTGGATCTTTTCCCGACTATATAAGGGATGTCTTCTACCTCTAGTAGACTACCTCTTCCACCTCTAAGCTCCATTGTTGCTCCAAGCTCCATTTTCGCTCGATTCTCTCCCTAGCCAATCAAACTTGTTGATTTGCTCGGGATTGGGTGACAAGGGCCCGATCTACACTTCCACCAAAGGATATTTGATTCCCCACTTATCCCTTGCGGATCTTGTTACTCTTGGGTGTTGAGCACCCTAGGCAGTTGAGGTCACCTCGAAGCCATACTCCATTGTGGTGAAGCTTCGTGGTGGTGTTGTTGTTGGGAGCCTCCGATTGTTGTGGAGATTGCCCCAACCTTGCTTATAAAGATTCTCGCCGCCTTCAAGGGCACCAATAGTGGAATCACGGCATCTCGCATCGTGTGAGGCGTGAGGAGAATCTGGTGGCCCTAGTGGCTTCTGGGGAGCATTGTGCCTCCACACCACTCTAACGGAGACGTACTTCCCCTCAAAAGGAAGGAACTCCGGTAACACATCCTCGTCTTCACCGTCTCCACTCTTGGTTATTTCGTGCCTTTACTTTCGCAAGCTTACTTATTGTTTCATCTCTTGCGTGCTTGCGTGCTAGTTGTTATTGCATCATATAGGTGGCTCACTTAGTTGCATATCTAGACAACCTATTTGTTGCAAAGTTTAATTTGGTAAAGAAAAGCTAAAAAATTGTTAGTTGCCTATTCACCCCCCTCTAGTCAACCATATCGATCCTTTCAATTGGTATCAGAGCCTCGTCTCTATATTAAGGACTTTACCGTCCGAAGAGTATGGTTGACACCAACGATGGTGTGGAGGAACACTCCGGTGTGAATCCTATCTCATCTTCGGCCGAAGGGGGAACCTCGGTCTCTCGTGAGGAGTTCAATGTGGCTTTAGACACATTGAAAACCTCCATGACGGCCGAGGTTAAAAGCATGTTTAATGATTTCTTAGAGGGACTTAAATTATCTACCGCACCTATGAAAGTGGGTGATCCTACTAACAAGGTGACGGATGCTTTCTCCGACAAGGGGGAAGCTAACAATGAAAAGAGTCCCTCTACTAGTGGTAGAAATGGCACCGGCATCTTTGCCCATGTGGAACCCCCGGTTTATGGAGGGCCAATCCCCTCCACTCATTTGAATCATGCCGGTCCACCTCCTAAGTATGAAAAACACGCAGATTTTGATAATTGGGTCTATCGCTTTAAGCGTCATTTGAAACATATGAACACTAACCTTTGGAGAGTTATTGAAGAAGGTTTCTATCCTCATGACCCAAACAACTTCACCCCTCGAGAAGCTGTGGACAATCAATTCAATGAGAGTGCTCTCTTCATCATCCAAGATGCAATCCTTCCCGAAGATCTCCCTCACCTCCGACCCCATATCGTGGCTAAAGAAGCATGGAAATGTGTCGAGGGTCTCTATCGTGGAAGTGCTAGCATCCAACGGTCCAACTATGAAGTGGTGCAAGATGAAGCCGACGAGTTTGCAATGAAAGAAGATGAAGAACCTCGTGAGCTCTTTCGAAGAGTGACCAAACTCGCGGTGGCACTTCGAGATCATGGAAGCAAGGACACGGATGATAATTGGATCAAGCGGAAGTTCCTCAAGGCCATGATGCCCTACAACAAAGCCATGTCCTCCGTCATTCGTCAACGACCGGACTTCCACACCATGACCTCAAGTGAAGTGTTGGATGAGTTCGTTGCAATGAGCATCTTGGACAAGACCGCCGATAATGCGGTGCTCCGTTCACAAAGAGCTAAGAAGCCTAACCTTGCATTGAAGGCCAAGGTCATTGTCGAAGAAGAGGAAGAAGTGGAAGATGAGGAAAGCAACCCCGAAGACACCAAGTTTGACTACCATGAGCACATGGCCCTTGCTTCAAGACAATTTTGGAGCAAGAAGAGCTCAAGACCCAACTTCAACAAGAACAACTCAAGTGGCGTCAAGGGCAAGCAACGAGTTAGAACTTGCTTCAACTGTGGCAATGTGAGTCATTTCGTTGCGGATTGTCCTTACGAGAAGCGGGAAGACAATGGCGGCAAGTTCATTCGGAAAGACAAGGCCAAGTCCGTCCCCAACAAGAACAACTTCGCCAAGAAGATTCCCACTCGTGGGTTGGTGGTTCAAGAAGAATACCAAGAGGATGACGATGATGATGAGAACGAAGAAGCAACGGCCATGGCATCCATTGCCATTGCCACTCCTCGGGTGTCTCTCTTCGAATCACCCAACGAAAACATCACCGCTAGATGCCTCATGGCTAAAGCTTCAAACAAGGTAACCCCCAACATCACAACCACCATCATTACTAATCCCTCCGTGGAGGATTGCATTGATGGACATGTTGAGTCTAGTGAGGAAGTGAATGAATTTGAGTCCTTTATGAGTAAGCTCAAGGGAAAGTCCAAGAAGCACTTTGTTGCTCTCTTGGAACAACTTGGTGAGGCCAATGACATGATCGAGGCTCACAAAGAAACCATCTCCAAGATAGAAGGTCATAGTCGTGACTATGCCGATGAGATATCGGACCTCTCTAATGCTCTTGAGGAAGAGCGTGTGCATCGTTTGACTCTTGAGGAGTCACACAATGATGACCATGCTAAGTTAAGGAAAGATCTTGATCATGCTCTTGTTATGTCGCGTGTGCTAATCTCCGAGAAGGCTAAACTTGGGGTTGATCATGCTAGACTCAAAGAGGAGTTTGAGATACTTGACAAGGCCCACAAGGCCTTGAAGGGTGCTCATGCTAGCCTCAAAGAGTCTCATGCTCAACTCCAAGTTAAGCTAATCAAGGAAAAGGCCACCTTTCCTCATATGGTATTAATTGATAATGCATGCGCTACTAACCCTTGTTGTGAGCATGTGCATCTTGTGGAGGAAAATGCCAAGTTGAAAGATCAACTTGAGAAGGGCCTTGTGACTTGCATTCAAGGTGAGAAAAACCTCAACGACCTTTTGAGCAATCAAAAGGAAGTTGTGGGCAAAGAAGGAATTGGGTTTGCACCCAAGTCCAAGAGCAAGAAGAAGAAGAACAACAAGGCCAATCGTCCTCCTCCCCTCAAACAAACGTTCGTGAAAGAGGGAGAGGGTGCTTCTAAGAAGAAGAAGGAGAAAGTGAAGGAAGTTGATGTCCAAAAGGGCAAGAACGTTTCCTCAAACAAAGCCGGCGACTTTAACCCTTCATATGTATTGTGCCGTGCTAGTGATGGACATGTTTATGCTAAATTTGTTGGTTCTCCTTATGAGTACATTGAATGGTCTATTTGGGTTCCCAAGACCCTTGTTACTAACATCAAAGGACCCATTACTAAATGGGTACCTAAAACCAAGCATTGATCTCGTGTAGGTGTTTGCTTCCGGTGGGGGATCATGGTTGCTCGATAGTGGAGCAACAAATCATATGACCGGGAGCAAGGACTTGGTGGTGAATGTGCAAGAGATTCCATCTATGCCCACCAATGTCGAGTGGGGTGATGCATCACATTCTAAGGTATTGGGTCTCGGCAAGGTTGTCATTTCTCATGATCTAACGATCGAGAAAGTCATGCTTGTTGAGTCCCTTGCATTCAATTTACTTTCCGTTCGTCAACTTGCACTCATGGGCTTTGCCACATTCTTTGATATTGATACCATGGCCCTCTTGTGGAGCAAGACTCTTAAAGTAGCCTTTGTTGGGCTTGTCAAGAACGGTCTCTATGTGGTTAACTTTTCGGAGCAACCCACTAAGACCGCGACATGCCTAATGGCTAAAGTTGACGTGAGATGGCTTTGGCATCGCCGTTTAGCCCACGTCAATATGAGATCTTTGCAAAGTCTCCTCAAGGGGGACCATGTTCGTGGACTAACAAATGTGAGTTTTGCCAAAGATCGTGCTTGCAGTGCTTGTATCGAAGGAAAGCTTCATGAAAAGGGTCACCCTCCCTCAACCATCATCTACTCGAAGAGACCCTTGGAGCTCCTTCACATGGATCTCTTTGGGCCTCCATCTTTTGATAGTCTTGGAGGAAGAAAGTATTGCTTGGTGATTGTGCACGATTATTCAAGATACACTTGGGTATACTTCTTCAAGAGGAAGAGTGAGACCCAGCAAACCATCATCAACTTTGCAAATGAAGCTCAACGTCAACATGATGCAAAGATCTTGACAATAAGAAGCAACAACGGCACCGAGTTGAAGAACTACACCTTGGATGAGTTTCTTAGTGACGAGGGGATCAAGCATCAATATGCGGCACCTTATACCCCTCAACAAAATGGTGTTGCGGAGAGGAAGAACCGGACGTTGATGGATGCGGCAAGGACCATGATGGCGGAGTTCAAGTCTCCATACAACTTTTGGGCCGAAGCCATCAACACCGCATGTCATGCATCCAATCGGCTCTATCTTCGCAAAGGCTTGAATAAGACTCCTTATGAGATCCTCACCGGCAACAAGCCCAACCTCAAGTACTTCCGGGTGTTCGGTTGTAAGTGTTTCATTCTCAAAAAAGGTGTTCGGTTGTCTAAATTTGAGGCTAGAGCTCATGAGGGCATATTTGTTGGTTATGCTACAAACTCTCATGCTTACCGTGTCCTCAACAAGTCCACGGACTCATTGAGGAGGCGATGTAACGTGGAGTTTGATTTAAAATAATGGCTCCCAAGTGGAGCAAAGTGGTACTTGTGATATAGGTGATGAAATTCCTCCCCAAGCCATAAGAAGAATGGGTATTGGTCAAATCCTACCCATTGAGGAACCCCTTGTGGCCGAAGGAGAAGGACAATGCTCTACTCAAGTAGGGCCATCACCTCATCAAGACCCTGCGCTCCAAGAACAAAGTGAAGGCCCTCAACCTCGTGAACAAGACCAAGGGCAAGATCTACCTCAAGACGGTGATGAACCACTAAATGATGCCCAAGGTCAAGTTCTCCCCCTCGAGCAAGTTCACGATCAAGAGCAACCTCAAGATCAAGAACAAGCTCAAGACGGCGCTCAAGATCATCAAGTCAACCCTCCTCCTTCCACACCCGAGGAGGAATTAGAGCGTCGTGCCGCGAAGATTGCTTCCAAGCTCACCGCTCAAGGCCATCTCATGGAAAATGTGGTTGGAAGCATAAGAAAGGGGGTAAGCACTCGTAGACAATTGGCAAACTATTGTGAACATCACGCGTTTGTCTCTTGTGTCGAACCCCAAAAGGTCTATGAGGCGCTCGAAGACTCGGATTGGCTCAATGCCATGCATGAAGAACTCAACAACTTCGAGTACAACAAGGTGTGGAGATTGGTGCCAAGACCATCCGGGAACCACAATGTCATTGGGACCAAGTGGATCTTCAAGAACAAGCAAGATGCCCATGGGAACATCATTCGCAACAAGGCAAGATTGGTAGCGCAAGGCTACTCCCAAGTCGAGGGTATCGACTACGGTGAAACCTTCGCTCCCGTTGCTCGTCTTGAATCCATTCATTTGTTGATTGCTTATGCCTCTCATCACAACTTTAAGTTGCAACAAATGGATGTGAAAAGTGCTTTTCTTAATGGTCCCATTAATGAGTTGGTCTATGTCAAGCAACCCCCCGGGTTCGAGGATCCCTACTTTCCGGATCATGTGTATCAACTCGATAAGGCACTCTATGGCCTTAAACAAGCCCCACGTGCGTGGTATGACCACCTTACCGAGTTGCTACAAGATTGTGGTTTTGAAGTAGGGCTCATCGACCCCACTCTTTTTACTAAGAAGGTCAACGGGGAGTTGTTTGTATGCCAACTATATGTTGATGATATTATCTTTGGTTCCCCTAACAAAGCTTTCAATGAAGAATTTGCCGCTCTCATGACCTCCAAGTTTAAGATGTCTTCGATGGGAGAGTTGAAATTCTTCCTTGGTTTTGACATCAAGCAAAGAAGAGAAGGAACCTTCATCAACCAAGCCAAATACACTCAAGACATGCTTAAAAGATTCAAGCTAAGTGATGTCAAGCCGGCTACTACACCCATGCCTACCAAGTGCCAACTTGACATCGATCCCAATGGTAAAGCGGTGGATCAAAAGGTATATCGGTCCATGATTGGCTCCTTGCTTTATCTTTGTGCATCTAGACCGGATATCATGTTGAGTGTGGGGATGTGTGCACGTTTTCAAGCCGCACCAAAGGAAAGTCACCTTGTGGCGGTCAGCGAATCTTCGATATTTGGCTCATACCCCAAACTTTGGCTTATGGTACCCAAGAGGAGCAAACTTCAAGCTTGAAGGTTTCACGGATTCGATTAGGCGGGAGACAAAGTGGATAGGAAGTCCACTTAGGAGGTGCCAATTCCTTGGTTGCTCTTTGGTAAGTTGGTCTTCCAAGAAGCAATGTTGTGTGTCTCTCTCGTCCACCGAAGCGGAGTATGTGGCGGCCGGTAGTTGTTGTGCTCAACTCCTATGGATGAGGCAAACTTTAAAGGAGTACGGTGTCATTTGTGACAAAGTGCCTCTTTGGCGTGATAATGAAAGTTCCATCAAGATTTCTCTCAACCCGGTGCAACATTTCAAGACGAAGCACATTGAGATTCGGTATCACTTCACTCGGGATCACGTTAGGCGAGGGGAGATCGAGCTCAAGTATGTCAACACTCATGATAACCTTGCAGATATTTTCACGAAGCCCTTGGATGAAGCAAGATTTCGCGAGTTAAGGCATGAGCTAAATATCATTGATTTGAGCAATGTGACATGAACCCGTGCACCCCCTACCACACTCAACTTGTTGTCTAGTTTAGGTGTAGGCATGGACATAGGGGGAGTGTTGTTCTCTCAATGAACTCTCCTCCCCCATTATGCATAAATAGATCACCTCTTTCACATTAGCCATTTTGATGGTACTTGTGCTTCAAAGACGAGTTTTGGTCATGCGCCCAAGGATAATTCTTGGCGGTGCCATACCATCCAACTCAAACATAGGTGGCTTCGCCACCGCCTCTCTCCGTGAGAGGTTTTGTCACATTGGGATTTCTGTTGTTCCCTTGGTATGTGCTTGCTTTTGTGATGTTTTGGGTTGTGTCTTTTTGGTGCAAAGGCATGTTTTTCTCTTGCTCGAAACCTTGGTGGCGTGAGCTCACGGTACTACATGATCGGCCATGGTACTACGCTGCCAATCACGATACTACCATCGATGGGAGCACGGTACTACCGCCCCAAGCGGCAGTAATTTTTCTTGCCGCTGGTTGAGCGGTACTACCACCGGTATGCAGTACTTCCGCCGGCGGTACTACATGATGACCAGCGGTACTACGCGATGACCAGCAGTACTACGCGCCGGTTGGGCGTGGGGATAAGGTCGGGTAGGGGAGTTCTAACTCCCCATACCCATTCGTCCCCTTCTCTCCACATCGCCATTTCCTCTCTCGTGCTCACGAACGGAGCCGGCGTTTGTCGCCGGATCTCCTTCACCGGCTGCCCTCCCGTGATTCCGTCCGGTGGGATCGTTCCCCACCACGTGCTCTTGCTATGGACCAAGGTTTTTTCCCCAAATCCGTCTCCGTTTTGATTGTATTTGGTTCTTCTAGGTTTTGGGGGAGGCTTGTATGTTCTTGAGGTTCTTAGTCTAGATCTCTGCAAGAGTAGGATGAAGGAGTGTGGTATTGCATAGGATTTACACTTGTATTGTTGTCTTGCACTAGATCTGATCACCGTAGCACATGCCATGGCTTCATGGTCTTTTTGATTCAAATCCTGCTAGATCCGCGCGACGCGGTACTACCGCCCGTAGGGAGCGGTACTACCGCTCCTACGATACTACCGCCCCTAGGGCGCGGTACTACCGCGCGCCGTGCGGTACTAAAGCCTTACTTCAGCCCCAGCCACGGTACTACCGTGACCCCTCACGGTACTACCGCGTCTGGAGCTGTACTAAGACTTTAGTATCGCACCCCATGGCAGTTCTACCGTGGCTCACATCTATCGCATGCCAACTTTCTCGTTTATATTCTATGGGTTTCATGTGCTGTCTTATAGCCTTTGCATTGATCCTTTTTGACTTGTTTTGGTGCTTTGCGTGTGTGTTTTAGGTGGTGGCTCTCGCCGGGCCAATCCCGTTCGTGACACTGGTTCCAAGCGTCTGCGCAACCGGAGAAGTTCGAGGGTCATGCGCATTGAAGCGCAATGTCAAGTCCACCGCCAGCAAGCACAAGGAGCCCGCCAGGGGCATGGATGAGATTGGTGCTCAAGAGTATGTCCGTCTCAGGCAGCTTCACCCATATGTGACCCCACGCCCTTTGTCGAGGGTGTGAACTGTTCGGAACAAGACTCAAACCCAGATCTACTTGGATGTCATCAAGAACAAGAGAATACCTATGTGGAGGTGAAGTGGATTGAGATGCACCACATGAGGAAGGACAAGTTTCGTGACTACTTTGGGGAGGCTCACGGACTTGGTGGAGCAGTTTGGAATTGAGCATGTGATCTCGTTCCACATGGACTATGACCACGAGATCATCTGTCAGTTCTTTGCCTCGGTGTACTTTCACACCAATGATGAGAGGAGGATGGCGTGGATGACCAATGGCCGCCCGGTATGCGCTACACGGAAGGAGTTCATGGATTTGCTTCACGTTGCTGATGATGGACTTGACACTCCTGTTGGTGTTCGCCCTCACAGCAATACTGACTCTGCTGACAAGGACAAGCTTGCTCCGTTCATGGTTGAGAAGACGCTCGCCACTGGCAAGATAATCTCGGTTCTCAACCCGTTTCTGGATATCATGTACCGCATCTTCCGCAACTCTCTGTTCCCACGCATCGGTGACAAAGACAAGGTTCATGCCTACATGGTGGACATGATGCTTCTGTGCGAGGAGGCTCCCTCGTCTCAGACTCAGCCACTTGATGTCTCTCACATCATGTGGTGTGAGCTTCGGTTTGCTGTGTTCAACCGCAAGGTGCCTATTTATGGACCCTACCTGTTTTTGCTGATTTCGAAGACTTGGGAGAAGATGTACCCCGAGGAGGAGTTCCTGGCTCCAGACTGGATTCGCCATGAGCCCATTTGTCTGAGGGTCAAACCCAACTGGGCCAACACCGCTACTCGTGCTGAGGCGTCTGCTGCTAGGGCTGCTGCTGTTGATGAGGATCTTCTTTGGAGCCGAGGATGTTCTTTGGGGCCGTTCTGCTAGGCCCACTCAGAGTGCCTCTAGGCCATCTTGGGCCAAGAGGTTGAAGGATAAGATGAAGTCTCTTTTCGCATGCAAGCCAAGGGACGATCAGGCTCACGTGGAGTCCAAGGAGAGTCGTCGCCGACACAACAAGATCTTGCAGCTCTATGGCGAGGATGTGTCGGCGGGTGCGAGGAGCATCACTCCCGAGACCGAGTGGATGGAGAAGTAAGGATACAAGTGGACTGATTCTGAGGAGGAGGCCGAGGAGTCCATTCCAGCTGCGGAGGAGTCTGACGAAGAGGAGTGGGACCGCTTCTCTGCTTGAGCCACCTCTTGTGTGTTTAGGTGTCCTCTCTGCCGTTTTGGCGTCTCGATGCCAAAGGGGGAGAGAGTGTAGGGATTTGGATTTGCGAGTTTGTGTGTTTGCCAGTTGAACTCTCTGCTGCTTTTATCGTTTGAACCTTGGTTATCTTATCTCATATGGTGTAAGACATATGCACTCTATCTATCCTAGCTAGCTTGTGTTATATTGTGCTACTTTCATGCTATGCTAGGCTTATTATCATGTCTTGGTCTCTAAAATATAGGGGAGTGTTGATCCTAGTGTGTGCCATGCAGTCCAAAGCATTCATATATCTGCACACATCTAGGGGAGCCCGTCTATATTTTAGAGGAGTGGGTTTGCCCTTGCTTTAAACATATCTTATCTATGTGCAAATCCGTGTTGTCATCAATACACCAAAAGGGGAGATTGTAAGGGCATATTTATCCCTAAGTGTTTTGGTGATTGATGACAATACTGTTGGACTAATCGTGTGCCTTGAGTCCCACAGATACTTCATCATTAGGCACAAGGCGATTCGGTGCCCTCGGAGACTAATGAAGCGGCGTTGTTCTCGTTTCTCTTTGGTGGAGTTGAGTCGTGGGAGAGCCGTACTATTAAGAGGGGTCGCGTCGGAAAGGTAGGGTGGAATCACACGCACACTTGCCCTCCTTTCCTTGCACTTTGGAGCTACCCATCGTTATCGTGGTTGTGCGAAAATCGACGATTATCGCTGTACTTGCGGTAGTACCGCAAGTACAAGCGGTAGTACCATGACAGCCACGGTAGTACCGCCCTCTGGCGGCGGTAGTACCGCTGATACCTTGGCCTAGTGCCGCTCGGTCGCGGTAGTAAGGCGGATGTAATTTTACATCCGCGCCCTCACGGTAATACCGCTCCATTGGCGCGGTAGTACCGCCAAGACTGCCTAGTGCCGCTCGGTCTGCGGTAGTAAGGCGGATGTAATTTTTTACATCCGCGGCACCCACGGTAGTACCGCCCGTTCTGCGCGGTAGTACCGCGGCGGCCCACGGTAGTACCGCTCCCTTGGAGTTGTAGTACCGTGGCCCTTCTGCCTAGTACCGCTGCGTCGCGGTAGTAGGCGCGGATGTAATTTTTTACATCCGTGCCTACCACGGTAGTATCGCGCCTTGCAGGCGGTAGTACCGCGTCGGGTTTTTGCACCACCCTAGTTTCTGCGGAAGTAAGCACGGATGAAATTTATTTCGTCGCGCCCTTCGTGCCGTGACCCTCCGCTTTTGCGGTAGTACCGCAAGGGGAGCGGTAATACCGCGCCCGTGTAGTATCGCTTCTAGCTCAGCTTGTTCCGGCTGTGCAGCTGCCTGCAGTAGTACCGTGGTCACCTGGTAGTACTGCAGCGGCGTCGTGGTAGTACCGCTCCCTTGGAGCGGTAGTACCGTGTGTCGCGGGCAGAACTAGTGGATAACGGTTGGATCTTTTCCCCGACTATATAAGGGATGTCTTCTACCTCTAGTAGACTACCTCTTCCACCTCTAAGCTCCATTTTCGCTCGATCTCTCTCCCTAGCCAATCAAACTTGTTGATTTGCTCAGAATTGGGTGACAAGGGCCCGATCTACACTTCCACCAAAGGATATTTGATTCCCCCCCACTTATCCCTTGCGGATCTTGTTACTCTTGGGTGTTGAGCACCCTAGACGGTTGAGGTCACCTCGAAGCCATACTCCATTGTGGTGAAGCTTCATGGTGGTGTTGTTGTTGGGAGCCTCCGATTGTTGTGGAGATTGCCCCAACCTTGCTTGTAAAGGTTCGGTCGCCGCCTTCAAGGGCAAGGGCACCAATAGTGGAATCACGGCATCTCGCATCGTGTGAGGGCGTGAGGAGAATACGGTGGCCCTAGTGGCTTCTTGGGGAGCATTGTGCCTCCACACCGCTCTAACGGAGATGTACTTCCCCTCAAAAGGAAGGAACTCCGGTAACACATCCTCGTCTTCACCGTCTCCACTCTTGGTTATTTCTTGCCTATACTTTCGCAAGCTTACTTATTGTTTCATCTCTTGCTTGCTTGCGTGCTAGTTGTTATTGCATCATATAGGTGGCTCACTTAGTTGCATATCTAGACAACCTATTTGTTGCAAAGTTTAATTTGGTAAAGAAAAGCTAAAAAATTGTTAGTTGCCTATTCACCCCCCCCCCCTCTAGTCAACCATATCGATCCTTTCACCAACCAAGATAGATGGTGAGCGATGGAACAAATTTTGTAGGTTGCAAAAATACTCAATTAATACACATGTTTTCCTCAAAAAAGTGTGTTTACTAATTGACTAAGAAGTTTTACATGCTCTTGTGAGTTTTCTTTTAATCTTTGAATGTAGCGATTTAATGCACCTCAAAATCTGAACATGCGATGGCGAGTAATAAAATTGAGACTTATAAAACAAAAAAACATTTTTTTTTGAGATAAGCCAAATAAACCGAAAGGAAGAGAGTACATATAGTTTTAATGATATTATTCTTGCTACGTATACTTTATATTTTATTAGTTAAAATCATGGTCAAATTATGAACCAAATACACGGGACTGGTAAACCTTAAAATATGAATACAACAATATAATTTTTTGTGGCACGCATTAATATTTTGCTACTCAAATATGTGGTCCAACTTTAACACAAAATATATAGTGGGGATTAAAAACCCAGACGAAGGTTGTAACTTATTTATCTCAACATGTAAGCATGTCACCTCATCATACAATTATGAATGGGATAAGACTCACCTCAACATGCATTATGCAGCATGAATTCTTGCATGGGAAAAGATACACCACAACATTCAACTATGCATGAAAAATGTTTTCATTCAATTATGTTACTTATATTTAATAAATATTGTTACAACTATATATAATCAAATGTAATAAGCCAAATATATTTTAAAATTTGGCTCTCATGTTATCAATCATTTTCCATAGCAACGCGCGGGGTATTTTCCACTGTTAGTAGTAAGCTAAGCCAGGAGAAGTTAGGTTTGAGGATAAGTTAGGTTTGTGTGTACCAGGTTACCTGAGATTGTCAATAGGAATCTTTCAGGTTGACCAACGGAACGCACCAATCACATCGATCTTGCTAAGATTTTTGCACGAAAAGTAAGAAAACCCATGATGTCATGGGGATTGGAATTCTGCAGACTAGACAATGAGTTGTAGTAACGAGCTAACCACCTGATGTGATGTTGTCCGACGCAAAGTGGGAGGAGGAGGCGGTCCGGGAAGCCGTGGCGAAGGCCGTCGCCAATCGCCATTCGCACGACCGGCGACGAAGCCGTCCAGTCTCGGCCGGGCTCTAGCACGCTCTGCTCCGCTTCCCCGGATCGGGTCGTCAGGAGACCGCCGCTAGCTTAGCCAACCACCCACTCACTCTCGTACGTACTAGTGCGGTCAGAATAACACTAATTACGTTAGTGTCTGACTGGAAGTATTAAACATGGTGATGCGTGATGCATGGATAATTTTACCGCCACGTACTAAGGCTGGTCATAGTGAAGAGTAACTTAGACTAATAACATGTACACATTACTAGTCTATTCCATCCGTTCTTAAATATTTGTCTTTTTGAAGATTTTAAATGAACTATAATATACGGATGTATATAAACATATTTTAGAGTGTAGTTTAGGTCCTGTTTTTGATGGCTTCTAGAATAAACTGCAAAAAGCTGCCATCTGCCTAGCTTATTCTAGAAGCCCAACCAAATTTATTTTTTTAGAAGCCTAGTAGTTAAGACTTGACTAACAGACTTTTAAAAAGAAAATTTTGGTTGGGCTTCCAGAATAAACTAGGCAAGGGGCAGCTTATTCTGGAAGCCCAATAAAGCTAGCAAAAGAACTGGCCCTTACTCATTTTTTCTGTTTGTAGTCATTTGTTGAAATCTCTAGAAGACAAATATTTACAAACGGAGGGCCTTCATAATGGGTTGTAACATATGAATGATAACATGCAAGCTTTCATTAATTGAGATATAGACTCATTTTACCTCAGAGTGTGTTATGTTACAGTAACATATTATGTTAGAGCAAGGTTAATAGTACAACCAGCTGCTGGCTATATGATGTTGACACGTCATCTATAGTCAAGCTTATAGCCGGCAAGTATAAGAGCATGGTTAATATTATAGCCAACTGTTGCTATAAGAAAGTGACATGACATCTATAGCCAACCTTATAGCCAACATGTACAACAATTAGCTATAAGTATGTCTATTTTATTAATACATGACCCACCTTTCACTCTCACATAGTGCCTATGAGCACATGCTGCAGCTGGCTCTTGCATGAGAGCCCGCTTACATTCTCTCTCCTATTCTCTCTCTTCCAACTAAGCATAGAAATATTACTCTACTCCTTACAACCTGCTGACTGTACCTTATTGTAGTTGCTCTAATAGTTAGATGTAAATAAGCACTACTTCATTGATATATGGCCCACCTTCATCTCTCACAAAGTGTCTAGAAACACTTGATGGAGTTGATTGTTAGTTAGAGCAACTCCAACGTAGCGACACAAAAACGTCCACCTGCGTCCGTTTGGGTTGGCATGGACAAAAGTGGAGGCCCAACGCGTCGACCCAAACCCAAAACGCGTCCGCGCCGACGCATTTTGGGCCCAAATTTGTGGCCAAAATGCGTTCGCGCGGACGCCTCGCGCTCCTTCTCGTTGTCCGCCGTGTGCCCACCTGGCGGCCGCCCAACTACCGTGGTCAGCTTAATTCATGATGACCGCCCACCTCGGACTCATGCGTTAGCGACGGCGGTCATCCTTTTTTAATCCGAGCGTGCAAGGAGGGGGGCGTCCTCATCCGCTCACAGAAAAGCCCCTGTCCCCATCTTGCCACCCTCTGCTCTCGGTCGGCAGCAACCCTAGCCACCTCTAGCCAAGCAAAGATGTGGTTCTTCTCTGGCTCCGGCTCCGATAAAGCCAAGGGCAAGGCCCGGCCACCCCTCTCGCCCGCCTCTGCCGTCGCCTTCTCGCTGGCCGAGGCAGCGCGTCAGCGTGCCAGTGCACCAGGCGGACTGGCACTGGCAGCACCGTGTCCCTCTCCTCTACCCGGACGTGACCCTGCCGCACGACTGTCATTTGGATCCGGAGAGGATCCCGGTGCTGGCGGCGCCACGTTCGGCCAGGGCGCACGCGGAGGAGGTGCGGCGCCGGTGGGTGCTGCTGACGCTGGAGCAGCGCAGCGATGCCGCGTACACCCTCAACTCTCCCAATTGGGGTCGTTGGTTCGCCTTCGAGCATGAGGAGGCAAGGCGAGGTGGCATCCGTGAAGTCGCCCGCAGCTCGCCGCCGCCCACGCTCATCGTTCGCGACGAGGACCAGGAGGCGGAGGCCGCCTACCAGGCGGCCAGGGAGGCTGTCCTCCGGGAGAGCGAGGAGGACGAGCGACGCAGGGTGGCGGAGAAGGAGGAAGAGGAGGCAGCGTACCAGGTGGCCATGGCCTCTCCATGGCGGGGGACTGCGTCGTGCCGCCGGTGGCCCCACTGTTCCGGGTCAAGGCCGAGCTGGAGCCGGCCCCCGTCGAGCGCTACTCTTGGACGGGAGTAGTGCGGCGAGTGGTCAGCGTGTCGCCGATCTGGATGGGGGCGACCCAGACGCAGGAGGCGGCGTACCTCGAACAATGACGCCAGCGACGGCTTGCCGAGGAGCGCCGCCACGGCGAGTACCTCGAGTTGCTCAATCACGACGCCCAGGAGGAGCAGCGCGAGGTCGAGGAGGAGGCGCGCCAGGCCCAGGCAGCAACGGCACAGCCCGTGGCCGCACAGCCCGCGCCCAACATCACCGTCATCTGGAACACGGTGTTCCACTGGGCCGGCTCTGCGCCGACACTCATCGACCTCATCGGCCCCGACGATGACGACGAGGACGCCTAGGGCAGCACGCCGCCTCATAGTTAACTTTTTTTTATGTTAATTAATGTAGATGTGGATGCATGGACTGTTGCCGGCTTTCGTGGCCGGCTTAATGTTTGTTTTTATTTTCAAAATGTTTGTATTTATTTATTTATTTCGTGCGCCGCCAAAATGGGTCAGGCCAGCGTTGGGCGCACGCACTGACCCAAACGTGGAAGCAAACTTTGGTGTCCGCCGCGCTGACCGAAATAGACAAAAAGCGGACAAATTCGCCGTCCGTTTTGATCGGCGCGTTGGAGTTGCTCTTAGTAGCCCGCTTCTCCTCTTTCTCCTCTTCTCTCGTCCAACTCAGCACAAATACTCTATTTTAAGTCTTACAGCCTACCTACGTCATCCTATTATATATTTGCTCTTACCATAAACATCTTTCTCCTCATTAACTTCATGTCACATAAGCCAAATTGTCTTGAAATTTGTTATGTTACTACCTTAAGTTACTCTCATTATGACTAGTAATGGCCGGGTCGAGGTGACAAGACAGACAGCCTGACACGATAGGAACGGCCGACGAATGACGGAAGGGTGAATGGAAGATCGCGGCCCTCACGTTGAACGTACAGTCGATCAAGCCGTGGAATAGTATGTATGTTTGATTAGTGGCAGTGACTCATCAGCTTATTATATGATTCTGTTAGGGAGGAGTGTAAGTAAAAGCAGCCTACTTTGACTTGCTATACCAAATATACGGCTGTAATTTCGTATAATGGTTGCATGCAGCGCATCCTACTTTCTCCGTTCCTAGATATAAGTCTTTGTAGAGATTTCACTATGAACACATACGGATGTATATAAACGCATTTTAAGTGTATATTCATTCATTTTGTTCCATATGTAGTCCATCTAGTGGAATCACTACAAAGACTTATATTTAGGAACAGAGGGAGTAGATACGTGATGATGCCCGCAACCAAGACACATTCTGCCACCAGGTGCAAGTGGTTTGGCGTAGACGGGGAATTTATGTTCAGCCAAACTTTTCTAAACAGAAGAAATACATAAGATAAGAGTTATTTCCCCACGTTCTCATCATTAAACTTAAGCAAAAACATCTTATCATCCACGTCAAGGTTTTTAGTGGAACACGCAATACGAGACTGGTGTTGTTATTTTTTAATATAATTAGATTTGAGCAAATGTTTATGGTACCACAGAACAAGCAGAAGAGCACATCTAAATTACCTTATTAATAAGTAATTTAACGAACATCTGATGTGGTCGATCGTTGCGATCGAAGGCTGTTGCAGCCCGCTCGAGCACCGACGCCGTGGCGACGCCGCCGGCCAGCCTTGGCACTCTGAATGATTAAGCTGCTGCGCTATGTATCCGACGTACGCAGTGTCTTCAGAACATCAAGTAGAAGAGTATAACTAATTCGTTTACGTCAGTGATGTTGCTGACCGGAAGCGTGAGAAAGCATGGCCATGCATGAATCATGATGCATGGACAATTCTACTGTTCGGGGTAGAGGCGACAAGGCAACCAGCTAACTGACAGGGCGAGGACAGCGACCGACGAATAACGGAGGACTAAATCTAAGATAATCGTCGTGTTGACCATGGAGAAACATTCAACCAGTGACTGATTATCAGTGGCTCATCCATCAGCTTGAGCTTATATATATGTAGGCGCTTTAATTTTGTTAGGGAGGACTCGAGTACATGCATGTGCTTATTTTGACTTCCGAATATAGTGCACTACTCTTACTTCGCCCAATGATTCAGCTTTTACTACTTTTTTTTACTAACTGCTTTGACAGCGGTTTCAGAGATAGTTACATAGTCATATCTTGTGCGTCTACCATGTTGAGAGAAGATAGGCCTAAAAATGTGACTAAAGAACATTTTCATTATAAGAATTTGAAACCAAACAAACCGATGCCAAGCTCATGTCACACAATATAGTTCAAGAGGGCGGCATTACTGTGGTGGTTTGATCGAAGAGCCAAGGTCTACTTGAGCTTGGAATTTCACAAAAATGATATCACAACTTTGATTATTTCTTATAAAGACAACTTTGAAGTTTCTGAAAAACTACTATAAAAAGAAAAACAATGGCGCATAGATGCTTATCAAGATGGGCTCTACATAGTGTAAAATGTGTAATCATCTTGTGCATCCCATGGGTGACACTAGCCCATCACACCTTCCACCGTTGGATTCACCCTTTCCATCCGACGGTCATCCAGTGTTTGAGTGTTAGCAACCAATTAACACTGTGAACCATTGACTAATATTGTACTTCTTGGTTCAAAACTGTATGATTATAACATTCAAATGATGTCAGCAGCGAAGACACGCCGCCACGAGGTGCAAGTAGTCTTAGAGGGTGCTTGGATACATTTTAGTCCCATGACTAAAAGTAGTGAGACAAAAACTTGCTAGCCTCACCCATGCTTGGATCCAAATACTAAAGAGACTAAAATCAAGTTAATGAGCATTTATTATCCTCCAAACCCTCCAATCCAGAACTCGCCTGTGTTAAAGGAGAGGAGTTAAATGAGGAGATAGAGAGGACTAATCCACATTTTAGTAGGGGTACCCCTTACTAAAAAAAATTTAGTCTCAAGACTAGTTTTAGCCCCTCTTTAGTCAGGGGTGCTTGGAACTTTAGCCTCTTAAAGAGACTATTTTTAGTCAGACTAAAATAAGTCCCTTGGATCCAAGCACCCTCTTAGTGTAGACGAAATCTATGTCTGCTAAACTTTTTCTATATACAGGAGAGATACTCCCTCCATTTACTTATACAAGGTCACTATTGAATATACATTTTATATCTATACAAGGCCACCAACAGTAATCGAGGAAAGAATTAATGATATTTTCTCGTACTAGCAACCTGTTTAATACTTGCATGCATGCCGTCATAATGACACTAGCTACCTCTTCCACTCAGTTTCCTTGCACGCATGTTGCGTATTAGTGATCCCAGTAAAAAAAAAGTTGACTTGCAAAGTATGCATTAAATTTTACCTTGATACCTGTAATATGAGTTTGTGGCCTTGTATATAAAAATGGAGGGAGTAGATAAGATACTAGTTGTTTTCCCCATGTTCTCATCATTAAATTTAAGGAATAAAGATCTTACCATCCATGTCAAGATTTTTAGTGGAACACGCAATATTAGACTAGTGTTCTCAATTTATATAATTTGATTGCTGGACTTTACTAACATCTATGCACCATGCCAAGATGATAGGAAAGCTGAGTACCATAGTTGGCTCCATGGAATTCAGATTGAGGATGAGGCTGATTGGATATTTCTAGGGGATTTTAGTTTGATCAGAAGTATCATCGACAGGAATAAGCATGGTGGTTATTTACATGAGCTTTCAGATTAATAGTGTCATCAGTGAACGGGGTGTAGTTAAAATTCCTCTAAAGGGCAGAAAATATAATTGGAGTAATGCACAACATTAGCTATATTATAAAAATTGCAATGGTTTTTTACTTCAGAATCTTCCACTCAAGCTTACTAAAACACCCTAGCTTTTCCTCTAACAATGACTACATCTGATCACATCCCCTGTGTGCTTCAAACTCAAACTATCACGCCCACGAGCTAGCTTTTCAGGATTGAAAATTGATGGATGGAGCATGAGAAGTTTATGCCTTTATTTGAATCTGCATGGTTTCAATCCATTCATTTTGCAGATGATGCCAAAGAAATTTTGCCAAACAAAGATTCTCATAAAGCAACTCAAAATTGGACATGTCTTTATCTTTGCTAAAATATGCAATTGATGATGCCAATTGCTATATTTCCATGTTATTCTTTCGAAAACCACAAAGAATTGTTGCAGATAGAGTCTGCTTTGGAAGTAGCATTGAAAGCACATCTCAGAGATATACTCATGCAGCAAAAGATTTGCTGGCAGCAAATCCTCCAAACGTCCATCAAATAGTTTGCTTAAGTTCACAATTGCATCCTAAGCAATCTGCAAACTGTTTTATCTTGTGTTACCAAACATGGCTACCTCCTAAGCAATCTGCAAACTATTCCTTTTGGTGAAAACACCGCTTGAAGCCATTGGACACCTACAAAACACATGCTACATGTTTACATGGAAATGGAAAGGATATGTCTGTTTGGAGGGACCCCTAGAAGGGACATAGTTTATAACTTGTCCAACCACCACTTCTTTTCTTTTGTAAACAACCAACTTTTGTTTATCCATCAAGTTTAGGCAGCTGAAGATGTGGCTTCACTCTTCCATTTGCCTTTTTTTGAGTAGAGGCATTTGCTTAGTTTCAACAAATAGAAATTCTGTTTGATGACATTATCGTTGGTGATGACCCTGACTCTTGGCAATTCACATCACATGCTTAACATTTCAAGGTGGACTAGACTTCTAAACTCGTAGTTGGAGATTCCACACAAATTCCTGCTATTTCCCTGCTTTAGAAAACTTGTAATCAGCTCAAGCAAGAAAAAACTGGCTACTTCTGAATGATCGATTGAAAACTAGGTAGGTTCTACAGAGGAAGAATTTGTTCGTTCACGACTACACTTGTCTCATGTGTGAATAATTTGTTGTGGAGTCAAGGGATCATCTCTTCTTCCACTGTCCATTTGCTCAATTTGCTGGATGAATATCTGCCCCACTTGGTCATTTTATGAGTTGTGATTCAAGATCAAGTTGACAATCTCACGCATTTACTGAATCTGAGCTTTCTATGGACATCATCATTTTGGTTGTCCGGGCCATCTGGAACACTAGGAATGCCTTCATTTGTAGAGCAATTTCTCCGAGCATTTATGCTTGTAGAAGTTGCTTCAAAGAAGATTTTGCAATGGCTAGTGCTATGGGCAAACAAAAATCATATGGATCCCTTTCAGATTGGATGCAACATTTCAAATAAGCAATATACTTACACCTGCTACCCTTTGAAATCTTTGTCTTTGTTGTTGTAATTGTTTTATACTTCTGGATTTTAGGCTTTAGCTAGTGACTTAGATTTCATTTGATTTTCTTTCACTTTGTTGTACATAGACTTGGCTTTATGAGAAAATATATAAAAAATATACCACGGGAATAAATTCCTACCATTTTGGGTCAAAATAATAATTGGATTGCTTTGCTTCTAGAACAATGTAATCTAGCATATGTTGCCTTAGGCAAGTGTTCATGCATGTTACAAATATAACAATGAGTACATTTAATGTCCTTACTGCTGTTAGAAATGTCATAACATGATTACATCTTAATCTAAGTGAGAATGTGCACTACTAGCAAATTGCTTATAGGTGGGGTCAGATTAGAGGCGGGTGGCTTATGGGACCTGCCACTAGTAATCTAGCCCAGAACCAGCGGTGGGTATTAATTGTGCCCGCCACTGCTATATTATTATAAGAGTAGCCCTGGGGTAAATGCGCCAACGGCGGGCCATGGCGTGGTGCCCGCCACTAATGTATTAGGTACATGTGGCGGCCGTGGCCCACCAAAAATATATTTTGCCCCACAGGCTCATATTTGCCAAAATTTACCAGTGGCAGGTGACACTAGGAGCCCTCCACTTGTGAGATCGCAATAATTGAAGTGGCGTTGTACAATAGCTTTTCCCACCCACTCTTCTTCCCCACTTCCACTACTAGGGAAAACCTTATACATAGAATCTCACCAGCAACGCGGCTCAAAAAGAAGTGCTACTGCTAATTAGCAGTAGTGAGTGTAAGCAAAACTCGCTACTGATACACATTTAGCAGTAGCGCGTGCAGGATAACCCGCGCTACTACAAATATCGACCGATAGTACCCACCAACCTAAGTTTAGCAGCAGCGCGGTGTCACGACACGCACTACTGCTAACACAGTAGTAGTAGCGCGCTTTTTACTCAGGTCGATGCTGCTAATTTTGAAATTGGGCATACTGTTGGCCCGCTTAGCAGTAGCGCGTGTGGGGAAAGCGCGCTGCTGCTACGATCATATCAGTAGCGTGTTTTACCTCCCGCGCTACTGCTAAGCCGCAACACACCACCACCTTTTCCCCACCCGTCCTCCCCTCCCCCATCTCCTCTCTTCCCTTTCCCCTACCTCCCACATCCTTCGTCTCTCACTCTTCTTCTTCCTCAATACTTCTCCCCCCATTACTCTCCCTCTTCTACCTACCTTTCTCTCTCTTCATTACTCCTAGCTAACTACACCACTTCCAGTAATGCATCTCCTTTCTCTTTTTCCTTCCCCCTCCACTAGTTGAAGTTGTCTCCTCCCAAATTAGCTAGCTAGGTAGATGTAGCATTTAGTTAAGTGACATATTTACCCCTAACTAGATCTATCTTTGTCAAGAAGAGCTTTGTGCACTTTTGATCTCCCTAGATCATCATCTCCATCGTGTGCTCGATCTCGATATAGAGGTGATTAAAATTTCATGCTTTTGCAAAATGGAAATATGTTTATGTGCGTGTGATATGATAATTGGGAGATATGATGGAAATTGTGTGTGTGGCCTGAGTTGGCGCCAAATTGTGCTTTTGAGTTGCCTATGTTTTGCCGAAATGTCGATTTATTTCCGTTTCGGCGAATTTCGGGCAAACTCTAGATCTATATATGTCCTATTTTTAGGGAAGGTCATGCCGAATTTTTGTATGACTTTGATGCATGCACATATTTTTATAATCAATTTGTTTATTATTACCGTGCAGACGTTCACGATGGTCAGTGGAACGATGGTGGACAGGTGGTTTCGGTCGGCGGTGCAGGACATGAAAGAAAATAACCGGACAGAGGTTGTATGTCCGTGTCGAAAATGCAAAGGAATAGTTTGGCTCGACCCCTATGACGATGGTCGTGTCGAAGCGCACCTGCTCATGACTAGTTTCATGTATGTCTATACTCGATGGATAATTGAAGATGAGGATGACGATGTTGAGGACGCCGAGGGGGCAGGCAATGACGACACGGGGCAAGACGAAGAGATGATCGATAATGGCGGCGGAGAAGGGGCTGGACATGGCGGAGGAGAAGGGGCTGGACATGGCAGCAGAGAGAACATGGACTCCACGCAGCAGAGTTCGTCGGTACTAAGTTCAATCGTGGGGGACCTTCATGTTCAAGCACTGCTTCGCAAGGAGACGAGTACTGAGAGAGCTGCTTCTAGAGAGGAGGCTAAGCTAGAGCAACTGGCGGTAGACTCAAACACTCAATTGTATGATGGTTGCAATCCTGAGGTGACCCGCTTGAGTTTCACGCTCCAACTCCTGAAGACGAAGGCTAAAAACAAATGGACCGACACTAGCCTCGATGAGCATCTCAAGTACCAAAAGGATGTTCTTCCCGCGGGGAATCTATGTCCTACTAGTGTTGATGAGGCCAAGAAGATCGTGTGTCCTCTTGATCTGCCGCACGTTAGATACCATGCATGCATCAACAATTGCATTATTTATCAAAAGGAGCACGCGGAAAAAACAAGTTGTCCGGTTTGCAATGCTTCTCGATACAAGAAGGCCGGGAAAAAATGTCCCCAGAAAGTTGTATGGTACTTACCGATCACTCCCCGTCTGCAGCGGTATTTTGTAGATCCCAAGGAAGCAAAGCTAATGCACTGGCACACGGAGAGGAAGAACTCAGGGGTGACAATGGAATGCATGACCGGCAGTGACAATGGTGCAACTGAAAGATTTTATGGAAGGGTCAAGGAGATCTGGGAGCTTGACTACTCTGGACTGCACAACACGACGATGTCAGACGGGTTAAGAATGTCGAAAGAGAAAACGGAATTTCACTACCATGACTATACCCGGCGCCAAGAGCGTTACCGTTAACGCTATCGCAAAAAACGAGCCATGGGTACACGCTAAGCACGTGACACAATGCTTCTTCAAAACCCACCCGCGCAATCCCAGCTGTGTTGTCGTGAGGAGAGGCAAAAGTAACATCATTGGAATGGATGGAGTCGCCAACGAGGAAGACTACGATCAGTACGGCAACCCAATGAGGGAAGATGACGATGATGATGAAGTATACGTCAAAAGAAGAATCAATACTACATTACCTAAGAAAAATCATACTCCATGGAAAAGGCAAAGTCACAATGAGGGGCTCAATTATTCTTCAATGAACAAGAAGGAAAAGAAGCTGACTCAAAAACGAAAAAATCAACGCTGAGGAACCGTATGTTATTGGTCAAATGATGTAATATATATGTTCCTATGGCTCAATTATTCTTCAATGAACAAGAAGGAAAAGAAGCTGACTCAAAAACGAAAAAATCAACGCTGAGGAACCGTATGTTATTGGTCAAATGATGTAATATATATGTTCCTATTTTGTATACCTACTTAGCCATTATTATGGATGGGTCCAATGATGTAATATATATGTTCCTATTTTATATACATACTTAACCGTCAAATGATGCAATATATATCACCTTCCCTTCGTTCACTGCTCTCGGAAAAGAAAAGTGAGAGAAAATAAAGGAAAAGAAAATAGAAGGGAACAAACAGGAAAACTGTTATATAGGTACTGGTTATAGCAGCAGCGCTTTTGTGAGAAAAGAGCTATAGCTAGTCAAGATAGCAGTAGCGGTTTCTAATAAAACCACTATAGCTACCTGTAGTAGCTATAGAGCATTTCTCCTAAACGCGCTACTGCTATTCCCACTTAACCCCCAAAATCCCCACTCCTCTCTTCGTCCTGCCTCTTTTCCCCCAAATACCCACACTCTCTCTTCCCCCGTCGCGCCGCCGGAGCCCTGCCCTTGCCGCACCGCTGCCCTCGCCGCGACCCTGCACTCGCCTCTACTCCGACCTGACCCCGGCGGCTCCGGCCCAGCCTCGACCCGGCTCCGGCCCCGGCGCTCGCCCACGGCCCCGGCTGTCGGTGTCAAAACCGGCGGATCTCGGGTTGGGGGTCCCGAACTGTGCGTCTAAGGCTAATGATAATAGGAGGCGGGGGACACGATGTTTACCCAGGTTCGGGCCCTCTCTATGGAGGTAATACCCTACTTCCTGCTTCATTAATCTTGATGATATGAGTACTACAAGAGTTGATCTACCACGAGATCGTAATGGCTAACTCTAGAAGCTAGCCTATGATTATGATTGTGTGTATGATCTATCGACTAGCCTGGCCTCGGTTTATATAATACACTAGAGGCCTAGGATAACAAGAGTCCTAGCCGAATACGCCGGTGGGGAGGAGTCCTTGTCTTGACCACCAAGTCTTGTGGAATCTTCCTTGTATGCGGCAGCTGTCCGAACTGGCCCATGAGTATACGTCCACGGGGGTCCTCGGCCCAATCTAACTGATCGGGAGACGACGTGGTGAGTACCCCCTAGTCCAGGACACCGTCAGTAGCCCCCTTGAACCGGTCTTCAAGTTGGGGATGCTCCTCGACTATTCCGAACTATTCTTCATCTTCGGTCGTCGGTCTTGAAAACTGGTTCAACAAATCTTCTCATCTTTGATATTGAGGATCGCCGAAGTGCATTCGAAGAGTTTACACGTCGGGTATCCGAGGAGCCCCTTTAAGTTTCCGGCCTTTATCAATGCCTTGTTATTTTTATGCCATGATGTCTACTACACAAACTTCTTCTTGTAGACGTTGTTGGGCCTGCAAGTGCACAGGTTTGTAGGACAGTAGCAAATTTCCCTCAAGTGGATGACCTAAGGTTTATCAATCCGTGGGAGGCGTAGGATGAAGATGGTCTCTCTCAAGCAACCCTGCAACCAAATAACAAAGAGTCTCTTGTGTTCCCAACACACCCAATACAATGGTAAACTGTATAGGTGCACTAGTTCGGCGAAGAGATGTTGATACAAGTGCAATATGGATAGTAGATATAGTTTTTTGTAATTCTGAAAATATAAAAAACAGCAAGGTAACTAATGATAAAAGTGAGCGTAAACGGTATTGCAATGGTAGGAAACAAGGCATAGGGTTCATACTTTCACTAGTGCAAGTTCTCTCAACAATAATAACATAGATAGATCATATAACAATCCCTCAACATGCAACAAAGAGTCACTCCAAAGCCACTAATAGCGGAGAACAAACGAAGAGATTATGGTAGGGTACGAAACCGCCTCAAAGTTATTCTTTCGGATCAATCTATTCAAGAGTTCGTACTAGAATAACAACTTAAGACACAAATCAACCAAAACCCTAATGTCACCTAGAAACTCCGTTGTCACCTCAAGTATCCGTGGGCATGATTATACGATATGCATCACACAATCTCAGATTCATCTATTCAACCAACACAAAGTACTTCAAAGAGTGCCCCAAAGTTTCTACCGGAGAGTCAAGACGAAAATGTGTACCAACCCCTATGCATAGGTTCATGGGCGGAACCCACAAGTTGATTACCAAAACATACATCAAGTGCCACGTGATATCCCATTTGTCACCACAGATAAGCACGGCAAGACATACATCAAGTGTTCTCAAATCCTTAAAGACTCAATCCGACAAGACAACTTCAAAGGGAAAACTCAATTCATCACAAGAGAGTAGAGGGGGAGAAACATCATAAGATCCAACTATAGTAGCAAAGCTCGCGATACATCAAGATCATGCCATAGAGAGAACATGAGAGAGAGAGAGAGAGAGAGAGATCAAACACATAGCTACTGGTACATACCCTCAGCCCCGAGGGTGAACTACTCCCTCCTCGTCATGGAGAGCACCGGGATGATGAAGATGGCCACCGGTGGGGGATCCCCCCTCCGGCAGGGTGCCCGAACGGGCTCCCAAGAGGTTTTTGGTGGCTACAGAGGCTTGCGGTGGCGGAACTCCCGATCTATCTTCGTCTTCGATGTTTTTAGGGTACGTGGACTTATATAGGCGAAAGAAGTCGGTCGGGGGAGCCTCGAGGGGCCCAGGAGACAGGGGGCACGCCCAGGCTGCACGCCTCCTATCTCCCTGGCTTCTCGAACCTTCCCTGGCTTGAACTCCAAGTCTCCCGGATCATATCCTTTCCAAAAATCACGCTCCCGGAAGTTTCATTCCGTTTGGACTCCGTTTGATATTCCTTTTCTTCGAAATACTGAAACCGGCAATAAAACAGCAATATGGGCTGGGCCTCCGGTTAGTAGGTTAGTCCCAAAAGTAATATAAAAGTGTATAATAAAGTCCATAATCATTCAAAATAGATAATAAAATAGCATGAATGCTTCATAAATTATAGATACGTTGGAGACGTATCAGCATCCCCAAGCTTAATTCCTACTCGTCCTCGAGTAGGTAAATGATAAAAGAAAGAATTTGTGAAGTGTGAATGCTAGCAGGTGCACAAGTTTGATCAATGATAATCTCAATCACCTTTTCTAGCATGATTATATGTCATAACAGTAGTTCATCTCATAAAATTCTCACGATCAAGTAACAAGCAATTCACATGTTAAAGCATAGACAATAAACTTTCTTGAAAACTAGCAAACTTTATTCTTAGTCATCAAACAATTTCAATTAATCTTATTTTCAGGAAGGGTCTATGTCAGAGCTTTGATTTAGCAAACTCCACATACTCAACTACCATATAGTCTTCTACAATTGCTAACACTCACGCAATACTTATGGTTATGGAGTTTTAATCGCACAGTGAGAAAGATAGGGGCTTATAGTGTTGCCTCCCAACGTATTCACCTTTGGGTGATGTCAACAATAATAGTTCATGCTAACTTACATCCAATTGGATATATATATATATATATATATATATATATATATATATATATATATATATATCAGGATCTTTCCAACACAAGGTGCTTGCCAAAGGATAAAATGAAAAAGGGAAAGGTGAGGATCGCCTTGAGTCTTGCATAAAGTAAAAGACATAAAGTAAAAGATAGGCCCTTTGCAGAGGGAAGCAAAGGTTGTCATGCACTTTTATGGGAGGATGCACAAAATCTTAATGCAAAAGAAAGTCACTTCAGATTGCCACTTGTATATGGACCTTTATTATGTAGTCCGTCGCTTTTATTGCTTCCATAACAAGATCGTATAAAGCTTATTTTCTTCACACTAATAGATCATACATATTTAGAGAGCAATTTTTATTGCTTGCACCGATGACAACTTACTTGAAGGATCTTACTCAATCCATAGGTAGGTATAGTGGACTCTCATGGAAAAACTGGGTTTAAGGATATTTGGAAGCACAAGTAGTATCTCTACTTGGTGCAAGTAATTTGGCTAGCATGAGGGGGAAAGTCAAGCTCAACATGTTTGAATGATCCATGACAATATACTTTAACTGAGATGTGAGAAAACATAACCCATTACGTTGTCTTCCTTGTCCAACATCAACTCTTTAGCATGTCATACTTAATGAGTGCTCACAATTATAAAAGATGTCTAGGATAGTATATTTATATGTGAAATCTCTCTTCCTTCAATATTCTTTCATGAATTGTTCAAATGACCAATACAACGCTTGCTAACCTTCAATAAATTTACAACCTCTACTTCTTAGATGTGAAGTCATTACTCCCCATGGGATAAGCAAATGATAATGAGACATATGAAATTTCAGATTTATGACATTCAACTCATTCAACCATTTACTCATAGGATATAAGTGAAGCACACGAGTAAATGACAAACTACTCCAAAAAGATACAAGTGAAGATCAATGAGTAGCTAAATAATTATGTAACTATGCGAAGACTCTCTCTCATTTAAGAATTTCAGATCTTGTTATTTCATTTAAACAACAAGCAAAACAAAATAAAATGACATTGCAAGGATAGCACAACACATGTGAAGAAGCAAAAACATAGGCTCAACCGATACTAACCGATAGTTGTTGAAGAAGAAAGGTGGGATGCCTAACGGGGCATCCCCAAACTTAGATGCTTGAGACTTCTTGGAATATTATCTTGGGGTGTCTTGGGCATCCCCAAGCTTGAACTTTTGTGTCTCCTTAATTCCTCTCATATCATGGTTTCTCTTTTTATCAAAAGCTCCATCCACACCAAACTCAACAAGAACTTGTGAGATAGGTTAGTATAAACCAATGCAAAACCTTATCATTTTCTACTGTAATCACTAAAATTATTATCCAACATTGCATACTAAATGCCTCTGCATATTTAATACTCCTATCCTCAATAGAATCATTAAACAAGCAAACATATGCAAACAATGCAAACATAACAGCAATCTGCCAAAACAGTATAGTCTGTAAAGAATGCAAGATTCATCATACTTCCCTAACTCCAACAATTATGAAAAAAAAATCTACACTGTACCAGATTTATCAGATCTCAATATTCAAAAGGTTTCAACATTATAACATACTCTGACTTTTCTAGGGAAGTTTTGCAACAGCGGTAAACTTTCTGTTTTCAAACAGCAACATGTAAACTAGCAAAATAAGCATGACAAAGGCTATCCTTGACATTTTTATTGAAAATAAAAATGCAAAACATTATTCTAAATAACTGCAAGCAAATACTAACAAAAGAAAATGACGCTCCAAGCAAAACACATATCATGTGGTGAATAAAAAATATAGCTCCAAGTAAAAGTTACCGATGAACGAAGACGAAAGAGGGGATGCCTTCCGGGGCATACCCAAGCTTAGGCTCTTGGCCATCCTTGAATATTGCCTTGGGGTGCCTTGGACATGCCCAAGCTTAGGCCCTTTCCACTCCTTATTCCATAGTCCATCGAATCTTTACCCAAAACATGAAAACTTCACAACACAAAACTCAACAGAAAACTCGTAAGCTCCGTTAGTATAAGAAAATAAAATCACTTCTTAGGTACTCTAGTGAACTCATTCTAAATTCATATTGGTGTAATATCTACTGTACTCCAATTTTTCTATGGTTCATACCTTCCGATACTACTCATAGATTCATCAAAATAAGCAAACAACACATAGAAAACAGAATCTGTCAAAAACAGAACAGTCTGTAGTAATCTATATCGAACGTGTACTTCTGGAACTCCAAAAATTCTACCAAATTAGGAAGTCCTAAGAAATTCGTGTACCAATCTATAGAAAAAATAATCATATTAGAAGCACGTTTCTGTGAATTAATAAAACTAATTTACTGGGTGCAAAAGTTTCTGATTCTAGCAGGATCAACACAACTATCACCGTAAGCTATCCTAATGGTCTTACTTGGCACTTTATTGAAACAAAAGCTATAAAACATGATTATTACAGTAGAATAATCATGTGGACACACAAAAACAGTAAGGGTAAATATTGGGTTGTCTCCCAACAAGCGATTTTCTTTAATGCCTTTCTAGCTAGGCATGATGATAACAATGATGCTTAAACATAACGGGAGCATCATGAAGCATATGACTAGCACATTTAAGTATAACCCGCTTCCTATGCATAGGGATTTTGTGAGCAAACAACTTATGGGAACAATAATCAATAATCATAGGAAGGTAAAAACAAGCATAGCTTCAAGATTTTCAACACATAGAGAGGAAACTTGATATTATTGCAATTCCTACAAGCATATGTTCCTCCCTCATAATAATTTTCAGCAGCATCATGAATGAATTCAACAATATAACCATCACCTAAAGCATTCTTTTCATGATCTACTTGAGTAGAAATTTTACTACTCGCCACATAAGCAAAATTCTTCTCATTCGGAATAGTGGAAGTATCATAAAAGACTTGAACACTAAAAATTGTTTCCACATTAAAAGAGTAATGTTCCGAAAAAGGGTAATCATAATCATGACAAGTTTTATAAATATAATCATCACTACTTTTTATAGAATAAGTTTCATCACAATAATCATCATAAGTAGCAACTTTGTTCTCATAATCAATTGGAACCTCTCCCAAGATAGTGGAATCACTAAATAAAGTTGACACTCTTCCAAACCCACTTTCATCAATATAATCATCATAGGTAAGAGGCATGCTATCATCATAACAACTTTGCATATCAAAACTTGGGATGCTAAAAATATCATCTTCATTAAACATAGCATCCCCAAGCTTGGGACAAACATTAATTCCAGCAAATATATTCTCAAATATTTCATCCTCATCAAACATAGCTTCCCAAGCTTGGGCCCTTTCATATAATAAGCATAAACACTCTCATCATTAAAAATATGGATAGCACCAATAGTATAGCAATTATCATCATCACAATGAGTAGTAGGAGCAACATCATTTGGGAGGGATACCTTTCTACCTTTGTTGCTCCTTATTTTCTTTTTATTCTTCACATTATGTGTGGGTTCAACCTTCCTCTTTGAGCTCCTTATTGACGAGATTGGTTGAATAGAAAGCTCCTCTTCGTTACCTGATTCATCATAAGAAATAATAGGAGGATATTGGGAAGTCTCTTCCCTTTCATTAGTATTCTCATCATCTTCTATTTGCTTTATTTTCTTTAGGTAATTGGCAATATAAGGGTTTCCAATGCAATTCACCACACAAAACATATAAATCGTCTCTAGATCAAAATCAATAAGTTTATAACGGGCAAATTCTGGAAGGTGCTTAATTAAACGATTCATTTCTTCATAACCCATAAGCAAACTAAGTTCATTATAATGTGCAAGGGAAATCAAATCATCACAATTTTTGGACACGATTCGATCATGAAACAACTTGCATCGGAGATGTAAATGGCCACTTTCATTGCAAAGTTCACAAGTACGGCCAAGGAAATATAATTTTTCAGTACTCTCCTTTAGCCTTTCTTGCAACAATCTAGTTTCTACATGCTTATGCCTCTTGCAATATCTATCTTCTCTATTTGGTGTATCTATGCAAACCCAATGCTCTCCACAAAAATCGACATGCTTGTAGGAGACATTTTCATCATAACTAGTGCAATCATCATTAGTACTATAGATATTCAAGGAGTTCATACTAACAACATTGCAATCATGCTCATCATTCAAAGATTTAGTATCAAACATTCTATAAATTTCTTCTTCTAGCACTTGAGCACAATTTTCCTTTTCATCATACTCACGAAAGATATTAAAAAGACGAAGCGTATGAGACAAACTCAACTCCATTTTTTTGTAGTTTTCTTTTATAAACTAAACTAGTGATAAAACAAGAAACAAAAAGATTTGATTGCAAGATCTAAAGATATACCTTCAAGCACTCACCTCCTCGGCAACGGCGCCAGAAAAGAGCTTGATGTCTACTACACAACCTTCTTCTTGAAGACGTTGTTGGGCCTGCAAGTGCACAGGTTTGTAGGACAGTAGCAAATTTCCCTCAAGTGGATGACCTAAGGTTTATCAATCCGTGGGAGGCGTATGATGAACATGGTCTCTATCAAGCAACCCTGCAACGAAATAACAAAGAGTCTCTTGTGTCCCCAACACACCCAATACAATGATAAATTGTATAGGTGCACTAGTTCGGCGAAGAGATGGTGATACAAGTGCAATACGGATAGTAGATATAGGTTTTTGTAATCTGAAAATATAAAAACAGCAAGGTAACTAATGATAAAAGTGAGTGTAAACGGTATTACAATGGTAGGAAACAAGGCATAGGGTTCATACTTTCACTAGTGCAAGTTCTCTCAACAATAATAACATAGATAGATCATATAACAATCCCTCAACATGCAACAAAGAGTCACTCCAAAGCCACTAATAGCGGAGAACAAACAAAGAGATTATGGTAGGGAACGAAACCGCCTCAAAGTTATTCTTTCGGATCAATCTATTCAAGAGTTCGTACTAGAATAACACCTTAAGACACAAATAAACCAAAACCCTAATGTCACCTAGATACTCCATTGTCACCTCAAGTATCCGTGGGCATGATTATACAATATGCATCACACAATCTCAGATTCATCTATTCAACCAACACAAAGTACTTCAAAGAGTGCCCCAAAGATTATACCGGAGAGTCAAGACGAAAACGTGTGCCAACCCCTATGCATAGGTTCATGGGCGGAACCCGCAAGTTGATCACGAAAACATACATCAAGTGGCACGTGATATCCCATGTCACCACATATAAGCACGGCAAGACATACATCAAGTGTTCTCAAATCCTTAAAGACTCAATCCGACAAGACAACTTCAAAGGGAAAACTCAATTCATCACAAGAGAGTAGAGGGGGAGAAACATCATAAGATCCAACTATAGTAGCAAAGCTCGCGATACATCAAGATCGTGCCATAGAGAGAACACGAGAGAGAGAGAGAGAGAGAGAGAGAGAGAGAGAGAGAGAGAGATCAGACACATAGCTGCTGGTACATACCCTCAGCCCCGAGGGTGAATGATACGTCCATTTTGCATCATGCTTTTATGACAATATTTATTGCATTATGGGTTGTTATTTCACGTTATGTCACAATACATATGGCTATTCTCTCTTAATTTACAAGGTTTACATGAAGAGGGAGAATGCCGACAGCTGGAATTCTGGGCTGGAAAAGGAGCAAATATTGAAGGCCTATTCTGCGCAACTCCAAAAGTCCTGAAACTCCACGGAATACCTTAAAATAAATAAAGAAAAATCGTCGCCAAAGATGAAGGCCAGGGGGCCTACACCCCGCTCACGAGGGTGGGGGCGCGCCCTCCCCCTTGGGCGCGCCCCCTACCTCGTGGGTCCCCTGGTGGCTCTCCAACGCCCATCTTCTCCTATATGAAGTCTTTCGATGAGAAAAAATAGAAGGCAACCTTTCGGGACGAGACTCCGCCGCCCCGAGGCGGAACCTTGGCGAACCAATCTAGGGCTCCGGTAGAGCTGTTCTGCCGGGCACACTTCCCTCCGGGAGGGGGAAATAATCACCATCGTCATCACCAACGCTCCTCTCATCGGGAGAGGGCAATCTCCATCAACATCTTCACCAGCACCATCTCATCTCCAAACCCTAGTTCATCTCTTGTATCCTATTCTTGTCTCCAAGTCCGGGATTGGTGCTAGTAGGTTGCTAGTAGTGTTGATTACTCCTTGTAGTTGATGCTAGTTGGTTTATTTGGTGGAAGATCATATGTTCAGATCCTTTATGCACATTATTACCCCTCTGATTATGAACATGAATATGCTTTGTGAGTAGTTACGTTTGTTCCTGAGGACAAGGGAGAAGTCTTGCTATTAGTAGTCATGTGAATTTGGTATTCGTTCGATATTTTGATAAGATGTATGTTGTCTAACCTCTAGCGGTGTTATGTGAACGTCGACTACATAACACTTCACCATTATTTGGGCCTAGAGGAACGCATTGGGAAGTAATAAGTAGATGATGGGTTGCTAGAGTGACAGAAGCTTAAACCCTAGTTTATGCGTTGCTTCGTAAGGGGCTGATTTGGATCCATATGTTTCATGCTATGGTTAGGTTTACCTTAATACTTTTGTTGTAGTTGCGGATGCTTGCAATAGAGGTTAATCATAAGTGGGATGCTTGTTCAAGTAAGAACAGCACCCAAGCACCGGTGCACCCACATATCAAATTATCAAAGTACCGAACGCGAATCATATGAGCGTGATGAAAACTAGCTTGACGATATTCCCATGTGTCCTCGAGAGAGCTTTTCATATTATAAGAGTTTGTCCAGGCTTGTCCTTTGCTACAAAAAGGATTGGGCCACCTTGCTGCACTTTATTAGCTTTTGTTACTTGTTGCTCGTTACAATTTATCTTATCACAAAACTATCTGTTACCACTTATTTTAGTACTTGCAGAGAATACCTTGCTGAAAACCTCTTATCATCTCCTTCTGCTCCTCGTTGGGTTCGACACTCTTACTTATTGAAAGGACTACGATAGATACCCTATACTTGTGGGTCATCAAGACTCTTTTCTGGCGCCGTTGCCGGGGAGTGAAGCGCCTTTGGTAGGTGGAATTTGGTAAGGAAAAATTTATTTAGTGTGCTGAAATTTTCTATCACTTGTTACCATGGAAAGTAATTGTCTAAGGGGCTTATTCGGGGTATCTTCACCCCGTCCAGTAGAGCAAAGAGTTTCTCCTCAACCTACTCAATCTTCTGAACCTATTGAAAATGAAACTCCTTTTGAGATTCCTTCGGGTTTGATGGAAAAACTGCCAGCTAACACTTTTACACGAGATGGAACAAAGCATCCTGATGAACATCTACGCTATGTGGATGATGTTTGTGGACTATTTAAGCTTGCAGGTATACCCGATGATGTTGTTAAGAAGAATGCTTTCCCTTATCTTTGAAGGGAGACGCATTGACATGGTATAGGCTATGTGATGATATGAGATCATGGGATTGAAATTGGAATTTCATCAAAAGTATTACCCTATGCATCTTGTTCATCGTGATCGCAATTATATATATAATTTTTGGCCTCGCGAAGGAGAAAGCATCGTTCAAGCTTGGGGAGGCTTAAATCAATGTTGTATTCATGCCCCAATCATGAGCTCGCAAGAGAAGTGATTATGCAAAGTTTTTATGCTTGGCTTTCCGATAACAATCGCACCATGCTCGATACTTCTTGTGCTGGCTCTTTTATGATGAAGACTATTGAATTTAGATGGAATTTATTGGATAGAATTAAACACAACTCTGAAGATTGGGACCTCGACGAAGGTAAGGAATCAGGTATGACACCTAAGTTTGATTGTGTTAAAGCTCTTATGGATACCGATATTTTCCGTAAGTTTAGCACTAAATATGGACTTGACTCTAAGATAGTAGCTTCTTTCTATGAATCTTTTGCTACTTATGTTGATCTCCCCAAGGAGAAGTGGTTTAAATATCATCCTCCCATAGAAGTAAAAGTAGCTACACCTATTAAATTGAAGAAAAGATTGTCACTTATAATGATCCTATTATTCCCACTTCTTATGTTGAGAAACCACCTTTCCCTGTTAGAATGAAGGATCATGCTAAAGCTTCAACTGTTGTTCGTAAAAGCAATACTAGGACTTATACACCTCCTGAGCAAGTCAAAGTAGAACCCAATATTGCTATTGTTAAAGATCTCTTGTCTGATAATATTGATGGGCAAATTATTCAATTCCAGGGTGAAACTGCCAGAATTGCTAAACCTTGTGATAGAGATAAACATAGACCTGTGGTGGGCGTGCCTGTTATTTCTGTTAAAATAGGAGATCATTGTTATCATGGCTTATGTGATATGGGTGCTAGTGCTAGTGTAATACCCATTGACTTATACAAAGAAATTATACATGATATTGCACCGACTGAGTTAGAAGAAATTGATGTCACAATTAAACTTGCCAATAGAGATACTATTTCACCAGTGGGAATGGTTAGAGATGTTAAAGTCTTGTGTGGAAAAACCAAATATCCCACTGATTTTCTTGTTCTTGGTTCTCCACAAGATAGTTTTTGTCCCATTATATTTGGTAGACCCTTCTTGAATACTGTTAATGCTAAGATAGATTGCGAAAAGAATGTTGTTACTATTGGCTTGGATGATATGGTTCACGAGTTTAATTTCTCTAAATTTAGTAAACAACATCGTGAGGAAGAATTGCCTAGTAAGGATGAAATTATTGGTCTTGCTTCTATTGCCGTACCTCCTAGTGATCCTTTAGAACACTATTTGCTAGACCATGAAAATGATATGTTCATCAATGAAAGAAGGGAAATAGATGAAGTATTCTTTAAACAGGAACCTATTCTGCAACACAATTTGCCTGTTGAAATCCTAGGGGATCCTCCTCCAACCAAGGGTGATCCCGTGTTTGAGCTTAAGCCGTTGCCTGATAATCTTAAATACGCTTATCTTGATGAAAAGAAAATATATCCTGTCATTATTAGCGCTAACCTTTCAGAGCATGAAGAAGAAAGATTATTGAAAATTCTAAAGAAGCACCGTGCCGCTATTGGATATACTCTAGATGATCTTAAGGGCATCAGTCCCACTCTATGTCAACATAAAATAAATTTGGAAGCTGATGCCAAACCATTTTGTGATCCTCAACGATGTTTGAATCCTAATATGAAAGAAGTGGTAAGAAAAGAAATACTCAATCTTCTGGAGGCAGGTATAATTTATCCCGTTGCTGATAGTCAGTGGGTAAGTCTTGTCCATTGTGTCCCTATGAAGGGAGGTATTACTGTTGTCCCTAATGATAAAGATGAATTGATTCCGCAAAGAATTATCACAGGTTATAGGATGGTAATTGATTTCCACAAATTAAATAAGGCTACTAAGAAAGATCATTACCCCTTACCTTTTATTGACCAAATGCTAGAAAGATTATGCAAACATACACACTATTGCTTTCTAGATGGTCATTCCGGTTTTTCTCAAATACCTGTGTCGGCTAAAGATCAATCAAAGACTACTTTTACATGCCCTTTTGGTACTTTTGCTTATAGACGTATGCCTTTCGGTTTATGTAATGCACCTGCTACCTTTCAAAGATGCATGATGGCTATATTCTCTGACTTTTGAGAGAAAATTTGTGAGGTTTTCATGGATGACTTTTCCGTCTATGGTTCCTCTTTTGATGATTGCTTGAGCAATCTTGCTCAAGTTTTGCAGAGATGTGAAGAAACTAATCTTGTCTTGAATTGGGAAAAGTGCCACTTTATGGTTAATGAAGGTATTGTCTTGGGGCACAAAGTTTCTGAAAGAGGTATTGAAGTTGATAAAGCCAAGATTGATGCTATTGAAAAGATGCCATGTCCCAAGGACATCAAAGGTATAAGAAGTTTCCTTGGTCACACCGGATTTTATAGGAGGTTCATTAAGGACTTCTCAAAAATCTCTCGGCCTCTGACTAATTTATTACAAAAAGATGTACCATTTGTCTTTGATGATGATGTGTAGAAGCATTTGAAATACTTAAGAAAGCATTAGTCTCCGCACCTGTTGTTCAGCCTCCTGATTGGAATTTACCTTTTGAAATTATGTGTGATGCTAGTGATTTTGCTGTAGGTGTTGTTCTAGGGCAAAGAGTTGATAAGAAATTAATTGTTATCCATTATGCTAGTAAGACTCTAGACAATGCTCAAAGAAATTATGCTACTACCGAAAATGAACTTTTAGCAGTTGTATTTGCTTGTGATACATTCAGACCCTATATTGTCGATTCTAAAGTAACTATTCACACAGATCATGCTGCTATTAAATATCTTATGGAAAAGAAAGATGCAAAACCTAGACTTATTAGATGGGTTCTCCTGCTGCAAGAATTTGATTTACATTTTGTTGATAGAAAAGGAGCTGAGAACCCCGTTGCAGACAACTTATCTAGGTTAGAGAATGTTCTTGATGACCCACTACCTATTCATGATAGCTTTCCTGATGAACAATTAAATGTCATAAGCACTTCTGTAGCACTCCATGGTATGCTGATTATGCTAATTATATTGTTGCTAAATTTATACCACCTAGCTTCACATACCAACAAAAGAAAAAGTTTTTCTATGACTTGCGACATTACATTTGGGATGACCCACATCTTTATAAAGAAGGAGTAGATGGTGTTATTAGACGTTGTGTACCTGAGCATGAACAGGAACAGATCCTACGCAAGTGTCACTCCGAAGCTTATGGAGGACACCACGCTGGAGATAGAACTGCACATAAGGTATTGCAATCCGGTTTCTATTGACCTACTCTCTTCAAGGATGCCCGTAAGTTTGTTTTGTCTTGCGATGAATGTCAAAGAATTGGTAATATTAGTAGACGTCAAGAAATGCCTATGAATTATTCCCTTGTTATTGAACCATTTGATGTTTGGGGCTTTGATTATATGGGACCTTTTCCTGCCTCTAATGGATATATTCATATTTTAGTTGCTATTGATTACGTTACTAAGTGGGTAGAAGCTATTCCAACTAGTAGTGCTGATCATAACACTTCTATTAAAATGTTTAAGGAAGTTATTTTTCCGAGGTTTGGAGTCCCTAGATATTTAATGACTGATGGTGGTTCACACTTTATTCATGGTGCCTTCCGTAAGATGCTTGCTAAATATGACGTTAATCATAGAATTGCATCTCCATATCACCCGCAGCCCAGTGGTCAGGTAGAATTGAGCAATAGAGAGCTCAAATTAATCTTGCAAAGGACTGTCAATAGTTCTAGAAAGAATTGGTCCAAGAAACTGAATGACGCATTATGGGCCTATAGAACTGCATAAAAAAAATCCTATGGGTATGTCTCCGTATAAAATGGTTTATGGAAAAGCATGTCACTTACCTCTCGAACTAGAACATAAGGCATATTGGGCAATTAAAGAGCTCAACTATGATTTCAAACTTGCCGGTGAGAAGAGGTTATTTGATATTAGGTCACTTGATGAATGGAGAACCCAAGAGAAAGCCAAGTTGTTTAAAGAAAATGTTAAAAGATGGCATGACAAAAGGATACAAAAGCGTGAGTTTAATGTAGGTGATTATGTATTGCTATACAACTCTCGTTTAAGATTTTTTGCAGGAAAACTTCTCTCTAAATGGGAAGGTCCTTACGTTATCGAGGAGGTCTATCGTTTCGGTGCCATAAAAATCAACAACTTCGAAGGCACAAATCCGAAGGTGGTAAACGGTCAAAGGATCAAACACTATATCTCAGGTAATCCTATAAATGTTGAAACTAATATTATTGAAACCGTAACCCCGGAGGAATACATAAGGGACACTTTCCAGAACGTTCCAGACTCCGAAAAGGAATAGGTATGTGGTACGGTAAGTAAACCGACTCCAAAACAATTTTTAAGGCAATATTTCTCCGTTTTGGAATATTTAGAAAAATAGAAAGATAAGTAGCAGTCCCGGGAGGACACGAGGCCTCCACGAGGGTGGAGGGCGCGCCCAGGGGGGTAGGGCGCGCCCCCCTACCTCGTGAGCACCTCGTGTGCCCTCCGGACTTCGTTTCCTTGCATGATACGTATTTTGCTCGGTAAAAATTCATTATATATACTCCCGAAGGTTTTGACTCTCGTATCACGCAAATATCCTCTGTTTTTGTTTCGAGCTATTTCCGTTGCAGATTTAGAACACCATGACTTCTCCCTCCTCCAACAACGAAGACACGGATGCTTGGCTTTATGAAGATAGAGTTGAAATGAGAGGAACCAGAAGAGATCAACAAGGATGAAAGAATCAAGAAGGCCATGGAGGTTCAAGCTCCGGTGGTGAAAGAAGAAGACATCCCTCAACCTTTACCTAACCTTTTCACTCCAACAGAGATTGAAGCTTTCAAGATCATTGAGTTAGCCCACATACAAAACAAGTATCTCACACAGGAGAATATTTTGTTGAAGGATCATATTGTTGGGCTCAAGGGCATTATCCGCAAGTTGGAGGAGCTTTTACGCTCAATGTGCGATTATCTACCATCATCATCACCACCTCCATCACCTCCGAGGATATAATCACAAGGGTATGGGCACTCCCCTTGGCAACTGCCAAGCTTGGGGGAGGTGCCCTGGTATCGTATCACCATCACAACTCCTATCTTTACCGTTCTTCTTAGTTCGATCCTACTAGTAGTATCTTGATTTAGTAGAATAAAGTCATGTCATGATCTAGTTTTGAGTTTTGCTTTATGATCCTTCTTTGCAATCGAGTCCGTGAGCTATATAATAAAGATTAGTGTTGAGTCAAGGGCTTGAGTATTTTTCCATGATCTTGGGTGATTAGAAGAAAAAGAATAAAAAGAATCAAAGAGTTCATATTGATCTTAGTGAAAGTAATGACTTCACATAGAAAGAGTATGATGATTAAAAGTTGTTGGGAGTTGGCAAGTATAGCTTTGGTCATCGTGGCAATTAATAGGAAGTAATAAGGAAAGAGAGGTTTCACATATAGATATATTATCATTGACATCTTTTATGATTGGGAGCACTCATTAAAATATGACATGCTAAAGAGTTGATGTTGGACAAGGAAGACAACATAATGAGTTATGTTTTCTTACATCTGAGATAAAGTATGTTGTCATGGATCCTCTAACGTGTTGAGCTTGCCTTTCCCCCTCATGCTAGCAACATTCTCAGCACCAATTAGAAATACTACTTGTGCTTCCAAATACCCTTAAACCAGTTTTGCCGTGAGAGTCCACCATATCTACCTATGGATTGAGTAAGTTCCTTCAAGTAAGTTGTCATCGGTGCAAGCAATAAAAATTGCTCTCTAAATATGCATGAGTTATTAGTGCGGAGAAAATAAACTTTGTACGAACTTGTTGTGGACGCAATAAAAGCGACGAACTGCATAATAAAGGTCCACATACAAGGGGCAATATAAAGTGACGTTCTTTTGCTTTAAGATTTTGTGGATGTGGGGGAGCATGAATTATTATTGTGACATTACCCTTGAGGTAAAAAGTTGTGGGGCAAAACTATAAGCCCCTATCTTTCTCTGTGTCCGATTAAAACTCCGTAAACACAAGTATTGCGTGAGTGTTAGCAATTATGAAGGACTAAGTGATAGTTGAGTACGTGACTTGCTTTTAAGCTCTGACATAGACTCTTTCCGATATTATGATAAATTGCAATTGCTTCAATGATTGAGGTTATAATTTGTTGGTGCTCAATAAGGTTTCTGATTCATACTTTGGCTTTGTGAAAAGATCATCACTTGAACATGAGTAATCATATGAAACAATCCATTTATGTTGTTGTTATGGAAATAATCATGATGCCTTCATGTCCGTATTTTATTTTTATCGATGCATCTACCTCTAAACATGAGGACATATTTATTGTTATTGGCTTTTCGTTGAGGACAAGCGAGGTCTAAGCTTGGGGGAGTTGATACGTCCATTATGCATCATGCTTTTATGACAATATTTATTGCATTATGGGCTGTTATTTCACGTTATGTCACAATACTTATGGCTATTCTCTCTTAATTTACAAGGTTTACATGAAGAGGGAGAATGCACACAGCTGGAATTCGGGGCTAGAAAAGGAGCAAATATTGAAGGCCTATTCTGCGCAACTCCAAAAGTCCTGAAACTCCACGGAATACCTTAAAATAAATAAAGAAAAATCGTCGCCAAAGATGAAGGCTAGGGGGCCCATGAAGGAAATATGCCCTAGAGGCAATAATAAAGTAATTATTTATTTCCTCATATCATGATAAATGTTTATTATTCATGCTAGAATTGTATTAACCGGAAACATAATACATGTGTGGATACATAGACAAACATAGTGTCACTAGTATGCCTCTACTTGACTAGCTCGTTTATCAAAGATGGTTATGTTTCCTAGCCATGGACAAAAGAGTTGTCATTTGATTAACGGGATCACATCATTGGGAGAATGATGTGATTGACTTGACCCATTCCGTTAGCTTAGCACTTGATCGTTTAGTGCTATTGCTTTCTTCATGACTTATACAAAGTTCCTACAACTATGAGATTGTGCAACTCCCGTTTACCGGAGGAACACTTTGTGTGCTACCAAACATCACAATGTAACTGGGTGATTATAAAGGTGCTCTACAGGTGTCTCCAAAGGTACATGTTGAGTTGGCATAATTCGAGATTACGTTTTGTCACTCCGATTGTCGGAGAGGTATCTCTGGGCCCTCTCGGTAATACTCATCACTTAAGCCTTGCAAGCATTGTAACTAATGAGTTAGTTACGAAATGATGTATTACGGAACGAGCAAAGAGACTTGCCAGTAACGAGATTGAACTAGGTATTGGATACCGACGATCGAATCTCGGGCAAGTAACATACCGATGACAAAGGGAACAACGTATGTTGTTATGCGGTTTGACCGATAAAGATCTTCGTAGAATATGTAGGAACCAATATGAACATACGTATGTTGTTATTGCTGAACACGGAGGTGCCGTACGTTCGGTGCTTGGATCGGTCGGATCGTGGAGACGTATGACTACATCAAATGCGTTGTCATAACGCTTCCGCTTAACGGTCTACGAGGGTATGTAGACAACACTCTCCCCTCTCGTTGCTATGCCATCACCATGATCTTGCGTGTGCGTAGGATTTTTTTTGAAATTACTACGTTTCCCAACAGTGGCATCCGAGCCTAGGTTTTATGCGTTGATGTTATATGCACGAGTAGAACACAAGTGAGTTGTGGGCGATACAAGTCATACTGCTTACCAGCATGTCATACTTTGGTTCGGCGGTATTGTGAGATGAAGCGGCCTGGACCGACATTACGCGTATGCTTACGCGAGACTGGTTTTTGCAGGGCATGTTGTGATGTGATATGGTCAAGACGTGATGCTATATTTTATTGTATGAGATGATCATGTTTTGTAACCGAAGTTATCGGCAACTGGCAGGAGCCATATGGTTGTCGCTTTATTGTATGAAATGCAAACGCCCTGTAATTGCTTTACTTTATCACTAAGCGGTAGCGATAGTCGTAGAAGCAATAGAAGGCGTAAACGACAATGATGCTACGATGGAGATCAAGGTGTCACGCCGGTGATGATGGTGATCACGACGGTGCTTCGGAGATTGAGATCACAAGCACAAGATGATGATGGCCATATCATATCACTTATATTGATTGCATGTGATGTTTATCCTTTATGCATCTTATCTTGCTTTGATTGACGGTAGCATTTTAAGATGATCTCTCACTAAAAATTATCAAGAAGTGTTCTCCCTGAGTATGCACCGCTGCCAAAGTTCGTCGTGCCTGCACACCACGTGATGATCGGTGTGATAAGCTCTCACGTCCATCTACAACAGGTGCAAGCCAGTTTTGCACACGCAGAATACTCAGGTTAAACTTGACGAGCCTAGCATATGCAGATATGGCCTCGGAACACGGAGACCGAAAGGTCGAGCGTGAATCATATAGTAGATATGATCAACATAGTGATGTTCACCATTGAAAACTACTCCATCTCACGTGATGATCGGTTATGGTTTAGTTGATTTGGATCACGTGATCACTTAGATGACTAGAGAGATATCTGTCTAAGTGGGAGTTCTTAAGTAATATGATTAATTGAACTTAAATTTATCATGAACTTACTCCTGGTAGTATTTTGCAAATTATGTTATAGATCAATAGCTTGCGTTGTTGCTTTCATATGTTTATTTTGATATGTTCCTAGAGAAAATTGTGTTGAAAGATGTTAGTAGCAATGATGCGGATTGGATCCGTGATCTAAGGTTTATCCTCATTGCTGCACAAAAGAATTATGTCCTTAATGCACCGCTAGGTAACAGACCTATTGCAGGAGCAGATGCAAACGTTATGAACGTTTGGCTAGCTCAATATGATGACTACTTGATAGTTTAGTGCACCATGCTTAACGGCTTAGAATCGGGACTTCAAAGACGTTTTGAACGTCATGGACCATATGAGATGTTCCAGGAATTGAAGTTAATATTTCAAGCAAATACCCGAGTTGAGAGATATGAAGTCTCCAACAAGTTCTATAGCTAAAAGATGGAGGAGAATCGCTCAACCAGTGAGCATGTGCTCAGATTGTCTGGGTACTTCAATCGCTTGAATCAAGTGGGAGTTAATCTTCCAGATAAGATAGTGATTGATAGAATTCTCTAGTCACCATCACTAAGTTACTAGAACTTCGTGATGAACTATTGTATGCAGGGGATGACGAAAACAATTCCCGAGCTCTTCGTGATGTTGAAATCGACGAAGGTAGAAATCAAGAAAGACCATCAAGTGTTGATTGACAAGACCACTAGTTTCAAGAAAAGGGCAAAGGGAAAGAAAAGGAAACTTCAAGTAGAATGGCAAACAAGTTGTCAGTCCCGTGAAGAAGACCAAAGCTGGACCAAAGCCTGAAACTGAGTGCTTAGACTGCAAAGGGAATGGTCACTGGAAGCGGAAATGCCCTGAATATTTGGTGGATAAGAAGGACGGCAAAGTGAACAAGGGTATATTTGATATACAGGTTATTGATGTGTGCCTTACTAGTGTTTATAGTAGCCCTTGAGTATTTGATACTTGTTCAGTTACTAAGATTAGTAACTCGAAACAGGAGTTACAGAATAAACAGAGACTAGTTGAAGGGTGAAGTGACAATGAGTGTTGGACATAGTTCCAAGATTGATATGATCACCATCGCACACTCCCTATACTTTCGGGATTAGTGTTAAACCTAAATAAATGTTATTTGGCGTTTGCGTTGAGCATGAATATGATTTTTTCATGTTTATTGTAATACGGTTTTTCATTTAAAGTTAGAGAATAAATTGTTATTCTGTTTACATGAATAAAACCTTCGATGGTCATACACCCAATGAATATAGTTTGTTGGATCTTGATCGTAGTGATACACATAATATTGATGCCAAAAGATGAAAAGTTAATAATGATAGTGCAACTTGTTTGTGGCACTGCCGTTTGGGTCATATCAGTGTAAAGTGCATGAAGAAACTCCATAAAGATGGATTTTTGGAATCACTTGGTTATGAATCATTTGATGCTTGCGAACCGTGCCTTTTGGGCAAGATGACTAAAACTCCGTTCTCTGAAACAATGGAACAAGCTACTGACTTATTGGAAATAATACATACCGATGTATGCGATCCAATGAGTGTTGATGCTCGTGGCAAGTATCGTTATTTTCTGACCTTCACAGATGATTTGAGCAGATATGGGTATATCTACTTGATGAAACATAAGTCTGAAATAGTTGAAAGGTTCACAGAATTTCAGAGTGAAGTGGAAAATCATCGTAACAAGAAAATAAATTTTCTACGATCTGATCGTGGAGATGAATATTTGAGTTATGAGTTTGGTCTGCAATTAAAACAATGTGGAATAGTTTGACAGCTCATGCCACCTGGAACACCACAATGTAATGGTGTGTCCGAACGTCATAACCGCACTTTATTTGATATGGTGCGATTAATGATGTCTCTTACCGATTTACCAATATCATTTTGGGGTTATGCATTAGAGACAGCTGCATTCACGTTAAATAGGGCACCATCTAAATCCGTGGAGACGACACCGTATGAACTATGGTTTAGCAGTAAACCAAAGCTGTTGTTTCTTAAAGTTTGGAGTTGCGATGTTTATATGAAAGGTTTTCAACCTGATAAGCTCGAACCCAAATCGGAGAAGTGCGTCTTCATAGAATACCCAAAGGAAACTGTTGGGTAATCCTTCTATCACAAATCCGAAGGCAAAACATTCGTTGCTAAGAATGGATCCTTTCTAGAGAAGGAGTTTCTCTTGAAAGAAGTGAGTGGGAGGAAAGTAGAACTTGATGAGGTAACTGTACCTTCTCCCGAATTGGAAAGTAGTTCATCACAGAAATCAGTTCCAGTGATTCCTACACCAATTAGTGAGGAAGCTAATGATGATGATCATGAAACTTCAGATCAAGTTACTACAGAACCTCGTAGGTCTTCCAGAGTACGGTCCGCACCAGAGTGGTACGGTAATCCTGTTCTGAAAGTCATGTTACTAGACCATGATAAACCTACGAACTATGAGGAAGCGATGATGAGCCCAGATTCCGCAAAATGGCTGGAGGCCATGAAATCTGAGATAGGATCCATGTATGGGAACAAAGTGTGGACTTTGGTGGACTTGCCCGTTGATCGGCAAGACATAGAAAATAAATGGATCTTCAAGAGGAAGACGGACGTTGATAGTAGTGTTACTATCTACAAAGCTCGACTTGTTGCAAAAGGTTTTCAACAAGTTCAAGGGGTTGAATACGATGAGATTTTCTCATTCGTATCGATGCTTAAGTCTGTCCGAATCATGTTAGCAATTGCCACATTTTATGAAATCTGGCAAATGGATGTCAAAACGGCATTCCTTAATGGATTTATTAAAGAAGAGTTGTATATGATGCAATCAGAAGGTTTTGTCAATCCTAAAGATGCTAACAAAGTGTGCAAGCTCCAACAATCCATCAATGGACTGGTGCAAGCATCTTGGAGTTGGAATATACGCTTTGATGAGTGGATCAAAGCATATGGTTTTATATAGACTTTTGGAAAGGCCTGTATTTACAAGAAAGTGAGTGGGAGCACTACAGCCTTTCTGATAAGTATATGTAAATGACATATTATTAATTGGAAATGATGTAGAATTTTCTGGAAAGCATAAAGGAATGTTTGAAAGGAGTTTTTTCAAAGAAAGACCTCGGTGAAGCTGCTTGCACATTGAGCATCAAGATCTATATAGATAGATCAAGACGCTTGATAAGTTTTTTCAATGAGTACATACCTTGATAGGATTTTGAAGTAGTTCAAAATGGAACAGTCAAAGAAGGAGTTCTTGCCTGTGATGCAAAGGTGTGAAGTTGAGTAAGACTCAAGACCCGACCATGGCAGAAAATAGAAAGAGAATGAAAAGTCATTCCCTATGCCTCACCATAGGTTCTATAAAGTATGCTATGCTATGTACCAGACCTATTGTATACCTTGCTCTTTATTTGACAAGGGAGTACAATAGTGATCTAGGAGTAGATCACTGGACATTGGTCAAGAATATCCTTAGTGAGGACTAAGGAAATATTTCTCGATTATGGAGGTGGTAAAAGAGCTCGTCGTAAAGAGTTACATCGGTGCAAGTTTTCACACCGATCCAGATGACTCTAAGTCTCAATCTGGATACATACTGAAAGTGGGAGCAATTAGCTAGAGTAGCTCCGTGCAAAGCATTGTAGACATAGAATATTTGCAAAATACATGCGGCTCTGAATGTGACAGAACCGTTGACTAAGCTTCTCTCATGAGCAAAACATGATCACACCTTAGTACTCTATGGGTGTTAATCACATAGCGATGTGAACTAGATTATTGACTCTAGTAAACCCTTTGGGTGTTGGTCACATGACGATGTGAACTATGGGTGTTAATCATATACAGATATGAATATTGATGTTAAATCACATGGTGATGTGAACTAAATTGTTGACTCTAGTGCAAGTGGGAGACTGAAGGAAATATGCCCTAGAGGCAATAATAAAGTTATTATTTATTTCCTCATATCATGATAAATGTTTATTATTCATGCTAGAATTGTATTAACCGGAAACATAATACATGTGTGAATACATAGACAAACATAGTGTCACTAGTATGCCTCTACTTGACTAGCTCGTTTATCAAAGATGGTTATGTTTCCTAGCCATGGACAAAAGAGTTGTCATTTGATTAACGGGATCACATCATTGGGAGAATGATGTGATTGACTTGACCCATTCTGTTAGCTTAGCACTTGATCGTTTAGTATGTTGCTATTGCTTTCTTCATGACTTATACAAAGTTCCTACAACTATGAGATTGTGCAATTCCTGTTTACCGGAGGAACACTTTGTGTGCTACCAAACGTCACAACGTAACTGGGTGATTATAAAGGTGCTCTACAGGTGTCTCCAAAGGTACATGTTGAGTTGGCATAATTCGAGATTAGGTTTTGTCACTCTGATTGTCGGAGAGGCATCTCTGGGCCCTCTCATTAATACTCATCACTTAAGCCTTGCAAGCATTGTAACTAATGAGGTAGTTACGAAATGATGTATTACAGAACGAGTAAAGAGACTTGCCAGTAACGAGATTGAACTAGGTATTGGATACCAACAATTGAATCTCGGGCAAGTAACATACCGATGACAATGGGAACAACGTATGTTGTTATGCGGTTTGACCGATAAAGATCTTCGTAGAATATGTAGGAACCAATATGAACATCTAGGTTCCACTATTGGTTATTGATCGGAAACAGTTCTAGGTCATGTCTACATAGTTCTCGAACCCGTAGGGTCCGCACGCTTAACGTTACGATGACAGTTTTATTATGACTTTATAAGTTTTGATGTACCGAAGTTTGTTCGGAGTCCCGGATGTGATCACGGACATGACGAGGAGTCTCGAAATGGTCGAGACATAAAGATTGATATATTGGACGGATATATTTGGATGCCGGAAAGGTTCCGGATGAGATTGGGACTATACCGGAGATCCGGGAGGTTACCGGAACCCCCCGGTAAGTATATGGGCATTATTGGGCCTTAGTGGAAAGGAGGGAGAAGGAGCAAAGGAGGGGGCGCGCCCCCCCAAGCCCAATCCAAATTGGGCCGGCCCCCCTTTCCTTCTTCCCTCCCCTCTCTTCCTTCCCTCTCCTACTCCTAATAGGAAAGGGGGCCAAACCTACTTGGAGTAGGATTGCCCCCCTAGGGCGCCGCCTCCCTTGGCCGCCCCTCCTCCTCTCCCCTTTATATACGGGAGGGGCGCACCCTAAGACACACAAGTTGATCTACGATCGTTCCTTAGCCGTGCGATGCCCCTCCACCATATTCCACCTCGGTCATATCGTCGCGGAGTTTAGGCGAAGCCCTGCGCCGGTAGAACATCATCATCGTCACCACGCCGTCGTGCTGACGGAACTCATCCCTGACGCTTTGCTGGATTGGAGCACGGGGAATGTCATCAAGCTGAACGTGTGCTGAACACGGAGGTGCCGTACGTTCGGTGCTTGGATCGGTCGGATAGTGAAGACGTACGACTACATCAACTGCGTTGTCATAACGCTTCCGCTTAATGGTCTACGAGGGTACGTAGACAACACTCTCCCCTATCGTTGCTATGCCATCACCATGATCTTGTGTGTGCGTAAGAATTTTTTTGAAATTACTACATTTCCCAACAGCCCACACCCTGCTCACGAGGGTGGGGGGCGCGCCCTCCCCCTGGGCGCGCCCCCCTACCTCGTGGGCCCCTTGGTGGCTCTCCGACACCCATCTTCTCCTATATGAAGTCTTTCGATGAAAAAAAATAGAAGGCAACCTTTCGGGACTAGACTCCGCCGCCACGAGGCGGAACCTTGGCCGAACCAATCTAGGGCTCCGGCAGAGCTATTCTGCCGGGGACACTTCCCTCCGGGAGGGGGAAATCATCACCATCGTCATCACCAACGCTCCTGTCATCGGGAGAGGGCAATCTCAATCAACATCTTCACCAGCACCATCTCATCTCCAAACCCTAGTTCATCTCTTGTATCCAATTCTTGTCTCCAAGTTCGGGATTGGTGCTAGTAGGTTGCTAGTAGTGTTGATTACTCCTTGTAGTTGATGCTAGTTGGTTTATTTGGTGGAAGATCATATGTTCAGATCCTTTATGCACATTATTACCCTTCTGATTATGAACATGAATATGCTTTGTGAGTAGTTACGTTTGTGCCTGAGGACAAGGGAGAAGTCTTGCTATTAGTAGTCATGTGAATTTGGTATTCGTTCGATATTTTGATAAGAATTATGTTGTCTAACCTCTAGTGGTGTTATGTGAACGTCGACTACATAACACTTCACCATTATTTGGGCCTAGAGGAAGGCATTGGGAAGTAATAAGTAGATGATGGGTTGCTAGAGTGACAGAAGCTTAAACCCTAGTTTATGCGTTGCTTCGTAAGGGGCTGATTTGGATCCAGATGTTTCAGCTATGGTTAGGTTTACCTTAATACTTTTGTTTTAGTTGCGGATGCTTGCAATAGAGGTTAATCATAAGTGGGATGCTTGTTCTAGTAAGAACAACACCCAAGCACCGGTCCACCCACATATCAAATTATCAAAGTACCGAACGTGAATCATATGAGCGTGATGAAAACTAGCTTGACGATATTCCCATGTGTCCTCGGGAGCGCTTTTCCTATTATAAGACTTTGTCCAGGCTTGCCCTTTGCTACAAAAAGGATTGGGACACCTTGCTGCACTTTATTTACTTTTGTTACTTGTTGATCGTTAGAATTTATCTTATCACAAAACTATCTGTTACCACTTATTTCAGTACTTGCAGAGAATACCTTGCTGAAAACCGCTTATCGTTTCCTTCTGCTCCTCGTTGGGTTCGACACTCTTACTTATTGAAAGGACTACGATAGATCCCCTATACTTGTGGGTCATCAGTCAACTACTCCCTACTCGTCATGGAGAGCGCCGGGATGATGAAGATGGCCACCGGTGAGGGATCCCCCCTCCGGTAGGGTGCCGGAACGGGCTCCCGAATGGTTTTTGGTGGCTACAAAGGCTTGCGGCGGCGGAACTCCTGATATATATTCGTCTTTGATGTTTTTAGGGTACGTGGACTTATATAGGAGAAAGAAGTCGGTCGGGGGAGCCTCGAGGGGCCCAGGAGACAGGGGGCACCCAGGGGGGTGGGCGCGCCCTCCTATCTCCTGGCTTCCTCGAACCTTCCCTGGCTTGAACTCCAAGTCTCCCGGATCATATCCTTTCCAAAAATCACGCTCCCGAAAGTTTCATTCCATTTGTACTCCGTTTGATATTCCTTTTCTTCGATATACTGAAACATGCAATAGAACAACAATATGGGCTGGGCCTCCGGTTAGTAGGTTAGTCCCAAAAGTAATATAAAAGTGTATAATAAAGCCCATAATCATTCAAAATAGATAATAAAATAGCATGAATGCTTCCTAAATTATAGATATGTTGGAGAAGTATCATGCCACACCTCGGGTTTGAAGTTGTTCCCGGGCGGCAGTGTCCTCTTGCGTCCGAGCTCCAACGCCGGACTATATCGAAGCTCCAACGCCGGACTATATCCGAGGTGTCATAGATCACCTTGTTTCTATAAAGTTGAAAGTTTAGCCGAGCTTAATGCCGGAAATGCCCTCTATGGAGCTAGCCACTGGCGCCCGAGCTTTATGCCGGACTGCTTCCGAGGTGGTGCACCACCCCAACCGCGGGCTGATTTTTGACTGGTGCAATTTATTCTCTGCCGAGATATATAACCAGTATATGTATATCTAGTAGCCCTCAAGGTGTGTGTCAGTCTAAAACCCAAGATGCACCTGAAGCAAAACATGAAACCGCTGTTCCAAATAGCCCTTGAGACTCAGGTCGATGCACGAAATCGGCCTGAGGATCAATTCCTAGCGCGGTAGCATACGTAGGAATAGAAACGCAGTGTAATATATTTGAGATAATAATAGTGATCGTCGAACGGGCTCTTGACAGAGGGTCTTGAGAAATTGCCACAATATATTAGCTTGACGCCAAATAGGTCCAGATGGTATCTATTGTTGTCCGAAGACGCGTTTGCCCATAGTTCGGTCAAGCCGAACACTGAGCACTTTGAATTTTCTGCATTGAATAGGCAATGCAGTAGCCCCCGAGACACTGATCGGGTGGCAACACCAGATCAGAGGATCGATGTACCCCTTTAATATTTGTAAATGATAAGCACGAAGCTCAGTAGCCCCCGAGCCTTAATGTGGGCACGGGTGGCCGAATTAAGGATCGATCTCCGAAGTAAAATCACAAATTATGTGTAATGATTCTATGTATCCAAGTACTCGACATCATTAATGCTCGGATCCGCATTGTACAAAACTTTGTTGACCGACCATCGGCTTCAACCTCTTCAGCCAGCAGCCGAGGAGTATTTGTCCTACTTTACAAAGCCTTTATGAGGGCAAAGATTTACGGCAAACAAGGCAATCCGGCCATACGGTTTTATAAACAAAGCTACGCGGAGAGGTATGTTATATTACTTTTTAATGTAAGAAACATCTTCCAAAGAAAATAGTCCCGCTATTGGTTCCTTTCTTTGGGTTGTCATGCTAAGCATGATCATGAAACCTCAGCTCCGATCAATATGGGAGCAAAATATTGAGGATTTAGTTCGGGGAAAGTTCCCGAACTCTATGGTATTATTGAACCAAAATTTTCATTTCTGTCATTGCCGACCAATGTGATTCTTTAAGATTGCTAGCTTTCAGCTTCACCCAGTCTGAGGTACTAACTCGGATGACCCGGTAGTAACAATCACAGAGGTGCTCCCTTTACCGCCTAGCCGAACAATCGGGAACATAGGGGTAAGCACAGGAGCCAGGCAACCCAGCTTGGCCAAAATCTTAACTCAAAATTGATGCATACTTATGGCTTTATAATGATGATTACGGAAGGCGACCCTTGTATGTTAAATACAAATGCCGACGATATGTTTATTTTGACTCCATTGCGATCGTTTATCAGTTGAAGGTGGCCCATCGTCGGCTTCTACCCCTTTGTAGATACTATGTAGGGTGTTTCCGCAATAACAAGACAACCCTTAGCCGACGTCTCGGTGCCCGAAGGCAGTTATGTTAGCGGAAACGAGGCAATCAGATATCCGAACTTTATAACTTTCACTTAGTCATTGGAGCTTTAAACTGGGGAAGCTAGCTACGAGCCCCCGGTTAGTGTTCGGCGACAGCCGAGGTCAAGCCGTAAACACTTCGGCCAATGTTATGGACGGCCCGTCATTTAACATAATCATCGGATCGCTGACCGGTTTACGCTTATTGTGACAGTCAGTTTTCGGCTTTCTCCAATGAGGTGCTTAACCATGCGAGCTGGAAGCACAATTACAGTGGTTCTCCCTTTGCACACCTAGCCGAACAAAGCGGAACGTAGGAGGCAAGAGCAGGAACCGGGCAACCCAACTATTGACCGAAGACACAATTTGAAACCGATGCATATATAACAATATCCGAGAATGTTTTTTGCCGAATCTCTAAAGGTGTCCGGCGTTGCACATTTACTATAAAACAGCTCATGTAAATTTTAAGAGCCCCCAAGTGACTTGGGGAAAAGAATTTATAATGATTGTGTGTACCGAAGTACTTATATCATAAATGTGTTCACCCGAACTTTAAACGCGTCTTAACCGACCGTCGGCTTCTCCCTCTTCGGTCAAGGTCCAAAAAGTGTTATGTACTCCACCTATCGAGAATATCGACGGTGTTTCCGATAACCAGGCAATCAGGCCATAAGGCTGTAACAGACAAAGCACGCTCAGGGAACTTATGCTATATTACTGACGAAGTGTAAGAAGCATCTTCGAAGAAAATAGTACCTCCACCGATACCTTTCTTCGGTTGCTCATTGTTATTATGAGACTTGTGCAATAGATTTTTTGTACTCATGAGTTTTGTTGTGTGCCAACCATGATTGAAAACAATAAGAGCGCTAGCTTTCGGCTTCACCCAGTCTGAGGTCCGAGCTCGGATGACCCGGTCATGACAATCGCAGAGGTGCTCCCTTTACTCCCTAGCCGAACAATCGGGAACGTAGGGGTAAGCACAGGAGCAAGGCAACCCAGCTTGTGGAACACTTAGGTCAATATGGTGCATTTTGTGGCATAATACACGAACAAGGAATGAAGCCGTCCAAGTATAATCATATGCAAGAGGAAAGGCTTCATAAAGGAAGCCCCCAAGTAAACCGGGTATTTGAATTTGTCTGTCATAAACAAAGTTTTCACAAGGAATTTTGTCAAAAACAACTTTTTGCCAAAAAAGTATAATGCTTGGTCGAACCAAACAAAATTCAAAATAGAAAGTCTTTGAGCATGAAAGCAACTTAGCTGGTTAATGTGCTCGGTGTTGATGACGCGATTCGGGCTTGTGGTGGGACAAAGACACCCATTGATATGTGACAGATCCGACAAGGTTCGCAGTCCTCGGCATGACCGAGGTCCCAGCCCCCAAGCCTGTGGTGTCTGAGCAAGGAGTTCGGCACTCCGGAGTAGTGACCGCGCAGTCAAAATCGACTACCTGCACACATAAAACAATGCGGTCCAGGAAATAATAATAATAATATATATATATATATGTATATATAATCCTTGCATAATTGCTGTACGCAAAAATAATTTATTTAAAGAGATGTAGCCTGGTGCCGAAGCCAATGTTGATGTAGGGCGGTCCGGGCTCCAGATGCGGCGTTCGCCGAACTACAGACGGGAAATGGACCGAACCATCGGGCAACCATCGTTAATGCGGCCATCATTTGACAGACCTGTGTAGAGATGATGAAACAAACTAGAGTAATAATTTTTTGAAAAAAAATAAACCCATGCAAAAAATTACTAGGATTAAAAGCACCTGGTTTATCTGTTGTAGCAATATGAAAAAAGGTTACTCCCGAAATTGGGACTTGATCCGCAGACCCATTGCCTGGTGAGCGATGGAGCGGCGGCATGGCGATGTTGGCAAAGGTTGGCTTGCCGAGGCAAAGCCCTCAGTCCAGCTAGCGTGATGAAGTTGGTCGGTTGACGATGCCGAAGTTTCCGGAGTAGGTCGATGAAGGGATGACGAAGCCCCCGGTCCAGACAAGGAGACGGAGCAGGTCGGTGAGGAGATGTTGCAGTGGCCATGTCAGCCGAGGTGTTGAAGTAGTACGGCGTGTTGGACATCGGCTCGATGAAGCAACTGTTCGGCCATGCCGATGGAGGTCGTAACTTGTGACGTGGTCAATGCTGGCTTGATGAAGTGACCGTGCGGTGAAGCCGGTGTGCCCGCTCCATGTAATCTGTGGGGCGACGATGTTGGTGACGATTTTTCTTTCGCGATGCCGAACTCTTGTTTGGCTTGCCGAGATGATGATTCGAAAAAGTAGAGCTCGGCTCAACAAAGTGACGACGTGTCTAGCGCAGGTCGGCAGACGTAGAGAAACATTGTCGGGCTGGTTTGACACCAGTGATACGTTTCCGTCGTATCTACTTTTCCAAACACTTTTGCCCTTGTTTTGGACTCTAACTTGTATGATTTGAATGGAACTAACCCGGACTGACGCTGTTTTCAGCAGAATTGCCATGGTGTTGTTTTATGTGCAGAAAATAAAAGTTCTCGGAATGACCTGAAACTCCACGGAACACCTTACAAAAAACAATAAAAAATCCTCACCAAAGATGAAGACCAGGGGGCCCACACCCTGTCCACGAGGGTGGGGGCGCGCCCAAGGGGTGTCCATGAGGGTGGGGGGCGCGCCCCACTAGGCGCCCCCTACCTCCTGGGCCCCCTGGCGGCCCTCCGACGCCAACTCCAACTCCATATATTGGCTTTCAGGGAGAAAAAAATCAGAGAGAAGAAATCATCACGTTTTACGATACGGAGCCGCCACCAAGCCTTAATCTCTCTCCGGAGGGCTGATCTGGAGTCCGTTCGAGGCTCCGAAGAGGGGGATTCGTCGCCGTCGTCATCATCAACCATCCTCCATCGCCAATTTCATGATGCTCACCGCCGTGCGTGAGTAATTCCATCGTAGGCTTTTTGGACGGTGATGGGTTGGATGAGATTTATCATGTAATCGAGTTAGTTCTGTTAGGGTTTGATCCCTAGTATCCATTATGTTCTGAGATTGATGTTGCTATGACTTTGCTATGCTTAATGCTTGTCACTAGGCCCGAGTGCCATCATTTCAGATCTGAACCTATTATGTTTTCATGAATATATGTGTGTTCTTGATCCTATCTTGCAAGTCTATAGTCACCTACTATGTGTTATGATCCGGCAACCACGAAGTGACAATAATCGGGACCACTCCCGGTGATGACCAGAGTTTGAGGAGTTCATGTATTCACTATGTGCTAATGCTTTGTTTCGGTTCTCTATTAAAAGGAGGCCTTAATATCCCTTAGTTTCAATAGGACCCGCTGCCACGGAGGGTAGGACAAAAGATGTCATGCAAGTTCTTTTCCATAAGCACGTATGACTATATACGGAATACATGCCTACATTACATTGATGAACTGGAGCTAGTTCTGTGTCACCCTATGTTATGACTATTACATGACGAACCGCATCCGGCATAAGTATCCATCGCTAATCCGGTGCCTACGAGTTTTCCATATACTGGTTCTCGCTTATTTACTTTTCCATTGCTACTGTTACAATCACTACAAAATACCAAAAACATTACTTTTGCTGTCTTTACTTTTGTTACCATTACCACCACTATCATATTACTTTGCTACTAAACACTTTGCTGCAGATACTAAGTTTCTAGGTGTGGTGGAATTGACAACTCAGTTGCTAATACTTGAGAATATTCTTTGGCTCCCCTTGTGTCGAATCAATAAATTTGGGTTGAATACTCTACCCTCGAAAACTGTTGCGATCCCCTATACTTGTGGGTTATCAAGAACTTTTTCTGGCGCCGTTGCCGGGGAGCATAGCTCTATTCTTTGAGTCACTTGGGATTTATATCTGCTGGACACTATGAAGAACTTGAAAGATGATCGAACTACTATTTTGCCCTCAACTACGAGGGGAGGTAAGGAACTGCCATCTAGCCTTGCACTATATTCTCCTTCTGTTATAAGTAAGCTTGCGACACCTAAACCTGCTACTGCTATGAATTCTGATATGTCGCATGTTATTGATGATGCCACTTCTGCTATGCATGATACTTATGATGAAACTAATTCTATGCTTGATACTACTGTGCCCCTTGGTGAATTTCTTGATGAGCAAATTGCTAGGTCTGGAGAAAGAGAAATAATTGAACCTGAATATGATGATGATAGTGATGATGAGAATATGCCTGCTATTCCTGAGGGTTATCTTTTTGATGGTGAATCTTCTGCAGCTACTTTTGCTTGCCAGGATAGATATGAACTTAAGAGGTTGCTAGTTAAATGGAGTAAAGAATCTCTTAGAGATAGAATGAGACCGGACCTTGCTTTTGCTACTTCACCTATTTGTGTTCCCGATAAGGATTATTATGATTTTTCTGTTGATCCAGATATAATTACTTTGGTTGAATCTAATCCTTTTTATGGCTATGAATCAAAAACTGTTGTGGCACATCTTACTAAGTTAAATGATGTAGCTGCCCTATTTACTAATAATGAGAGATCGTGCTACCTTTATTTACTCAAAATATTTCCGTTCTCATTAAAGGGTGATGCTAAGATATGGTTTAATTCTGTTGATCCTGGTTGTGTGCAAAGTCCCCACGATATGATTAATTACTTCTCTGCTAAATATTTCCCTGCTCATAAGAAACAAGCTGCTTTGAGGGAAATATACAACTTTGTGCAAATTGAAGAAGAGAGTCTCCCACAAGCTTGGGGGAGGCTTCTCAAGTTACTTAATGCTTTGCCTGATCATCCCCTTAAGAAACCTAAAATACTTGATATCTTTTATAATGGACTAAATGATGCTTCCAGAGATTACCTGGATAGTTGTGCTGGTTCTCTTTTCAGGGAAAGAACACCGGATGAAGCTGAAATTCTATTGAATAATATGTTGACAAATGAAAATAATTGGGCACCACATGAGCCAACTCCTAAGCCAGTTCCAGAGCCAATTACTGAGCCTATTCCTAAACCAACTCCAAAGAAGAGAGGTGTTCTATTTCTCAGTCCCGAAGATATGCAAGAGGCAAAGAAATCTATGAAAGAAAAAGGTATTAAAGTTGAAGATGTTAAGAATTTACCTCCTATTGAAGAAATACATGGTCTTAATTTATCGCCTGTTGAAGAAGTGTACGATCTCAATTACTTATTTACTGAAGAACCTCCCGATATCCCGACACAGGTAGTAAAGGTAAATTCTCTCTATAGATATGATAAAGCTGAAGTCCCTCCTACTAAAATTGCTAGTCAGTGCTTGGATGAGTTTGATGACTTTATGTTTAAACAAGATGACTTTAATGCTTATTTTGGTAGACAATTAAAACAGAATACCTTTATGATTAAATGCTTGGGTGATTATATGGCTGATATTAGAGGTGAACTTAAACTTGTTAGCAAACATGCTTCTATGGTTACCACTCAAGTAGAACAAGTACTTAAAGCTCAGAAGGAAGTGCTTGATGAAATGAATAGTAAGAAAAATGATTATGCTATTAGAGTGTCTACTAGAACTGGTAGAATGACTCAGGAACCTTTGTATCCTGAAGGCCACCCTAAGAGAATCGAGCAAGATTCTCAGAGAAATAACATTGATGTACCTAGTTCTTCTAAGAGGAAGAAAAAGAAAATGATAGGACCTTGCAAACTTCTAGTGAACCTATTGCTGAACGACCTGAGAATCCGAATGATATCTCTATTTCGGATGCTGAAACACAATCAGGTGATGAACATGAACCTAGTGATAATGTTAATGATAATGTTCATGTTGATGCTCAACCTAGTAATGATAATCATGTAGAAGTTGAACCCGTTGTTGATCTTGATAACCCACAATCAAGGAATCAACGTTATGATAAAAGAGATTTTGTTGCTAGGAAACATGGTAAAGAAAGGGAACCATGGGTTCAGAAACCCATGCCTTTTCCTCCGAAACCATCCAAGAAAAAGGATGATGAGGATTTTGAGCGCTTTGCTAAAATGATTAGACCCATCTTTTTGCGTATGCGATTAACTGATGTGCTCAAAACAAATCCTTATGCTAAGTATATGAAGGATATCATTACTAATAAAAGAAAGATACCTGAAGCTGAAATTTCCACCATGCTTGCTAATTATGCTTTTAATGGTGGAATACCAAAGAAACTTGGAGATCCAGGAGTACCTACTATACCATGCTCCATTAAGAGAAATTATGTTAAAACTGCTTTATGTGATCTTGGAGCCGGTGTCAGTGTTATGCCTCTATCTTTATATCGTAGACTTGACTCAATAAGTTGACACCTACTAAAATATCTTTGCAAAAGGCTGATAAATCAACTGCTATACCTGTCGGTATTTGTGAGGATGTGCCTGTTGTAGTTGCGAACGTTACTATTTTAACGGACTTTGTTATTCTTGATATTCCCGAGGATGATAGTATGTCTATTATTCTCGGAAGACCTTTCCTTAATACTGCAGGGGCTATTATTGATTGCAACAAAGGCAATGCCACTTTTCATGTTAATGGCAATGATCACACGGTACACTTTCCGAGAAAACAACCTCAAGTTTATAGTATCAATTCTATTGGAAAAATTCCATCGATTATATTTGGAGGTTTTGAATTTCCTCTCCCTACTGTCAAGAAAAAGTATGATATTCTTATTGTTGGGGATTTTCATATCCCCATTGCGGTAACTTAGTGTCATTCGAAATTTCTCCGGTTCCGTGATTATTCGGAATGAGTTTGTTAACAAGACTTGATCAACCTTGTTAGTGGGTTCATTTTGATGATCACGAGATGGATGAAACAAGAAGCACAACCTTCTGTACCCTTTTTATATTTTCCGTTATTTAGTAAAAATAAAGTAAAATAATATTTTTCTGTCTGTTTCCTGACTTATCCGTGCAATATAAAAATACCTCGAAAATAAAAGTCCTCAGAATGACATGCCAATTTAATATAATTTTTTCGTGAATATTTGAGAATTTACTGTGCAAAAATTACCGCGAGGGGAGCTGCCACCTCGCCACGAGGGTGGAGGGCGCACCCCCTGCCTCGTGGGCCCATGGTGGCCCTCCTCCACTTACCCCTGCACCCATCTTCTTCCTCTGCCTCACACAAACACGAAAAACCAACTAAAGCACGAGTTCCAGCCCCCGTTGCTGTGATTTTCGATCTCCTTGCTCAGAGCACCTCTCGCAAAACTCCTTGGGGAGATTGTTCCTTGGTATGTGACTCCTCCATTGGTCCAATTAGTTTTTGTTCTAGTGCTTTATTCATTGCTAATTTGTGCTGCATAGGTGATTATGATCTTGACCTTGCATGTCAAATTTATATGGTTCCAAGTAGTTCCAATGCTTTATATAGGCTCTAGGCACTTGTGGGAGTGGTTGCTATCAATTTTATTGAAGTTGGTTCACTTTTATTTGAAGTTACTAAAAATTTCAGATTGTTTCAGAAAGTAATGAAGAGGCTATTGAGAGGCTCGTCAAGCCGAAGCTCGAAGGAAAAACAAAAGGAAGAAGAGCAGAAGCCCAAATTTAATTTGCCTCGCACCGCGGAGGTCTGGCCGTGTGAATGGCCTTCCGATGACTTCTTGAGGAGAGACGGGATTTATGAAGATTTCTATTTATTGATTGAGAACGCCGGCCTCACCGACTTCCTCCACGACCAACATCATCAGTATCTCTTACTCACAAATACTTTTGTGCAAAACTTCTACTTTTTCCCTAAGAAATCACCTCCAATAGTAGAGTTTCATTTATATGACGTTGTTAAAGAGATGACATTAGCTGAATTCTGCGAGGTTTGCAGAATACCCTTTGAGGGCACCTTAAATGAACCCCACCGTAACGAAGTAGAAGCTTTTATTAACACCATCACTGTGGGAGAAACCAGGAAGGTTTCTGATGCAAGGATCACTAGCATACATTTTCCTGTTTTACACTACTTTGCCTTATTTGCTAGTCGTTGCTTGATTGGACGCGGGAACTGTGGGAACCTTAGTATTCTTGATATTATTATTTTGTTCCATGGTTTATACCACAATAACTCTGTTTGTATGGGTGGAATTGTTGCTAGACGGTCAAGTCTGAACCGTACTAAGGGCCCCATCTTTGGAGGCATTTATGCTTCATGCCTAGCTGAACATTTTGAAATACCTATTAGGCATGAGGAGAAAGAAGAAACAACGCTGCCCCATGCTTATTTTGATTATAAGAGTATGGTAGCGCATGATTTTCTTGTTAAGAGTCGCGAAGGGGAGCTCAAATACAAATTATACTTTGATAAACATCACCCTGAGACTATTACTTTGCCTGCTCCTTCTTTGTTTAACTTATCTGCAGGCCCTCACATCATTCCGTGGTCGGCTGTTCAAGCCTATCGGAATCCTGCACCAGCCTCGGAACCAGAGCCACAAGATGAGCCTCCATGATTATCTGTTTATTCTTGGGATCCAGAGGAGGTTGTCAGCCAGTGGCAACCGGAGCCTTCTGCATCACAGTACGACCTCAGCTACACCTTCGGGTATCCGCCAGGCTATCCCTGGCAATAGACCAACTTAGGCCTAAAGCCTAAGCTTGGGGGAGTACGTATTTCCCACCGACATTACATTTATGTTCACACAGACTCATTGCTAGATGTCGGTGCTCATACTCTTTCACTGTAATATCCATGCTAGTTTATTTTCTTTTTCCTGCTTTCTTCTTGTGTGTTTGATAAACCTTAAGAAAAAAACAAAACAAATGAGTAGTAGTTTATTTCTTTGCTGTAGTAATTAAAAAGAAAACTCAAAAATATTTCCCGTTCTTCTTTTGCTTGTTGGGAGCTTTCCCATGTAAATAGTTTTTATTTCTTTTCCTTTCTTTGGGGGTCGAGAAGACTATATTGAAATTGCTTAGTGGCTCTCATATGCATGATTATTTACTGAACTTAGAGCCCATATTACTTGTCTTCTCTCTTGAGTTGAATGCTTGCAGATTCCAGCCTAGTCCAATGCACGTGCACTCTTATTATTATACACATCATTCGGTCGTGCAAGTGAAAGGCAATAATGATGATATATGATGGACTTATTGGGATGAGAAAAGCTGGTATGAACTCGACCTCTCTTGTTTTTGTAAATATGATGATTCATCGTTCCTGAGTCAGCTATTATGAAGTAAACATATTTGCAATGACATTTGGAGATTATAGTTGATTGTGCCATGCTTGATTAGCTATGAGTTATAATGGTTTACCTTGCGTGCCAACATGCTATTAGAATGATTATGATGTGGTATGATGGGATGGTATCCTCCTTTAAATGAATTGAGTGACTCGACTTGGCACATGTTCACGCATGTAGTTGAATCGAATCAACATAGCCTTCGTGATATTTATGTTCATGGTGGATTATATCCTACTCATGCTTGTATTCGGTGTAAATTAATTTTAATGCATGTTTACAACTGTTGTCGCTCTCTCAGTTGGTCGCTTCCCAGTCTTTTGCTAGCCTTCACCTGTACTAAGCAGGAATACTACTTGTGCATCCAAACTCCTTAAACCCCAAAGTTGTTCCATATGAGTCCACTATACCTACCTATATGCGGTATTTACCTGCCATTCCAAGTAAACTTGTATGTGCCAAACTCTAAACCTTCGAATAAACATTCTGTTTTGCATGCTCGAATAGCTCATATGTCAACTAGAGCTGCCCTTATCTTCCGTGTTAGGCGGGTTATTCTCAAGAGGAGTGGACTCCGCTCCTCATTCACGAGAAAATGGCTGGTAATCGGGATGCCCAGTCCCATGCTTTATGCAAACTAAATCAAAATAACTGCAAACAAAACTCCCCCTGGGACCCGTTGAATGTTGGAGGCACTCGTTGTTTCGAGCAAGCCATGGATTGATGCTTGAGGAGGAGGAGGAGTATAAACTTTACCATTCTGTTTGGGAACTGCCTATAATCTATTTAGCATGGAAGATATCGTCTTCTTTTAGTTGTTATGTTGACAATGAGAGTATGCTGCTCAAAATATAATTTATCTCTATTTCAAAACGAGCTCTGGCACCTCTACAAATCCCTGCTTCCCTCTGCGAAGGGCCTATCTATTTACTTTTATGTTGAGTCATCATCCTTCTTATTAAAAGCACTATTGGAGAGCACACTGTTGTTTGCATTCATTATAATTGGTTTATATTGGGTATGACTTGACTGGATCTCTTTTACCATGAATTACAATGTTTAGTCAGTCCTTGATCTTTAAAGGTGCTCTGCATTTATGTTTTGCGGTCTCAGAAAGGGCTAGCGAGATACCATTTTGTTATATCATGTTATGATTATTTTGAGAAAGTGTTGTCATCCGAGTTTTATTATTATCGCTCGCTAGCTGATTATGCTATTGATATGAGTAATTGTGAGACCTACGTGTTATTGTGAGTATGGTTAGTTCATAATAATTGCTGAAACTTGAATGCTGGCTTTTCATGTTTACAACAACAAGAGCAAACAGAGTGTAAAAGTTTTTCTTTTTCTCTTTCAGTTTGTCAACTGAATTGCTTGAGGACAAGCAAGGGTTTAAGCTTGGGGGAGTTGATACGTCTCCGTCGTATCTACTTTTCCAAACACTTTTGCCCTTGTTTTGGACTCTAACTTGTATGATTTGCATGGAACTAACTCGGACTGACGTTGTTTTCAGCAGAATTGCCATGGTGTTGTTTTATGTGCAGAAAATAAAAGTCCACGGAACTCCACGGAACACCTTAGAAAAAACAATAAAAACTCCTCACCAAAGATGAAGACTAGGGGGCCCACACCCTGTCCACGAGGGTGGGGGGTGCGCCTGTCATGGTTCTAAGTCTGACAATAGAATGGGGGGTAGGTATGGAGAGGCAAGATCCTAGCTATGGAGCAGTTGTAAACACAAGGGATGTACGAGTTCAGGCCCTTCTCGGAGGAAGTAACAGCCCTACGTCTCGGAGCCCGGAGGCGGTCGACTGGATTATGAGTGTATGGATTACAGGGGTGCGAACCCTTTACACTGAGGAGGGGGGTGGCTTATATAGTGTCTGCCAGATCCCTCCGGCCCTCAGTAATGCGGGGTTTAAAGTACATTAAGGCTAGGCGCATGGTAATGCCTTACATAAAGTGTCCTAAATGCCATAAATACTACTTAATTACGCATCGCTTGGATGCAGAGTGGCTCTTGATCTCCTGGTGGTCGAGTGAGTCTTCATGGTCGAGTCCTTCGAGTCCGTCGAGTGAAGTCCCTCTTTGTCGACTGGAAGGCAGTTTCTTCTGAGGGTGTCCTTGGGAAGAGTACTTAGGTTAGGTCTATGACCCTATCCTAGGTACATGACTTCATCATTAGCCGCCGAATGGATCGAGGTTTGAGTGAAGAAGGAGTTGATAATATTTTCGACCTACTTTCGTGTTCAGGACATGCATTATCTTGGACCAATAATCTCTTCGTTGATAGCAGCAACCTTTCTTTCAGTTGCCTTGATCCATTCTTTTCTCTTGTCGAGTGAACTTTTGAACTTAGTAATTTCTGAGCGACGGGTCGCAGAAAATCTCTCGTCTGACAGATTGATCTGTTGTTAGCGGATTTTGTGGGATCCAAATTTTGGGAAGCGCGCGAAGCGGGGCGGACCGCGGCGCTTAGATGCGATACGGCATAGACGCCTCGATTTCAGCGCCGCCTTTTTCGCCACGTATCGCGTACGCGTGGCTATTTCGGGATGTGATAGGATCGTCCGGGCCCACTCGTCAACCACTCGGAAGTGTACTTATAAAGGCGCCCGGTGAGGGTTTTTGAACAGTATCTCTCCATTCTTCCCCCTGCCCTCTCCGGCTCCGCCCACAGCGCCTGTTCTCGTCTCCGCCCAACCACTCCTCATACGCTTCGTCGGCGACAATGGTGAAGGAGAAGACGGCGGCTCTGGAGTGCGCGAAGAAGGCGGCGGCGACGGGGAAGGCGAAAGGGAGAGCGACCAGTCGGGGCGGATCCTCATCAAGGTCCCGCCTGCCACACGGTTGGGTTCAAGGGGATTGGACCCGCTCGACCATCACCGAGACGGATCTCACTGAGATGGCCAACGAGGGTTTGATTCCCCACGGAGCAGCGAGGCTCCCGGGGAACGAGTGGCAACCACAGCCGCAGGAGGGTGAGTGTGTTCTTCTGGCTACCCACGTCGACCATGGATTTTCCCTGCCTCCGAGTGTTTTCTTCCGTGGTTTGTTGAATTTCTTTGGGGCGCAACTTCATCATTTCAACCCAAATTCCATCGCCTACCTTGCTGCCTTCGTGTCCATGTGTGAGACTTCCTGGGCTGCCGACTGCACTGGGGTCTGTTCAAGCACATATTCACTTGTCGTTCTCAGACAGTGAAAAAGGCGAGTCCAGATGACGATAGGACTAAGGTTATTCAGACAAAGCGGGTCTGGGATTCAGATGAGGAGCAAGAGCACCTTTCCGGCCATGACTCTCCCTGAGTCGGTCAGAGGGTGGCAGTCGACTTGGTTCTACTGCCAAGACGAGTCGACGTCGAAGCAGTCGAGTGGTCTCCCTCCGTTTTCCATGGACCGAGTGAACAAGCCCTCTTCTCTGAAGGTGCTCCCTGAGGAGAAAGCCCAAGTGAAGATGTTGATGGAGCGTGTAGTCCAGTTAGTTCGGGAAGGAGTGACGGGTATGGACCTTCTGGAGGTCTTCCTTAGGCGGCGCATCCAAACACTTCAGTACCGAGGCCATTGTATGTGGCTGTACTGTGGAACCAAGAATGAAACTCGGGTCCATCCAGAAGTAGTCGACGACGCCACACTGGAGAGGTGGATGGCCGCGATCACAGGGAATAAAGACAACCCTCGAGGAGCCAGGAGGATTCTGCCACTCGACCATACTAGCACTACAGACAAGGTATGCCCATTTTATCTCCAATTGTAATCTTGCCATACTTATTCTGCTTTTGCTGCAAATTGGTCGATTGATCTTTGTTTCGTTGTCTGTCAGGCCACCACCGAACTATACTCGATGCCCAATGGAGCACAAACACCGATTAAGGAGGAGGAAGGAAGTGGGGGCGAAAGTCAAGAGGACTGGGATTCGGACGCCGCTGATGACGATGAAGATGATGACTCTGATGGGGAGGACGAAGAGGAGGAGGAGGAGGAAGTTGCACCGCCTCTCTCGGAAAGACGCTCAAAGCTCGTCCATGACCCTGCGACCGAGCGTGGTAAGGGGGTCGCAACTGTTGCTCAGTCGACCAAGCGCCCTCGAACCACTTCTCCGGCGCCGACCGAGAAAGCTCCGAAGCAATCCAGGGTGGCACCGTCAAAGCCGGCCAAGGTCTTGCCGAAGATGAAGATGGTGATCCCCACTATCTCAGGGTAATGATGCCACTTGAGTTTTTTCTGTTTCCCATGAATTTATTCTTGGTCGACTCATGAATCAACCGACTGACTTTTGGAATTGCAGCGCTGCTACTTCTGATACCTCGGCCAGGGCTGACGATCATGAGATGGAAGATGCTGCCACCTCAAAGCCTGGTATTATCCTTATAGTTTCGTCTTTAGTTGATTGGCTCTTGGTCTCTAACTTTGATTCTTTTCTGTAGCTTCGTCTAATGTCGTTATCACTCTTCCTGACGATGACGATGAGGAGCCGTTGAAGCAAAGGAGGAGCAGGAAAACAACTGCTGGCAAGGTGACTCAAGAGGTGCCAGCGCCCGATACACTGGTCGCGGAGGGAGGAAACACCACTCGACCTACCGTATCCTTTGCGGTGCCGTTGGCGAGTGCTCACCCCGCGTCGTCGAGTGCTGCACAGCCTTCACCTTTCTCGACCCACTACGTCCCAGAGGACCAAGCCAGTGCTGCAAAAGAAGCAATACGCCAGGCGGGAGTCATGATGGAGCAGGTGAAGGCCATCCGGGAAGCTAGCCAGCAGCTTATGACGCCTTGATTCGCTCTTCAAAGCAACGCTCGGTCATCGGTCATCGCTGCTCATAGGGACATGATATCTAAAAATTCTTTATTCTGAAATCCATAGTGATTGTTGTCCTACACCCACTGGGTGTGTTGATTGGAATTCCGGGTTAGTGAGGGCACGCTGAGTGCACCCACTGGGTGTAGTCCCCAAGGCTACAGTGGACTGCTGGCAGTTGACCATAGGCTTATAAGTTTAAGTTTTTCCTTCATTCGACTCGGTCGAATGGGTTTTCCAAACCGGTGGGGGCACGCTGAGTGCACCCACTGGGTGTAGTCCCCGGGACTGTGGTCGACTGCTGGCAGTGGACTACAGTCTGAAGAGCGTTTCCTGTGTTTTTTTTGTTGGTCGACTGGTCGACTCTTCCTTGATAGAACTAGTGAGGGCACGCTGAGTGCACCCACTGGGTGTAGTCCCCGAGACTATGGTCGAATGTTTGCATTCGGCCGTAGTCTTAGAAACGTATGGTTTTTCCTTAGTCACTCGGAAGTGAATTGTCTTTGACATCTGTCGATTGGTTCTTCGTTGAAATCCTGCGACCTTGCGGCTCGTTACACCGAGTTGGAGAACAAACATATCCAACTCGAGCTTGATCTGAAGCCGGTCCAGAAGAATTTGGCGAAGGCGAAAGAGGAAGCTAAAGGTATGTTTGGTGAGGCCTCGACGACTGCCTTTGCCTCTCATTTGTTTCAAAGTCTGACCTTGCTGTAACTTTGCAGGCAAAGTGAAGGAGGCCCAGAAGAAGAAAGACCTTGAGCTAGCTGAGATGCAGAAGACAGCTTTAGAGAAGACCAAGCTCGCAGACGAGAAGTTGGCTTCGGTCACCAAGCTTGAAGAAGAAAACACCAATTTGAAAGCTGCTCTTGATGTTGCCAACAAAGAAGTGAGTCGACTGAAAAGTGACAAGATTGCCCTGAATGAAAAAGCCAGTGAGTTGGTGGGGAAGAAGAAAGATCTGGAGGCTTATCTGGGCGGACTCGCCAAGAAGCTGTTCCTCATGCTCGAAGGTAAACTTTTGCACCAAACGGGTATTTTAACTATGATCTTTCCATTCGACTGCTATCTTGACTCGGTGGTTGTGCTTGCAGAATTTTGCCAGAACTTTGAAGAGGAGACTGGTCGACTGGAACCGAACCTAGACCCCATCAACTCTCCTGTAAATGACGATGCCGCCATGAACGTGCTCCGGCTTGAATCTCGCGTTGCCGCCATCGTTGACTATCTCGCAAGGCTGAAGGTCGCTACTTCCCGCATCGACGCTGCACTCTGGCCCAGAGAGACGCTCCAGAATGACCTCGAGTCTCTGATGACTCGACTGAACACAGATCCCGTGTCGAAAGTGGAGTGGAAGAAGTCTTCGCCGGTGCGGTGCAGATGTCGCTCGTGGTCCGCCCGAGTCCATTGCAAGGATGCACGAGAGGACAAGCTGGCAGCTCTTCGGGTGGCTAACACCAAGAAGCATGAATTCCGGTCTTTCATGGAGACCTTCATCACCGCTGCCACTCGGATTGCTGATGGGATCAACCTCGACGAGTTTGTTGCACCTTCCAGCCCTCCACAGGAGGGGTAAAAAACTTCTTGAGCTCGACACTTTAAATTTGCCTCGGTATGCCGAGTGATTTTGTAACCGACAAACCTTAACAGGCCTAGCGCCTGAGCACTTTTGGTTCCATTAGGTATCTATCCGAACTTGGATTCGACGTTTGAATATGCTTGCATTTGGTTTGAGATGTCTTTTGCAGGTTAAAGCGAGGTGCTTATTGCAATCGACTTGTTCCCTAATTCCCTTAGGCAGGTATCGGGCTGCGGCTAAGCCTCCGAGTGAGAGGTGTGCTCTCCACTCGATAAGATTTTCAAAACTTAGGCGAGCACAGGGCTGCAGCTAAGCCCACGAGTGGGAGGTGTGCTCCACACTCGGTAAGATTTTCAAAACTTAGGCGTGCATTGGGCTGCAGCTAAGCCACCGAGTGAGAGATGTGCTCTCCACTCGGTAGGATTTTCAAAACTTAGGCGAGCACTGGGCTGCAGCTAAGCCCCCGAGTGGGAGGTGTGCTCTCCACTCGGTAGGATTTTCAAAACTTAGGCGAGCACTGGGCTGCAGCTAAGCCCCCGAGTGGGAGGTATGCTCTCCACTCGGTAGGATTTTCAAAACTTAGGCGAGCACTGGGCTGCAGCTAAGCCCCCGAGTGGGAGGTATGCTCTCCACTCGGTAGGATTTTTAAAACTTAGGCGAGCACTGGGCTGCAGCTAAGCCTCCGAGTGGGAGGTCTGCTCTCCACTCGGTAGGATTTTTATAACTTAGGCAAGCACTGGGTTGCAGCTAAGCCTCCGAGTGGGAGGTGAGCTCTCCACTCGGTAGGATTTTTATGTTGTACTTGTGGCGTAGCTCGGAGGAGAGGGTAGCAGTCGACCTGCACCTCGTCCTCCTTGCGATCACACGTTGTACTTGTGGCATAGCTCGGAGGAGAGGGTAGCAGTCGACCTGCACCTCGTCCTCCTTGCGATCGCACGTAGTACTTGTGGCGTAACTCGGAGGAGAGGGTCGCAGTCGACCCGCACCTCGTCCTCCTTGCGACCACACATTGTACTTGTGGCGTAGCTCAGAGAGAGGGTCGCACTCGACCTGCACCTCGTCCTCCTTGTGACCGCACGCTGACTTTGAACTTAGGCGAGTACTTGGACTGCATCTAAGCCCCCGAGTGGGAGTCTGGCTCACCACTCGGTAGGATTTTATTGAAACTTAGGCGAGTACTCGGACTGCAGCTAAGCCCCCGAGTGGGAGTCTGGCTCACCACTCGGTAGGATTTTATAGAAACTTAGGCGAGTACTTGGACTACAGCTAAGCCCCCGAGTGGGAGTCTGGCTCACCACTCGGTAGGATTTTATAGAAACTTAGATGAGTACTTGGACTGCAGCTAAGCCCCCAAGTGGGAGTCTGGCTCACCACTGGTAGGATTTTATTGAAACTTAGGCGAAACGGATTCGCAGCTAAGCCCCCGAGTGGGAGGCTGGCTCGCCACTCGGTAAGGATTTTTTTTACAAACTTAGGCGAAACGGATTCGCAGCTAAGCCACACACTGAGGGGAAATTTTACTGAACAAATAAAAGTGACAAAAATCATTGGGGAAATTACGACACTATTATCTTGCAAACCATGAACTACAGAAGTACTTTTATTACAACTCATCCGAGTGAAAACTCAAGTGTAAAATGGGCGGAGTAGCTCCGCGTTCCAAGCTCGGGGCTCGTCAATTTTGTGTTCGACGTTGTAGAGACGGTACACTCCGTTGTGGAGAACCTTGGTAACGATGAAGGGTCCTTCCCAAGAAGGAGCAAGCTTATGTGGTTTCTGCTGATCCACTCGGAGAACCAAATCCCCTTCCTGGAAGGCTCGACTCTTCACGTTTTTGGCGTGGAAGCGACGCAAGTCTTGTTGGTAGATGGTCGATCGGATCAGAGCCATCTCTCTTTCTTCTTCTAAAAGTTCGACTGCATCTTGCCGTGCTTGTTCCGCTTCAGCCTCGTTGTAGAGCTCAACCCGAGGAGCATTGTGGAGCAGATCACTCGGCAAGACCGCTTCAGCTCCATAGACCAAGAAGAATGGAGTCCTTCCAGTCGACCGATTAGGCGTGGTCCTTAGACCCCAAAGCACCGAGGGAAGTTCATCGACCCATGCTCCAGCCACATGCTTAAGGTCATGCATCAGTCGGGGTTTCAACCCTTTGAGGATCAAGCCATTGGCCCGCTCCGCTTGCCCATTCGACTGTGGATGGGCGACTGAAGCGTAGTCGACTCGTGTACCTTGAGATGTGCAGAATGCTCTGAATTCCTCCGAATCGAAGTTTGATCCATTGTCAGTGATGATGCTGTGCGGGACTCCATATCTCAATATCGCCTCGATGAAGCCGACAACGATACGCGCCAAGGTTCTTGATGGGTTTAGCCTCAATCCACTTGGTGAACTTGTCGACTGCAACCAGTACATGTGTGAAACCACTTCGTCCTGTCCTCAAGGGGCCCACCATATCCAACCCCCATACTGCGAAGGGCCAGACGAGTGGTATGGTCTTCAGAGCTGACACAGGCTTGTGTGACATGTTGGAGTAAAACTGACATCCCTCGCACTTGTCCACTATCTCTTTTGCCATCTCATTCGCCCTTGGCCAATAAAATCCGGCTCGGTATGCTTTGGCCATGATGGTCCGAGAGGACGCATGATGGCCACAGGTCCCCGAGTGGATATCATCAAGGATTATCGACCTTCTTCTGGCGTTATACATTTCTGACCAACTCCAGTTGCGCTTTCTCTGTACAGCAGCCCCTTGATCACAATAAAGGCTTTGGATCGGCGGACAATTTGTCGAGCCTCTTCTTCGTCATCTGGGAGCTCTTTTCTTAGGATATATGCGATATATGGAACTGTCCAATCGGGAGTGATCACTAAAGCCTCCATGATCAAGTCGACCACCGCTGGAACTTCAACCTCAGTCGGATCTGTGGCACTCTTGGGCTGCGGGGCTTCTTCAGTAAAAGGATCTTCTTTGACTGATGGAGTATGGATATGCTCCAAGAACACACCACGGGAATGGCTTCTCTTGGAGCCTATCTTTGCCAAATCATCACCGCTTGATTTTTCAATGGGTATATGATGGAGCTCTAACCCTCAAACTTCTTTTTCCAGCTTCCTCTTTGCATTGCAAGATCCAGTCATGGCTGGGCTTCTAACATCCCACTCCTTCATCACTTGGTTGACCACCAAATCTGAGTCGCAATAAACCATAAGGCGTCGGACGCCGAGTGAGATGGCCATGCGCAACCCATACAAAAGGGTCTCGTATTCTGCCTCATTGTTGGAGGAATCAAAGTGAATCTGGAGCACATATCTGAGCTTATCTCCTCTGGGGGAAACCAGGACAACCCCAGCACCGGAACCATTCAACGTCTTAGAGCCATCAAAGAACATGGTCCAATGCTCCGAGTGAACTTGAGTTGGTTGCTGGTGTTCAATCCACTCGACAAGGAAATCTGCTATTGCTTGGGACTTAATGGCTTTCTTTGCCTCAAACTTGATATCAAGGGGAAGGAGTTCAATTGACCATTTCGCCACTCGACTGGTTGCATCTCTGTTGTGCAGAATCTCTGAAAGTGGAGCGTCGCTGACGACTGTAATGGAATGACCAAAGAAATAATGTGCAACCTTCTTCGTGGTCATGTAGATCCCATACACAAGCTTCTAATAATGAGGATATCTTTGCTTTGATGGAGTCAGAACTTCAGAGAGATAATACACTGGGCGCTGAACTTTGAAGGCTTTCCCTTCTTCTTCCCGCTCGACCGTAAGTACTGTACTGACGACTTGTCCTGTGGCTGCAATATAACGAAACAGAGGCTCTTTGCTGATTGGAGCAGCCAGCACCGGCTGGGTGGAGAGTAGAGCTTTTAGCTCTGCAAACGCTGCATCAGCTTCTGGAGTCCACTCGAACTTGTCTGCCTTCTTCATCAGTCGGTAAAGAGGCAATGCCTTTTCACCAAGGCGAGAGATGAATTGACTTAATGCGCCAAGCATCCAAAGAAGTTCGGACGTCGTGCACTTTCGCACGTATGCGTTTCATTCGAGTATAGTGCCAACTTTTTCTGGGTTAGCGTCGATTCCTCGTTCGGAAACGAGAAAACCGAGTAACTTTCCACCTGGAACTCCAAATGTGCACTTTGACGGATTGAGGTTGATATCATACCTCCTGAGATTGGCTAATATTTCAGCGAGGTCAGTCAACAGGTTGGAACCCTTTCGTGACTTGACCACAATATCATCCATGTACGCTTCAACGTTCCGACTGATTTGAGTGAGTAAACACTTCTGAATCATCCTCATGGACGTGGCTCCGGCGTTCTTGAGACCGAATGGCATGGTGATATAGCAGAAGCACCCGAATGGAGTGATGAAAGCTGTTTTTATCTCATCGGGTCTATACAGACGGATCTGATGGTACCCAGAATAGGCATCTAGAAAAGACAATCTCTTGCATCCCGCAGTCGAGTCGACAATTTGATCGATGCGAGGGAGAGGAAAATGATCTTTCGGGCAGGCCCGATTGATGTGTTTGAAGTCGATGCACATGCGGAGTGACTTGTCCTTCTTGGAACCATGATGACATTGGCGAGCCACTCGGAGTGGTATACCTCTCGGATAAATCCTGCCACCAATAGTCGAGCCACTTCCTCACCAATGGCTTTTCTCTTCTGGACGGCGGACCGCTGAAGATGTTCTTTGACTGGTTTTGCGGCTGAGTCGACTCTAAGGCGATGCTCAGCCAGTCCCCTGGGAACACCCGGCATGTCAGCTGGCTTCCATGCAAAGATGTCCCAGTTCTCACGGAGGAACTAGATGAGCGCTTCTTCCTATTTAGGGTTGAGTGTTGTGGAAATATGGGTCGAAGCTGCATTGTGGTCGGTCGGGTGAATGTGAACGGGCTTTGTCTCACCGTACGACTGAAACGCTGACTCTGAGACAGGCTTCTTAGCCCGCAGCAAATCACTCGGATCCGCACTTTGCTTGTATCCCTCTAGCTCGACCGCTGTCACCTGGGAATCGGCAATTTTCGAGCCTTTCTGGAAACACTCTTCTGCTTTTTTCCGATTGCCAGTGATAGTGATTACGCCTTTGGGGCCGGGCATCTTCAGCTTGAGGTACACATAACATGGTCGAGCCATGAACCGTGCGTAAGCTGGTCTCCCCAAAATAGCGTGGTAAGCACTCTGAAAGTCTACAACTTCAAACGTCAGCTTCTCTTTGCGGAAATGTTTCGAGTCACCGAACACCACGTCCAGAGCTATCTGACAGAGTGACTCAGCTTTCTTTCCAGGTATAACTCCATGAAAACTCATGTTGCTGGTGCTCAGTCGGGACATCGGAATGCCCGTCCCTTTCAGTGTGTCCGCATACAATAAGTTCAGTCCACTACCACCATCCATTAGCACCTTCGTCAGTCGAGTGCCTTCGACGACCGGGTCGACCACCAAATCTTGCCTCCCAAGGGTGGCTATATGAGTCGGGTGATCGGACTGGTCGAATGTAATGGGAGTTTGGGACCATCTCAGATAACTGGGCGTCGTCGGGGCGACCATGTTCACCTCACGGTTGATAACCTTCAGTCGGCTCTTGCTTTCCACATCCGCAAAGATCGTCAGAGTGGAGTTCACATGAGGATATCCTCCCTCATTGTCCTCCTTGTCTTCAGCTTTGTCCGACTCCTTTTCCTTGTCCTTGGGCTATTTACCTTGGAACTGTTGGATCAGGAGGCTGCACTGTCGAGTGGTATGCTTCGGGTAAATGAAATTACCCTCTTCGTCTTTCTTCATGTGGATGTGACATGGCAGATCCATCACGTCATTTCCTTCTTTATCCTTCACCTTCTTGGGGTTCCAGGATCCTTTGGGTTTTCCTTTGAACTTGCCCTGAGTCACGGCCAGAGCCTCTCCAGGAGCCGCTGGCTCGGCTTTCCATTTCTGCTTCCGACTGGAGTTTCCTTTCTCCGACTGACTTGGCTTATACTTGCCACTCCGGAGTCGGTCCTCCTCTTCGCCGTTGGCGTACTTGGAAGCAATTTCCATCATCCGACTCAGGGTCATATCTCCGGTCCGACCAAACTTCAAACTTAATTCTCTGTTCTTAACACCATCTTTGAAGGCGCAGATCGCTCGATGATCGAACACGTTCTCCATCAGATGATGCAAAGTGATCCATCTCTGAATATACTCTCTTAAGGTCTCATTCGACTTCTGCACACAAACTTGCAGCTCTGTCAATCCAGCTGGATGCTTGCAAGTTCCCTCAAATGTTCTGACGAACACTCGGGAAAGATCTTCCCAAGTGTAAATGTTGCTTGGAGTTAACTGATTTAACCATGCTCTGGCCGAACCTTCCAACATGAGTGGTAAGTGCTTCATAGCCACCTCGTCATTCCCACCGCCGATCTGTACAGCCACTCGGTAGTCCTCAAGCCAAGTTTCAGGCTTAGATTCACCGGTCAACTTGCTTACTCCAGTCGCCAACCTGAAGTTGGGGGAATCACCATGACTCGATAGCCTATTTGAAACATTCCGGACCTGAAACATGCACTCGGCTGCTAGTGGGCGCATCTCTGTCGTGGCCACCTCGATGAGCCCTGTTCCGATCGACCAAGCCTTGCACGATGATGGATCGCGTGTCAAAGCCTGGTTCCCTGGGGTCGACTGGAACTCTTCGCCCCACACTGAGTTGACGCCTATCATCTTGCTGCCGATGAGCGTAAGACCCACCTCTCGGAGGAGGAGTGGGCACTCGACGCCCATCATCACGATCATATCGGTCACCATATTGGTCTCGCCGATTCTCGCGTCCCTCAAGCCGCGGAGGCGATCTGGGGCTGTGAGCCGACTGGACCGTATTCGCAGCGACGGATCGACTGTGAATTCTGTTGCGGATCGTGACACGATGAATTTCGATCTCCTGCTGCCGGAGCAAATCTCGATCTGATCAAGCCTCTGCCAGCCTCCGACCGAGAGGGCTGAATGGACTCGCTATACGGGTTGCGGTTGCTAAATTCTGAATCGGGTTCGATATACGAGTCGGCGGGAAGAGTTGACGCCGATTGAGTCGGGCACTCGTTGCTGCTGGCTCGTCGAAAGTGCTCGTTGGAGGTTCTCCAGACGAAAAGTGCGTTCAGCCAAAGTTGGCCAAACGTGCCTCCTCCAAGGCGCGAAGCCGAGGGTTTCTCCCGTGATGGGAGTATGCAGGGCATCCATGTTCCTGCGGCGAAGTTCTTCCCTTTGCAAGGAAATAAGTGGCTCGGGTTGGTATTCCTCATGGACTTGAGCGGGGTCGCCTCCACCGTCCACCCCGTCGTCGCGGGGGAAGCCAGGAGGGCTACGAGGTCCATTGACCATCAAGACCTCCGCCGCTGGATCACTGCTATCGCACTCGGATGCAGTCTCTACGGAGCCAATCGACAGATCAAACAGGCCGTAGAGGGACTCGTCGGGCTCGATTGCCGCAACTTGGGTGGTGGCCGTCTGGCGAGCCACCGCATGCCTCACCCACCGTTGGAGTCTCAACCGACGAGAGCGTTTGCGCTGGCGGGAGACATGGAGGGTGGACGATAGGGGAGTCGACCGATATGGAGTCGACCGTTGCCGCAGCAGAACGCCGCGGACACATCTTGAAAAAAATGCGCCGCACCATGGACGGGAGCGATCGACGTCGAGTGGAGCCTCCTGGAGCCAAGCGGAGTCGTCGGCAATGAAGGTGAACGCGCCGAGACGGATCTCGCGGCCCTCGACCAAAACTCCACCAGAAACCATGATGAAGGTAATCGGAACAATCGCAACTTCTCCAAAAATGGCTAAGACACCTGCCCCACGGTGGGCGCCAACTGTCGTGGTTCTAAGTCTGATAGTAGAATGTGGGGTAGGTATGGAGAGGCAAGATCCTAGCTATGGAGCAGTTGTAAACACAAGGGATGTACGAGTTCAGGCCCTTCTCGGAGGAAGTAACAGCCCTACGTCTCGGAGCCCGGAGGCGGTCGACTGGATTATGAGTGTATGGTTTACAGGGGTGCGAACCCTTTACACTGAGGAGGGGGGTGGCTTATATAGTGTCTGCCAGATCCCTCCGGCCCTCAATAATGCGGGGTTTAAAGTACATTAAGGCTAGGCGTTACTGGTAACGCCTTACATAAAGTGTCCTAAATGCCATAAAGACTACTTAATTACAGACCGTTTGGATGCAGAGTGGCTCTTGATCTCCTGGTGGTCGAGTGAGTCTTCATGGTCGAGTCCTTCGAGTCCGTCGAGTGAAGTCCCTCTTGGTCGACTGGAAGGCAGTTTCTTCTGAGGGTGTCCTTGGGAAGAGTACTTAGGTCAGGTCTATGACCCTACCCTAGGTACATGACTTCATCAGCACCCCCCTACCTCGTGGGCCCCCTGGTGGCCCTCCGACGCCAACCCCAACTCCATATATTGGCTTTTGGGGAGAAAAAATCAAAGAGAAGAAATCATCATGTTTTACGATACGGAGCCGCCGCCAAGCCCTAATCTCTCTTGGGAGGGCAGATATGGAGTCCGTTCGGGGCTCCGAAGAGGGGGATTCGTTGCCGTCGTCATCGTCAACCATCCTCCATCACCAATTTCATGATGCTCACCGCCGTGCGTGAGTAATTCCATCGTAGGCTTGCTGGACGGTGATGGGTTGGATGAGATTTATCTTGTAATCGAGTTAGTTTTGTTAGGGTTTGATCCCTAGTATCCATTATGTTCTGATATTGATGTTGCTATGACTTTGCTATGCTTAATGCTTGTCACTAGGGCCCGAGTGCCATGATTTCAGATCTGAACCTATTATGTTTTCATGAATATATGTGTGTTCTTGATCCTATCTTGCAAGTCTATAGTCACCTACTATGTGTTATGATCCGGCAACCCCAAAGTGACAATAATCGGGACCACTCCCGGTGATGACCATAGTTTGAGGAGTTCGTGTATTCACTATGTGCTAATGCTTTGTTTCGGTTCTCTATTAAAAGGAGGCCTTAATATCCCTTAGTTTCCAATAGGACCCCACTGCCACGGGAGGGTAGGACAAAAGATGTCATGCAAGTTCTTTTCCATAAGCACGTATGACTATTGAAGGAATACATGCCTACATTATATTGATGAACTGGAGCTAGTTCTGTGTCACCCTATGTTATGACTGTTACATGACGAACCGCATCTGGCATAATTATCCATCGCTAATTCGGTGCCTACGAGTTTTCCATATACTGGTTCTCGCTTATTTACTTTTCCGTTGCTACTGTTACAATCACTACAAAATACCAAAAACACTACTTTTGATGTCTTTACTTTTGTTACCATTACCACCACTATCATATTACTTTGCTACTAAACACTTTGCTGTAGATACTAAGTTTCCAAGTGTGGTTGAATTGACAACTCAGCTGCTAATACTTGAGAATATTCTTTGGCTCCCCTTGTGTCGAATCAATAAATTTGGGTTGAATACTCTACCCTCGAAAACTGTTGCGATCCCCTATACTTGTGGGTTATCAGCCAGCGCGATGGTGAAGATCATATTGAAAAAGAATTTAAAATTAGCGGGATGTGTTTTGGAACAAAACACAATAACCCATACAAAACTTCCTTCAAAAAGGATGTTTGAAATCCCGTTCATAAAAAAGATGAATTCGGGTCGGATTCGTTCTCGCGTAGAAAACAGATCCGAAAAGTGGTGCACTAATCGGAAGGTTCCAAGAGTTTGGACGGTCGGATCGAGCCAAAATCTTGGGAGGTGGTAGATATGGGAATTCCGCAGAAGATGAATGGTTGGATCTTCCAAAGGACCTCCGAGCTGGGCTATGGAGACCATGCCCTAAACTCGTCCAGATTCCCGTCCAGATTTGACAGGGCTCGGGTATCTTGGAGATTGCCAGAGATTCCTCCATCCGAACTCGACGAAATTTTCCAGGTTTGTTGTAGACTCAATTCCTCATAATCTCACCGAAGCAATCGTTAAAACGACGCTCGAGGAGGCGGTGGTGGCGGATACAAGTTTGTTGTCCAGAAAAATAGTATGGTCGCCCGGGGGCAATGTTGACGTTGAGCCCCCGGGCTCCGAGGATAATTTCTCCATGATCATGATAGAGATCGGAGTTGATGTTGATGAAGGCCCTCATTTGAACATAACGATTGGAGGTAGGATGCAGTCCTTGGTTAAGCCAAGGTGACCAATCGAGCCGGTGACGAAGAAGTCAACATCGTAGTTGATCTGCAGTCGAGCCAGTGATCCTTTTGCCGATCACACAACGGAACTCTCAATGAAAGCATCAATGTCGGTGTCAAAACCGGCGCATCTTGGGTAGGGGGTCCTGAACAGTGCGTCTAAGGCTAATGGTAACAGGAGGCGGGGGACACGATGTTTACCCAGGTTCGGGCCCTCTCTATGGAGGTAATGCCCTACTTCCTGCTTGATTGATCTTGATGATATGAGTTGATCTACCACGAGATCGTAATGGCTAACCCTAGAAGCTAGCCTATGATTATGATTGTGTATATGATCTATTGACTAACCTGGCCTCGGTTTATATAATGCACCAGAGGCCTAGGATAACAAGAGTCCTAGCCGAATACGCTGGTGGGGAGGAGTCCTTGTCTTGATCACCAAGTCTTGTGGAATCTTCCTTGTATGTGGCAGCTGTCCGAACTGGCCCATGAGTATACGGCCACGGGGGTCCTCGGCCCAATCTAACTGATCGCGAGACGACGTGGTGAGTACCCCCTAGTCCAGGACACTGTCACCGGCCCCGACCCCGACCCCGACTCCGGCCCCGGCGCTCGACCCCGACCCCCTCCCAACCTCGGCCGTCGTCGGGCCTGCACCCTCTGTAAGCCCCCCACCGCACCTCCTCTCTCTGGTAGCTAGGGTTCTTTGGTTAATTTTCTTAGGTTTTAGTTAGGGTAGATGGTTAATTAGGTTATATATTTAGTTATGAATTTAGCTAGGTTTTTTCTTGAATTTATATATTTTTCTTCCTTTTATATGCAAATTTGAAGTGGACATGTCATATGTGGACATGTGTGGTTTTGCACATGTCATATTTGAAATTTGGACATGTCATTTGGACATGATGATTATGTGCAGGGTAATTGATCCGAGTGGCCTATGTTACGCCGGAATGTTGATTCATTTCCGTTTCGGTGAATTTCAGGCACTCGATATGTCCATTTTTTTAGCAAAGGTCATGCCAAAATTTTCTGTGAATTTTAGCATGATTTGTGCTAGATGGTAGGCATATCAATTGCTGGGAGTTGCGGGGAAACGACATTCCGGCAAACATATATTTCTTTTTTATGTCATTTCTCATTTTTTTTCATAGTTTTAGAATTAAACGAGGAGACTTAATCATAGGAAACATGTTGAACAACAAAGAAACTGGTCCTTCTGACCAAGATGCAGACGAGATGGATTATGAGGGTGAACAAGAGTACCTCAACTATTTGACTGCTAAGCAAAGTCAAGGTTTGCAAGTCGGCCTCGATGATGGTACTGACGCCGACATCGACACCGACGGCGCCGACACCGATGGCAGCGCCGAGACCGGTGGGGAAGGTACCGGCTGGGAAGATATCGGCGGGGAAGGTACTGACGCTGATGCCGCTACCAAAAATAAGAAGCAGAAGAAGCAAAGGATACGAAAACCTAACAAACTAGGGATTGGACGACTGGTGATCACAAAGATGGCACCTGGCAAGTTTGAGCCATTAGAGCCGAAAGAACCTCGCAAGTGCTATGGGAACCAAGTAGGATGTGTCCTACGGGAATGCGCAAGCATCAACGACGATGACTTAAGGAGTAAAGAACATTTGACGCAGTTGCTCCTGACGAAGTTGCACAAGAGATTCAAGTTCCCCGACCGGGATGATAACATAGAACAACCGTGGGATGATCCAAAGGTGAAAAAGATTAACAATCACGCCATGGGCATGTTCAGCAATGATTTGGCCTGCTGGAAAGGGAGGGTGAAAAGAGCTATTGAGGCTGAGGAACCCCTGTCCAAGATTCTGGAGGAAAATCCGATACTTACGGAAGAGGAGTTCGAAAAGTTCAGGGACACTTGCGCTACCGAGGCAGCCAAGGCTAAGGCTGCGAAATTCAAGAGCCTTCAGCAAAGGAACACGGGGAAGCATCGCCTCGGAAGCCATGGCTACCTTGGTAAAAGGCCCATATGGGATAAGGAGGATGCGGAACGTGAAGTCGCGGGTCTCCCAGACCCCTTCGCGAAGTTCACCAACCCCTTGGAGCGTGACTTCATCAGGGCCTGCTACAAGTGGGACAAGGAAAATAAGGTTTTTTACACGGACCAGATCACAAGGAAATTGATCAGACTATTGGTAATTATTCTTTTACCACCTTACACTTAGCTCCAGATCTAGTCGACTACACATTCCTAAACGGTTCACGCTCCTTCTGCAGGAGAAGCAACATCAGCTTGCAGCCGAAAGCCCTACTTCTCCGATGAGGCCCAAGTGGGACACCCCTCTCAACCGGGCCTTGAATGAACTTAAGGGAATCCCTTTGGACCAGCGGCCGCAATATGGTCGTGTGCACGGCGCTGTAGACGGTGCCACGTGGAAGGTGTTTTAAAATGAGGGCCCATAAGCCAAGAAGCAGAAAAAGAAGTTTAGTCAGGCGGACATCGACGAGAAGGTGAAGCTTGCGGTTGAGAAAAAAGCAGCTGAGGACGCGAAAAAACGGCCGAGGAGAAAAATGAGTTGCTACAGAGAAAATCAATGCACCAGAATCACCGCGAAATGATTTCGCTACTAACTTGGTTCCAGCTATCATCAACTGGACGAAGGAAAATCCAGACAAGACGATACATGATTTCCCGTTGCCCAGTTTCGTCGGGAGCAACTCCGTGAACATCAACACCACCGTACCATCACTTGCTCACGCAACTGGGCCTCCTCTCGCACTCGCTCTCGCTCATAGCAGCCCGTCCTCAGTCTCTGGCGCGCTAGGTGGGCCTTCATCTTTGGCTGAGCTCGACGCCCTCACAATAATTACATGTCGCACCAACACACACACACACACACACACAGATATATATATATATATATATATATATATATATATATATAGAGAGAGAGAGAGAGAGAGAATATTCCATTTTCGTTGCCTTTCGGATGTTTTACGCCACAGACATGTGTTTGCAGGCCGAAGAAACCCCGTGCACCATACTCTACTTGATCAAAGGCCAGAAAGTGGATGTGGGAAAGGGGGTGATAATGAACCCCATGCAACCCACGTTCCACAACCAGCCGATCCCCGCTGGGCACTTCAGGGTTAACTTGTCCAGTGTGAAATCGGGGCACGAGGATTTGCCTCCTCCAGTACAGCAAGTGGGAGAGGACGACGAGACCTCGCCGCAGATTGGATGCTGTAAGGGTTGGGTGCTGCTATGGCCGAAGAATCTTATTCGTCTAAATCCGGCCGAGAGCACACCAATAACCACACATCAACAAGCATGTGCGAAGACCACCACCCAGCCTACGCAATTACTAGCTCCTGTAGTGTCGGGTGAGAGCGGCGGACGACGTGATGAAGGGGATGCAATAGTACTGGTTGATGTAGTCGGTCCTGCAGAACAGAGAATGGATGATGAGACGGAGGTCGACCCAATGGGTTTCCTCAATACAAACGCATACGATTGTGACATAGATATGATGATCCAACCATATGAAGAATCGGGCTATCAGCATGCTAATGAGGATATGGATGATCTACCCAGGCAGGAAGGTCGTAGCAGGGATTGCAAGAAGTCTCTCTTGATGAAATCCTCATAGGACACGCCTGAAGATGCCGCCTCAACACAGGCTCAACTAGCCGGGGGTCGTACAGTGCTTAGCCCGGCAACACTGGGGCAGGGGTTAAGGAAGGGTCTAGAAGGTGTGCCCAAGAAAAAGGAAAGGAAGAGATCGGGAAGATAACTGCCTCCAAACAAGCCAGAGCACATAGCTGCTAGACGATGGATTCTAAAGAGTGTGTACTCATGAAAGGTGCGGCCATGTTCCATCTCACGGGCGAGCCGATGCTACTGCCGAAACCGCTGGAGGCACTATTAGGGGATCTCAGGAGACTGCACGACCATGTGCCGTCGACTGAGAAAAGCCTACTAGCCTCGAAGGATCTAGTGAAGGAAATATGCCCTAGAGGCAATAATAAAGTTATTATTTATTTCCTCATATCATGATAAATGTTTATTATTCATGCTAGAATTGTATTAACCGGAAACATGATACATGTGTGAATACATAGACAAACATATAGTCACTAGTATGCCTCTACTTGACTAGCTCGTTAATCAAAGATGGTTATGTTTCCTAACCATAGACATGTGTTGTCATTTGATTGATGAGATCACATCATTAGGAGAATGATGTGATTGACATGACCCATCCCGTTAGCTTAGCACTTGATTGTTTAGTATTCTGCTATTGCTTCCTTCATGACTTATACATGTTCCTGTAACTATGAGGATTGTGTAACTCCCGTTTACCGGAAGAACACTTTGGGTACTACCAAACGTCACAACGAATCGGGTGATTATAAAGGAGTACTACAGGTGTTTCGAAGGTACATGTTGAGTTAGCATAATTCGAGATTAGGTTTTGTCACTCCGATTGTCGGAGAGGTATCTCTGGGCCCTCTCGGTAATACTCATCACCCAAGCCTTGCAAGCATGTAACTAATGAGTTAGTTATGAGATGACGACACGAACGAGTAAAGAGACTTACCGGTAACAAGATTGAACTAGGTATTAGATACCAACGATCAAATCTCGGGCAAGTAACATACCGATGACAAAGGGAATAACGTATGTTGTTATGCGGTTTGACCGATAAAGATCTTCGTAGAATATGTAGGAACCAATATGGGCATCCAGGTCCCGCTATTGGTTATTGACCAGAGACGTGTCTCGGTCATGTCTACATTGTTCTCAAACCGTAGGGTCCGCACGCTTAAGGTTTCGATGACAGTTATATTATGAGTTTATGTATTTTGATGTACCGAAGTTCGTTCGGAGTACCGGATGTGATCACGGACATGACGAGGAGTCTCGAAATGGTCGAGACATAAAGATTGATATATTGGACGGATATATTTGGACACCGGAAAGGTTCCGGAGAAGTTTGGAGCTACCGGGAGGTTACCGGAACCCCCCGAGAGGTATATGGGCCTTATTGGGCCCATATAGGAAGAAGGGAGAAGGAACAAGGGAGGGGGCGCGCCCCCCCAGCCCAATCCGAATTGGGGAAGGGGGCCGGCCCCCCCTTTCCTTTCTCCTTCCCCCCTCTACCTATTACTACTACTAGTACTTATTCCTAATACTAGTACTCTTTCCTTCCTCCTCCAAATAAGATAAGGAAAAGGGGGGAAACCTACTTGGAGTAGGTTTCCCCCTCCCCTATGGCGCGCCCCCCTTGGGCCGGCCTCCTCCTCTCTCCCTCCTTTATATACGGGGGTAAGGGGGCACCCTAGGACACACAAGTTGATCATTGAGATCGTTCCTTAGCCGTGTGTGGTGCCCCCCTCCACGATATTACACCTCGGTCATATTGTAGCGGTGCTTAGGCGAAGCCCTGCGACAGGAGAACATCAAGATCGCCACCACGCCGTCGTCTTGTGACTGAACTCCCCTCGGCGCCTCTGCTGGATCGGAGATCGAGGGTGCGTCATCGAGCTGTACGCGTGTCAAGAGCTCGGAGGTGCCGGAGTAACGGTGCCTGGATCGGTTGAACCGGGAAGACGTACGACTACTTCCACTACGTTGTGTCAACGCTTCGCTTCGGTCTCACGAGGGCGAGACAACACTCTCCCTCGTTGCTATGTCATCACCATGATCTTGCGTGTGCGTAGGAATTTTTTGAAATTACTGTGTTCCCCTCTGATGGCATCCGAGCCTAGGTTTTATGGTTTGATGTTATATGCACGAGTAGAACACAAGTGAGTTGTGGACGATATAAGTCATACTGCCTACCAGCATGTCATACTTTGGTTCAGCGGTATTGTTGGATGAAGCGCCCGGACCGACATTACGCCAGACGCTTACGCGAGACTGGTTTTACCGCCGTGCTTTGCACACGGTGACTAGTGGGTGTCTGTTTCTCCAACTTTAGTTGAACCGAGTGTGGCTACGCCCGTCCTTGTGAAGGTTAAAACGGAGTCTATTTGACAAACTATCGTTGTGGTTTTGATGCGTAGGTGAGATTGGTTCTTGTTTAAGCCCGTAGCAGCCACGTAAAATTTGCAACAACGAAGTAGAGGACGTCTAACTTGTTTTTGCAGGGCATGTTGTGATGTGATATGGCCAAGATGTGATGCTATATTTTATTGTATGAGATGATCATGTTTTGTAACCAAAGTTATCGGCAACTGGCAGGAGCCATATGGTTGTCGCTTTATTGTATGAAATGCAAACGCCCTGTAATTGCTTTACTTTATCACTAAGCGGTAGCGATAGTCGAGAAGCAATAGATGGCGAAACGACAACGATGCTACGATGGAGATCAAGGTGTCGCGCCGGTGACGATGGTGATCACGACGGTGCTTGAAGATGGAGATCACAAGCACAAGATGATGATGGCCATATCATATCACTTATATTGATTGCATGTGATGTTTATCCTTTATGCATCTTATCTTGCTTTGATTGACGGTAGCATTTTAAGATGATCTCTCACTAATTATCAAGAAGTGTTCTCCCGAGTATGCACCGTTGCGAAAGTTCTTCGTCTGCCGAGACACCACGTGATGATCGGGTGTGATAGGCTCTACGCTCAAATACAACGGTGCAAAACAGTTGCACACGCGAATACTCGAGTTAAACTTGACGAGCCTAGCATATCAGATATGGCCTCGGAACACGGAGACCGAAAGGTCGAGCGTGAATCATATGGTAGATATGATCAACATAGTGATGTTCACCATTGAAACTACTCCATCTCACGTGATGATCGGACATGGTTTAGTTGATTTGGATCACGTGATCACTTAGAGGATTAGAGGGATGTCTATCTAAGTGGGAGTTCTTAAGTAATATGATTAATTGAACTTTAAATTTATCATGAACTTAGTCCTGGTAGTATTTTGCAAATTATGTTGTAGATCAATAGCTCGCGTAGTTGCTTTCATATGTTTATTTTGATATGTTCCTAGAGAAAACTGTGTTGAAAGATGTTAGTAGCAATGATGCGGATTGGATCCGTGATCTGAGGTTTATCCTCATTGCTGCGCAGAAGAATTATGTCCTTGATGCACCGCTAGGTGAAAAACCTATTGCAGGAGCATATGCAGACGTTATGAACGTTTGCCTAGCTCAGTATGATGACTACTTGATAGTTTTGTGCACCATGCTTCATGGCTTAGAATCGGGACTTCAAAGACGTTTTGAACGTCATGGACCATATGAGATATTCCAGGAATTGAAGTTGATATTTCAAGCAAATACTCGAGTTGAGAGATATGAAGTCTCCAACAAGTTCTATGGCTGAAAGATGGAGGAGAATCGCTCAACTAGTGAGCATGTGCTCAGATTGTCTGGGTACTTCAATCGCTTGAATCAAGTGGGAGTTAATCTTCCAGATAAGATAGTGATTGTCAGAGTTCTCTAGTCACCATCACCAAGTTAGTAGAACTTTGTGATGAACTATATTATGCAAGGGATGACGAAAACAATTCCCGAGCTCTTCGTGATGTTGAAATCGACGAAGGTAGAAATCAAGAAAGAGCATCAATTGTTGATGATTGACAAGACCACTGGTTTCAAGAGAAGGGCAAAGGGAAAGAAAGGGAACTTCAAGTGGAAAAGACAAGCAAGTTGTCACTCCCACGAAGAAGCCCAAAGCTGGACCAAAGCCTGAAACTGAGTGCTTACACTGCAAAGGAAATGGTCACTGGAAGCGGAAATGCCCTGAGCATTTGGTGGATAAGAAGGATGGCAAAATGAACAAGGGTATATTTGATATACAGATTATTGATGTGTGCCTTACTAGTGTTTATAGTAGCCCCTGAGTATTTGATACTTGTTCGGTTGCTAAGATTAGTAACTCAAACAGAGTTCTGAATAAACAAAGACTAGTTGAAGGGAAAGTGACGATGAGTGTTGGAAGTAGTTCCAAGATTGATATGATCATCATCGCACACTCCCTATACTTTCGGGATTAGTGTTAAACCTAAATAAATGTTATTTGGTGTTTGCGTTGAGCTTGAATATGATTTGATCATGTTTATTGCAATACGGTTATTCATGTAAGTTAGAGAATAATTGTTGTTCTGTTTTCATGAATAAAACCTTCTATGGTCATACACCCAATGAAAGTGGTTTGTTGGATCTCGATCGTGTGATACACACATTCATAATATTGATGCCAAAAGATGCAAAGTTAATAATGATAGTGCAACTTATTTGTGGCACTGTCGTTTGGGTCATATTGGTGTAAAGCGCATGAAGAAACTCCATAAAGATGGATTTTCGGAATCACTTGGTTATGAATCATTTGATGCTTGCGAACCGTGCCTTTTGGGCAAGATGACTAAAACTCCGTTCTCTGGAACAATGGAACAAGCTACTAACTTATTGGAAATAATACATACCGATGTATGCGATCCAATGAGTGTTGATGCTCGTGGCAAGTATCGTTATTTTCTGACCTTCACAAGATGATTTGAGCAGATATGGGTATATCTACTTGATGAAACATAAGTCTGAGATAGTTGAAAGGTTCAAAGAATTTCAGAGTGAAATGGAAAAATCATCGTAACAAGAAAATAAAAGTTTCTGCGATCTGATCGCGGAGACGGATATTTGAGTTACGAGTTTGGCCTTTATATAAAACAATGTGGAATAGTTTCACAGTTCACGCCACCTGGAACACCACAACGTTATGGTGTGTCCGAACGTCGTAACCGCACTTTATTGGATATGGTGCGATCTATGATGTCTCTTATTGATTTACCATTGTCGTTTTGGGGTTATGCATTAGAGACAGCTGCATTCACGTTAAAAGGGCACCATCTAAATCAGTTGAGACGACACCATATGAACTGTGGTTTAGCAAGAAACCCAAGTTGTCGTTTCTAAAGTTTGGGGCTACGATGCTTATGTGAAAAAGTTTCATCCTGATAAGCTCAAACCCAAATCAGAGAAGTGCGTCTTCATAGAATACCCAAAGGTAACTATTGGGTACACCTTCTATCACAGATCCGAAGGCAAGTTATTCGTAGCTAAAAATGGATCCTTTCTAGAGAAGGAGTTTCTCTCGAAAGAAGTGAGTGGGAGGAAAGTAGAGCTTGATAAGGTAATTTGTACCTTCTCCCGAATTGGAAAATAGTTCATCACTGAAATCAGTTCCAGTGATTCCTACACCAATTAGTGAGGAAGCTAATGATGATGATCATGAAACTTGAGATCAAGTTACTACTGAGAACCTCGTAGGTCTTCCAGAGTACGGTCCGCACAAGTGTGGTACGGTAATCCTGTTCTGAAAGTCATGTTACTAGACCATGATAAACCTACGAACTATGAGGAAGCGATGATGAGCCCAGATTCCGCGAAATGGCTTGAGGCCATAAAATCTGAGATATGATCCATGTATGAGAACAAAGTATGGACTTTGATTGACTTGCTCGATGATCAGCAAGCCATGTTAAATAAATGGATATTCAAGAGGAAGACGGACACTGATACTAGTGTTACTATCCACTAAGCTCGACTTGTTGCAAAAGGTTTTCAACAAGTTCAAGGGGTTGAATACGATGATATTTTCTCACTCGTATCGATGCTTAAGTCTGTCTGAATCATGTTAGCAATTGCCACATTTTATGAAATCTGGCAAATGGATGTCAAAACTGCATTCCTTAATGGATCTATTAAAGAAGAGTTGTATATGATACAACCAGAAGGTTTTGACAATCCTAAAGATGCTAACAAAGTGTGCAAGCTCCAGCAATCCATCAATGGACTGGTGCAAGCATCTTGGAGTTGGAATATACGCTTTGATGAGTTGATCAAAGCATATGGTTTTATGAGACTTTTGGAAAGGCTGATTTACAAGAAAGTGAGTGGGAGCACTACAACATTTCGATAAGTATATGTGAATGACATATTGTTGATCGGAAGTAATGTAGAATTATTCTGCAAAGCATAAAGGAGTATTTGAAAGGAGTTTTTCGAAGAAAGACCTCAGTAAAGCTACTTACATATTGAGCATCCAGATCTATTGAAATAGATCAAGACGCTTGATAAGATTTTCAATGAGTACATACCTTGACAAGATTTTGAAGTAGTTCAAAATGAAATAGTCAAAGAAAGAGTTCTTGCCTGTGTTGCAAAGGTATGAAATTGAGTAAGACTCAAATCCCGACCACAGCAGAAAATAGAAAGAGAATGAAAAGTCATTCCCTATGCCTCAGCCATAGGTTCTATAAAGTATGCTATGCTATGTACCAGACCTATTGTATACCTTGCTCTGTATTTGACAAGGGAGTACAATAGTTATCTAGGAGTAGATCACTGGACAGCGGTCAAGAATATCCTTACTGAGGATAAGGAGATGTTTCTCGATTATGGAGGTGATAAAAGAGTTCGTTGTAAAAGTTACATCGATGCAAACTTTTACACTAATCCAGATGACTCTAAGTCTCAAATTGGATACATATTGAAAGTGGGAGCAATTAAGCTAGAGTAGCTCCATGCAGAGCATTGAAGACATAGAATGTTTGCAAAATACATACGGCTTTGAATGTGGCAGACCCGTTGACTAAGCTTCTTTCACGAGCAAAACATGATCACACCTTAGTACTCTTTGGGTGTTAATCACATAGCGATGTGAACTAGATTATTGACTCTAGTAACCCCTTTGGTATTGGTCACATAACGATGTGAACTGTATTAATCACATACAGATGTGAATATTGGTGTTAAATCACATGGCGATGCGAACTAGATTATTGACTCTAGTGCAAGTGGGAGACTGAAGGAAATATGCCCTAGAGGCAATAATAAAGTTATTATTTATTTCCTCATATCATGATAAATGTTTATTATTCATGCTAGAATTGTATTAACCGGAAACATGATACATGTGTGAATACATAGACAAACATATAGTCACTAGTATGCCTCTACTTGACTAGCTCGTTAATCAAAGATGGTTATGTTTCCTAACCATAGACATGTGTTGTCATTTGATTGATGAGATCACATCATTAGGAGAATGATGTGATTGACATGACCCATCCCGTTAGCTTAGCACTTGATTGTTTAGTATTCGCTATTGCTTCCTTCATGACTTATACATGTTCCTGTAACTATGAGGATTGTGTAACTCCGTTTACGGAAGAACACTTTGGTACTACCAAACGTCACAACGAATCGGGTGATTATAAAGGAGTACTACAGGTGTTTCCGAAGGTACATGTTGAGTTAGCATAATTCGAGATTAGGTTTTGTCACTCCGATTGTCGGAGAGGTATCTCTGGGCCCTCTCGGTAATACTCATCACCCAAGCCTTGCAAGCATGTAAGTAATGAGTTAGTTATGAGATGACGTATTACGGAACGAGTAAAGAGACTTACCGGTAACGAGATTGAACTAGGTATTAGATACCAACGATCAAATCTCGGGCAAGTAACATACCGATGACAAAGGGAATAACGTATGTTGTTATGCGGTTTGACCGATAAAGATCTTCGTAGAATATGTAGGAACCAATATGGGCATCCGGTCCCGCTATTGGTTATTGACCGAGACGATGTCTCGGTCATGTCTACATTGTTCTCGAACCGTAGGGTCCGCACGCTTAAGGTTTTGATGAGCGGTTATATTATGAGTTTATGTATTTTGATGTACGAAGTTTGTTCGAGTACCGGATGTGATCACGGACATGACGAGGAGTCTCGAAATGGTCGAGACATAAAGATTGATATATTGGACGGATATATTTGGACACCGGAAAGGTTCCGGAGAAGTTTGGAGCTACCGGAGGTTACTGGAACCCCGGGAGGTATATGGGCCTTATTGGGCCCATATAGGAAGAAGGAGAAGGAACAAGGGAGGCGCCCCAGCCCAATCCGACTGGGGAAGGGGCGGCCCCTTTCCTTTCTCCTTCCCCTCTTCCTATTACTACTACTAGTACTTATTCCTAATACTAGTACTCTTTTCTTCCCCCTCCAAATAAGATAAGGAAAAGGGGGGAAACCTACTTGGAGTAGGTTTCCCCCTCCCCTATGGCGCGCCCCCCTTGGGCCGGCCTCCTCCTCTCTCCCTCCTTTATATACGGGGGTAAGGGGCACCCTAGGACACACAAGTTGATCATTGAGATCGTTCCTTAGCCGTGTGCGGTGCCCCCCTCCACGATATTACACCACGGTCATATTGTAGCGGTGCTTAGGCGAAGCCCTGCGACAGGAGAACATCAAGATCATCACCACGCCGTCGTGCTGACGGAACTCCCCCTCGGCGCCTCTGCTGGATCGGAGATAGAGGGTGCGTCATCGAGCTGTACGCGTGTCAAGAACTCGGAGGTGCCGGAGTAACGGTGCCTGGATCAGTTGAACCGGGAAGACGTACGACTACTTCCACTACGCTGTGTCAATGCTTCCGCTTCGGTCTACGAGGGTACGTAGACAACACTCTCCCCTCGTTGCTATGTCATCACCATGATCTTGCGTGTGCGTAGGAAATTTTTTGAAATTACTGCGTTCCCCTACAGCTAGGATATCCGACATAGGCGGCTCGTGTGCCTGAGGGGAAGTGCTACATCGACACACGGCCCGCGGAGGTGTTCTTCCTGCGGTTTGACCATATCTTTGAGATGTTTCTGACAAGGTGGCTCGATTATACAATCGTCCGCCTTTTTGCGCTACATATGAGCTCTGTCATGAAGAGAGAAGAAGTCTCGCAAATCTGTGTGGCGGATCTGTACTACATGCACGAGTCTTTCTTGAGTCTCGGCGACTTTGAGCGTGAAACTTCTAGGGACTACCTCCAAAACTTCATGGTACAAAATAAGGACCAGGAAATTGTCCTCCTGCCTTATCATCCAAAGTAAGTCAATTCCGGAGAACCCTTTCGTACATTTCAATCATTCCTTCTCGCTCATATGGAGAATAATTTGAGGTGTCTTTTCCCCGCAGCAACGGGCGTGCCGTCCTTATCATTCTTTACCCGCGAGTCTCCCACGCCGTGTATTTTGACCCTTCCAGAGAATACGAGAAGGACTACACCCACAATGAATATTCTAGATGATGCTCTCCAAGGCTTCAGCATTAGAGGTGGCCACATGCAGATCAGGAAACAAAGGAACAAGAAGATGGATTTCACGCATAAAACTAACTTCTGCTACATCCAAGTCCCAAAACCAAGCAAGAAAAATGGATTCTACATCCTCCATCTCATGATTGAGTTCAGCACGGATCACCAAAAGCTTCACATGACAGGCAGAAATGATGATCATATCCACAAGTGGGTAAAATCTCATGGACAAGCGGATTATATACTCAGAAGAGATGACTTCTTTCGCATCCAAAGGGACATTGCAACGATCATCATGAAAGAAGTCGTTGATGAGAAGGGGATGTTCCACCACGGACCTATATCGCGAGCTGACGTCCGAACTCGCATAAGCATGCAACGTCATGACCTCACACCGTTCAAGATGCTAGCGTCCATCCTGGATGATATGGAAGGATGGAACTTCTAGTGATTTACTATGCCGATGATGATGATATGTGTTGGTTGAACTTGTATACTTTCTGTAGCGATGAAACTTTGTGATGTCCACAGTCCCTGCCGAAATTGCGTAACGCTACTTTGTTAGTTTGGGTACGATGACCTGCGTACCTCTAGTTAATTAGTTTGCATACTGTATGTTGCATCTACTTGCTAACCATTTCTTTTTCGTGTTGCTCTAGTATATTTTCTTGCATATGATTGTACATCCTCTTGATGAAGATGCATCTCCAACAGGTACCTAGTTTCATGATGGCGAGATGGCAGTGCTATGTCGTGTACAAAGGGAAGGTTCTGGGGGTGTACAACGAGTGGCCTGAGTGTCACGCGCAAGTGAATGGGTTCTCGGGCGCCATCCATAAAGGCTTAAAAAGCAGACAAGAAGGAGAAGCTAGTTACTTGAGGTTCACGCTAGCCCAAGAGAGGACTCGTAACCGCTGCCTCATGTACTGCATAGTTCCGCTCTCACTCATAGTGATAGCTCTTCTCGCATATACCTTTGTTTAGATGGATGACGTTGTAGTTGCAAGTATTCGAGACTTGCATGTATCGCTATTTTCGAGATGATGACAAGATACCACTTTGTGTTGGATGATGATTATGATGAGACTATTTTTATGTATATGCTATGATTACATTTGTGGTCTCGCAGCCATTTGTATGTGTATCATGATGACATTTGCATGTGCTAAAGATTCTTGTATAAAGCCTGTTCAAGTACAAAACAAATATGCAGAAAAAAAAACTACTAAAATTAGCAAAACTGAGTGGAGAAAAGTTAGCAGCAGTGCGACAGTAGTAGTAGCGCGCACAGGAGAAGCGGACTAGAGCTATTAGCAGTAGCGAGCTCCCGGGAAGAACGCTGCTGCTACACTTGTATAGCAGTAGCGCGGGCGCGCACGCGCTGCTGCTACGGGTTAGCTGTAGCGCCTTATTAGTAGCATCGGGTCCCGCGCTACTGATGTACCTAGAACCCGCGCTGCTGCTAGGCTTTTTCCTAGTAGTGTTCACTTGTTGGGCTCCCAGTGTAGGAGTTTGCAATGTATAGTTTCCCATCAGTGAGCAACAAAGGTATCAATCCATGTAGGTATCGTTACCCTGTAACAAATGGTTGAATGTTCTACAACACAAATAAAACTTTGCTTGTATCCTCTATAGTTCTAACAAGTGTGTCAATCCTTAATAGCCTTACTAGTTGCACAAGGCTATTAAAAGATAATGTGGGATAAATATTTTTGATATTTTTGGAATAAAACAAAACTGAAAATAAAACATTGAGTAAAAGTTGTTGGAAGGTGATTCTTATGGTAAAAATTGTACTAGGGTTAATAGGTTCATCAAACGTGCTCTCCAAAGCATAAAAGTGTGGTAAATAACATTATCATGCATGCATCATGAAATTTCTCATTCTCATACAAAATTGATGGATGTCTAAGATTATATATAGGCAATTGATTACCTTTATGATATGGTTTCGAATTGCAGATAGTCCTTTACCTTTTCACCAAGGATTGCCTATCAAACTCATGGGAGGATGTGCTTTATGACAAAGATTGAAAAATATTGAAGCAAATTATTCTTGTAAAATGTTGCAATTTTCTGGACATTTTAAACAACATTTGGTGTAAACAATAATATGAAAATAGCGATGGGTATAAGGACTTGTACTTACAACCTTATACTTGTGTGGGACCTCATCTTGATTTACAACATGATTCTGATCGACACCCGTTACAATATGCTCACGTGATGAAGTGGAGGATGTGTTCAAAGTGGAGGATGTGTTCAAAGTATGAAGTGGAGGATGTGTTCAAAGTATATCACGAGAGTCGGTTATCCAACCGTTGACCCTTACCGTCTTGCGTGGTTACCTCGGTTATTAAGGATTTCTCCAGACAATGCCGAATAGGAAAATCTCATTCCATGATATTTTAAGTCACAAATTTTGTGTAAATGCACCAAATTTTGACCCCTACTATAAGAACCAACTATTTTTGAATTATTTTTTTGATGTTTGATTTTACTTTTATTCACAGTTTGAATGGCTAAAGTTGAAAAAAAGACATTTAAGAAAATGCTAACAAAAAATATGTTTTTTAGGGGTAAAAATTTAGGTAGGCTACGGTTTGATGACTATGTGTTCACACACAAGCTCTGACAGCCTTGAAAGAAAATTATGGAGCACGCTCCATACGGCTTTTGACGACCGCTAGAGTTGCTCCAATGTATATACATAAGCATACATCGACCTATCTAAGAACCTATGGAGTTTTGACTTGCTTTAGTAAAAACTTCCATCATCTTCCAACCATAGAAATATAGACTTACCAGGTCGGATATTATCTGCGGACCCAAAGACCAAGGGGTGCTTGGGATTGAGAACTTGGAGATAAAAAACAAGTGCTTATTAAGCAAATGCCTATTTAGGTTTGAAACCGATAGTATGTGGGCACAGATCCTACATAACAAATATCTAGTATTAAAGTCCCTGGCCCAGGTTACCGTCAGACCTAACAATTGGCCATTCTGGAAATGGCTAATGCGAACAAAGGCCTTTTTTCGCAGAGCAAAAATTTTGGTTGGAAATGGTACTAAAATTAGATTTTCGGAAGATACATGGTTAGGGGAGACGCCTTTGGCCTTGCAATATCCCACTCTGTATAATATCATACAACGTAAGGAGGTTTACATTGCTACAGTATTACAGTCATCCTCTTTGAACATCCCGTTCAGGAGATCCCTAGTGGGGTTGCGGTGGAACACCTGGCTACATCTTGTGCGAAGGTTGATGGATGCTCAACTTTTTGAGCAGGTTGACTTGTTTCACTAGAAATTAACTAGGAACGGGGCTTTCACGGTAAAATCTATGTACTTGGATCTGATTGATTCTTGCCCAGTCCCGAGATCAATTCATATTTGAAAAATTAAAGTTCCGTTGAGAATCAAGATATTCATATGTTTCGTTCACATGCAAGTGATACTCACCAAAGATAATATGCTTAAGCGCAGTTGGGTAGGCAATTCACATTGGTATTTCTGTGATCATGATACAACATCTTTTCATCGATTGCCCTCTCGCTAAGCTTCTTTGGCATACGATTCATATAGCCTTTAACATAAGCCTCCAGTTAGCATCGATATATTATTTGGGACATGACTTACTGGAGTGGAACCCATTACCACAGGACGTATATGGAATTGCAGGAATAATATGATCTTTAACAGACAGAATATTTGAATTTCTTGCAGGTTATCCACAGAGCGTCCGCTTGGATCCGTACGTGGTTGTTACTCACTCATACGGGCTTCATAAAGCTTTTGGTTACTGGGTGCAACCGATGGGAGACAGTAGCACGGGCTATCTACAACCGGTTTGGATGACGGTCCACTAATATGATAGATGTTTAGTCGTCTTGTCCTGTTCATTGCCGGCTGTCGCTTTGTTTATTTATTTTGTTTTTTGTGCTCCTTCTACAAGCTGTACTGCACTGTGAACCTTTGTTTACTAGACTTTTAATAAAATGGCAGCATACAACGTTCTGATTCAGAGGCTGCGGTCTTTCCTCCTTTTAAAAAAAATAAATAAATTCTTCCAACCATAGAAACGAACGGAAGCAAAGGAACACTGTGAAGCATCCAACGTCAGCTGGATCAACCATTCTTACAGTAACACCTAAAAGTACAGATAAAATCTACCCTGACAATGACAACTGAAGTGTCTTCCACGAGATCACCAGCGTCTGTTTAAAAAAAGCGTCAACTGACAAGTAAGTACAGTACAATCGAACGATCAAAGGAAATGCATGCATACCTTTTATTTTATCTTATCTTTCCAGAGGAAAAGAAAAGGGGACTGGAAATCTTGCATTCTCAGCTCGGTGGAAAATACTTTCCTCATGCACTAATAACTACTCCTACTAATTAACCTTTCTCTAGGAAGAGCACGTGCACAGGGATGGATAGGATAGGTTAGGCTTGACCAAGAATCTTCATGACATACATTCATTCTGTGTAGGATATCAATGCAGACTAATAAGCACTAACTGCCGAGTAGTGGAGGCTAATCACCTTTCACCACAGTGCGTCAATGCACTGTTCTAAATAGTGAGCACTTTGATGCACGAGATCCAGTGAGCATTATGTTTTAAATAGTGCCAAAATGATATTTTGAAGTTTTAAAAAATTCCGAAAAAAGTCTGCATGTTCATGTGGATGTATACGACACATGTGGATATTTCCACAATGAAATTAGCGAAAAAAAAGAAATAAGCTACTATGTGAGCTGCACAAAAATGATAAAATCACGCTATTGGAAGAGGAGCAGTGCATGTACAGTTCACTACTAGGAAACCATTGCGTGGCTCACGTATTTACTTATTACATCACCAAACTTGTAGAATTTGTTTATTTATTTAAAGAAACTTTTTAATGTAATTTTTGCACTATTCAAAATAAAATGCTCCAATGAACCCATGCTCCAAAAATCCACACTACACGTCAGTGCCAGTTTTTTCTTTACCGCGCAATAGAGAATAAAGCTGTAATGCGAATATTAATATAAAACTGTAAAATATCAACTCAAGCCGTCCATCCATAGTTGAGATGGCAGCTGCAGCGAAAATATCGGGGCTCCCACATTTCCACGCTGCTAAAGTCTCACATAAAAAAAGGGATATGCAGAAGGTATGGCTCACCCAGAATAATAGTCTTCACGATTTACTCCACCTTACGGTCTTTTTCACTGCACTTTTGTCAATCAATATGCCACTAGACTGACTTACATCCATAGGATCAGGACAATTCAATGTGACTTGTCTGAGTTCTTTGACTGTGAAGTGCTTGTAACTTTCCCTGCTGAAACTTACCCCCGCGCCGTCTCGCGCAGGCGACTCGGGGGGATTAGGTTTTCCCCCAAGCGCCGCCACCCTCGTCTGCCTCCCCTCGCCGCCGTCGCCTGCGGCCTCCGGCCGGCCCGCGGCGGCAGCGGGACCCCTTCCACCTCCTCCTCCGTCCATCCCCGCGTTGGTCCCCCTCCCTGCTCGCCCGCCTCGTCCTCGGCGGCGCGAGGCTGTGTGGAGATCGCCGCCTCGTCCTGGTGGTCTCCCCGCGGGCTGGGGCCGTGCCTCCTGCCGCCGGCCAGCCTGGGGAGCAGGCCTGGACGTTGTTGGCTGCTTCCCCGCCCGATGGGCTGCTTCCTCTGCTTGGAGCGGCCAGATCTGGATCATGGTGTTGGGGTGCTTGGAGGGGGTCGGTCTGGGATGGGGCCTCGGAGTGGTGCTCGTTGCGGTGGCTGGAGCGGCCGGCTTCGCGTGAGCTGCTCGTCTCTTCGGAGATGGGTGAGCGTGGCTATTTGGATCTGGGGCGGCGGCCCTTCCGGCGAGATTCCATTGGCTGGACCGGTGCTCGTTGGTGCTGGCCGTTCTTCCTCGGCCGCGGGGGCGGCGACGCGGTAGCAGGTGGCGGCTGTGGTGCGGGCGTCTCGGCGGTGCCCGATCTAGATCTGAAGGCCTCCGTCTACTTCAACCAGGGTTGCCTCCGATGGTCCTGCTTTGGGCGGCCTTTGTCGGCGGAGTTGTACCTGTTTGGCGGCTGGAGGTGGGAGGTGGCTCCGGAGAAATCCGAGGCCAGCAGTGCTGGTCACGACGGCGGCAACGCCCGAGGGCGACGTACCCTTCTTGTAGGCGCCGTCCAGGTTGCCTCCTTCCCCTCTTCCTTCCACCCAGCTTGTATGCCGGGCGAAAGCCCAAATCCTTGCCGGATCGAGCGACAGCGGCGCTCCGGGCGTCGTCACCTTCTTGGGGGTGTCGTTCGTGGTGAGCTTGGGATGGATGTGATGCTTTGGTTGCTTGGCGGCGGATTGGTCTTCAGCAGCCTTGCCGGTCTCGGCGGAGCGGTGCTTCATCCTACTCATTGATGGCGATGTATCTCGGCGGCGTGGCGCAGTGGAGATTCGGCGTCCGATGTGTGGCGATGGACTCACGCAGGAGGACGAAGCTGTCTAGTGTCGTGGTGACGTCGATGGCTGAGTGGCTAGACAAGGTAGAAGCCTCAATTTGATCTGAAGACGGATCTGTGGAAGATGGCGGCGACGACACACGAGTGCGTCTGACCGGACTGTGCCCCAGACCCGGTATGTGGCTCGGCTGGGGCTTCCGTATGTGTTTCGGCTTCCGGTTTTTGATGTTAGGCTTAGGTGAGTGGTCTGGGTAGTGGCCCAGCTAGCACCCCTTCATCATTTTGGATAGGAGTGGCGGCATATGTTGCCAAGATGGTGGATTCAGGCACATTGTTGTAATGCTTTGTAAGGTCCTTGAGAATAATCAATAAAGTGGCCGTATGCATCTCCCAGATGCAGAGGTCGGGGGTCATCCTCCTTTTCTAAAATAATAATAATAATAACCAGCGGGGTAATACGCATTTTCCATGTAGCATGTGTGCAATTAAAATGAGTAGAGTGGTCAAATGAATTAGTTTCTGAGCAACTGAAGTAAGAAAATCATATCATGACCACGCGAAATAATGTAGTTTTCTCAAGGCTAGGTGCCCATTAAATTGAATAGGTAAGGAAAAGAAAAGGTATCAAAGGGCATAAAATGAACAATCCAGCCAGGACAACGAAGCTTCAAATGTGGAATGAAATTTGTTTCTGCCTCTGTTTTCTTTTCAGATGATGAGGACGCCCTCCCCTCTTCCACTCCGCAAAAGGAGGAAACGTAGAACAAACTTGTGGAAGTCAGCCGATCAAATGAGTATTTCGTTTATTGGAACGAGAATGAGTCTGCTATTGCACTAGTCAATTACGACACATCTACGACAAAAGAAATGAATGAAATGATTGTGGTGAGCTTCCTAAGTCTTCATCTCTCCCATAGATTGTGGGAGTATATTTTTGTCTCCGTAGACCCATATTGTAGAGGGGAAAAAGGAAAAAAAAACTGGGAATATAAGCTACAGATGCAGCACAAAGGGAATCCTTGCCAAGAGCACCAATCTTGCTAGAGGCTTCAGGCGCATATCAATATTTTGCAAACTTCTATTTCTATGTAGTAATATTGGTAGGCATGTGAGTGTGACACTGGAAAAGAAATGAAAGGGGTGAAGTCTCTAAATGTACTTCAGTATTGGCTGCAACATGGTGACCAGCTCCAATAACTAAATCTTATTGCACATCCATGATGTAAACTGTTGCCGTAATCTTCAGTTTCAGGTTTTAGTAGGGTTTTAGGTGTCGAACAGGTTCAGTTTCGACAGAAGCTAGGTTGTTTCAGTTTCGTCAGTTAAATAACCGAGCTGTGACTCGGCAGTAGCTAGCTAAGTATGCGGCGCCCTGACCCGATCGTGGGATGGCACGACTGAACGGTCACGGCGCCATGACGGGCGACGAGTGGGGAGTGTTGGGATGGCAGCACTCGCGACCTATTCGTGCCCCGTTTCTCGTTTTTAGTTAGATCTCGTGTGACTGAATAAAAGGAAGCAGAACAGAAAAGCTGCAGATTGTGCGCAGCAACAAAAATCTCTCTCTCGCGCGCGCGCTTTCCTCTTCCCCAACTCCGGCGATCGTAGTTCCAAGGATAGCCCGACACTTGGCATCAGAGCCCGTTCGCCTGGTGGCCTGTGGAGATGGCTGGACCTGACAGCCCGGGGGAAGAGCATCGTTGATTCAGGGGACAGCGGCGGCAGCGCCGTGGTCGTGCATCAGCACGTCGTCCGCGACACCGGCAGGGCCTGGCCCATACTGACACGCACCAACTACACGGATTGGGCCCTCCTGATGCAAGTCATGCTGGAGGCGAGCCAGCTCTGGGTCGCCGTCAACGACGGGAGACCGGAGCGCGAGACAGACCGCACGGCGATGGAGTGCCTGTTGCGATCCGTGTCGCCGGAGATGACGTCCACGCTTGCCGTGAAGCCCACGGCAAAGGACGCCTGGGGCACGATCAAGACAATGCGGCTAGGCGTAGCACGCATGCGTGAGGCCAAGGCGACGTCGCTGCGTCGTCAGTACGAGGCGATCAAGTTTAACGACGGCGAGAGCATCAACGATTTCGGTATGCGCCTGTCTTCTCTGGTCACTCAACTTGAGTTGCTAGGTGACAAGATCGGTGAGCCCGCCGTCGTCCGCAAGTTCCTCTCGGTCGTCCCCAAGGTGTACTCGCAGATGGCGTGCGCGATCGAGACCCTGGTCAACCTCAACACACTGGCGCTCGAGGAGTTGATCGGGCGGCTCAAGGCCGCCGAGGAGAGATACGAACTGGACACGGCGCCTGGCGCCGGGGACAGCAACGGCAGACTGCTCCTCACAGAGGAGGAGTGGTTTGCGCGTCTTAAGCTGCGAGAAGGCGATGGCTCGTCAGGCAGCAACGGGCGCGGGCGTGGGCGCGGCAGAGGACGCGGCCGCGGACGCGGTGGCCTTGGCCAGAGCGCGGGACGCGGCACCAGAAGCGGAGATAGATCCAAGGATATCTGCCGCTACTGCAAGCAGGTTGGGCGCTGGGCGCGTGAGTGCAAGAACCGCGTCAAGGAGCAGGCCAATCTCGCGCAGACAGGCGCGGAGGATGAAGAACCTGGGCTGGTGATGGCCCAGGTCTGTGGCCTGTTCGAGAGCGGCGGCAACGACATGCACGCGGCGCCGGTCCACCTCATTGAGAACTCGGTACAAGTCAACCTCGGGGCCGAGAACGGCACCCGCGGCGGGCTATGGTACCTGGACACGGGCGCGTCCAACCATATGACAGGCGATCGCTCGGCGTTCTCCGAGCTCGACACGGGCGTTCATGGGAGCATCAAGTTCGGCGATGGCTCTGTCGTCAGCATCTGCGGTCGTGGGACGATCCTCCTGGTGTGCAAGACCGGCGAGCACCTCGCGATCACGGGGGTGTACTTCATTCCCCGCCTTCACACACACATCATCAGCCTGGGCCAGCTCGATGAGAGCGGCTGCCAGGTACTGATCCAGGGAGGTGTACTGCGCGTGTGCGACCGACAACGCCGTCTGCTTGTCAAGGTAACCAGGGCACCGAATCGTCTATATACTATAGCTCTCCAGATCGCACAGCCCGTGTGTCTTGCAGCCCAGAGTGGATCAGATGAGGCGTGGACGTGGCACGCTCGCTACGGACACCTGACTTCGACACCCTGCGCAAGCTGGCGCGGCAGGGCATGGTGCGCGGGATGCCTCTAATCGAGCAGGCGGATCAGTTGTGCGACGCGTGCCTGGCGGCAAGCAACGACGGGCATCGTTCGCGCACCAGGCGAAGTACCGTGCCGTGGAACGGCTCGAGCTGGTGCACGGCGACCTCTGCGGGCCGATCACGCCAGCGACTCCAAGCGGGAAGAAGCACTTCCTCCTCCTGGTGGACGACGCGACGCGCTACATGTGGCTCGTGTTGCTCGCATCCAAGGACGAGGCGGCCGCAGCAATCCAGCGCATCCAGGCGAGCGCGGAGTCAGAGTCCGGACGCAAGCTGAAGACGCTGCGAACAGATCGGGGCGGCGAGTTCACATCGGGCTCGTTCATGGCCTACTGTGCTGAACTTGGCGTGGCACGGCACCACACTGCGCTGTACTCACCGCAACAAAACGGCGTGGTTGAGCGGCGCAACGGCATGGTGGTGGGCATGGCCCGGAGCTTGCTAAAGGCAAGGGGCGTGCCTGGCGAGTTGTGGGGCGAGGCGGTCACCACGGCAGTTTTCCTCCTGAACCGGTCGCCGACGAAGAGTCTGGATGGGCAGACGCCGTTCGAGGCATGGCACGGGCGCAAACGGAGTGTGCATTTCCTACGCACTTTCGGATGTGTGGTGCACGTCCGGGACACGCGCCCGGCCTGAAGAAACTTGACGACCGCAGCCGGCCCATGATCTTCGTCGGCTACGAGCAAGGAACGAAGGGCTACCGAGCCTACGACCCTGCAACGAGGCGCGTGCATGTCACCCGCGATGCTGTCTTCGACGAGGGGGCTCGGTGGAACTGGACTGCAGAAGGGGACGCCGTGAACTCGTTCAGCGGCGCCGACACATTCGTGATCGAACACCTTACGAGCAGAGCTCCAGGAGCGTTAGAAGAAGATGCAGCAGCCACATTGCCTCCGTCCATGCCACCAACGTCCCCAGCAACGTCGTCTGCAGCATCGTCATCCCCAGGGCAAGCTACTCCAGCACCGGCAGGTCCAGGAGGGGTGGAACTGGTGTCGCCGCCAACGTCGTTCAGCGACAACATTCTCGACGCGGCTGATGATGCAGAGCGCGAGCACCGGTTCCGCACCCTGCAGAACGTGCTGGATTTCGGTCCGGCGGATGACCCCGATGAGGAGCTGCACTTCCTCGCCGCAGAGGAGCCTGCCTCATTCTCAGAAGCGGAGCAGGAGGCGAACTGGCGGCGAGCCATGATCGAGGAGATGGCCTCGATCGAGGACAATAAGACCTGGCATCTCACCACGCTCCCGCCGGGGCACCGCGCGATCGGTTTGAAGTGGGTGTTCAAGGTCAAAAAGGACGCCCAAGGAGAAGTGCTCAAGCACAAAGCCCGTCTGGTGGCCAAGGGCTATGTCCAGCAGCACGGCATCGACTACGATGAGGTGTTTGCGCCGGTGGCTCGCCTTGAGTCCGTGCGGATGCTGCTAGCGCTCGCCGCAAACGCGGGCTGGGCTGTTCACCACATGGATGTCAAGTACGCCTTCCTGAATGGCGAGCTCGGGGAGGAAGTGTACGTATAGCAGCCGCCCGGATTCGAAGTCACCGGCAAGGAGCACCTGGTGCTGCGCCTGAACAAGGCATTGTACGGGCTCAAGCAGGCACCCAGGGCCTGGAACACCAAGCTGGACACGTGCCTGGCCGAGCTGGGCTTCACGCAGTGCCCGTCAGAGCACGTGGTGTACGCTCGGGGCACGGCGACCTCGCGCCTCGTCGTTGGCGTGTATGTGGACGACCTGGTGATCACCGGGTCAGACGCCGAGGAGATCAACAAGTTCAAGGGTGAGATGCGAAATCTATTCAAGATGTCTGACCTTGGATTGCTCAGTTTCTACCTGGGATTGAGGTGAAGCAGAGCGCGCACGGCATCGTCATCAGTCAGAGCGCGTACGCTCGGAAGTTACCCGAGAAGAGCGGCATGGCAGGATGCAAGGTGTGCCATACGCCCATGGAGCCGCGGTTCAAGCTGTCCAAGCAGAGCACGGCACCGGCAGTTGATGCAACAGAGTATCGCAGCATCGTCGGCAGCCTGCGCTACTTGGTACACACGCGCCCTGACCTGACCTTCTCTGTCGGATACGTCTCGCGCTTCATGGAGGCACCAACAGAAGAGCATCGCACCGCCGTCAAACACATTCTGAGGTACATCGCCGGCACGCTACAGCTGGGGTGCATGTACGCCAGAGGGGAAGACACGGCCCAACTTGTTGGTTATAGTGACAGTGATCTGGGGGGTGACATTGACGATCGGAAGAGCACCTCCGGAACGCTGTTTCTCCTTGGAGGTGGCGCAGTGACTTGGCAGTCTCAGAAGCAGAAGATCGTCGCTCTCTCGAGCTGCGAATCCGAGTATGTCGCAGCGACCACGGCGGCCTGTCAGGGCATCTGGCTTTCGCGACTGCTCGGCGAGTTCAGAGAGACAGAGACTGGTGCAGTAAAGCTCAAGGTGGATAATAAGTCAGCAATCTCCCTGGCTAAGAACCCTGTCATGCATGATAGATCGAAGCACATTGAACTTCGATACCACTTCATCAGGGACTGCGTGGAGAAGAAGAAGATCGAGCTAGAGTTTGTGGCAACAGAACATCAGCTCGCAGACATGTTCACCAAGCCGCTCGGACGAGTTCGACTGCAGCAGTTACGCTCGAGCATCGGCATGGTGGAAGTGAACCCCTGAGACTCCAGATTAGGGGGTGATTGTTGCCGTAATCTTCAGTTTCAGGTTTCAGTAGGGTTTTAGGTGTCGAACAGGTTCAGTTTCGAAAGTAGCTAGGTTGTTTTAGTTTCGTCAGTTAAATAACCGAGCTGCGACTCGGCAGTAGCTAGCTAAGTATGCGGCGCCCTAACCCGATCGTGGGATGGCACGACTGAACGGTCACGGTGCCATGACGGGCGACGAGTGGGGAGTGTTGGGATGGCAGCACTCGCGACCTATTCGTGCCCCGTTTCTCGTTTTCAGTTAGATCTCGTGTGATTGAATAAAAGGAAGCAGAACAGAAAAGCTGCAGATTGTGCGCAGCAACAAAAATCTCTCTCTCGCGCGCTTTCCTCTTCCCCAACTCCGGCGATCGTAGTTCCAAGGATAGCCTGACATAAACCCTAGGCCGGCAGCATCACGAACATCTATTTAATCTCCTAAAAAGATCTTAGCTTCTAACAGATTCCCATCATTCTCTCTAGCAAAACTCTAGAATTCCCAGGCCTTCCTCTATTGGAACTTTGAAATTAAGAAGAAGAAGAAGAAGAAGAAATGTGTTATCCAATGACCTCTTAAATCTCTATACCTTGCTTAATACTGGGAGCCAATCACTTTCAATCCAAGAGAAGTAAGAGAGAATCAACGCCAGTTTTTCTTACGACACACTCGAGAACAAGCTGTGATGGAAATAATGAATATCAAATATCAACCCGCATCGTCCCGCTTACTTAAACGGCAGCAGCGAGGAACAAGTCCCACATATAAACAAACAAATATGCACCACAAGTCCACAATGCAAGGTGCTGATTTTTCAGAAGGATTAAGGAAGCTGCCCGGCTTGATACTGAAGCCCTCAAGTACAGATCAATAACCGGTAGCAAAGATCTGAAAGGGAAAGATACGGTGTCACACAAGTCCACATAGGGACCGAGCGAATATAGTAAGCTGCTGCTTACCGAGAATAGTAAGGCATTGTTTTAACGTTTTGCCCCTAATTTTTTTTTCGAGTTGTACTTGCTGTCTCGCTTGTTTCAGTCAACAAGCAACTAGACTAAGTTACTTCAATGAATAGGATCAAGACAATTCAGCGTCATTTGTCTCAAGCAGATCTCTGATTCCGTAAGCGCATGTTGAGCTAGCCTAGTAAAATCACAATAATAGCTCAGCAGGATGTCATGCTTGATTGATTCAAATAAGTATACATGTCGGCTATCATTAAACAAAAAATGCTTCACTTAATATTTGCCGATGATATTTATACGGCTCTTCGAGTAAAAAGATTTAATTCGACTATTTTCTTGTCACTCTCATGGAGGGTCATTCGAGCATCTCCAACAGCGGCGTCAAAAGACTTCGAGTAAACTGGCTTTTTAGCGCGCGCGGGACGTTTTCGCGCGTCCCAACGGAGGCGGGAAAGTAGCACGCGCTGGAAAAGATTGCGCGCGCGGGGGAGAAAGCGGGCGGCCGCGCGTTAGATTTGTCGCACTGCTACCAGCGCGCCTACGAAATTGCGGCGCTCGCCACGCGGCCACCCATCGCCCTCCACACTGCCACGTGCGCTCTGCCGCTTCCTCGCCGCTTCCTCTGTCGCTTTGTTCCGCTTCCCCGCCCCGCCACCGATGCGCCCCCGCCGTGCCACCATGCCACCGCGCCGCCAGGGATCTTCGGGCTACTGCGGCGTCCGCGAGCGCCCCTCCGCCGCCCACTACCCCGAGATCCGGTCCAGCGACGTCCGCCTCGTCCTCGGCATGTTCGACACCTCAGACAAGGCCGCCCGCGCGTACGACGCGGCAGCGTGGCACCTAGGGAGGCCTTGCGCGCAGATGAACTTCCACGACGTCTACACGCGCGAGCAGGCGCAGGTCGTCGCCCCTCCGCCTCGTCTGATAACAGACTAGGACCGTGAGGACCACCGTCGGCGATAGCGCCGCCTCCTCATCACCGAGGAGGACGAGCGAGCCATGGTGGGGTGGCGCTGGTGCCACCCGAAGGACGTCGCCGCCGAGAATGCCTTCTGGGCGGAGATGACGGCAAGGCGTCACGCGGAGCGGGCGGACAGGCGTCAGCGGAAGGCACTGGCTATATCACAGTGCGATCTCGTTAACGCCGGTGGGAAGTCGTTCTTCGGGACAGATGATGAACGTTGGGATGACTTGTGGCTCGATAACTCAGACAACACCACTGAGGATGATGAGGAGGAGGAGGACGACTCAGAGTAGGATCTAGTTGCACCATAGTTTTTACCTAGTTGCACGTATTTTTTTTATCTAGTTGCATCGTAGTTCTGTTATCTATCTATGCGATGTGTCGTTTTATCTATGTATTGTGAAATATCTATATAATAATCTATCTATCTATGCATATGCACCGTAGTGCAGAGTATTTGTGCGAGCGTGCGCTGCATTTTAGCGCACCTGCTCGCGTGCGCACTAAATTTACCGTGGCCGCTGGAGCCCGCGCTCCCTGCCGCACCAAAACGGCAATCGGTGCGCTGCAAACTGATTTTTAGTGCGCTGCGTGTTCGGCGGCTGTTGGAGATGCTCTTATACCAACGTTACACGGATAATGATTAAGAAGGAAGAAAAGATTGCTTGCTTAGCCGCCCGTGACCTTAAGCAACCACACCATACGTCCATATCCATTGCTCTCAATACGTCCCTGATGGATGATGTCGTGTTGCTTAAAGTAAGGAACAGAAACTTGTGAACAATATCGATCCGCCTATGCAAGCCAGGTTCTAAAAGTAGAAGCTTGCATTTAAAAATCTATTATCTTCCCCATCCCTTTCTCCCATTTAGTAACTGCCCACCGTTAACTAATCAACTGATAGTGCCTATTCCGCCCTACATGCTGCAATTGCCTAACGGATGGAGTATGTCGTATTACAGGTTGTATGCACGAGGAAATCAGGCGTCCTGGACTTTGCATCATTTATCTGAAAATCAATGAAAACACGCAGCAGAGACCTGTTATTTTTCTCAAAAAAAAAGAAAGAAAGGAAAGCAGGCGTCAATTAACTATAGATTCACTGCCTAAAAATTTCTAACTTGATTTTCTTTACTATCTCGGATGTACTAAACTCGCTATCCATAGATTATCTACACAATGTTTTGGATGCACCCTTCCCATCGCCAGAATTAAGATGATTTCTACCGAGATGAACGTTAGAGCCGTAGGGTGTAGGTTATGCAGCAAATCTAGCTATCTAAATGCCATAATCATCACCTGACGGACTAGAATCTGAAACGCGGAGCGAGTTACTCTAGCGAGTTCCCCAAGGTACAAGCAAAGCAACAAGTACCTTCACGAGTGAGCGTTGGCGGAGTTCCTTTAGCTCCGCTCACAAGGACCTCTTTTCATCCGCCATGAAGCTTATACCACCACTTGGTTAGTAAGGCCTGATTCAAAAAAAGATCAATCATCCCCTTCCCTACTTCAATGGAAAAGGGGGAAGGCCTGGTTGATTTCTTGACTGAGTCTCTGCTGGCAGCGAGCTATTTTTTTTTAAATAATACATTTTTTTATTAAATTTCAGAAATATTACGTCGTAATTATTTTTTTAAATAATACACAGTCGGCCCACTGCTTTCTGGCCGATTGGTCCCTAGTAGGACGACTGGATTTGGTATTATTTAAAAAATAATAATTATGATGTAATATTTCTGAAATTTAATAAAAATGAATTATTTAAAAAAATAGCTGGCGGCGAGCTACAGATCGTTGTGCACAAGGTTCGCTTCTAGGAGATGCCAAGACGGGCAGAGAGTGACGCATGCCCTTCAGCCTGACTTAAATTGATTAATCATGTGCGCCTCTTTGCTCTCTTATTGCCAAAGATCACATGAACTGGCAGCAGCGGCAGCAGTTCAGAATGCAACATTTCCCTCTTTTTTGAGAAAGAAGAGAGTTCAGCGCTACTAAACTTCTGTTGCGCTTGATTTCAATTTTTTGGTCAATTTTTGTTTAAAATTCAAAAATTATTTTTGTTATTCGTCCGAGATTTTGCCAAAAAAAATTGAAATAGCTGAATTTCGGCCATCTTGTTCTGAGGCGGAGAAAAACACAAACGGAAATTCAAAACCTTGGACTGAGGTTCAAGTCTGGGCGAGAGTTGAGGATGCCATTGTTGGGCCTGGGAGGGCGATGAACAATTTTCAGCTCGGACGGTGTATCGTGTGCGTTCTTTTGTGATCAAGTCGAGAGTATCGGGGCGATCCAACTTTGGGGGTCGAGTGCCCCTGCTTCATGCAAGAGACCCGTGGGTAGACTCAAAGATGTGGTCTCCCGCACCGGACGGCTTGTACACTTTGTAATCTGGAGCCAGAGTCGATCCATCAACTCCTCTTGGGCCGTATGGTCGCGAGGCATATATGGTTCGACATGCTGGGGGGGGGGGGAGGGGAAACCCAATGGAACCAATCCTAACTCCGAGCTATTGGACTGGTGGACTTTGATTGATCAGGGACCAGGCCTCTCGAGAAACGACAAAGTTGGAGGATGTCGAATCCATTGAGGAGGGATGGCTTTGTACCTAGTAGGGCGGATAGGTTGTCGAATAGCGAGTAATCCGCACGAGGAATTTTGGCTTGTTTGGTCCTCATGTTGCTTGCAAAATGACGATGTAGCCATCTTGCTGCTACTGGGCCGCGACTTTTTTCCTGTGCCTTTATTGGTTTTTCACTATTTTGCATCTGTTTTCTTCAAGGATTCTTTGGTATGGTTTTATTAGGATTTCTCTTTTTTTTTCTTTTTCTTTTCCTTTTTCTCTTCTTCGATTTCTTTTATTTCCTTCTTCGATTTTCTTCTGGTTTTTATTCTTCCTTTTTCTATTTCCTTTTGTTGCTTGAATATTTGAACACATGTGTAATTTTTCATACAGATTGTACATTTTCCATTTATATTAGGAACATTTTTTTATACATGTTTAATTTTTTTATATACATGATTAAGATTTTTATTAAGGTTTTTAAATATATGTTTTGAAGCATATTTTTCATTAAACGTTTTAAATTTGGAATACAAATGAAACATTTTTTAATACATGTTTAACAATTTTCAAATACTCCCTCTGTAAACAAATACAAGAGCATTCAGATTACCAAAGTAGTGATCTAAACGCTCTTATATTAGTTTATGGAGGGAGTACATGATTTACATTTTATAAATACATGATTTTGAACTTTATTCTGAATACACAATACAAAATCAAATAATGTTGGAACATTCTTCTGAATGATATAAAACATTTTTTAAACCATAGGAACATTTTTTAAAATTGTATAGTTCTATTAAAAATGTCAAAGACATTTTTTTAATCACATGATTTTTTTAAATTTAGCGTGCATTTGTTTAATTACAAGATTTTTTCTACATTGTATAACATTTTAAGAAAATGTTCTGTATATATTTTTGAAACATGTAAACATTTTTTAAAAATGTCACAAACATTTAATTGAATACTATCAACTATTTTCAAGACAAATACAAACAATTTTCTTTCATTATGTTAACATTTTCTAAATTTGTGGTTTTAATTTTTTTAAAGTAAAAATAAGTTTTTGAATATATGAATTTACCTATGTTTAATATGAGCAGAAGAAGAAAAGAATGTAAAGACGAAGACAATCAAACTGACCTGCAGGAAGCTAATTAGGCCGGTCCAACTGGAAGCTCCTTGTAGACAAAGGCATGGAATAATAGAGAATTTAGGATGAAGTTAACCTTGGCCAATATGTTGGTTTGCGACAAGTAAATCTGTTGGGCAGGAAAGAAAGAGATACAAGCAATAAGAAGAGATAATATCCTTTTTCCGGGGGGCTAAAAAGGGATTATAAGAAATGCACCTTACATTGTGAAATTTTATCGAAAAACAAATACACCATATATAAAGGAACAGAGGAGTAAAGAACCATTCACTCACATAGAAAACATTATGCATTTGGAATGGTTCTTCATGTGTATTGGAATATATGTTTATGTTTATTTAAGTCTACAAAATAATTTTTATTTTGACCCAAAAAAGGAAAATTATAAAAGAAAACAAATAGAAGAAAAAACAAAGAGTAAAAACACAAAAGGAAAAGAATGTGACATAAAAAAGAAAAATACAAAATACAAAATATATAATAGAAACACATGGCCCTGACCCACCAATCGGTGTTGCATCATTATATGCCACAATGATGGGCACATATGATTTTGGAGATAAATAGAAATCTTCGGAATAAGAAAGTATTTTACAATTGTAACACCCCGGCCACAGCCACCAATTCCCGGTCGTTACGCCTGGCGGGATCTAGACTGGTCCATAAACCAACACTAGTCTTTTCTACGCACTTTGTTCTCACTTATGCACACCCGAGTGAACTTCCCGGCCGGTCATCCATCCTCGAATCACTCCTAGCTAAGCACACTTAACTTTGGAGCTCTTTTTGAATGGGCTACCAGAAAAGATGGTATTCCTTGTTGATATGAGTAGTCTATCATTTCAATTAAGCCAGGTATGCGTGATTACCTTTCCAAGGAAGTATACATGGTTACTTTTATACGATAATTATGGTTTATGTTTATTTACTTTGCTGGAAAATATGGTTTATGTTACAACCAGATAGTGGGGTAGCTAAATGAATGAGAATCTACACCCACTTACTAGTGTCATGTTTCTGGTGCAACTAGATCATCTGATCCTTCATTTTTACTAGGAGACATTGCATGGAACAATGAACATGTGGTTCATAAGGTTAGTTAGCAAATTACTCAGTATAAATAACACATACTAGAGGCAATAAATTTTATATGCCATTTCAAGTGCAAGAAAGCCTCTGACTAGTATGAATGCAAACAAATTATGGTTAAAATGAAGGCACATAAATTCTGGTTAAATTGAATACGACTATTGTAATAACTAATGCCTTATGGAGCAAAATACGTGATATTTTTGTTACATAGATATTGTTGACATCAACAATTGTAGTGATGATGGACCCGCAACCAAAATCATCCATCCACAACCCACATAGACTAAGAAGAGAAAGATGCAGCAAGATATAGGAAAATGGTATGTAGAAATGGATCGCCGGGAGAAAGATGAACTACAAAAAGGACAACGTGAAGCCCATAAAAAATAATCCATTGATAGGTATGAATTGTAGAACCCACAGAAAAATATATCAATAATAACATGTAACACATATTTTGATGGTGTCTCTATACCTTCCAACACTCTTATTTTGCAAAGGATAGGATGTGCTGCACAATTGGATAGCCAGAAGAAAAATGAACTACTAAAAAGACGTCGTGAAGGCCATGAAAAATAACTCATAGACACTTCGGATTACATGACACCTATAAAATATAATATTAACAGATATATGTTTCGATGATTTCTCCAAACGAGCCAATACTTTTACTTCTTTGGTATCATTATCATGTGATTCCATCGGAGCAAATCAAAATTATACATGCAAAGGATAGGGCACGCTAATTGAAGACTATCGATCTTCCAATGCAGGCCAACTACTAGAAGCTGAAATTACATTATATATCTGCCCCATTTCTTTCTCTCATTTATAAGTAAAAGTCCAACATTAACTAATCAACTTCTTAATACCAAAATGTTAACACATGGATGATGGGTATTTGATGTCTACTAAGCAACTTTATTCTTTTAGACACGTGTTGGGCCTCCAAGCGCAGAGTTTTGTAGGACAGTAGCAATTTTCCCTCAAGTGGATGACCTAAGATTTATCAATCTGTGGGAGATGTAGGACGAAGATGGTCTCTCTCTCAAACAACCCTGCAACCAAAAAAAAAGTCTCTTGTGTCCTCAATACACCAAATACAATGGTAATTTGTATATGTGCACTAGTTCGGCAAAGAGATGGTGGTACAAGTGTAATATGGATAGTAGATATTGGTTTTTGTAGTAAGAACAATAAAAAACAGCAAGGTAGCAATTGTTAAAACGGAGCACAATCGATATTGCAATGCTTGAAAATGAGGCCCGGGGTCCATACTTTCGCTAGTGCAATCTCTCAACAATGCTAAATTAATTGGATCATATAGCCATCCCTCAACGTGCGATGAAGAATCACCCCAAAGTTCCTGTCTAGTGGAGAACATAAGAAGAAAATGTTTCTAGGGTATGAAACCACATCAAAGCTATTCTTTCCAATTGATCTATCCAAGAGTTCGTACTAAAATAACACCAAAGCAATTTCAGATTCATAATACTCAATCCAACACAAAGAACCTCAAGGAGTGCCCCAATATTTCTACCGGAGAAACAAAGACAAGAACGTGCATCAACCCCTATGCATAGGTTACCCCAATGACACCTCGGGAATCCGCGAGTTGAGTGCCAAAACATATATCAAGTGAATCAATACAATACCCCATTGTCACGACGGTTATTCATAACAAGACATACATCATGTGTACTCAAATCCATAAAAGTATTCAATTCCATAAAACGAAATCTCAAAGGGAAAACTCAATTCATCACAAGATAGAGAAGGGAAAACACCATATGATCTGACTATACTAACAAAGCCCGCGATACATCAAGATCGTGACATCTCAAGAACACGAGAGAGAGAGAGAGAGAGAGAGATTAAACACATAGCTACTGGTACAAACCCTCAGCCCCGAGGGTGCACTGGTACGTGTCGATGCTATACAAACGGTTTTTAACCCTTTCTGCGATGGCATTTGGAACCGTCGCCAAGTGAGTGTGGGCGATAGGGGGTCCTTCCCACACGACCCAGAAATCGCCGGGGATAGGCCCTCCTGGCACACAGGCTGGGGCAAAATGAGCTCGTGTGCGATCAGGCGAGGCATCTAAACCCAATTGTTTCCGTTCGTATGTACATCCCACACGGTGAATCCTAGAAAAACATTTCCGTTCGTATGTATATCACACACAGTCAATCCAAGGAGTACGTTTCCGTTCTTATGTACATTCTACACAGTCAATCCAGGGAAAACGTTTCTGTTTGTATGTACATCCCACAAAGTCAATCCATGAAAAACGTTTCCGTTCGTATGTACATCCCACACAGTCAATCCAGGAAAAACTTTTCCGTTCGTATGTACATCCCACACATGTTTATGTATAGGCTCGTGTGTGATAGGTGTAACTATCACACACGCTCTGCCTTGGTTAAACGTTTGCTTTTATCAACTATATCACACACGATTTGATGAAGAAAACTGTGTGGCATTGGGCTAGCCATCACAAGCGCTTTTACTTCGAGAACCGTTTGCATAGTTCCATGACCCATTTAGCAGGTTTATTAGTTTACAATTAATAGTTCCAGTATTACACAAATTCACATATCATGTCGAACAATTGTTTGCCAATTTCATATCAGGCACATAGATATATTTTAACATCATAGTACGATAGCTGCCTGAAAACAGCACAGTACAGCATATAGCTAGTTCAACTTCATAAGAACAATATTAGAACAATATATTCATTTCTTTAATCGAGATCATCTAGGCTCGCCTTATCCACCTCTGCTTTCAGTTCAGTAAGAACCTGTGTTTCACTGGCCAACTCGGAAAGTGCCTCCTCCTTCACCAACACCATCTTAGCAAAGTCTGATTTAAAAAAAATCTGAGCTCAGTCTCCTCCTTCCAATTTTTATGCCGCATCTTCAAATATTCTTCAGCGTTGACAACACTTTCTCTAAGTCTACCTCTGTTGTCTTCCTGATACATGCTTCAGAGCTTTGCTAGGCACATCTTCAAAGACTGTGGCCACTCTTGATCAACCCACTCCAAATAAGAACACTTCCATTCATCCTATAATATTTAAAACTATATCAGCAACAATTGTAGGGAAAATGGGCTTATAGCAAATAGAAAATCACTGATACTTATTTTGGAAAAATGAAGAAACGGGTATCAATGTGCAAATGAATTAATTGCTACTGAGACAACAACCAAATTCTGAAACATCAGAAGCTATAATTGACTACAACTACAAGTTCTTACTCATGTACTATAAATAACAAATTGAACATTTTAAGAGGAAGGTAAATATAACTGCAATAGCATAGCGACAGTGTTTGGATGACAGCAAATTGATACTAATAGGTGTGTACATGCAGAAATTTAGTAACATGGAACTAATAGCACTAAGGTCATCCACTATGTATGCCAAAACCAGTGTAAAGAGAACTGTTGCTACAACTCGCACCGGTGCCCTGCACTGGCGAGCCGATGCAGTGGAAAAAAAATCAGGGACCCAAACTCCTGAGCACCTAGTTGCTCCGACGCCAAGTTCCTTCATGCCATAAGATTTAGTATTTTACTGCTTGGCTACTCGGATGTGTGGACAAGTTTGCTGCACAAACTAGGGAAGCGGTGCCAAATAATTTTGTAATGGCGCCGCTGATGAGATGACAACATTTTTAGATACTAGGTACAAACTGTGACATTGTCTTAGGATGTGTTTGGTTGAAGGTGTGGTATGAATGGGTTGGGACCATGACAGTGTCTGAATCACATCTAAAAATGATTTATAACAACGAAAGAGGGTCTAACCTTCTCTGCACATGCCAAAAACTTCCTCTCACTGTCCATAGATTCAAACGCAACTAGCTTCGCGCATGGAGATTGATGGTGACAATGAGCAGATAGATCTTCAGCCACCCCGCTCCATTCGTTGCAACTATCATCCTAGGGAACTACAAGAGGAAGAAATGACTCAAATTGACCGCCGGGTAAAAATCCTTCATTTCGAGTCATAGCCCGAGAGAGAGAAGAGAGGCATACCCGGGTAGTGAAGAATTCGTCGGAGGAGGAGGAACCGCTGGAGAGGTCTTTGAAGAAGACCATGGCGACCCTGGTGGTAGGATGCAAGACGGCGAGAGCGAGGAAGCAAGCAAGGAAGCGGCTATAGCTTAGGAAGGAAGGATGGAAGGGGGAAATAGGGGAAATGTGACTTGTGGTAGGGGAGAAAAGGGGGTGGGGAGGGGGTAGATATTTCGACGGTAGGCCAAAAATTTTGAAATGTGGAGGGAAACTTTGCGCACGGTGCCTCCAGACACCATTCACTTTCAACGATAGTGTGCATCGCAAACGATTCTTCTGCTTTACGTGCATGGGACGAGTTTGATAGTTCAAATTTTGGTGGAAATTTCCCTGGGTACGTCATTGGATAATTTAACATCGCTTGCTAATGTGGACACGCAAAAGAGCGTACATCACACAGACAACACTTACTGATCGATCAATTTTAGTAATTAAAAATAGCCAGTTGACCTAAACATTGCTCTAACAAAATACCAGCATTAAAAACAAAGCCTAAGTACGCATAATTTTAACAAATCCGCCGCTGCGCCGACCTATGCATCACCAGTGTGAGATGAGATGTCGATGACTTATCCTGGCGACATGTTGCCGTTGGTGGACTCCGCGTCCCCCCTGATGAAGTCGATCGCGTCCTCGTCCTCATCCTCGGCGTCGTCCTCAAGGTTGTAGTACTCATAGTAGTGGCTACCCCAGAGCTCCCGTTGGTACTCCACCATCGAATCCTCGACGGACAGACTCTTCTCTACCTCGACCTAGGCCACGCGCAACTCCTCCTCCTGGCGCTCCTCGATCTCCGCCGCCTCCTGCATCTCCTGCTCCCGCTTGATGACCTCATGAGGAAGCAGGTGCTCCATGGCCACCACCACCTTTTCGGACGTGGGTTGCATGCTGGATTCCGAGGTGGCCTGGAATATCTTGGCATGGATGGCCTCGACCCGGGCCAGGGCAACATCGGCGGCATGGATGGGAGCTCAAGCGCTCTCGATGTTTGCAGCCACTATCGCAGCAGCAGCTGCAGCCGTCTCGGTTGCTAAAGCTGCCCTGTCGGCTGCCGCAGACGCCCTCTCGGCAGAAGCAACCGTGCTCACTGCGGTGGCGGTACTATCAGTGTAGGCGGCCGCGCTCTCGGTGCAGGCGGCGATGCTCGGGGGTGACGCGGCCATCGTACGGGCCTTCATGTAGCGTTTCCATGGTGTCATCTTTGCAAGAAGGGGGTGCGGGAATGGGGATCGGGATTTGTGGATTCGGGGGTTGCCGGCACTGGACTACACGATCCAGCGAAACTTAAGGAGGAAGACTTAAATAGACCCAGAAATTTTCATCGCAAACGATTCCTACAAAACAACTATGTGTGATGTTGCAGATATTTTTTGTTAGTTGTGAAAGACAAATTTGGAGTAAAGTGGCAACGGATGGTGTTTTAAATGTAAGAGAAGATTTGTAGTACTAATACAACTGTCATGTCAAATTTTGGAAAATTTCAGGTGTCATTTGACCTTTTAAGACATTTAAGTGATTTTCTAGCCATTTAATGACCGTAATTCAAATTTGAACTATATCTACATGCAACAGCTAACCGTAACGGTCTGAAAAGTCATATGTTTTGTACTTGTGTGCGGTTTAATTCCATGTGTAGTAAATTGGGAGGAATTTTCAAACATATTGGTCTAATGGCTATGACACAATTATGCATGGAGTGCCATGGCATTTAAATTCTAATAAAATAAAAAAAGATCAGAAACACATGAAACCTTGGTTGATCTAATATAATGCCACCAAGATGATGTGGTAAAAAATTTGGCATGTTTGACGAAAATTTGGACACACACCCTCACAAATCGGAGCAACTCACTAGAAGGCTCGTGTTTCCGAGAAGGAACAATGCATGTTTGATGACGAACGGGAGATAGCTTCCTCTTACGGCCTTAAAAAAATTTCTATGTGTAACGTGCACTAATACAACTGTCATGTGAAAAATTGGAAAATTTCAGGGGTCATTTGATCTTTTGAAGACATTTAAGTGATTTTCTAGCCATTTAATGACCGTAATTCAAATTAGAACTACATGTACATGCAAAGGCTAACCATAACGGTTTGAAAAATCATATTTGTGTACTTGTGTGCGAGTTAATTCCATGTGCGGTAAATAAAGGAATTTTTAAATATATTGGTCTCACGGCATGGACACATGCATGGAGTGCCATGGCATTTTAATTTAAAAAATTAAAAAATGATCATAAAAACATGAAACCTTGCTTGATGTAATGTCATGCCACCAAGATGATATGGTAAAAAAATTGTCATGTTTGACGAAAGTTTGGACACACACCCCTCACAAACCGGAGCAACTCACTTGAAGGCTCGTGGTTCTGAGAGGGAACAATGCATGTTTGATGATGAACGGGAGATAGCTTCCTCTTACGGCCTTCAAATTTTTTTCTACGTGTAACGTGCACTAATACAACTGCCATGTGAAAGTTTGGAAAATTTCAGGGGCCATTTGACCTTTTGAAGAAATTAAGTGATTTTCTAGTCATTTAATGACCGTAATTCAAATTTGAACTACATCAACATGCAACGGCTAACCATAACGGTTTGAAAAAATCATATTTGTGTACTTCTGTGCGAGTTAATTCCATGTGCAGTAAATTAGAAGGAATTTTCAAACATATTGGTCTCACGGCATGGACACATGCATGGAGTGCCATGGCATTTTAATTCCAAAAAAATTAAAAAATGATCAGAAAAACATGAGACCTTGCTTGATGTAATGTCATGCCACCAAGATGATGTGGTAAAAAAATTGTCCTGTTTGATGGAAGTTTGGACACAAACCCCTCACAAACCGGAGCAACTCACTAGAAGGCTCGTGGTTCCTTGAGGGAACAATGCATGTTCGATGACAAATGGGAGATAGCTTCCTCTTACGGCCTTCAAAATTTCCCTACGTGTAACATGCAGTAATACAACTGTCATGTGAAAAATTAGAAAATTCTAGGGGTCATTTGACCTTTTAAAGATATTAAGTGATTTTCTAGCCATTCAATGACCGTAAGTCAAATTTGAACTTCATCTACATGCAACGGCTAGCCATAACAGTTTGAAAAATCATATTTATGTACTTGTGTGCGAGTTAATTCCATGTGCAGTAAATTAGAAGGAATTTTTAAACATATTGGTCTCACAGCATGGACACGTTCATGGAGTGCCATGGATCGGAAAAATATGAAACCTTGCTTGATGTAATGTCATGCCACCAAGACGATGTGGTAAAAAATTGGCATGTTTGACAAAAGTTTGGACACACACCCCTCACAAACCGGAGCAACTCACTAGAAGGCTCGTGGTTCCGAGAGGGAACAATGCATATTTCATGACAAATGGGAGATAGCTTCCTCATACGGCCTTCAAATTTTTCTACGTGTAACGTGCACTAATACAACTAGCATGTGAAAATTTGGAAAATTTCAGGGGTCATTTGACCTTTTGAAGACATTTAAGTGATTTTCTAGCCATTCAATGACTGTAATTCAAATTTGAACTACATCTATATGCAACGGCCAACCATAAATGTTTGAAAAATCATATTTGTGTACTTGTGTGCGAGTTAATTCCTTGTGCAGTAAATTAGAAGGAATTTTCAAACAAATTGGTCTCACGGCATGGACACATGCATGGAGTGCCCTGGCATTTTAATTCCAAAAAATTAAAAAATGATCAGGAAAACATGAAACCTTGCTTGATGTAATGTAATGTCAACAAGATGATGCGGTAAAAAAAATTGTCCTATTTAATAAAAGTTTGGACAGACACCCCTCACAAACCGGAGCAACTCACTAGAAGGCTTGTGGTTCCGAGAGGGAACAATGCATGTTTGATGTCTAATGGGAGATAGCTTTTCTTACGGCCTTCAAAAAATTTCTACATGTTACGTGCACTAATGCAACTGTCATGTGAAAATTTGGAAAATTTCAAGGGCCATTTGACCTTTTGAAGACATTTAAGTGATTTTCTAGCCATTTAGTGACCGTAATTCAAATTTGAACTACATCTACATGCAACGACAAACCATAACGGTTTAAAAAATCATATTTGTGTACTTGTGTGAAAGTTAAAAAATCATCAGATGATGTAAATATCTGGTGTTCAAAAAAGAAAATGTAAAATCTGGCAAGACAACCGGGCCCCACACGATTGGCACTCTATTTCGCGCCTCGAGGTTTGGAAGGTGAGTGGCGGGCGTTATTAATCTGACACGGTTCCGCATTGGGAACCGTCAGCTATTATGTTCACACACGGATTTCGCTGCGGGAGCGGGGTGTCATTTAAACTACAGTACTCATAAATTCCGGTGACCGGCATGTGTACTGTTCCCGTCGATCTAGATTTTGGCCGCCAATAAATACTACCTTGCTCACGTTGTCCCGCCTGCATTCTCATCTACATCCTCCCATTGCTCGCCCCTCTCTCTCTCTCTCTCTCTCTCTCTCTCTCTCTCTCTTTCTCTCTCTCTCTCTCAAATCTCTGCCATGGCGCCGCAGGTCTGCCCACGCGCCGACAAGGAGTCGCCGCCCTCCGAGAACGCTCACTCGAAGAGTAGCGACGAGGACCCCTACGCGCCGCCGGACGAGGTTGCGTCGGACCCCCCAACTTTGGATTGGTTTTGGGCTAGTACGATCTTTGTCTTTGGAAGTCGTTGCTGCCGGCTGAGAAAGCCAGGCAAGTGGCTTTCAAGAAGGAGATGGCGCAGGAGGATGCCAGGTACAAGGCGGCTTGTGAAGCCCGTGATGCTACCTAGAAAAAGGAGGCGGTGGAGCTTTGGGAGTGGGCGCGTCGTCGTGCGGAGGAGGTGTACGAAGACAGGTACTTCGCGAGGAAGGCCAAAGGTGCTAAGCGCCTTGTCACTGCATGGAGGTGGGCCGATAAGCTCTAGCGTGCCATCGACAATGAGCTCGAGTGAGCGCCCAACGAAATGGCAAGATGCTCACGCTCGTCCGCCTGCAAGAGGCAGATCAGTACGTCAAGCGCTGCGAGGTGGAGGAGGCGGAGTAGTGCCTCCACGCTGGGAAGACGCCGCGCACCAGGGAGCTGCTAACAAGGGATGCCGGAATACTAGCCCTAGGAGGGATTATTAGTTTTAGTATTGTTCATTTTCAATTTTATGCATTGTACCTAGTAGTTAAGTATCATCATGTATATGTGATGAACTAATTAACACTTAATATTATATATATTATGAATTCCATTTTCTATCAATTTTTTTACTAATTTGATCTAGCTATTATCATCCACATATACAGAATGGAAAGCGTATAAACACACATTGAAGCAGAACATATAAGAATGGAAAACAGAGTACACACATTGAAATAGAGCAATAAGCACACAATACTATGATTGCTATGAATACATAGCTATCCACGTCGAAACGACTCCACAAAATAAAACGCGTCCATGAGACGATGACCAGCAACCCTTGCATACGGTAGCTCTTGTCTCTGCCCGAACTCGTGCATGCGTTCGTCCAAGTGGTCGACACGCTCGCGGTACATCTAGAGCGTGATCTCGAGCTCCAAGTTGGCTATTTCATCGGAGATCACCACCTCGAGGATGTGACGGCCATGTTCCTCTACTGCGTCCAGGTGGACACCTGGGCCAAGGAGGCGATCGAGCCTACCGACCAGCGCGTTGGCATCGGGCGGGCCACCGACAAGGTGAATGGCGCGACCCATGCGAACGGCGCGGCAGGTGTCCGGTGCAAGTATGGCGCGGGCGACCTCTGGTGCAAGTACGGCGCAGAGGGCTTGTGCCCACTCCTAGCGAGGAACGGGGGTACTGATGGGACATGTACCTAGCTGCGACGCCTTGTCGACAGTAGGCAAGCGCCGATGGATCCACTCTTGCTATGCGGCGTGCCGCACCTCTCACTCTATGGTGCTCCAACGGTCTCGCCGTGCAGCGAGGCACAGCCTACCGACGTGGACGCGCCTAGCTTGCTCTGCCGCGCGCCATCGATTATGTTGTGCGGCGAGCTGCAGCCTCTCGGCGCTGACACGCCTATCTTGATCTGCGGCGCTGAAGCACAATGCACCAAGGGTCTGCTCAAACCTGGCGATGACGCACATCACGGCGTCATCCATCGTGTTGCCGGGGAGCGCCGCGGCCTCGTTCGGCCATGGCGCCTTCTGGTTTTCCCTATCGACGCGGTTGATGGCAGAGGTGGCGCTTTGGTGGGTTGGCATGCTTTGAAAAGGTGGATGTGCTACAGGCTACACTTGTTGCCTCCGTGCGTCACGTGCCGCCTAGGTTTATGCGTAATATCACTGGGTGGCGAGAAACATGTGAGGAAATGGCGTGAAACGGTACCGTGTTCATGAAACTCCATCAATTAATGGAAACTTAGCATATATATAAGGAACATCGAGCTAGCATAAGAAGTAGATGATGATGAGATGAACACGGACCACACTTGATGAATTCATCAATCGTAAATGATTGTACACTAGCAAGCGTTTTCCCACAACACACATGGCTTATTCCATCACAAACAGGTTGAATGGATCAACTATATGCCACGTATCGCACATTGTGAAAAAGTAATGCGGTAGACCTTCTTTAACATGTGTTAAAAAAACAAGGACCTCGAGGTCAAATTAACTCATGGGATGGGTCATATCGGTCATTTAATTTGACAGATATGACCCATCCTATCCGTTAATTAACATCAACATGACTTCCCATCCATTCACCCATCTGATGGCTGCTCCAACCTGAGCACACTTCACCTGAGAGTTCTCTTACATGAGCTACTGGTGGAACAGCTAGTCCTTGCTGATATAGGATGCCTCTTCGCATCCTTATGGCGTATCCGGATGACCGCTCGTCACCCAATGGCCAATAGATGTTGTGTAGACAAAGCATATCACGTACATCTTATTAGAAGAAATCGTCTGTATTATTATCGGTCTTTGCACACATTTCTGATTACAGACCTGTTTGCCGCGTATCACACACATCTTGTTATATTGAACCGTTTCTGTTCTCTTGTCTCAACGCAAACAGTTCATCCGAGTGAACCCCATGCCGTATATCACACACACCTTGATTTGGCTGACCATTTCTTGTGTGTTGCCTAATCACAAACAGTTCATCCGAGTGAAGTGTATACTGCATATTGCACACACCTTCATCTGGCAGCCCGTTTCTTTTGTTCCTCCTTATCTCAAACAGTTAATTTAACTGAACCGTATGCCCTGAATCGCACACGCAACCAAAATCTGAACCATGTTTGATGCATCCGTCATCGCAAACGTTTTGCACCTTTTTTGACAGTTTTTTTACACCACCATTTGCGATTATTGCATCGCACACAGTTTCGTCGAAGGGACTCTGATCGTAGTGTCGCGTTAGCAGCATCCTGCATTAGTGGTGGACTACCCCCTCCTCATCATGGTGGCCGCCGGGATGATGAAGATGGCCACCGGTGATGATTTCCCCCTCCGGCAGAGTGTCGGATAAGGGCTCTAGATTGGATCTCGTGGTTCTGGGACTGGCGGCGGCTGGAACAAAATTTCGTTGACTCCCCTAGGGTTTTTAGAATATTTGGGCATTCATAGAATGAAGAGGTGGTGCGGGAGGCCACCGAGGTGGGAACAACCTCGGGGAACCCCAGGTGCTTCTCTGGCCCACCGGATGTCTTCTGGTCCAAAAGAAATCTCCAAAAAGTTTTGCTGCATTTGGACTTCATTTGATATTGATTTTCTGTGATGTAAAAAACAAGCAAAAACAGCAACTGGCACTGGGCACTATGTCCATAGGTTAGTCCCAAAAATGATATAATGTTGCTATAAAAAGATTGTAAAACATCTAAGAATGATAATAGAACAACATGGAACAATCAAAAATTATAGATATGTTGGAGACGTATCAACATCCCCAAGCTTAATTCCCGCTCGTCCTCGAGTAGGTAAATGATAAAAACAAAAATTTTGATGTGGAATGATGCCTATCATGTTCATCACATATTCTTTTCTTTTTAAGCATGGACATTTGGACTTTTATATGATTCAAAGCAATAGTCTAGTTTTGACATGACGATTTTAATACTCAAGCATATCAACAAGCAACGATGTCTTTCAAAATATCAATACTAAAGCAAGTTATCCCTCGCCCATCATGCTCAATCATTGATCCATTCATGAAACACACTCGCATATTAGCTACAACCAATGCTCAAGTACGATCATAGTGCCCCTTAATTGGTGCTTTATAAGAGAAGATGGAGACTCAAATAAAAATAAATTGCATAAAGGAAACAGAAAGGCCCTTCACATAGGGATGTCGAGATTTGTAGAGGTGCCAGAGCTCAAAACTTAAATTGAGAGATAAAAGATTTTCGAAGGCATACTTTTCCCATCAAGGAAAATGACCGAGTAATTCCCAACACTTTCCATGCTAGATATATCATAGGTGGTTCCCAAACAGAAAATAAAATTTATTCCTTTTTAACCATTCTTTCACAATCCATGGCTAGTCGTATCCACGGGTTCCCTCCATACCAACACTTCCCAAGGAATTTATTATTTGACAACATAAAGTAAATTTATTTTTCATTTCGGGACTAGGCATCCCTAATAACTTTGACGTACTCTCGTGCAATGACAAGTGAATAAACACTCATCTTGAGAATAACACATCTAGCATGGAAAATATTAGCCACCCCCTGCCGCTCCATGAGCGGTACGAGCAGAAAGGAAATTTATTTTGGAAATTTGAGACGGCACATACAAATTTGCTTAGAATCGCACGAGAATATCGCATATAGGTAGGTATGGTGGACTCATGTGGCAAAACTGGGTTTAGGGATTTTGGATGCACAATAGTATTCCCACTTAGTACAAATGGAGGCTAGCAAATAGATTGAGAAGCAACCAACCAAGAAACGAAAAATCACATAAGCGAGCATTAAGCATAACTAACACCGAATAATGCACAACACGTAGGATGTAATTTCCTTGCATAACTATTGACTTTCTTGCTTGCACAGGGAATCACAAACCTTAACACCAATATTCTTACTAAATCACAATTACTCACCAACATGACTCCACTACTAGGGAAAACTCTAGCAGTAGTGCTGGTTTTGTGCTCACTAGTAGCGCGGGTAGGCGTGCTACTAATAAGGTGCTACAACTATTGCTTAGCAAGAACGCTGCGTTCGCACGCCGCCATCGCTAGGACAAATAGCTGCAGCGTTTGTTCACCCCACGCCATCGCTAATGTAACTACCGGCAGCGTGTTTCTCTCCATCGCTACTAGTATTCTTTTTTTATTTTTTTTATTTTTAGTGTATTTATGCGCCATCGTACAAATATTGGTACAATACCAGTTATGAGGTTTACATCATTATGTCCATAAAAGTGTGTCAAATGAAGGTGGATTAGGTTCAAGTGGAGGCAATATGTGGTGCATGTCAAAAGTATACTACTAATCCAAACTTGATCTAGTTTGGACTAGTAGTACTTTCGATGTGCATCACATGTTGCCTCCACTTGAATCTAATCCGCCAACACAAGCTATTTAATCATCATCATAGTAATTACCACCAACAATATTTATTTAATCACCACTAACACTAGCTAATAATAATCATCATAGTCATTACCACCAACACTAGCTATTTTATCATCATAGTAATAGTGTAGCACATCATCATCCTTAAACTCATTTCTAGCTAGCTAATCACTCCTGCTGCTCTCTCTTAGGTAAAATAACATAAAACATGTATAGCTCTCCTCCTTGATCAAGTTGGAGCATGCAGATGAACTTGTCTCCTAATCGTGGGTAGCGCATTTGTTTACTGCCCCCTAGTACTTCTCTGTGCTCCCCCATCACATATTTGGTCCAGTCTTGCACTATTAAGCATCCGACGCTAATCTTGAATGCACTAAAGTAATCTGTAGGATATCTTGGCCGTAAGCTGATAATACTCATGGTACCTTTAGCCTCGATCCCATAAGGCACAACATTCAAGTTTAGCTCATGGTACCTTTAGTCTTGAAGAACATCGTATGGTAACATACTTAGCAATGAAGTTTAGCTTAAAAAATAATGTATGGAAAAGATCCACTGAGGACAAATAGTAAAAATCTTACCATCCTTCCTAAATAGATGTGACCGTAGTTCATTACGAACACTATTGGTCGACGTTTTCAAGACTAACATTTCTAAATGCAGGAAGAAAATTTGTCTTGACAAGATCAAGATCCTCAAGCCATGAAACATAATGACCGAGCTCCTCGCAGTTGAGTTCAGCCCGACACGAGATAATGGTCCTGTCTATTAAGCCTTTGGACATGTTTGCTTGCACCAAATAAGTGACAATACAAATTAGTTGTCAACTATTTTTGAATAAACAATATCAAAGACATAAATATGGTTGAGAAATTTACATAATGGTATAACTGGAGGCGTCTGCACATCGACCTAGATGTCAGTATTACCTTCAATATCATCTTCCGGACGAATATCAAAGGTGATAACCATATCAGGCTCAAATGCATAAGTCTTGCATAGTGCTCTCCATGTTTTGCATCCAAAATAGGTATAGTCGTCTGAATTGTATAATTTTACGTTGAAAATATAACCATGCTCGGCCTTCAAGTAAAATTTCTTTTCCTCCATAGTACGACTGAAACCTATCTTATCCAATACAAAAACTCTTGCATGGCAGGGGATACGCTAGTAGAATAGTAAAAAAAGACTTGTCATGCTTAATGTCATGCTTAAATTATAAGTTGAAGCAAATGAAGCAAATGTCATGCTTAATTACGAAATAAGACTTGTCGTTGTGACTTACTGTATCCACTTAGAAGTTCTCATCCAGCTTGATGCTGAAGCGCCTATCATCATCTAGGAAGATTCCGTCGCACAGGCCGCGCTCGTCTTCGCAGTATTTACAAATACCGAAATCCTTTTCATCGTCAGACATTTCCTATGTTCATAGTTAAAACATTAATTGAAAATCGATCAAAGACAACTACCAGGATACTCAACACACAAATCCGGGGCACTCGATATTTCCTACATATTCTGGCACAAGTCATGCCAAAATTCACGGAAAAATCCGGCATGACCTTTGCTAAAATAGGACATATCGAGCGCCTGAAATTTGCCGGAACGGAAATGAATCAACAACCGGCAAAACATAGGCCACTCGGAGGTGTAACCTGCAAACATGACCGGCCACTTGGATATTGAGCAACACAAGATATACATTTCAAAATATCTTATAGGACTCAAATTAGCATGCATTCAATAAGCAAAAGTAAATCATCTCATGCGTCCGTACATCGTCAAATATTATCACTAATACATCACGAATAGTGTCATACATATAACATCACTAATACAACTAAAACCCTAGCACACGACGGATATCGGCGCGGGCGGTGGACACCCACAGAGAAGGAACCATCACGGGATCATAGCTCCAGTGAGATCCTCGAGAACCGCGGTATTGGAGAACACATGCTCCAATGCAAACAAGTAGCGACGGACGTCGCGTCCTCCTCATCGACACGGTGACGCACCACCTCCAGAGAGTCCTCGAGCCTCTGGACCGCCATCGCCCACGCGACCGCCACCAAAGAAGGTTCGGTCAATGACAGCTGGCTCCTCACCAACCTGCGCCCCGGTAGGTAGCGCCTCCAGACCACCCCGACGGAGCCCAGTCCCGGACATGGCCCATCTGGTCAAGCAGGTGTCGTCCTCCGCCGACTCGATGACGAGGATGCGGGATAGGCATCGTCCACGTCGAGGCGGGAAAAATTGCTTTAACTAAAAAATAGCAACAAGTTCTTACTAACTAGTTCTATTAATTCAACTAGTTCTTACTAAAAATAAACTTACTATAAATAAAAATATCTAGTACCTAATTAGTACCTAGTTCTTACTAACTAATTAGTACCTATGAACTACTGCCCTAATTACCATCTAATTTGATGAACCTATAGGGGTGGAAAGTGGTGGCGTATATTCCAATTATCCAACTATAAAGTGAAATAAGTGGTCAAATTTTACTCGTTTTATGATTCATCTTAGAAATTTGATTCGTTTCCACCCTTACATGAACCCTAACTCATTTGAGCCGCATCCGCATCCGCATCCGATTTGTTTCCACTCTTACATGAACCCTAACTAATTTGATGCAACTAAAATATAAAGAAACCCTAGGCAGAGGTAGGGGAGAGGGAGGAGCAGGCGTGCTCACCTCGGGTGCCTGCGACGAGGGAGGGGCAGGGCGGCGTCGAGGTCAGGGTCGGGGCTCGGGCGCGCGGCGGATGGCGGCGTCGAGGTCGGGGTCGGGGGCGGCGTTCGGGGCGGCGTTGAGGTCGGGGGCGGGGGCGGCGTTGAATCTAGGGTCGAGGCGGCGTAGAGGGTGTGCGGAGAGCGCGCGGCGGCCGACGGGCGACGGCGGTGGCAAGAGTGAAGAGTTGGATTTGGGGGAAGTGGCCGTGGGGAAGGACGAACCCCGTGGTTAAGTCAGAAGTAGCAGTAGCGCGTTTCAGGAAGAACGCTGCTGCTACGTTAGCTACAGCGCGTTCTGGGATACACGCTACTGCTACTCCTTTCTCTTTTTTCCCCTTTTTCATTTAGTTTTCTTCACATTTTTTCCCTTTCACCTTATTCTATTTCTTTCATTTTCAATTACTTTTCTATTTTCTTTCAATTTAATTTTATATCCTTTAGCAGTAGCGAGTTTAGATTAAAACGCACTGCTACAAATAAAGTAGCAGTAGCGCGGTTCGTTATAGGTCGCTACTACTATGTGTAGCCTATCGGCTAAGCCGTGGGAATTTTAGTAGTAACGTGTTTAGAGCAAGACGCGCTACTGCTAGAACTTTATCTGCAGCACGGTTTCCTCACGCGCGCTACTGCTACTTAGCACCAGCGTGCTTTTTTGACCCTCGCTCCTGCTAAAGTTCTGTGTATAAGGTTTTTCCTAGTAGTGCTCACATATTATTATCATCATATCTCAAAACTATTACAAAGAATCAAGTTTATTTTGTCCAATGATCTTCATGAAAGTTTTTATTATATCCCTCTTAATATCTATCACTTTGGGACTAGTTTCATATGTTGCAATTGCTTTTTGACATGCTCAAACAAGTTTAAGTGAAGAACATGAGCATAAAATTTTCATCTCTCAAAATAATATAAGTGAAGCATGAAAGAACTGACAAACTACTCCAAAAATATATAAGTGAGGATCAAAGGAGTAGTTAAGTAAATAGGTAGCTATGTGAGGACTCTCTCTTATTTAAAAGTTTCAGATCTAAGTATTTTATTAAAACAACAAGTAAAACAAAAAAATGGCATTCCAAGAATAGCACAACTCATGTGAGGAAGCAAGAACTTAGGCTCAACTGATACTAACCGATAATCATTGAAGAAGAAAGGTGGGATGCCTACCGGGGCATCCCTAAGCTTAGATGCTTGAGACTTCTTGGAATATTAACTTGGGATGCCTTAGGCATCCCCAAGCTTGAGCTTTTGTGTCTCCTTAATTCTCTCATATCACGGTTTCCCTAAATCTCTAAAACTTCATCCACACAAAACTCAACAAGAACTCGTGAGATAAGGTAGTATAAATCAATGCAAAACCTTATCATTCTCTACTGTAGCAAATCACTAAAATTATTATTTGACATCGCATACTAAATACCTCTGCATATTTAATACTCGTATCCTCAAATAGAATCGTTAAACAAGCAAACTTATGCAAGCAATGCAACCATAACAGCAATCTGCCAAAACAGTACAGTCTGTAAAGAATGCAAGATCAATCATACTTCCCTAACTCCAACAATTATGAAAAATTACCACACTGTAGAAAATTTATTATAGCTTACTATGCAAAAAGTTTTAAAATTTTATCACATTCTGACTTTTCTCGGGAATTTTTGCAACAGAGATAAACTTTCTATTTTGAAACAGCAACTCATACACTTGCAAAATAAGCACGGCAAAGGCTATACTTGACATTTCTATTGAAGTAAAAGATGCAAAAAATTATTATAGATAAAAGCAAGAAAATCCTAACAAAATAAAATGACACTCCAAGCAAAACACATATCATGTGACTGATACGTCTCCAACGTATCTATAATTTTTTATTGTCCATGTTGTTATATTATCATTCTTGGATGTTTTACAATCATTTTATAGTCATTTTATGTCATTTTTTGGTACTAACCTATTGACGTAGTGCCGAGTGTCAGTTGCTGTTTTCTACATGTTTTTTATATCGTAGGAAACCAATATCAAACGGAGTCCAAACGCAACAAAACTCCAGGAGGATTTTTTTGTGCCAGAAGACATCCAGTGGGCCGAAGAAGCACTGGGAGGTGGCTCGAGGGGAGCGGCACCCACCAGGGCGCGCCAGGAGGCCCAGGCGCGCCCTGGTGGGTTTTGCCCACCTGGTGTGCCCCTGAACCTCCTCTTTGCCCTATAAATACCCCAATATTCCAGAAACCCTAGGGGAGTCGACGAAAATCAATTCCAGCCGCCGCAGAGTCCAGAACCACCAGGTCCAATCTAAACACCGTCATGGAATGGTTCACAACTTCCATTGGTGCCTCTCCGATGATGCGTGAGTAGTTCTTTGTAGACCTACAAGTCCGTAGTTAGTAGCTAGATGGCTTCCTCTCTCTCTCTCTTGATTATCAATACAATGGTCTCTTGGAGATCCATATGATGTATGTCTTTTTGCGGTGTGTTTGTTGGGATCCGATGAACTTTGAGTTTATGATCAGATCTATGTTTTTATCCGTGAAAGTTATTTGAGTATTCTTTGATCTCTTATATGCATGATTGCTTATAGCCTCGTATTTCTTCTCTGATATTTGGGTTTGGTTTGGCCAACTTGATCTCTTTATCTTGCAATGGGAAGAGGTTCTTTGTAGTGGGTTCGATCTTACGGTGCTTGATCCCAGTGACAGAAGGGGAACCGACACGTATGTATCATTGCTACTAAGGATAACAAGTTGAGATCTATATCTCCGCAATAGATAAACGGATCTAGTCTACATCATGTCATCGTTCTTATTGCATTACTCCGTTTTCCCATGAACTTAATACACTAGATGCATTCTGGATAGCGGTCGATGTGTGGAGTAATAGTAGTAGATGCAGGCAGGAGTCGGTCTACTAATCTTGTATGTGATGCCTCTGTAATGATCATTGCCTAGATATCATCATGATTATTTGAAGTTTTATCAATTGCCCAACAGTAATTATTTTCCCACCGTTTGCTATTTTTCTCGAGAGAAGCCACTAGTCAAACATACGGCCCTCGGGTATCTTTTCATCATATTTGCCTTTGCGATCTATTTTCCCTTGCATTTATTTTCAGATCTATTAATCCAAAAGTACAAAATACCTTGCTGAAATTTATTTGTTCTGCGATCTATTTATCCTATCTACCACTTTTACCTCACGTTATTTGCCTATCTTGAGGCGTCATACCCGGAAGGGATTGACAACCCCTTTAACATGTCATGTTGCTAGTATTTGTTACTCCCTCTGTTCACTTTTATAAGACCTTGAAGACATTTTAGACAATGTACAAAACAACCCATTTTGAGCTGTCTGAAATGACTTACAAAAGTGAACGGAGGGAGTATTTGTGTGTAGGTGCTGTTTACGTGGTGTGAGGAGGTTCTCCTACTGGTTCGATAACCTTGGTCTCATCACTGAGGGAAATACCTACCGTCACTATACTACATCATCCCTTCCTCTTTGGGGAAATACCGACGTAGTTATAGCAGACATCAGTGACGAGTAAAAATATAGCCTCAAGTAAGGTTACCGATAATGTTGGAGACAAAAGAGGGGATGCCTTCCGGGGCATCCCCAAGCTTAGTTACTTGGATCTTCCTTGAATATTACCTTGGGAGTTCCTTGGGCATCTCGAAGCTTAGTGTCTTCTCACTCCTTATTCTCCTCGTGCTGATATCTCAACCAAAACTTGAAAACTTCAATCACACAAAACTTAATGGAACTTCGTGAGATAGGTTAGTATGATAAATAGCAAACCATTTCACTTGGGTACTATCAAACACAAGATTCATAATTGTTTCCACACAATGGCTACTGTAGCATATCGTCTCTACAATTTATGTTGATCAATATAATCCATAGAAACTACGAAACAAGCAAACTATGCATTGAAAACCGAATCAGTCAAAAACAGAACAGTTTGTAATGATCTGAACACAACCATACTTCTGCTACTCCAAAAATTCTTAAAGACTAGGACAAGATAGGGAATTTGTATATCTATCACCTGTAAAAAATTGATATCAAAATCATGTTTCAGTGAATTTTCAAAATTCCTGGACTAGGCGCAAAAGTTTCTGTTTCTGGAAAGAATCAAGTTAACTATCATCCACACTATCCCAAAGGCTTTACTTGGCACTTTATTGAAACAAAAGCAATAAAACATGATTACTAAAGTATCCTAATCATGTGAACACACAAAAACAGTAGGTAAAAGTGTTGGGTTGTCTCCCAACAAGCTCTTTTATTTAACGTCGTTTAGCCAGGCATGATGATTTCAATGATGCTCACATAGAAGTAAAGAATTGAAACGCGAAGGGAGCATCATGAGAAATATATCAAACACATCTAATCCTAACCCACATCCTATGTTTGCGGATTTTGTGAGCAAGCAATCCATGAGAACAAGAACCAACTAGCATAGGAAGGCAAAACAAGTAAAACTTCAAAACAATCAGCATAGAGAGAAGAAACTTGATATTATTGAGATATGTAAGAGCATATGTTCCTCTCTCATAATAATTTTCAGAAACATCATGAATGGATTCAACAATATAACCATCACGTACAACACTCTTTTCATGATGCACAAACATACAAGATTTATTACTCTTTATGGCATACATGTCATCATAATAATCATCATAAATAGCAACTTTATTGTCATAGTCAATTGAAACATCTTCCAAAATAATCGATGTATCACTAAATAAAGTCATGACCTCTCCAAATCAACTTTCATCATTGTAATCATCATAAATAGGAGGCATGCTAACATCATAATAAATTTCCTTATCGAGAGTAGAAGGAATCAAAGGATCATATTCATTACGCAAAGCATCCCCAAGCTTAGGACAAGCATTATTTCCTACAAATAAATCTTGAAACATTTCATACTCATCAAACATAGCATCCCCAAGCTTGTGGTTTTGCATATCATCACAATCATTCTTATCAAAAGCATGAATGGCACCAATAGTATAGCAAAAATTATTATCATATTCTCCCAAGCAAGTGCTAAAAAGATTTTCAAGATCATAAGAGACATCATTGTCTTGCCAAGCATAATCATTACAACAAGTATTAGGCATCACAAAATCATACTCAATATCATCATCCTCCATCAACATATTTGATTCACTTTCATGAGGCACAATGGTGATAGGAGCAATAATACTCAGGAGAGTTACCTTTTTACCTATACTTCTTCTTTTCCTTTTCTTTTTCACCACTTCATGTATGGATTTAATCAATTTTTTCGAGCTTCTTGTTGAAGAGATTGATTGCATAGGAAGCTTCTCCTTGTTACCTGATTCATCATAATAAACACTAGGAGGGTATTGGGAAATATTTTCCCTTTCATTTGTACTCTCTTCATTTTATATTTGTTTTCTTGTCTTTAGGTAGTTGGCAATATAGGGATACTCAATGCAATTTACCGCACAAAACATATAAATTTCCTCTAGATCAAAATCAAGAAATCTCTTGAGATTAAGTTTTGGAATACCCTCGGACATGGTTTAGTTGATTTGGATCACGTGATCACTTAGATGACTAGAGAGATGTCTGTCTAAGTGGGAGTTCTTTAGTAATATGATTAATTGAACTTAAATTTATCATGAACTTAGTACCGATAGTATTTTGCTTGTCTATGTTTGTTTGTAGATAGATGGCTCGTCTTTGTTGTTCGTTGAATTTTAACGCGTTCCTTGAGAAAGCAAAGTTGAAAGATGATGGTAGCAATTACACGGATCGGGTCCGTAACTCGAGGATTATCCTCATTGCTGCACTGAAGAGTTACGCCTGGATGCACCGCTAGGTGCCAGAACTCGCCGCTGATGTAACCGACGACGTTAAGAACGTCTCGCGAGCAAAGCCGATGACTACTCTATAGTTCGATGTGCCATGCTTTACGGCTTAGAACCGGGACTTCAACGACGTTTTGAACGTCATGGAGCATATGAGATGTTCCAGAGTTGAAGTTGATATTCCAAATGTAATGCCCAGATTGAGAGATATGAAGTCTCCAATAAGTTCTATAGCTGCAAGATGGAGGAGAATAGTTCGTCGGTGAGCACATACTCGGAATGTCCGGGTATTACAATCACTTGACTCAACTGGGAGTTAATCTTGGGATGATTGTGTCATTGATGTAATTCTTCAATCACCGCCACCAAGCTACAAAGGCTTCGTGATGAACTATAATATGCAAGGGTTAGTAAAGACTATACCGAGCTCTTCGCAATGCTAAAGGCTGCGGAGGTAGAAATCAAGAAGGAGCATCAAGTGTTGATGGTCAATAAGACCACTAGTTTCAAGAAGAAAGGCAAAGGGAAGAAGAAGGGAACTTCAAGAAGAACAGCAAGCAAGTTGCTGCTCAGAGAAGAAACCCAAGTCTGTCCCTAAACCTGAAATCGAGTGCTTCTCCGCAAGCGATCGTCCTTTGAAGCGGAACTGCCCCAAGTATTTGGCGGATAAGAAGGATGGCAAGGTGAACAAAGGTATATGTGATATACATGTTATTGATGTGTACCTTACTAGAGCTCGCATGAGCACTGGTATTTGATCTTGGTTCATTGCTAATATTTGCAACTCAAAGCAGGGACTACGGATTGCTTAACACTAGCAAAGGACGAGGTGACGATCGCGTGGGAAATGGTTCCAAAGTCGATGTGATCGCGGTCGGCACGCTACCTCTACATCTACCTTCGGATTAGTTTTAGACCTAAATAATTGTTATTTGGTGCTGCGTTGAGCATGAACATTATATCTGGATCTTGTTTGATGCGAGACGGTTATTCATTTAAATCAGAGAATAATGGTTGTTCTATTTATATGAGTAATATCTTTTATGGTCATCCACCCTTGAAGAGTGGTCTATTTTTGATGAATCTCGATAGTAGTGATACACATATTCATAATGTTGAAACCAAAAGATGCAGAGTTGATAATGATAGTGCAACTTATTTGTGGCACTGCCGTTTAGGTCATATTGGTATAAAGCGCATGAAGAAACTCCATACTGATGGACTTTTGGAGTCACTTGATTATGAATCACTTGACACTTGTGAACCGTGCCTCATGGGCAAGATGACTAAAACCCCGTTCTCCGGTACTATGGAGAGAGCAACAGATTTGCTGGAAATCATACATACAGATGTATGTGGACCGATGAATGTTGAGGCTCGTGGCGGATATCGTTATTTTCTCACCTTCACAGATGCTTTAAGCAGATATGGGTATATCTACTTAATGAAACATAAGTCTGAAACATTTGAAAAGTTCAAAGAATTTCAGAGTGAAGTTGAAAATCATCATAATAAGAAAATTAAGTTTCTACGATCTGATCGTGGAGGTGAATATTTGAGTTACGAGTTTGGTCTACATTTGAAACAATGCGGAATAGTTTCAGCAACTCACGCCACCCGAACACCACAACGTAATGGTGTGTCCGAACGTCGAATCGCACTTTACTAGATATGGTGCGATCTATGATGTCTCTTACAGATTTACCGCTATCGTTTTGGGGTTATGCTCTTGAGACGGCCGCATTCACATGAATAGAACACCGTCAAAATCCGCTGAGACGACACCTTATGAACTATGGTTTAGCAAGAAACCAAAGTTGTCGTTTCTTAAAGTTTGGGGATGCGATGCTTATGTGAAAAAGCTTCAACCTGATAAGCTCGAACCCAAATCGGAGAAATGTGTCTTCATAGGATACCCAAAGGAGACAGTTGGGTACACCTTCTATCACAGATCCGAAGGCAAGACATTTGTTGTTAAGAATGGATCCTTTCTAGAGAAGGAGTTTCTCTCGAAAGAAGTGAGTGGGAGGAAAGTAGAACTTGATGAGGTAATTGTACCTTCTCCCTTATTTGAAAGTAGTTTGTCGCAGAAACGGTTTACGAGACATCTACACCAAATAGTGAGGAAGTTGATGATGTTGATCATGAAACTTCAGATCAAGTTACTACTGAACCTCGTAGATCAACAGAGTAAGATCCGCACTGAGTGGTACGGTAATCCTGCTCGAAGTCATGCTACTAGATCATGATGAACCTACGAACTATGAAGAAGCGATGGTGAGCCCAGATTCATAAAATGGCTTGAGGCCATGAAATCGAGATGGGATCCATGTATGAAAACAAAGTATGGACTTTGGTTGACTTGCCGAGGGTCGGCAAGCAATAGAAAACAAGTGGATCTTCAAGAAGAAGACCGACACGACGGTAATGTTATCGTCTACAAAGCTCGACTTGTCGCAAAGGGTTTCGACAAGTTCAAGGGATTGACTACGATGAGACCTTCTCACCCGAAGCGATGCTTAAGTCTGTCCGAATCATGTTAGCAATTGCCGCATTTTATGATTATGAAATTTGGCAAATGGATGTAAAACTGCATTCTGAATGGATTTCGGAAGAAGAGTTGTATATGATGCAACCGAAGGTTTTATCGATCCAAAGGAGCTAACAAAGTGTGCAAGCTCCAGCGATCCATTTATGGACTGGTGCAAGCATCTCGAGTTGGAATAAACGCTTTGATAGTGTGATCAAAGCATTTGGGTTCATCTGCACTTTTGGAGAAGCTCAGATTTACAAGAAAGTGAGTGGGAGCTCAGAGCATTTCGATATTATATGTAGATGACATATTACTTGATCGGAAATGACATAGAATTCTGGATAGCATAAAGGGATACTTGAATAAGAGTTTTCAATGAAAGACCTCGGTGAAGCTGCATACATATTGGGCATTAAGATCTATAGAGATAGATCAAGACGCTTAATTGGACTTTCACAAAGCACATACCTTGACAAGATTTTGAAGAAGTTCAAAATGGATCAAGCAAAGAAAGGGTTCTTGCCTGTGTTACAAGGTGTGAAGTTGAGTCGGACTCAATGCCCGACCACCGCAGAAGATAGAGAGAAAATGAAAGATGTTCCTATGCTTCAGCCATAGGCTCTATCATGTATGCAATGCTGTGTACAGCACTGATGTGTGCCTTGCTATAAGCCTAGCAGGAGGTACCAAAGTAATCCAGAGTGGATCATCGGACAGCGGTCAAGAACATCTGAAATACCGAAAAGGACTAAGGATATGTTTTCAGATATGGAGGTGACAAAGAGCTCATAAAACAGTTACGTTGATGCAAGCTTTGACACCGATCCGGACGATTCTAAATCGCAGACCGGATACGATTTACACTAAACGGAGGAGCTGTCGGTTGGTGCAGTTCTAAACAAAGCGTCGTGGCGGGATCTACATGTGAAGCGGAATACATAGCAGCTTCCAAGCAGCTAATGAAGGAGTCGGATGAAGGAGTTCATATCCGATCTAGGTGTCATACCTAGTGCATTGGGTCCAATGAAAATCTTACGTGACAATATCGAGCAATTGCCTTAGCAAAGGAATCCAGATTTCACAAGAGGACCAAGCACATCAAGAGACGCTTCAATTCCATCCGGACTTAGTCCAGATCGGAGACATAGAGATTTGCAAGATACATACGGATCTGAATGTTGCGACCGTTAACTAAGCCTCTTCCACGAGCAAAACATGATCAGCACCAAGACTCCATGGGTGTTAGAATCATTCTTGTGTAATCTAGATTATTGACTCTAGTGCAAGTGGGAGATGAAGGAAATATGCCCTAGAGGCAATAATAAAGTTATTATTTATTTCCTTATTTCATGATAAATGTTTATCATTCATGCTAGAATTGTATTAACCGGAAACATGATACATGTGTGAATGAATAAACAAACAACATGTCACTAGTATGCCTCTACTAGACTAGCTTGTTAATCAAAGATGGTTATGTTTCCTAACCATGAACAAGGAGTTGTTATTTGATTAATGAGGTCACATCATTAGTAGAATGATCGATTGACATGACCCATTCCCTTAGCTTAGCACACGATCGTTTAGTATGTTGCTACCGCTTTTATCCATGACTTATACATGTTCCCGTAACTATGAGATTATGCAACTCCGTTTACGGAGGAACACTTTGGTGCTACCAAACGTCACAACGAATCGGGTGATTATAAAGGAGTACTACAGGTGTCTCCAAAGGCGATGTTGGGTTGGCGATTTGAGATTAGGTTTTGTCACTCCGATTGTCGGAGAGGTATCTCTGGGCCCTCTCGGTAATGCACATCACTTAAGCCTTGCAAGCACTACAACTAATGAGTTAGTTGTGAGATGATGTATTACGGAACGAGTAAAGAGACTTGCCGTAACGAGATTGAACTAGGTATTGGATACCGACGATCGAATCTCGGGCAAGTAACATACCGATGACAAAGGGAACAACGATGTTGTTATGCGGTCCGACCGACAAAGATCTTCAGTAGAATATGTAGGAACCAATATGGGCATCCAGGTCCCGCTGTTGGTTATTGACCGTGAATAGTTCTAGGTCATGTCTACATTGTTCTCGAACCGTAGGGTCCGCACGCTTAAGGTTTCGATGGCGATGTTATTATGAGTTTATGTATTTTGATGTACCGAAGGAGTTCGAGTCCGGATGTGATCACGGACATGACGAGGAGTCTCGGAATGGTCGAGACATAAAGATTGATATATTGGAAGCCTATGTTTGGAGTTGGAATGGTTCCGGGAAAACGGAATTTCTGAGTACCGGAGGTTACGGAACCCCGGAGGTAAATGGGCCACTATGGGCCTTGGTGGAAAGGAGAAGGGCAGCCCAAGAGGGCTGCGCGCCTCCCCTTCCCTAGTCCTATTAGGACTAGGAGAAGGGCCGCCCCTCTCTCTCTTTCCCCCTCCAGGAATCCTAGTTGGACTAGGATTGGGGGAATCCTACTCCCGAGGGAGTAGGACTCCTGGGCGCCTCCTTTGGGCGGCCCCCTCCCCCTGCTCCTTTATATATGAGGGCAGGGGGCACTTGGAACACACAAGTTGATCGTGAGATCGTTCCTTAGCCGCAGCGGTGCCCCCTCCACCATATTCCACCTCGGTTATACCGTCGCGAAGCTTAAGCGAAAGCCTCGCGCCGTGAAACATCAAGATCGTCACCACGCCGTCGTCTTGTGGAACTCTCCTCGACACTCGGCTGGATCGAGTACGAGGGACGCCATCGAGCTGTACGTGTCAAGAACTCGGGCGCCGGAGTAACGCCGGGATCGGTCGGATCGCGAGGAGAACGTCGACTACTTCCTCTACGTTGTGATCGCTTCGCCGGGTCTCACGAGGGTGCGTAGACAACACTCTCCCTCTCGTTGCTATTCATCACCATGATCTTGCGTGTGCGAGGAAAATTTTTGAAATTACTACGTTCCCCAACAGTGGCATCCGAGCCTAGGTTTTTATGGTTTGATGTTTTGCACGAGTAGAACACAAGTGAGTTGTGGGCGATACAAAGTCATACTACCTACCAAGCATGTCATACTTTGGTTCAGCGGTATTGTGAGATGAAGCGCCTGGACCGACATTACAGCAGACGCTTACGCGAGACTGGTTTCACCGCTGTGAGCACTCGTTGCTTAAAGGTGACTGGTGGGTGCTGTCTCTCTCACTTTAGTTGAACTGAGTGTGGCTACGCCCGGTCCTTGAGAAGGTTAAAGCGAGTCTATTTGACGAAGTATCGTTGTGGTTTTGATGCGAGGTGAGACTGGTTCTTGCTTAAGCCCGTAGCAGCCACGTAAAATTTGCAACAACAAAGTAGAGGACGCCTAACTTGTTTTTGCAGGCATGTTGTGATGTGATATGGTCAAGACGTGATGCTATATTTTATTGTATGAGATGATCATGTTTTGTAACCGGTTATCGGCAATCGGCAGGAGCCATATGGTTGTCGCTTATTGTATGCAATGCAATCGCTACTGTAATGCTTTACTTTATCACTAAGCGGTAGCGATAGTCGAGTAGCATAAGTTTGGCGAGACGACAACGATGCTGCGATGGAGATCAAGGTGTCGCGCCGGTGGCGATGGTGATCATGGTGGTGCTGCAAGATGGAGATCGTGAAGCACAAGATGATGATGACCATATCATATCACTTATATTGATTTGCATGTGATGTTTATCCTTTTATGCATCTTATCTTGCTTTGATTGACGGTAGCATTATAAGATGATCTCTCACTAAATTATCAAGAAGTGTTCTCCCGAGTATGCACCGTTGCCAAAGTTCGTCGTGCCCGCACACCACGTGATGATCGGGTGTGATAAGCTCTCGTCCATCTACAACGGGTGCAAGCCAGTTTTGCACACGCAGAATACTCGGGTTATACTTGACGAGCCTAGCATATGCAGATATGGCCTCGGAACACGGAGACCGAAAGGTCGGCGTGAATCATATAGTAGATATGATCAACATAAGATGTTCACCATTGAAAACTACTCCATTTCACGTGATGATCGGTTATGGTTTAGTTGATTTGGATCACGTGATCACTTAGATGACTAGAGGATGTCTTTCTAAGTGGGAGTTCTTTAGTAATATGATTAATTGAACTTAAATTTATCATGAACTTAGTACCGATAGTATCTTGCTTGTTTATGTTTGATTGTAGATAGATGGCTCGTCTTTGTTGTTCCGTTGAATTTTAATGCGTTCCTTGAGAAAGCAAAGTTGAAAGATGATGGTAGCAATTACACGGACTGGGTCCGTAATTTGAGGATCATCCTCATTGCTGCCTGTAAGAGTTACGCCTGGATGCACCGCTAGGTGCAGACCTCTTGCTAATGCAACCGCAGATGTTATGAGCGTCTGGCGAGCAAAGCTGATGACTACTCTATAGTTCGAGTGTGCCATGCTTTACGGCTTAGAACCGGGACTTCAACGACGTTTTGAACGTCATGGAGCATATGAGATGTTCCAGAGTTGAAGTTAATATTCCAACAGTAATGCCCGGATTGAGAGATATGAAGTCTCCAATAAGTTCTATAGCTGCAAGATGGAGGAGAATAGTTACATTAGTGAGCATATACTCGTAATGTCCGGGTACTACAATCACTTGACACAATTGGGAGTTAATCTTCCGGATGATTGTGTCATTGATGAATTCTCAATCACGCCACCAAGCTACAAAGGCTTCGTGATGAACTATAATATGCAAGGGTTAGTAAAGACTATGCTCGAGCTCTTCGCAATGCTAAAAGCTGCGGAGGTAGAAATCAAGAAGGAGCATCAAGTGTTGATGGTCAATAAGACCACTAGTTTCAAGAAGAAAGGCAAAGGAAGAAGAAGGAACTTCAAGAAGAACAGCAAGCAAGTTTTGCTCAGAGAAGAAACCCAAGTCGGCCCTAAACCTGAAACCGAGTGCTTCTACCGCAAGCAAGCTGGTCTTCGAAGCGGAACTGCCCCAAGTATTTGGCGGATAAGAAGGATGGCAAGGTGAACAAAGGTATATGTGATATACATGTTATTGATGTGTACCTTACTAGAGCTCGCAGAGCACTGGTATTTGATCTTGGTTCATTGCTAATATTTGCAACTCAAACAGGGGACTACGGATTGCTTAACACGGCAAAGGACGAGGTGACGATCGCGTGGGAAATGGTTCCAAAGTCGATGTGATCGCGGTCGGCACGCTACCTCTACATCTACCTTCGGATTAGTTTTAGACCTAAATAATTGTTATTTGGTGCTGCGTTGAGCATGAACATTATATCTGGATCTTGTTTGATGCGAGACGGTTATTCATTTAAATCGAGAATAATGGTTGTTCTATTTATATGAGTAATATCTTTTATGGTCATGCACCCTTGAGGAATGGTCTATTTTGATGAATCTCGATAGTAGTGATACACATATTCATAATGTTGAAACCAAAAGATGCAGAGTTGATAATGAAAGTGCAACTTATTTGTGGCACCGCCGTTTAGGTCATATCGGTGTAAAGCGCATGAAGAAACTCCATCTTGATGGACTTTTGGAGTCACTTGATTATGAATCACTTGGCACTTATGAACCGTGCCTCATGGGCAAGATGACTAGAACACCGTTCTCGGTACTATGGAGAGAGCAACAGATTTGTTGGAAATCATACATCTGAGATGTATGTGGTCCGATGAATGTTGAGGCTCGTGGCGGATATCGTTATTTTCTCACCTTCACAGATGACTTAAGCAGATATGGGTATATCTACTTAATGAAACATAAGTCTGAAACGTTTGAAAAGTTCAAAGAATTTCAGAGTGAAGTTGAAAATCATCGTAACAAGAAAATTAAGTTTCTACGATCGATCGTGGAGGTGAATATTTGAGTTACTGAGTTTGGTCTACATTTGAAACAATGCGGAATAGTTTAGCAACTCACGCCACCGGAACACCACAGCGTAATGGTGTGTCCGAACGTCGTAATCGTACTTTACTAGATATGGTGCGATCTATGATGTCTCTTACAGATTTACCGCTATCGTTTTGGGGTTATGCTCTAGAGACGGCCGCATTCACACTGAATAGAACACCGTCGAAATCCGTTAAGACGACACCTTATGAACTGTGGTTTAGCAAGAAACCAAAGTTGTCGTTTCTTAAAGTTTGGGGATGCGATGCTTATGTGAAAAAGCTTCAACCTGATAAGCTCGAACCCAAATCGGAGAAATGTGTCTTCATAGGATACCCAAATGAAACAGTTGGGTACACCTTCTATCACAGATCCGAAGGCAAGACATTCGTTGCTAAGAATGGATCCTTTCTAGAGAAGGAGTTTCTCTCGAAAGAAGTGAGTGGGAGGAAAGTGGAACTTGATGAGGTAGTAGTACCTTCTCCCTTACTTGAAAGTAGTTCGTCACAGAAACCAGTTTCTGAGACATCTGCACCAAGTAGTGAGGAAGTTGATGATGTTGATCATGAAACTTCAGATCAAGTTACTACAGAACCTCGTAGATCAACCAGAGTAAGATCCGCACCTGAGTGGTACGGTAATCCTGTTCTGGAAGTCATGCTACTAGATCATGATGAACCTACGAACTATGAAGAAGCGATGGTGAGCCCAGATTCCGCAAAATGGCTTGAGGCCATGAAATCGAGATGGGATCCATGTATGAAAACAAAGTGTGGACTTTGGTTGACTTGCCCGAGGGTAGGCAAGCAATAGAAAACAAGTGGATCTTCAAGAAGAAGACCGACGACGGTAATGTTATCGTTTATAAAGCTCGACTTGTCACAAAAGGTTTTCGACAAGTTCAAGGGATTGACTACGATGAGACCTTCTCACCAGAGCGATGCTTAAGTCCGTCCGAATCATGTTAGCAATTGCCGCATTTTATGATTATGAAATTTGGCAAATGGATGTAAAGACCGCATTCTGAATGGATTTACGGAAGAAGAGTTGTATATGATGCAACCGAAGGTTTTATCGATCCAAAGGAGCTAACAAAGTGTGCAAGCTCCAGCGATCCATATATGGACTGGTGCAAGCATCTCGGAGTTGGAATAAACGCTTTGATAGTGTGATCAAAGCATTTGGGTTTATCTGACTTTTGGAGAAGCCTCAGATTTACAAGAAAGTGAGTGGGAGCTCAGAGCATTTTCGATATTATATGTGGATGACATATTGCTGATCGGAAATGATATAGAATTTCTGGATAGCATAAAGGGATACTTGAACAAGAGTTTTTCAATGAAAGACCTCGGTGAAGCTGCTTACATATTGGGCATTAAGATCTATAGAGATAGATCAAGACGCTTAATTGACTTTCACAAAGTACATACCTTGATAAAGTTTTGAAGAAGTTCAAAATGGATCAAGCAAAGAAAGGGTTCTTGCTGTGTTACAAGGTGTGAAGTTGAGTCGACTCAATGCCCCACCACCGCAGAAGATAGAGAGAAAATGAAAGATGTTCCTATGCTTCAGCCATAGGCTCTATCATGTATGCAATCTTGTGTACTGGACTGATGTGTGCCTTGCTATAAGCCTAGCAGGAGGTACCAAAGTAATCCAGAGTGGATCATCGACAGCGGTCAAGAACATCTGAAATACCGAAAAGGACTAAGGATATGTTTCTCGATATGGAGGTGACAAAGAGCTCATCGTAAACAGTTACGTTGATGCAAGCTTTGACACCGATCCGGACGATTCTAAATCGCAGACCGGATCGATTTACACTAAACGGAGGAGCTGTCGGTTGGTGCAGTTCTAAACAAAGCGTCGTGGCGGGATCTACATGTGAAGCGGAATACATAGCAGCTTCGAAGCAGCTAATGAAGGAGTGCGGATGAAGGAGTTCATATCCGATCTAGGTGTCATACCTAGTGCATTGGGTCCAATGAAAATCTTTCGTGACAATATCGAGCAATTGCCTTAGCAAAGGAATCCAGATTTCACAAGAGGACCAAGCACATCAAGAGACGCTTCAATTCCATCCGGACTTAGTCGGGGGGAGACATAGAGATTTGCAAGATACATACGGATCTGAATGTTGCGAGACCGCTAACTAAGCCTCTTCCACGAGCAAAACATGATCAGCACCAAGACTCCATGGGTGTTAGAATCATTACTATGTAATCTAGATTATTGACTCTAGTGCAAGTGGGAGATCAAGGAAATATGCCCTAGAGGCAATAATAAAGTTATTATTTATTTCCTTATTTCATGATAAATGTTTATCATTCATGCTAGAATTGTATTAACCGGAAACATGATACATGTGTGAATGAATAAACAAACAACATGTCACTAGTATGCCTCTACTAGACTAGCTTGTTAATCAAAGATGGTTATGTTTCCTAACCATGAACAAGGAGTTGTTATTTGATTAATGAGGTCACATCATTAGTAGAATGATCTCGATTGACATGACCCATTCCTTAGCTTAGCACACGATCGCTTAGTATGTTGCTCGCTTTTATCCATGACTTATACATGTTCCTGTAACTATGAGATTATGCAACTCCGTTTACGGAGGAACACTTTGGTGCTACCAAACGCCACAACGAATCGGGTGATTATAAAGGAGTACTACAGGTGTCTCCAAAGGCAGATGTTGGGTTGGCGATTTGAGATTAGGTTTTGTCACTCCGATTGTCGGAGAGGTATCTCCGGCCCTCTCGGTAATGCACATCACTTAAGCCTTGCAAGCACTACAACTAATGAGTTAGTTGTGAGATGATGTATTACGGAACGAGTAAAGAGACTTGCCGTAACGAGATTGAACTAGGTATTGGATACCGACGATCGAATCTCGGGCAAGTAACATACCGATGACAAAGGAACAACGATGTTGTTATGCGGTCGACCGACAAAGATCTTCGTAGAATATGTAGGAACCAATATGGGCATCCAGGTCCGCTGTTGGTTATTGACCGTGAATAGTTCTAGGTCATGTCTACATTGTTCTCGAACCGTAGGGTCCGCACGCTTAAGGTTTCGATGGCGGTTATTGTGAGTTTATGTATTTTGATGTACCGAAGGAGTTCGAGTCCGGATGTGATCACGGACATGACGAGGAGTCTCGGAATGGTCGAGACATAAAGATTGATATATTGGAAGCCTATGTTTGGAGTTCGAATGGTTCCGGGAAAACGGAATTTATCGGAGTCCGGAGGTTACTGGAACCCCCGGAGGTAAATGGGCCACTATGGGCCTTGGTGGAAAGGAGAAGGGCAGCCCAAGAGGGCTGCGCGCCCCCCCTTCCCTAGTCCTATTAGGACTAGGAGAAGGCCGCCCCCTCTCTCTCTTTCCCTCAGGAATCCTAGTTGGACTAGGATTGGGGGAATCCTACTCCCGAGGGAGTAGGACTCCTGGCGCGCCTCCTTTGGCCGCCCCCCCCCCCTGGCTCCTTTATATACGGGGCAGGGGGCACTTTGGAACACACAAGTTGATCGTGAGATCGTTCCTTAGCCGTGTCGGTGCCCCCTCCACCATATTCCACCTCGGTTATACCGTCGCAAGCTTAGGCGAAGCCCTGCGCCGTGAAACATCAAGATCGCCACCACGCCGTCGTCTTGTGGAACTCTCCCTCGACACTCGGCTGGATCGAGTACGAGGGACGCCATCGAGCTGTACGTGTGTCAAGAACTCGGGGCGCCGAGTAACGGCGCCGGATCGGTCGGATCGCGAGGAGAACGTCGACTACTTCCTCTACGTTGTGATCGCTTCGCCGGGTCTCACGAGGGTACGAGACAACACTCTCCCTCTCGTTGCTATTCATCACCATGATCTTGCGTGTGCGAGGAAAATTTTTGAAATTACTCGTTCCCAACAGTTTGGAGTTCGAATGGTTCGGGTGAAATCGATTTTACTTAGGAACACCGAGGGTTACGGAACCCTCCCGGGGTTAATGGGCCTTAGTGGGCCATGAGGGAGAAGAGGAAGGGCCGGCCGGGGCAGGCAGCGCGCCTCCCCTAGTCCGAATAGGACAAGGAGGGGGGCCCCTCCCTCTTTCCCTCCCCCAAGTCCTAATCCAACTAGGAAGGGGGGAGTCCTACTCCGGTGGGAGTAGGACTCCTCGCGCCTCCTCCTAGGGCCGGCCGCACCCACTTTGCTCCTTTATATACGAGGCAGGGGCACCCTAGAACACACAAGTTGATCCTTGAGATCGTTCCTTAGCCGTGTGCGGTGCCCCTTCCACCATAATCCACCTCGGTCATATCAGTAGCGGTGCTTAGGCGAAGCCTGCGTTGGTAGAACATCAAGATCGCCACCACGCCGTCGTCTTGACAGAACTCTCTCCTCCCGAAGCTCTCTGGATTGGAGCCCGAGGAGCATCACCGAGCTGTACGTGTGTCAAGAACTCGAGGCGCCGAGTAACGGCGCTGGGATCGGTTGGATCGCGAGGAGAACGTCGACTACTTCCTCTACGTTGTGATCGCTTCGCTTCGGTCTCACGAGTGCGTAGACAACACTCTTCCTTCTCGTTGCTATGCATCACCATGATCTTGCGTGTGCGTAGGAAATTTTTGAAATTACTACGTTCCCCAACAAAGTGGTATCGAGCCAGGTTTTTATGGTTTGATGTTTTGCACGAGTAGAACACAAGTGAGTTGGGGCGATACAAGTCATACTACCTACCAGCATGTCATATTTTGGTTCAGCGGTATTGTGAGATGAAGCGGCCGGACCGACATTACGCCAGACGCTTACGCGAGACTGGTTTCACTGCCACGAGCACTCGTTGCTTAAAGGTGATTGGCGGGTGTCTGTCTCTCTCACTTTAGTTGAACCGAGTATGGCTCGCCCGGTCCTTGAGAAGGTTAAACGAGTCTATTTGACGAAGTATCGTTGTGGTTTTGATGCGAGGTGAGATTGGTTCTTGCTTAAGCCCGTAGCAGCCACGTAAAATTTGCAACAACAAAGTAGAGGACGTCTAACTTGTTTTTGCAGGGCATGTTGTGATGTGATATGGTTAAGACATGATGCTATATTTTATTGTATGAGATGATCATGTTTTGTAACGAAGTTATCGGCAATCGGCTGGAGCCATATGGTTGTCGCTTTATTGTATGAAATGCAAGCATACGTAATTGCTTTACTTTATCACTAAGCGGTAGCGATAGTCGTAGAAGCAATAGATGGCGTAAACGACAACGATGCTACGATGAAGATCAAGGTGTCGCGCCGGTGACGATGGTGATCACGACGGTGCTTTGGAGATGGAGATCACAAGCACAAGATGATGATGGCCATATCATATCACTTATATTGATTACATGTGATGTTTATCCTTTATGCATCTTATCTTGCTTTGATTGACGGTAGCATTTTAAGATAATCTCTCACTAAAAATTATCAAGTAGTGTTCTCCCTGAGTATGCACCGTTGCCAAAGTTCGTCGTGCCGAGACACCACGTGATGATCGGGTGTGATAAGCTCTACGTCCATCTACAACGGGTGCAAGCCAGTTTTGCACACGCAGAATACTCAGGTTATACTTGACGAGCCTAGCATATGCAGATATGGCCTCGGAACACGGAGACCGAAAGGTCGAGCATGAATCATATAGTAGATATGATCAACATAAGATGTTCACCATTGAAAACTACTCCATTTCACGTGATGATCGGTTATGGTTTAGTTGATTTGGATCACGTGATCACTTAGATGACTAGAGGGATGTCTGTCTAAGTGGGAGTTCTTAGTAATATGATTAATTGAACTTAAATTTATCATGAACTTAGTACCTGATAGTATCTTGCTTGTCTATGTTTGTGTGTAGATAGATGGCTCGTGCTGTTGTTCCGTTGAATTTTAATGCGTTCCTTGAGAAAGCAAAGTTGAAAGATGATGGTAGCAATTACACGGATCGGGTCCGTAACTCGAGGATTATCCTCATTGCTGCACGTAAGAGTTACGCCATGGATGCACCGCTAGGTGCCAGACTGCTTCGATGCAACCGACGACGTTAAGAACGTCTGGCGAGCAAAGCTGATGACTACTCTATAGTTCATGTGCCATGCTTTACGGCTTAGAACGGGACTTCAACGACGTTTTGAACGTCATGGAGCATATGAGATGTTCCAGAGTTGAAGTTGATATTCCAACAGAATGCCCGGATTGAGAGATATGAAGTCTCCAATAAGTTCTATAGCTGCAAGATGGAGGAGAATAGTTCTCGGTGAGCACATACTCGTAATGTCCGGGTATTACAATCACTTGACTCAACCGGGAGTTAATCTTCCGGATGATTGTGTCATTGATGTAATTCTTCAATCAACGCCACCAAGCTACAAAGGCTTCGTGATGAACTATAATATGCAAGGGTTAGTAAAGACTATACCGAGCTCTTCGCAATGCTAAAGGCTGGAGGTAGAAATCAAGAAGGAGCATCAAGTGTTGATGGTCAATAAGACCACTAGTTTCAAGAAGAAAGGCAAAGGAAGAAGAAGGGAACTTCAAGAAGAACAGCAAGCAAGTTGCTGCTCAGAGAAGAAACCCAAGTCTAGCCCTAAACCTGAAATGAAAGTGCTTCTACCGCAAGCGCATCGTCCTTTGAAGCGGAACTGCCCCAAGTATTTGGCGGATAAGAAGGATGGCAAGGTGAACAAAGGTATATGTGATATACATGTTATTGATGTGTACCTTACTAGAGCTCATGAGAGCACTGGTATTTGATCTGGTTCATTGCTAATATTTGCAACTCAAAGCAGGACTACGGATTGCTTAACACTAGCAAAGGACGAGGTGACGACGCGCGTGGGAAATGGTTCCAAAGTCGATGTGATCATGATCGCACGCTACCTCTACATCTACCTTCGGGAGTAGTTTTAGACCTAAATAATTGTTATTTGGTGCTGCGTTGAGCATGAACATTATATCTGGATCTTGTTTGATGCGAGGCGGTTATTCATTTAAATCGAGAGAATAATGGTTGTTCTATTTATATGAGTAATATCTTTTATGGTCATGCACCCTTGAAGAGTGGTCTATTTTGATGAATCTCGATAGTAGTGATACACATATTCATAATGTTGAAACCAAAAGATGCAGAGTTGATAATGATAGTGCAACTTATTTGTGGTAATTGCCGTTTAGGTCATATTGGTATAAAGCGCATGAAGAAACTCCATCTTGATGGACTTTTGGAGTCACTTGATTATGAATCACTTGACACTTGCGAACCGTGCCTCATGGGCAAGATGACTAAAACCCGTTCTCGGTACTATGGAGAGAGCAACAGATTTGTTGGAAATCATACATACTGAGATGTATGTGGACCGATGAATGTTGAGGCTCGTGGCGGATATCGTTATTTTCTCACCTTCACAGATGATTTAAGCGGATATGGGTATATCTACTTAATGAAACATAAGTCTGAAACATTTGAAAAGTTCAAAGAATTTCAGAGTGAAGTTGAAAATCATCGTAATAAGAAAATTAAGTTTCTACGATCCGATCGTGGAGGTGAATATTTGAGTTACGAGTTTGGTCTACATTTGAAACAATGCGGAATAGTTTAGCAACTCACGCCACCCGAACACCACAACGTAATGGTGTGTCGAGCGTCGTAATCGCACTTTACTAGATATGGTGCGATCTATGATGTCTCTTACTGATTTACCGCTATCGCTTTGGGGTTATGCTCTTGAGACGGCCGCATTCACCTGAATAGAACACCGTCAAAATCCGTTGAGACGACACCTTATGAACTATGGTTTAGCAAGAAACCAAAGTTGTCGTTTCTTAAAGTTTGGGGATGCGATGCTTATGTGAAAAAGCTTCAACCCGATAAGCTCGAACCCAAATCGGAGAAATGTGTCTTCATAGGATACCCAAAGGAGACAGTTGGGTACACCTTCTATCACAGATCCGAAGGCAAGACATTTGTTGTTAAGAATGGATCCTTTCTAGAGAAGGAGTTTCTCTCGAAAGAAGTGAGTGGGAGGAAAGTAGAACTTGATGAGGTAATTGTACCTTCTCTCCTTATTTGAAAGTAGTTTGTCGCAGAAACCGTTTCGAGACATCTACACCAAATAGTGAGGAAGTTGATGATGTTGATCATGAAACTTCAGATCAAGTTACTACAGAACCTCGTAGATCAACCGAGTAAGATCCGCACTGAGTGGTACGGTAATCATGTTCGGAAGTCATTCTACTAGATCATGATGAACCTACGAACTATGAAGAAGCGATGGTGAGCCCAGATTCGCAAAATGGCTTGAGGCCATGAAATCGAGATGGGATCCATGTATGAAAACAAAGTATGGACTTTGGTTGACTTGCCCGAGGGTCGGCAAGCAATAGAAAACAAGTGGATCTTCAAGAAGAAGACCGACGCCGACGGTAATGTTATCGTCTACAAAGCTCGACTTGTCGCAAAGGGTTTCGACAAGTTCAAGGGATTGACTACGATGAGACCTTCTCACCCGTAGCGATGCTTAAGTCTGTCCGAATCATGTTAGCAATTGCCGCATTTTATGATTATGAAATTTGGCAAATGGATGTAAAGACCGCATTCTGAATGGATTTACGGAAGAAGAGTTGTATATGATGCAACCGAAGGTTTTATCGATCCAAAGGAGCTAACAAAGTGTGCAAGCTCCAGCGATCCATTTATGGACTGGTGCAAGCATCTCGAGTTGGAATAAACGCTTTGATAGTGTGATCAAAGCATTTGGGTTCATCTGAGACTTTTGGAGAAGCCTCAGATTTACAAGAAAGTGAGTGGGAGCTCTGTAGCATTTCGATATTATATGTAGATGACATATTACTTGATCGGAAATGACATAGAATTTCTGGATAGCATAAAGGGATACTTGAATAAGAGTTTTTCAATGAAAGACCTCGGTGAAGCTGCATACATATTGGGCATCAAGATCTATAGAGATAGATCAAGACGCTTAATTGGACTTTCACAAAGCACATACCTTGACAAGATTTTGAAGAAGTTCAAAATGGATCAAGCAAAGAAAGGGTTCTTGCCTGTGTTGCAAGGTGTGAAGTTGAGTAAGACTCAATGCCCGACCACTGCAGAAGATAGAGAAAATGAAAGATGTTCCTATGCTTCAGCCATAGGCTCTATCATGTATGCAATCTTGTGTACTGACCTGATGTGTGCCTTGCTATAAGCTTAGCAGGAGGTACCAAAGTAATCCAGAGTGGATCATCGACAGCGGTCAAGAACATCCTGAAATACCGAAAAGGACTAAGGATATGTTTCTCGATATGGAGGTGACAAAGAGCTCATCGTAAGCAGTTACGTTGATGCAAGCTTTGACACCGATCCGACGATTCTAAATCGCAGACCGGATACGATTTACACTAAACGGAGGAGCTGTCGGTTGGTGCAGTTCTAAACAAAGCGTCGTGGCGGGATCTACATGTGAAGCGGAGTACATAGCAGCTTCGAAGCAGCTAATGAAGGAGTCTGCGGATGAAGGAGTTCATATCCGATCTAGGTGTCATACCTAGTGCATCGGGTCCAATGAAAATCTTCGTGACAATATGGAGCAATTGCCTTAGCAAAGGAATCCAGATTTCACAAGAGGACCAAGCACATCAAGAGACGCTTCAATTCCATCCGGATTTAGTCCGGTGGGAGACATAGAGATTTGCAAGATACATACGGATCTGAATGTAGCAGACCCGTTGACTAAGCCTCTTCCACGAGCAAAACATGATCAACACCAAGAGTCCATGGGTGTTAGAATCATTACTATGTAATCTAGATTATTGACTCTAGTGCAAGTGGGAGACTGAAGGAAATATGCCCTAGAGGCAATAATAAAGTTATTATTTATTTCCTTGTTTCATGATAAATGTTTATCATTCATGCTAGAATTGTATTAACCGGAAACATAATACATGTGTGAATGCATAGACAAACAGAGTGTCACTAGTATGCCTCTACTTGACTAGCTTGTTAATCAAAGATGGTTATGTTTCCTAACCATGAACAAAGAGTTGTTATTTGATTAACAAGGTCACATCATTAGGACAATGATCTGATTGACATGACCCATTCCATTAGCTTAGCACACGATCGTTTAGTATGTTGCTACTGCTTTTATCCATGACATATACATGTTCCTATAACTATGAGATTATGCAACTCCGTTTACGGAGGAACACTTTGGTGCTACCAAACGTCACAACGAATCGGGTGATTATAAAGGAGTACTACGAGGTGTCTCCAAAGGCAGATGTTGGGTTGGCGATTTCGAGATTAGGTTTTGTCACTCCGATAGTCGGAGAGGTATCTCTGGGCCCTCTTGGTAATACACATCACTTAAGCCTTGCAAGCATTACAACTAATGAGTTAGCTGTGAGATGATGTATTATGGAACGAGTAAAGAGACTTGCGTAACGAGATTGAACTAGGTATTGGATACCGACGATCGAATCTCGGGCAAGTAACATACCGATGACAAAGGGAACAACGATGTTGTTATGCGGTCGACCGATAAAGATCTTCGTAGAATATGTAGGAGCCAATATGGGCATCCAGGTCCCGCTATTGGTTATTGACCGAGACGTGTCTCGGTCATGTCTACATTGTTCTCGAACCGTAGGGTCCGCACGCTTAAGGTTTCGATGGCGGTTATATTATGAGTTTGTGTATTTTGATGTACCGAAGAAGTTCGAGTCCGGATGTGATCACGGACATGACGAGGAGTCTCGAAATGGTCGAGACATAAAGATTGATATATTGGAAGCCTATGTTTGAGTTGGAATGGTTCGGGTGAAATCGGGATTTTCTTAGGAACACCGGGTTACGGAACCCTCCGGGGTTAATGGGCCTTAGTGGGCCATGAGGGAGAAGAGGAAGGCCGGCCAGGGCAGGCCGCGCCTCCCCTAGTCCGAATAGGACAGGAGAGGGGGCGGCCCCTTCCCTCTTTCCTCCCCCAAGTCCTAATCCAACTAGGAAGGGGGAGTCCTACTCCGGTGGGAGTAGGACTCCTCGGCCGCCTCCTCCTAGGGCCGGCCGCACCCGCCTTGCTCCTTTATATACACAGGGGCAGGGGCACCCTAGAACACACAAGTTGATCCTTGAGATCGTTCCTTAGCCGTGTCGGTGCCCCTTCCACCATAATCCACCTCGGTCATATCGTGGCGGTGCTTAGGCGAAGCCTGCGTCGGTAGAACATCAAGATCGCCACCACGCCGTCGTCTTGTCGACAGAACTCTCCTCCCCGAAGCTCTTTGGATTGGAGCCGAGGAGCGTCACCGAGCTGTACGTGTGTCAAGAACTCGGAGGCGCCGAGTAACGGCGCTGGATCGGTTGGATCGCGAGGAGAACGTCGACTACTTCCTCTACGTTGTGATCGCTTCGCTTGGTCTCACGAGGGTGCGTAGACAACACTCTTCCTTCTCGTTGCTATGCATCACCATGATCTTGCGTGTGCGTAGGAAATTTTTTGAAATTACTACGTTCCCCAACAAAAAGGGCTTGATGTCTACTACACAACTTTATTCTTGTAGACATGTATTGGGCCTCCAAGTGCAGAGTTTTGTAGGACAATAGCAATTTTCCCTCAAGTGGATGACCTAAGGTTTATCAATCCGTGGGAGGTATAGGATGAACATGGTCTCTCTCAAAGAACCCTACCAAATAATAAAAAGTCTCTTATGTCCCCAACACACCAAATACAATGGTAATTTGTATAGTTGCACTAGTTCGATGAAGAGATGGTGATACAATGTAATATGGATAGTAGATATTGGTTTTTGTAGTAAGAACAATAAAAAACAGCAAGGTAGCAATTGATAAAACAGAGCACAAACATTATTGCAATGCTTGAAAATGAGGCATAGGGTTCGTACTTTCGCTAGTGCAATCTCTCAACAATGCTAATATAATTGGATCATATAGCCATCCCTCAACGTGCGATGAAGAATCACTCAAAAGTTCCTATCAGTGGGGAACATAAGAAGAAAATATTTGTAGGGTACGAAACCACCTCAAAGCTATTCTTTCCGATTGATCTATCCAAGAGTTCGTACTAAAATAACACAAAATAAAATTCAGATTCATAATACTCAAGCCAACACAAAGAACCTCAAGGAGTGCCCCAAGATTTCTACCGGAGAAACAAAGAGAAGAACGTGCATCAAACCCTATGCATAGATTACCCCAGGGAATCCGCAAGTTGAGTGCCAAAACAGATATCAAGTGAATCAATATGATACCGCATTGTCACCACTGGTATTCATAGCAAGACATACATCAAGTGTTCTCAAATCCATAAAAGTATTCAATCCGATAAAACGAAATCTCAAAGGGAAAACTCAATTCATCACAAGATAGAGAGGGGAAAACACCATATGATCCAACTATATTAACAAAGCCCGCGATGCCTCAAGATCGTGACATCTCAAGAACAGGAGAGAGAGAGAGAGATTAAACACATAGCTACTGGTACAAACCGTTAGACCCGAGGGTGGACTACTCCCTCCTCATCGTGCTGGCTGCCGAGATGATGAAGATGGCCACCGGTGATGATCTCCCCCTCTGGCGGAGTGCCGGAGAAGTGCTCTAGATTGGATCTCGTGGTTCTGGAACTGGCGGCGGCTGAAACAAAATTTCGTCTACTCCCCTAGGGTTTTTGGAATATTTGGGCATCTATAGAGCGAAGAGGCGGTGCGGGAGGCCACTGTGGTGGGCACAACCCACCTGGGTGCGCCTGGCTCCCAGGTGTGCCCAGGTGGGTTGTGCCCCCTCGGGGCACCCCAGGTGCTTATCTGGCCCATTGGATGTCTTCTGGTCCAAAAAAATCTCCAAAAAGTTTCGCTGCATTTGGACTCCATTTGATATTGATTTTCTCCGATGTAAAAAACAAGCAAACAACATCAACTGGAATTGGGCACTATGTTAATAGGTTAGTACCAAAAAATGATATAAAGTTGCTATAAAATGATTGTAAAGCATCTAAGAATCATAATATAACAGCATGGAACAATCAAAAATTATAGATACGTTGGAGACGTATCAGTATTCAGCCCTACAATTGTCTAGCAGATGGAGTATGTCGTATCGCAGCTTGTAAGCACTAGGAAATCAGGCTATCTAGGCTAGAGAATGTTATCCAAAACAAAAGGCTAGGCTAGAGAGTGAAATATAGAGATGCCTCTTCTTTAACTGATTTTTAGATAGAGTGGACTAGAGAAGGGAGCTCCTATATATCGCTTCAAAGGTTCTTTAACAAAGACCCTCTGGTGGCTACTATAGCGCCGAAGGAGAATGGTAATGGGCTGACCACTATGCATCCCATTCACATATACTTCTTAATTTCCATAAAAAATAATTTAAAAGTTTTTTATTTTCATAAAGCATTGTCAAAAATTACTTTAGCACATTTTCAAAAAATTATATGAATAGATATGTTCAGGCATACAAGAAACATTGTCTGTATGTTCGAATAAATCTCCATTTTGAATTAAAAATATAGATATTCACTCATATGGAAATTAAAATTTACGCATTTTAGGATGGTTCTTGATGTGTTAGAATATATGCTTATGTGAGTCTACACATATGTTGACATATTTCATCCAAAAAAGAATGAGGAAACAAAAAATAAATAGTAAAAACACAAAATGAAAAATGTAACATCAAAAGAAAATAAAAGTATATAGATGATAAACAAATTCTGATTTTATTGGGCCAAGCTCACCAATCAGAATTACATGACTATGTGTTGTGATGATCGGCAATACGATTTCCGAAGAGAGAATGACCATCTTTGAAATAAGAAAGTATTTTAGTATGCATGATTACCTTTCCAAGGAAGAATGAATGGTTATTTTTATGCAAAAAATAAAGATGGTTTATATTTATTTATTATGCGGGGGGAATATGTTTCTATTAGATCAAAATCACATTACCGCAACCAGATAATGGGGTAACTAAATGAATGATAATTTACTATCACTTAATAGTGTCATGCTTCACATGCAACTAAATCATCTGATCCTTCATTTTCATAAGGAGACATTGCATGAAACAAAAAAATGTGGTTCTAAAGAGTAAAGAATACTAGTTTCATGCTTCTGATGCAACTAAATCATCTGATCCTTCATTTTTTACAAGGATACGATGCATGAAACAACAAAAATGTGGCTCTAAAGAAGATAGCGAATGGCTCGGTAGAAATGACACATAGTAGAGGCAAACAATTCATATGGAATTTGATGTGCAACCAAGCCTCCTGACTTGTATGAATGCAAACAATTCATGGTTAAAATGAATGTAAATGTTCTAATAGTGTATGCCTTATGGAATCACTTGAAGAAATTCCATGCAGATGCAGAAATTCCATGCAGAAATTCTTGTCGTTTAGGTCATATTGGTGTAAAGCACATGAAGAAATTCCATGCAGATGGAGTTTTGGAATCACTTAATTATGAATCATTTGATACTTGCGAACCATGCCTCATGGGCAATATTACTAAAACTCCGTTCTCCAGAGCAATGGAGCGAGCCAATGACTTATTGGAAATAATACATAGTGATGTATGCGGTCCGATGAGCGTTGAGGCACGCGACGGTATCGTTATTTTCTAACCTTCACTGATGATTTTAGCACATATGGGTATATCTACTTAATGAAACACAAGTATGAAACATTTGAAAAGTTCAAAGAATTTCATAGTGAAGTGGAGAATCATGGTAACAAGAAAATAAAGTTTCTACGATCTGATCGCGGAGGCGAATATTTGAGTTATGAGTTTGGCCTTCATTTAAAACAATGTGGAATAGTTTCACAACTCACGGCACCTGCAACACCACAACATAATGGTGTGTACGAACGTCGTAACCGTACTTTATTAGATATGGCGTGATCTATGATGTCTCTTACCGATTTACCACTATTGTTTTGGGGTTATGCGTTAGAGACAACTGCATTCACGTTAAATAGGGCACTTTCTAAATCCGTTGAGACGACACCACATGAACTGTGGTTTGGAAAGAAACCTAAGTTATCGTTTCTTAAAGTTTCGGGTTGCGAAACTTATGTCGAAAGGTTTTAGCCTGATAAGCCCGAACTAAATCGGAGTAGTGCGTCTTTATAGGATATCCTAAGGAAACAATTGGGTACACCTTCTACCACATATCCGAAGGCAAGCTGTTTTTTGCCAAGAATGGAACCTTTCTAGAGAAGGAGTTTCTCTCGAAAGAAGTGTGTGAGAGGAAAGTAGAACTTGATGAGGTAATCATACCTCTCTTGAATTGGAAGTAGTACATCAGAGAAAACCGTTCCCGTGATGCCTACACAAACTAGAGAGGAAGCTAATGATTATAATCATGAAACTTCAGATCAAGTTACTACTGAACTTTGTAGGTCAATCAGAGTATGATCCGCACGAGAGTGGTACGGTAATCCTATCTTGGAAGTCATGTTATTAGACCTAGGCGAACCTACGAACTATGAAGAAGCTATGATGAGCCCAGATTCCAACAGATGGCTTGAGGCCATGAAATCTGAGATAGGATCCATGTATGAGAACAAAGTGTGGACTTTGTTGGACTTGCCCGATAATCGGCAAGCCATTGAGAATAAATACATCTTCAAGAAGAAGACAGGCACTAATGGTAATGTTACTATCTACAAAGCTCGACTTGTCGCGAAAGGTTTTCGACAAGTTCAAGGGGTTGACTACAATGAGATTTTGTCACCCGTAGCGATGCTTAAGTCAGTCCGAATCATGTTAGCAATTTATAATTATGAAATCTGGCAAATGGATGTCAAAACTGCATTCCTTAATGGACTTCTTAAAGAAGAGTTGTATATGATGCAACCAGAAGTTTTTGTCGATCCTAAAGGTACTAACAAAGTGTGCAAGCTCCAGCGATCCATCTATGGACTGGTGCAAGCATCTCGTAGTTGGAATATACGCTTTGACGAGGCAATCAAAGCATATGATTTTATACAGATTTACGGTGAAGCCTATATTTACAAGAAAGTGAGTGGGAGCTCTGTAGCATTTCTGATATATATGTGGATGACATACATATACTATACCCATGAGACTAATTAAGGGCAGTTATAATGACACGAAAGGAGTATAAAATGATGAATCAAGCATACTCGCATGTCCCATCCTCATCCGCCTACATTTACATAGGCCCCTCATACTCTGACTAGCCTACCATGAGTTTTCTTTTCTTTTTTTAGCCTTAAAGCAAGTACAATAGCTCTGACTAGCCTACCATGAGTTTTCTTTTCTTTTTTTAGCCTTAAAGCAAGTACAATAGCATGCAGGCTTATAGTCCGTTTTCATGACAATTTTCTTTATGTGAAGAGAGAGACATGAAAAAATAAAGAGAGTTAGCTCTCATGTAAGAGTTTAGCTATATGGGTACTCCTAAACAGATACTTAGCTACAGTATTAACCATGCTTTTACGGGTGGCTGCCAAAATGCTCCTAAACTAGCCATATACTACTACATTGTGAAGGTTGACCTCAATATATAAATATTCTTAAGGGCAGCATCAATACTTAGCTTATAGCCAGTCCACAACCAATGCAGAAATATTTCACTATCTTGTATCTCTCTTGAATGGCAGAATGGGTGTACTCACGTAAGATATTTTTTTTGAAACGGAGGCAAATTTTTTGCTTCATCTCATTAATAAAGAAGAAGAGAATTGTCCGGTTAATTAACGAAAAACCGGATGAAAAACGTTACAACATGCCGACACAGGACACACAGGGCGACTTGGCAACTCACACAAGAACGCACACACGCCGTCGAGGAGGGAAGCGTCGTCGAGGTAGCAATCCGGTGTCATCGTCAACACACCATCGCCAGGGCAACTCTGACTCCACCATCAACGACCACCAAAGAAGCCCTCACCATAAACTAGCATCAAGGCCTGCACCGGACAACGCCAAACAGTCCATCGCACGCGCCGAAGACCAGGCAGCTCCGACTCTGGCGACGAGCATTGCAGAGGGAAAGCGCTGGACCTACGTCAAGCCAGCGCCAGAACTGACCACCCGTCTCGTGGTATCGTCACCGCGGAAGCACCTCCTCTTTAGCTCCGACTTCAGGAAGACAAGTGAGGCTCGGCAACCCCTCGAACACGCCGGGTGAGACCGACTACCAAAGCTCAACAGCAGCCCAACTCCACCCGAAGCCGCCATCGTTGCCACACAAGAAGTCGCGCCACAACACCATTGTCGGACGCACACCTGCCAACCGCAATGACGCAAGCGTCCAACCCATGGAGCGCGCAGACGGGATCCAAAGCTCTTCAAGACGACACCCCAAAGAAGGAAGCGACGATGTTGACGTCGTCGTCTGACCCGACTGGGCCTTTGGCTTTCACCCGAAGAGCTGGAACCGAGGGTGTGTAGGGGGGTGGACTCCGCGGTGGCGCGTCCAAGGAGGTGACACGACGTTCGCATACGAGGACACCGCCGGCCGGCAAGTTTCGGCAAGCTTTTGCCAGAAGCACCTCCCAACACCACACCTACACGCGAAGAACCGCAACGCTGACCCGCACACCTCCCACGAAGCCATCGCGCCATGACTAAGAAGAAGCCACCACATACCTTGCTAACGGCCAGAAAGACGCCACCGAGCCCGATCCGGCAGAAAACGGCAAGATCTGGCATCCCAACGCCGCTGTAACACCACAGAAACCTCCAAAGGCCGGCACGCTGCCAGCATTGCAAAGACGAGTCCCTCATAGCAGGAAGGGGAGGGCCGCGCCCGCCCTGACTCGCCGGAGATGGGTGTCAGGCCGAAGAACCTGAGCCCGTCGAGGCAGCAAACCGCGACTGCCACCCGCAAGAGATGCTGCTAGAGGTCGGCAAGCCGGAGAAGAGCCACGGGGACGTGCCCCAAAGGCCTACCGGCACTGCAGCTGAGGCCACCGTCCGACCTAGATCCACCGAGACGCGCAGTAGAAAGGGAATCGAGCCTCCCCCACCTCGAGCGCCTCCCGCCAGACGAGGAGAAGAACCCCGCCGCACGCCGAGCCTTGCTCGCCCACACCGCGCCGCCCCCGACCGCGGCCACCCCCGCCAGATCTGTGCGAACTCCGCGTCGAGCTCCCGCCGGACCGGACGGCCCGCGCTGCCCCCGCCCAAGCCGGAGGTGGAGAAGACCCCGCCGCCGCCGAGCCGCACGGGCTTCGCCCAGCGACGTCCGCCGGCGGCTGCGAGGGGAGGAGTGGATGACCGAGACTGAGCGGCGGCGGCTAGCGTTCGCTCCCTGGCCACCGGCAGGAGCGACCTGGGGAGCGCGTGAGGAACTCCACTTATGTGAGTTCTTTTTTTGAAAAAAAGATATGTGAGTTCTAGCTTGTGACGCCCCCCGATTCAATCGTACACTAATCATGCACGCAAACGTGTACGATCAAGATCAGGGACTCACGGGAAGATATCACAACACAACTCTAAAAACATAAATAAGTCATACAAGCATCATAATACAAGCCAGGGGCCTCGAGGGCTCGAATACTAGTGCTCGATCATAGACGAGTCAGTGGAAGCAACAATATCTGAGTACAGACATAAGTTAAACAAGTTTGCCTTAAGAAGGCTAGCACAAACTGGGATACAGATCGAAAGAGGCGCAGGCCTCCTGCCTGGGATCCTCCTAAACTACTCCTGGTCGTCGTCAGCGGGCTGCACGTAGTAGTAGGCTCCTCCGGCGTAGTAGGAGTCGTTGTCGATGGTGGCGTCTGGCTCCTGGGCTCCAACATCTGGTTGCGACAACCAGGTAGAAGGGAAGGGGGAAAGGGGGAGAAAAGCAACCGTGAGTACTCATCCAAAGTACTCGCAAGCAAAGAGCTACACTACATATGCATGGGTATATGTGTAAAGGGCCATATCAGTGGACTGAACAGCAGAATGCCAGAATAAGAGGGGGATAACTAATCCTATCGAAGACTACGCTTCTGGCAGCCTCCGTCTTGCAGCATGTAGAAGAGAGTAGACTGAAGTCCTCCAAGTAGCATCGCATAGCATAATCCTACCCGGCGATCCTCTCCTCGTCGCCCTATTAGAGAGCGGTCACCGGGTTGTATCTGGCACTTGGAAGGGTGTATTTTATTAAGTATCCGGTTCTAGTTCTCATAAGGTCAAGGTACAACTCCAAGTCGCCCATTATCAAGATCACAGCTATTCGAATAGATTAACTTCCTGCAGGGTGCACCACATAACCCAACACGCCGATCCCATTTGGCCGACACACTTTCTGGGTCATGCCCGCCTCGGAAGATCAACACGCCGCAGCCCCACCTAGGCACAACAGAGGTCAAGACGCCGGTCTAAACCTAAGCGCCAGGGTGCAGGCCCATCGCCGTTAGCACACTGCATGTTCGTAACGCGCCGGAAGCGTAACTAGCCCCTTAATACAAGAGCAGGCTTACGTTCCAATCCGGCGCGCGCCGCTCAGTTGCTGACGTCACGAAGGCTTCGGCTGATACCACGATGTCGAGTGCCCATAACTGTTCCCGCATAGTTGGTTAGTGCGTATAGGCCAGTAGCTAGACTCAGATCAAATACCAAGATCTCGTTACGCGTGTTATTATGAAGCAACCGCGAACGCCAACCAGAGCCAAGCCCACCTGTCTCCTAGGTGGTCTCAACCTGCCCTGTCGCTCCGCCACAAATTAACAGTCGGGGGCCGTCGGGAACCCAGGCCCACTTCTACCGGGATGGAGCCACCTGTCCTTTCAGCCCCCACATCGGGATCACTTGCGGGTACTCAACGAGCTGACCCGACTTTAGTCACCATCTGTATAATATGTATGTATGTATAATATAAACCCGTGATCACCTCCCGAGTGATCACGGCCCAATAGTATAGCAAGGCAGACTGACAAGAATGTAGGGTCAATGATGATAAACTAGCATCCTATACTAAGCATTTAGGATTGCGGTAGGGTATCAATGATCAGTAGCAACAATGACAAAGCTATGCAATGTAATAGGAGTAACCTAACAAGAACATGCTACACTACTCTAATGCAAGCAGTATAGAGAAGAATAGGCGATATCTGGTGATCAAGGGGGGGCTTGCCTGGTTGCTCTGGCAAGGAGGGGTCGTCAACTCCGTAGTCGAACTGGGGGTCACCGACAGTCTCAGGGTCTACCGCAAAGAAGTAACGGAGGGGGAACACAATAAATAACAGAGCAATCAAAGTATCACAAAGCGTAACATGGCAATACGTCGTGCTAGGTGTGCCCTAACGCGGCAGTAGGTGGTACCGGCGAAAGGGGAAACATTCGGGAAAGTATCCCCGGTGTTTTGCGTTTTCGGACAATTGAACCGGAGGTGAAATGTTGCAGGTTCACTATGCTAGGGACGTGTGGCGGACGAACGGGCTGCGTATCTAGATTCGTCTCGTCGTTCTGAGCAACTTTCATGTACCAAGTTTTTCCATCCGAGCTGCGGTTTATTTTATATTAATTTTAAAAGATTTAATCATTTTAGAATTTATTTAATTATTCTAATCAACATTATCCAGAATAGTGTATGCTGACGTCAGCAGTCATTTGGGCGTTGACTGGGTCAAACTGACGTGTGCGGGCCGCATGTCATTGACTGAACAGGCTAATCAGGGTTTAATTAAGTAACTAGTGATTAAATTAATTTAATCAGGATTAATTAAGTTAATTAATTCTTTAATTAATTAATTAATATTTTAATAATTATTATTTATCTATTATTTTCTTTTACATTTTCTTGTTAAGACGTTCTGTGGGCTGGGCCCCACATGTCAATGGCCCTAGGGGCCTAACGGGCGAATGGGTTACGGGCATGGGGCGCAGGGCGCCTGGCGAACGAATGAGCCCCAAGGTGCTAGCGTAACCCGCCGAGGGGAGCAGTAGAGCCGGCGCGGCGCCGGCGGGCATGGGCCGCACGAGCGCCGCCGTAGCAGGCGATGGGGCGGAGGAACCGAGCCGTGAAGCGCGTCTTGCAGTGGCGGGCGGATGGGCGAGTGTTGTGGCCGCGCGACGCGCGGGCGACGGGCGCAGGGACGGCGGGCGGTGACGGGGAGGCCACGGCGAGTGAGCTCCGGCGCTGGTGCGGGCTCACAGGATCGTCAAGGCCGCAACGACGGAGCGGGCGCCGAAAGCACGCTGTGAGGGCGACACGCACACGAGGGAGGAGAGGAGGAGGAGGTGGCGGCTCACGTGGGAACAGGAGGGGCATGGCGGTGGGCTCGGGGACGATCCGTGGGGAGGAGGACGGCGACGACGTGCGACGGGGCGACGAGATTCAGCGGTGGGGTGGACGTAGGCGATGGCGTCCGGTGCGGTCGTCCCGGTCGGCGTGGCTCGAGGAGGCCGGCGGGGAAGAGACGATGGGGCGGCGCCGGCGATGCTGGCGAGTGGCGCCGGGGCGGTCCGGCGAAGACGGGTTCAATCCCCGCGGCGTCAGGACGAGAAGACAGAGGCGTTCAAGCCCGATCCCGTTTGGATCGGAGGAGAGGGAGAGTGGGGGCGCGAGTGGGGGGAGGAAGTGGGGTGTCGGTGCCTAGGGTTCGGTGGGGAGTGGGGGTTAAGGAAGTGAGGGGGCCAGATGGGCCAGTGGGCTGGCCGGCTGGGCCATTTGGTGATTGGCTTGGGGTTTTCCGGATTTATTTATTTTGTTTGCTTTTCTTTTCTTATTTTTCTTTCTACAAGTTTATATTATTTTAGTTTTATAAAACATAAAAGTTGCACATAAATTAGTATTACTAATTATACCTCGGCCACAAAAAGGTTTACCCCCCAAATAAAATAGTTTAGTATTTTATAAAAGGCATTTATCTAGTTGTTTTAGCTACTACTTAAATCATTTTAGAGCATTCAAACATTTTATAAAAGTGTGGTTTCTTCACCTTACTTACCTATGCATTATTTGTCACCGTTTGTACTTTTTAGTTTTGACATTTGAAAACCTTACTAGTTTCACTTTATTTTAAGTTTTAATTCTGAATCGGTTTTGAACTATCAAGAGTTTATCAACAGTAAGCGAGGTGACGTGGCATCGTTAACGTGAGATTACTGTAGCCTAATTATCCGGGCATCACAAGTCTCCTCCACTACAAGAAATCTCGTCCCGAGATTTAAGAGGTTGTGTTTGGGGGAAATTTGTGGTAGTGAAATTCTAACGGATCTTCTCGATCTTGGTTGCTCTTCTCAAAGAGGTCGATCCATTACGTTGATGTCTTCATTTCTCTGCTTCAGGTCATCATGATGAAGTCGGTGTCCTTCCTTCGGGAGCTCCATTGTACTTACGAATAGGAAAGGGGCAGCTTGACAATGATAGAACGCTACCAGGGGTAATCATCGGGGGTTAACCCACGAATGATCATATGAGTATCTCTCAAGTTGAACGAATAAAACATGTCGAGAGCAAAGTAATATGGTACAATAAGAAGTTTCAAACGGGTAGACAATCGTTCGATCACTGACACAAGGTGTCAAAGGGGTACAGAGAAACGAGAATAAGTATTATGTCTGATACCAGAATAGATCACTAGGAAGGTGGCTCGCGAATTACACACGAAGCCAAGCATGAGGAATAACCTTGGAAATGGGGGGTGTACCGGAGAGTCAGGTTTCGATCCTGTGGCACTGTGGGTTATGCGCCCACCATGTGGGTTAAAAGTAGGAGGAGCGGTGACTTCTTGCATGGTCAAGATAGCAAGGCAGGTCAGAATGTAGCCTGTCGATTATGTCGGCAACAACGTCGGTACCAAGGGCGAGGGACGAAGAGAACCATTTTCCTGCTCGTTGAACGAGGCGGGCCAATAGGCAAAGTTCTCGTCCATCGGTGGCTACCAGAATGTCATCATCAATGGTAACAGGGTCTTGCTGATAGAATTGTACAACGAGGTGTTTACATAAGCAGGGAATTGTTAGTGCTTATATAATATAGATCACAAGAAGGTTTAAACAAACCAAATGGAAAGGAAAAGTGGTTATCAGGTTTAAACAGAACAATGGAAGGGAAAATGTGTATACACACATATTTCGGGGGTATATCCTTCCCAAGGACAAGCGGAGCATGATATCCATGACAGGATAGAAAGTAGAAAACCATTTAGGTAAGGGGAGAGAAATTTCATGACATTACCATACAACGGTGTTTGGATAATTGAGCAGGAAACATTTAGCATCGCGCCTCCAATGTTCTTATTGATGAGTGGGGTATCATAGTCATGCTTCGAGGTAGCAATGATATGGTGTTTCAATCAAGGGCCGGGCTTTGGATACACAAATGATCCATCAGGAGCAACTTATAAAAGAAGTCCTACAATTTCCTCCAGGAAGAATGGTTATCCTTGCAAAAGAAATTATAATGATAGGTCCTCCAGCCAGGGGATGGGGGTGCTAGGCAT